>CM040119.1:88845819-89445819 GCA_022559845.1 Amorphophallus konjac
TCTCCATTAATTGTCATCCCTGAAGTGCACATACAGGCTCCTGGCGCCAGAAGAATGCCGGTGGCTTAGGCTCCCGGCGCATGGACAAAGAGGCAGGTTTCCGACGCGTTGAAGCGAAGGCCAGGAGTTCCCGGCGTGAAGAGGAATTGCCCAGAGTGGGAGGTTCCCGGCGGGATGGCCAAGGGAGAGGGGACTCTCGGCGCAGCGAGGAGGAGACCAGGGAGTAGGACTCCCGGCGCCGTGGTCAGAGTGCAGGGCTCCCGGCGCGGCCATGTTAGAACAGTTCTCGGCGCCTGAAGGATGGCGCCGAGAGCTATTCATCTGATTTACTGTACGCGGGGCCGAGAGCTATGAGGACGCCGGGATCAGAACACAGCTTTACGGTACCCTGTTCTTAAATCTGTTAGGGATTCAGGGGTTTCTTGACGATTCAGGCCGAGGTAAATAGGTCTAGTGAGGTCAAAATGAATCAATTCCTCGGGTTTCAACTGGATTTGGCTTAGGTTTCAAAGAAAGTCCAAGATCAGAGAGGAAACCGGGAGGGAAAAATCAGGGTACAGAGAACCCGTGTCAGCACTACTGTGTAGAGTCCGGGGACAGCTTGATGTCGTCTTTCATCATCCTGAGAGCCAAGAGATGGCTGTCTCTGGACCCAGGGATGATTTTGACAGTGCCAATAGGCAAAAACCATAACATCTAGAATTATAGAAAATCACTAGCAGCGGCCATTGAAAGCATTGCCAACATCGATAGCAGACTGCCCCAGAAGCCAAGAGATAATCTGTCTCTGGCCCTGGGGCAAGCCTGGGAGGCTCCCCGCAAGCGACACCGAACGGCCATGGGCATCGGTATAACTAGAGCCACACTTATTCTGCTGAAGACGATTGAATCCGAAGACCCATTAGAGAATCAGGCGCGCTTCAGTCGAGCTAAAACAACGAAAACATGTAAAGGAAAGACATAGCAACATACGGAGAGATAGCTGGCAGATGTTTCAATCACCCAACGCCCAAACGGGCCATTAGAGCATTTCATATCATCAGATCACCCCAGAACTCACATCAATCGCACAGAGGGAATGAGGGAGAAGGAGATGAATAGACATCGGGATATCTCGGTTACATCCAAAACCAAAATCGAGATAAACTCGGCAGGATTACATGAATAAGAAAATAAAACCATGGGGGAGGGCGGAGCATTGACTCCTCTCCCTCCCCGGATGCCCACCTGGAGCTTCTTCCCTGGGGAATCGGTCTCTTCTCTCTTTCTTTTTCAGCGGAGGAGGCTCTCTCTCTCCCTCTGGCTTCTTCTCTTTTCTTTCTTTTTGATTGATGGTCTGGCTTCCGATCCTCCGATCGATCCCCTTTTCTTTCAAAGGGGGGGGGGTTTATATAGGTCTCATTCTCGTGTGTTCTCGGTGGAGAGCAGTCGGCGCGACCATCTTCTTAGCCACAGCTCCCGGCGCGTCCAACGGCCCTTCGTGGAAGCTCCCGGCACCATGGTCAGAAGCCCAATCAGCCGGCCCATTTAGTGCCCTTTTTTTTTTAGGCCACATAATTGCCTTGGCTTCCCTTAGTCATTTTGTATTGACTTTTATCAGAACCGAAAGAGGCCCCTTTAGTAGTGACACAGCTTTGTTGAGATCATCTCGAGGTTCCATCAGTGAACAAATTGGGGTTTTAATCAGTATTGTCGTCTGAATGACGACAAAACCGGGTATGTTTCATCGGCATCGTCATCCGAACGGTGACAAGACCGGACATCAGCTTCAGTCTGACAGACTTCGGCCGGGTGTGTAATCTGTGTAGAGGATTCTTCATTTGTCTTGACTTTTCCAAAAGCCTTCGTAATCTTCATTTGTCGGCTCCGACTTCTCATCAGAGTGTGCTTGGAGGTCTTATCAGTCGAGTGACTGCGGCTTTATCGGTGCTGCCGTCTGAATGACATCGGCACCGGGCCTCAGCTTTGGCCGACAAAGGCTTTAGCCGGGTGAACGGTTGACGGGCTTCATCATTGATCTTTCACTGTTGGTCAGACCCACTTTTCAATTGTGCTTCCACCCTTGTTCATTTTCCAGGTGTCAACAGAACCTGGAACCATTTTGACATCAATTAGACCATTTAATTCATCAAGAAACTTGCAAGTTTGTAACGGTCTCATGTACGTGCGTCATACCAAGTAACGGACCACCCCCAGTCCATCATAAACCAGGCAGTTCACATTCTTCAATAAAATAGGGCCAACACATGTAACGGTCAAATCTAGATGCGTCAGAATGGTGTAACGGTCGGTCGATAGACCGCCACATTTCCTGAGCGTTCAAAAAAAATAAAATAAAACCGAACGGTCACGGCCTTCATTCAATCACCAAGCAACCAAACTCCCCAAAAAACTCCGGCGATTCCAACCTCCACCACCACCATGGCCGGCGACGAGGGTTCCCAGCCGCCTCCACAGAAGAGGGAAAGAGGAAAGAGAAAGGCAATACGGCGGTTCCACCGCCGGCTCGAATGAGAAGCAATCCCGCCAGTGGAAGAAGAACAAACGGAGAGAAGAGATCCAAGGGAGGAAGATGAAGCTCCCACGGCCGTGGAGAACCAAGGAGAAGCCCCATTGGGTGAAGAAGAGCCCAAAGAATCAGCCAAGAAGAGGAGAAGGGGCATGGACCATGAGGTAGGTCCTCCCGCCCTAACTCCTTCAATTTTTGATTTTTTTGAATTGTTATTATGTATGCATGTGGGTTTTGAGGGTAGAAAATGGGTCCAAGAACCCATTTGGATTGATTATAGGCCATTTGGCCAAAGTGGGAGACCACAGGAATGCAAAGAAAAAACGCCAAAATGCAGACAATGTGATGGTCCTGCCAGCGACCGTCACACGCCTAACGCGCCACCCTGTGTGCGTCAGAGCCAAGCAACGCCCTACCCCAGGGTCGTTACATCTACCAGGGACCTAGACTGTTTTTTTAGGGTTTTTCAATTTCAGATTTTTGTTTGATTTTCATTTTAAAATACTTATGCAATGTTTTTATGATGCAATCAACTAACTTATGATCTAAATGACATGCAGGGAAAGCGAAGATCAAGGATCTCCTGGCTGCAGATCCGGGCAGTGTACAAGGCATTGCCCGACTTCCAGAGAGAACGGCTAGCCAGTATGGGATTCGTCGAGGTGCTTAGCATCAAGGTAATCCGGATGGACACACCATTGCTGTACGCATTGCACGAGAGGTGGGACCCGATTGGCAGGGCGTTCATCTTCCCGTGGGCCCATATGATCCCCACACTAGAAGATATAGCGAGGATTATCGGGTTGAGAGTCCATAGAGCCGCAGTGATAGGATGGACGTACGGTGATTACCAGGAGATGGCGCAGCAACTGCTCGGGTTGGATTTGATCAGGCCGGGATAGTCCTCATCTCAACTCTCGAGATTAGTACTGCAGGAGAGCTTGGGGCTGAGAGGAGCGGCGATCGCCGTTGGAGAGCTACCCGAGGAGCATCTGGGCAGAGTGATAGACCAGGTGCGCCCTCGTGTGGCGGCGGAGGCGGGACCAGAGGGAGACAAGTGCTCAGACGCTTCCTGATGCTGCTATTCGGGAAGCTCCTCTTCGCGACTCGAGCGGACGTCATCAGCTGCCGACTGCTTCCAATGATAGAAAATTTGCATAGAGTTGGGAGATACGCTTGGGGAGCGGCGGTGCTAGCATTCCTATTCGAGTCCCTCAGCACAACGGACCGGCAGACGATGCTGAGCGGCTTCTCGCCTTTTCTACAGGTAAATGCAATTTAAATGCTTTCTATATTATGCAAAAGAATGCTATGCAAATGATTATACAATTTGACTGACTTGATTTCTAAAATGCAGATCTGGAGCTACATGTATCTTCCGGGCATCGAGAGAGGTACACTACTCCACCCCGGCCACATCCCGATTGCGAGATGGTGGACGGTAGCGAGGGATACAGGGTCGATCATCAGATTGACCTAGACGATCCAGGACGACCTGGACTCCTACCCACACACGTCGGTAAGTCCAGAACTTGAATGATTTCTACATGCTTTTAAATGCTTCGAAATGCTTCTAAATGCTCTTAAATACTCCTGAATGCTTCTAAATGCTCCTGAATGCTTCTGAATGCTTCTAAATACTCCTGAATGCTTCTGAATGCTCCTGAATGCTTCTAAATGCTCCTGAATGCTCTTGAATGCTCCTAAATGCTCTTGAATGCTCCTGAATGCTCCTGAATGCTTCTAAATGCTTTTGAATCTGATGAATGGTTCTAAATGCTTTCAGGTGAGATGGACCCTGTACCGCGGCGAGGGTTACACGGGACAGCCATGGGTGGAGGCGGCCTTATCATATCGGGGACGAGATATCTGGCTGCACTGCATCCACATCATTGAGCCTCTGCACTACATGCTGATCCTGCGGACTCGGGGACTACACCAGCCTGAGGTGACCTTTCCACGCCACAGTGATGACCACTCAGGCAAGTCAGCAAGGGGCATTAGTGGCAACATGGATTGGTGCGCTCGGAAGGCGAAGTACATCCATGACTGGAACAGGCGGGGCCGAGCAGTTAAGGAGCGAGATGAGAGCGACGAGGCATATCTGAAGGCCTTCGCTCGATTCTACGGTGACCGGGTGTACCGAGGTACCCAATGACCGGTATGCAAATTCTAAACTCAAAAACCCTTTCTATATGTAAAAATGCAACGAGCTAGATGCACTAACTTACATGCTTTCTAAATGCAGCTACACCCTGAGGGACGGATAGCCGAGCTGGAGGGACTACTCCACTCCACCATCCAACAGCGGGACGAGTACCGGACCGCCCTGGGGCTTCTGGTAAGATTCTAAAACTTAGACTTAAATGAGTATGATTATGCAATGCAAAAATGATGCTAATGCTGACTAACCACGACACCTAACCGTGATTTCTAAATGCAGCGGGCCGAGGGAGCCCAACGAGAGGGACCAGATGCCCCATCGTCTTCCTCGCAGCCTGCGGGAGGCAGGGCTGAGCAGGAGGCTGAGTTTGCTCGGGCGGTTGCCCGGGCCGAGGAGGCGGAGGCCACCCTCGCGGAGCGGGTAAGATGCAAAAAAATGCTTATGCTTTATGATTATGCCAATTAAATACTTTATGATTATCTATGTGAAATGCAACCTACAGGCGAGAGAACTAGCCGCAGCAACGACCAAGACACAGCGACTCCGGGAGGAGCTGACTCGGTCACAGGCTGAGATCAAGCGACTCCGAGTTGGGACGGTAGATTTATACCGCTACTGGACCGAGGCACGCGAGGCTCGGCGCCAGGCTTACGATATGAAGATCGTGCTGCGGACCCTCGAGAGGACTGTCCGGATGATAGGCCGAGGACCTGAGCGGAGTGTTTCGCAGAGCGGAGCACAGAGGAGCGTCACTCGGAGCGGGACGGTGGCTGATTTCCTTGAGAGTTCCTCCGGCCAGCGGAGGAATGAGAGGGTGGAGAGAGGACAGCAGGAGGAGAGTGCCTCCATAGCACCGCCAGCAAGGAAGCCGGAGGGTGGAGATGAGGAGGGCGGCCCGGCGAACGAGTCGGCCGAATGATGCATTTCTTTTTTTATTTTTGTACATGACTATATATGTAGAAAAATGAAATTCTTTTTTGGTATTTTTGCTTTGTTTTATGAGTGTGAATGAATAAATATGCAGGAATGAATGAGTGAACGAATGGTTTGGCAGGTTTGAATGTGAATGCAGAAATGAATGATCGATTCAGATGATTTGAGTGCGAGAGATGTGTGTGAATGTATGAATGCATGTATGCGGAAAAAAAAAGGAGTATGTATGAGAATGCGTGGATGATGAATGAGTTGTAGAATGTGTGAAAGATCGCCAGGTCTAACACAAGGGCAGCAAGAAATTGCCTGAATTCAGCAGCAGAGAAAGGAACGGTCCAGGGTCAAACCGTCATAATCAAATAACGCACTGGCTGAAGGGCGTTATACACAACAGAGGCCAAATTTGTAATCTGAGCTGCAGGAAAAGCGACGGCCCACCTCTGCTGCGTCAGAGGGAATAACGACCAATGCTAGACCGTTGATCATGGCAGAATGATGGGTTGTCAGGGCAACTAGCAGGAAATGCGACGGCCCATGGGAGACGCGTCGGGGTGAAATAACGGCCATATCCAAGACCGTCAGGAAAATGTTGAACCCAAAAGCCAACATCTGAACGACCGAGAGTGTAACGGATCATGGTCCACGCGTTACAAGATAATGACGACCAAAGACTAGACCGTTAAGCTTCACAGAACAGGGTTGGGCCAAATCAAACCCACAGGAAATGCGACGGCCTAAGGATGGCGCGTTAGAGACAAATGACGGCCCCACGATAGACCGTTAGAGACTGAGTTGTGTTCCAAGACGGATTGAGCCGTGAGAGCCTAAACCCAAGATTTATCCACTTAATCTCCCACTAGAACCTATCTAGATTGAAGATAAAGCCTTCCAACTCAAGTCTTATCCTTCCTAAGCCAAAATCAAGCCTTTAAAACTTGGAAACTCAACCAAAAATCGTAGCTTTGCTAAAAACCTCTGCTCTAGGGCTGAAGAACCTCTCCTAAGGGCAGAAATCAAGATGAAGAGAAGCTTCGAGGTGATGGCTATGGAGGAGAAGGTCTACACCGGACCTAAAGCTGCCAGAAAGGAACATGGAGAGCTCCAACGGTTGACGTCAATTCCAAAGCACTTAAGCTCCAATATTCAAAGGGTGGTAAGTTCCTCAACAACACATCCAAGTTCAGAAAATTCTGCACTTTAATTCTCTTTATCACTTCTTCTTCTCCTTCTTTCTTCAAGCCTCTTCCTGGTCCAAGATGCTACTCTAATCTGAAGTGGGTGGCTCCCATGGTAAAAGCACTCCCTATAGAAGTCACATCCATCCTTAAAGCTTGGCACCTTCAACCTCTCTTGGTTTTAGGCAAAAATTTCCAGAAATTATCCTTACATTGGCCAAGTATTTCAGCTCTTATAGAACTATGGCATCCACAAACTCATACTTTCATCTTCCCTTCCTTCGAAGCAACAGTCCTATTAGAAGAGGTAGAGACCTACCTAGCCTTCCCTAAGACTAAAGCGGGGGATGAAGACCGGGTTTGCTATACAATAGAGCTTATTGACCCGTCCACGATCTTGAGTGATTTCATCCATAATCCAAAGGATGTGAGGACCATGATCAGCCCACACCATATTCATTTGATACCCTTGGCCCAGTGGATAGTGTCTCATTGTAAAAACAAGTGGGAGAGACACGAAGCAATAGCCAAGGCGGTGGCGGTTTGCCTATGCGGAGTCTTCCTTTTCACTACGACCGACCACCTTCTAGACACCCAAAATCTCAGCATTATTAGTTGGTTGTGGCGGGGAATGTCCATCTCTCAAGCGATCCTTTCATACCTTTATGAAGGACTCAGCTCGGCTTGCCTAGGAGGACTTCTGTTCGGCTCTATGATACTCCTTGAGTGCTGGATGGGAGTAAGAGTCAAATTCCAATACAAGGAGGACCTAACTTCAACTAGCCGAATCTTCGGGAGCCACCCTCTCTTCTTCATTGGAGGGGCATTTGGATACTCTTCACAGGTTGAATGTAAGACGGCGGATAAGAAAACGCAGGATGAATGGCGCCTCTTCTTCAACACTTTGCCAATAGATAAGTTCATCATGCGACCAAGAATCCTTCGAAGCACTCTTCTTAAAATACCGCGGCGTCAAGGCCTGGACCTCCAGCTAGTGGGGAACACCACCATGGCGATCTACAACCCTCACCGGTGCCATCTTCAGATCGGACTTCCAAGAACCCAAGCTCCTGCACTATCACACTACCCTCCCCTTCTAACTAGGAAGATGGGGACCGAGGAGGATGAAAGGGCGATCCGAAACACGCTGACCATGTGGGAGATCAGCAAGGTGCGTCTGTGGCAAGCAGAAGTAGAAGAGAACGATGAGGCACGCCGTGATTACGTGAAAGAGCTGAGAAGAATCCGCCCTCTCGCGGATAAAAAATTGAATGTACCTTGATTTCCTTTTGTTCATGAGAGATATTGTTTGTAATTGACAATCCGAGTTTGGAATTTTTATGAATTCGTGTTTCATTAATCTTGCTTGAATGAGATGAGATTGCCTTAGTTGAATGAGCATGAGCTTTGTGGTTTGATTGGCTCGAATGATGTGAACAGGCAGAGCCTCTGGAGGATGTAACGGATGGGCAGTGGGCCGCTACAAAGAAACGACAGCCTGACGATAGGCCGTCAGAGTGGAAGCATGAAGAACCCTGTTCTCTGAGGGATGTAACGGTCAAAACTCAGGCCGTTAGAGTCAGTAACGGTCCTAACCTTGGCCGTTAGAATGATGGCTGCTGAAAGAAAGAAAGCTTATGCAAGAAGAGGAGTGACGGTAGGGATATGACCGTTAGATGACTGTAGCGGTCTGGTGATGACGCGTTATAGCCTTTGAATCTGCATAATTGTGAGCTTCTCACTTTGATCTTGATCATGTGTTCTGCGCACACTTTAAACATGAAACAAGTTAGATCTGTTCTTAGACTCAACCCCTTGCCTTGAAGTAAGTTAGATAATGATCATTTCTTGATATTTGGTCAAGGGGTGGAACCTTATTAAATAGGCGGGAAAAACATAATAGAACTAATGCGATGCACATGATGGTATTTTTTTAGATTTTGGAAAATATCTGAATTTTTGTGAGTTTTGGGTTTTGAAATATGTGATTTCTTTTGTTTGATTTTGGAAAATATTAAATTTGTTTGGATTTTGAAAATATTTCATTTTTTTAGATTTTGGAAAACCAGTGCTTCCCCAGCAGCGTGAGCCCTTCCTTGTTGATATTGAGCCCGGGGGGTGGGTGTGAGAGAAGGTGACGACCCCTGGACAAGGTCCAATTGTCATGACGGTGTTTCTGCCAGGGCCATGCCCAGGGTATTAATCTTGGTCCTAAAAGAAAAATAGAATACGGGGGGGTAAGCTTTAGGCCAAATATAGAAGTTTTTAAGACTTGATTTCCTTTCCGTACAACCCATTAGAGACTTGGTCTGTTGTGCCGGGGCTTTGTGTCCGTCATCGAACCTTAATACATCCTAGGCATGCATGCGACCGGGCTCATAACGTCCCGCGGGGAACTGTACTGCCACTCTTGTCATGCCTAGCTTTTCTTGCTTTGCCTTTCTGGAGCTTTGGAATTCATAATTCATACTATATCGACTTTGAGGTGATGCTTTTGATTTTGTCATAAAGATTGCCCCTTCGCTGTCTCTTTTGCTTTTTTGTGGCGTCAGGTCATAACGGACTGCCCCTATTTGAGACCTCCTCTCGTGAGGGTGTTTGGATCGATTATCGCCTCTTTATTCACCTCTTGCCCCTTGTTTTAGCTGAGGGAAGAAACGGACAGGGACCTTGACTTTCCCCCAAAGCATGGCCAAGGAGAAACGTTGTCCTTTCTCAACGTTGGAAAACCTGACCAGGGATGTCGTGTAGTGTGTGATTGCCTCACTCGGGACTCCTTTAGTGACAGGAGGAACATCTTGCCGCCGGGGTAGCACATGGTTAGACTCTAAGGAAAGAAACGCTTAAGATACAACCCATTCCACGGGTGGGAGAGCTCCTCACCTTCCGCATTTACTAAATGATAAGCATTTCCTGGATAAGCTTCTTTTACGACAAACGGCCCTTCCCAATTAGGTTGTAATTTAGACCTAGGACCTGCAGACCGAATGAATTTTCGTTTCAAAACCATATCACCTTTTTGAAACATACGTTCGATTACCTTCTTTTGAAAATAACGTGAAACCCTCTTTTGATTAACGGATACATGATCGGCCGCATTCATCCTCTTCTCATCTAAGAGTTCCAACTGAACCAGCAACGCCTCTCGACGTTCATCGAGATTAAGTTCCTTATGAAGCTGTACTCTAAGGGAAGGGATCAGGATCTCATATGCGAGGACCGCCTCCATCCTGTAGGTAAGAAAATATGGAGTTTGTCCCGTAGGGGTACGGACGGAGGTGCGGTAAGCCCACAGAGCTTCCACTAATCTTTCTGGCCAATTAGAGAACTTATGAGCTTCACATGTTTTCTTGATGATTTTAAGAAGGGTTTTATTAGTGGCCTCGGTTTGGCCGTTGCCTTGAGGATAATATGGAGATGAATGATGCAATGCAATATTGAATTTCTTACATAGGTCCTTGAGCTCTTGGGAAACGAACTGGGGTCCGTTGTCGGTGATGATGCTGCTTGGCACTCCGAACCGTGAGATGATATTCTTCATAATAAAGCGGCACACCGTTGTAGCTTTGATCTCTGCGTACACCTCGGCTTCAGCCCACTTGGTGAAGTACTCAGTGGCGGTAAGGATAAAGGATTTCTGCTTGATCTGGGAGTTAGGATCACCGAGTGGGCCGACAACGTCAAAGGCCCACATAGAGAATAGCCAAGGAGCGGTCATAGGATGGAGAAACGAAGCTGGAGAATGAATTTTATCAGCGTGGAGTTGGCACTTAAGACACCTCCGGACATAGAGGGAGCAATCTTCCTCTAGAGTGGGCCAATAGTAGCCCTGCCTCAGGATATTCTTCGCTAGAGCCTGGCCATTGACATGACCCCCACACTCACTAGAATGGGCTGCTTCAGCCACCTTCCAAGCTTCAACATCATCTAAGCATCTCATGAGCATCTCATTAGTAGTGCGCCTGTACAGTTCTCCCGCGACAATAGTATACCTTGCGGCGGCTCTTCTGATTGACTTGTGTTGCTCAGCAGTTGCCCCTTCTGGGAACAATCCCTCCTTACAAAACAACTCGATTTCATGATACCAAGGCAACTCTTCCTCGTCCAGGATCTCTTCTAGTTCTATTAAAGATACTTCTTTGAGGTCTTCCTTCTTAGCTCTTGCCTCTATAGATCTCCTAAGATTGACGAACCAAGGGTCCTGAAGAGCTGGTGCATCCAATCTCTGAACGACGATAGTCTCAGTGCTCCGACTGAGAGGGAAAGATAGGGAAGAAGCAAGGGATGCCAGAGCATCAGCTAGAATGTTCTGGGAACGGGGAGTATGGATATAGATCAGCTTACGGAATTGCCTGGCAAGGAGCGTGACCAGATCTTGATAAGGCGTGAGCTTAGGGTCACGAGTACGGTAAGTGGATAGAACTTGCCATAGGATGAGCTGGTAATCTCCTATGATGTTTAAATAACGCACGCCTAGGAGGTAGGCGTGCTTCAATCCAGCCAGGTGAGCCTCATACTCAGCGATGTTGTTGGTAGCAGGAAATCGAAGTTGATAAGCGAAGGGAATGGTCACTCCCTCCGGAGTAAGCAAAACAGCACCGATCCCTCGGCCTTGAGAGTTGAGTGCACCATCGAAGTGCAGAGACCAGAAGGGGTGATGAGAGATAACAGAAAGATGATCATCAGGGAAATCGTCCTGAATGGAATCGGTGTGAGGGATGGGGAGATGGGCAAGATGCTCAGCAATGGCATATCCTTTGACTACCTTCTGAACAACAAAGGTGATGTCGAATTGAGAGAGGAAACTCTGCCAGCGAGCTAACCTACTAGAAAGACAGGCTTTTCTAAGAGATAACGGATCGGATCCATTCTAGAGATCAACCTAACTGGGTGGGCAAGAAAGTAGTGTTTCAGCTTCTGAGCTACCCACACTAAGGCGGCACAAGTCTTTTCCATAGCGGTGTACTTGGATTCAGCTGGATTAAACAACCGAGAGAGATAGTACGCAGCCCGCTCTTTCCCTTCATCATCCACTTGTGCTAAGACCGCCCCTAGGGAGTCCTCAATAACCGAGATGTATAGGATTCAGGGTTTCCTAGGGACAGGAGGTTGCAGAACCGGGGGATTGGATAGATATTCCTTAAGGTCCTCATAGGCCTTCTAACTATCTTGATTCCATTCGAACTTGACCCCCGCCTTAAGCAATTCATAAAACGGACGGCACCTTTGAGAATGCTGGGATATGAATCTTCTGATGAATTACAATTGACCAATCAATCCTCAAAGTTCCGTAATGTTCTTCGGCAGAGGCGTGTCCATGACGTCCTGTGCTTTGTTAGGATCAATCTGGATCCCCCGTTTGCTCACTATGAAACCTAGCAATTTCCCTGAGGAGACACCGAACACATACTTCTTCGGATTCATCTTGAGCTTGTACTCCCTTGCTCTCTGCAGCACCTTAGCCAGGATAGAGGGGTGTTCCTCCTTGGTTCTTGACTTCACCAGGATATCATCCACGTAAGCTTCCATATAGATGTGCATCATGTCGTGGAAGATGGCCATCATTGCCCTTTGATAGGTGGCACCCGCGTTCTTCAGACCAAATGGCATAACCACATAACAATACGTGCCCCAGGGCGTGGTGAAGGAAGTTTTCTCTTGATCTTCCGGAGCGAGACGGATTTGATTATAGCCTGAGTACCCGTCCATAAATGACAGAGCTTCATACCCGGCAGTGTTGTCCACCAGGACGTCTATATGAGGCAGCGGGAAATCATCCTTAGGACATGCTTTATTAAGATCCCTGAAATCGATGCAAATACGCACTTTTCCATCCTTCTTGATAATAGGGACTATGTTTGCCACCCACTGAGGATATAAAACAACTCTGATGAATCTGGCCTTGTATAACTTGTCGACCTCTTCCTTGATCCTCAAGGCCATATGGGGGTGAAATCTTCTTGACCGTTGTTTGACAGGTGTTGCCCCTGGTTTAAGCACGAGCCGGTGTTCCACTAAGGAGGGGTCAAGACCCGGCATGTCCTCGTAAGACCAGGCGAAGGAATCACTATACTCCCTTAGAACTTTGATTAAATCTTCTTCTACTTGCGGAGGGAGATTAGCGGCAACAATGATGGGCCTTGGGTCTTCTTCAGTTCCCAAGTTGATTTCCTTCGTAGGTTCGTCCACTGCCGTCGACGGCTTGTTGAATCTCTTAAGTCCTTGTGCATACAAATCGGTAGTGTCATCTATGTCGCTGTCCTCATTAACCGGATCTTTTTCACCCAGGATTTCATAGACACCGAGTCCGTCATCGCCCCATGCCCCTTCTATTTCTTCTTCATCCTCAATCGCAATTGCCGTAGCAACAAATTCCGGACATTTTAAAAGGGCATGACAGCGCTGAGCTAGGTCTTGCAAGAACCTATCAGGAACAGATTTGGGAGGACGCGCAAGCGGGCGCGGCTCAGAGAAGGAAGGGTTGGATGACCTAGAACAAGACCCTACTTCTTTAGACCTAACTAATTCTACTTCCCTAGACTCGATAGACCCTAACCCTAACCTAGGAGAAAGGAGACCTAGTGGAAGGGAAGGAGCAGAAGACTCGTGCCCCTGGGATGAGGATGGAGACAGGGTAGCATAATCTTCCACTGAAATTTCCATTTTGAATTTGACGTTTTTTTTTGGAAATCCGAAGAGACTATACAGCAAGATGGAGGAGGCGGGAGCTGCATAGGGAATAGCTCAGGGAAGATGCAGTCAAAGAAGGGATCGGAAGATGAGAAGCACATCTCGTGGAGTTGGGCGTTGGGAGGAGGAGGAGTGAATAGAGTGGATAAATCAATGGGCGGGCAGTGCCCGCAAGCGCAAGGAACGAATAGAATCTCGGGCGGATCAACGAAGGATGGGTTTACCATGATAGGAGGAAGACGGGGTAAGAACTCCCATTGCTGGAGGAGAGATTGAAAGCGGGAGGGAGACCAAGAAAAGACAATCGGCGAGCTCCCCTCCTCCCGTGGATCATCGTCTGGCCGCTTCTTTGGTCTCCATTGCATGAGCCGAACCTCTTGCTTCTTTTGGCAGTCTTCTTCATGAAACAATCTCTGAAGGGTTTGACCATAATCAAGCATATCATGTTCTGGCCTTTTTAGTGCCGGCGGAGGACTGGCAATCGGACATACTGTATTTCTCCCTAACGGAGCTGGCTGCAGAGCCAATGTGCTGGGCTGGAGAGGCCCTCGGACAAAGTGCTAGCGGTAGTCCCAGGTGAGTGGCCCAGAATCACCCATCACAGATAATGCGGTCTCTTTGTAGCCAAGACCTCTCCTGCCCATCTTTCTTCCCTTGGGTATGGGCTTGGTCATTCCTTGTAATTGTGCACCGAGGCCTTGGCTTGGTCATTCCTTGTAATTGTGCACCAAGTCCCAGGTGAGTGGCCCAGAATCACCCATCACAGATAATGCGGTCTCTTTGTAGCCAAGACCTCTCCTGCCCATCTTTCTTCCCTTGGGTATGGGCTTGGTCATTCCTTGTAATTGTGCACCGAGGCCTCTACCCGGTTTGTAGCCCAGTTTCAGTATAATGTTCCAGCCTTTTGGGTCTCGGATCTGGGGCTTCATCTTGATGTTAACTGGAGTAGTGATGGGCCTAGGAGGCATATAAGCCCAAGGGAAGTTTAAATCCAGCACTGATATGACGGGTCGACTGCTTGGCCAAAGTGTAGGAAGAATCTGTTCTGAAATGGCCTTAACCGATTGCACTATAGATAGGCTTTTGACCTTGACGACCCTCCCTTGGAAAGGGAATTTGACGCACTGATGTGCGGTGGAGGGCATCGCACCGAGCGTATCCAGCCATGGACGACCCAAGATAGCCTTGAACATAGGGTCGATGTCTAGTACATAGAATTCTACGGCCATTGTAAGGGGTCCGAGCTCTGCTTGGATAGTGACCACCCCGTGACATGCTCGCCTTCAATTGTCATATGCTGCTATAGTGGTCGAGGTAGGTCGTAATAACTCTTCGGATATGTTGCAAGCTCGTAGAGTGCTGAGTGGGCACACATTGATTGAAGCCCCTGTGTTAACTAGTGCTGCTTCAATGCTGACTTTGTTCAGAGTGATTGTAATGCAGAGCGGCATTTGTCGAGCTTCCGGAAGCGCTAGCTCGGATTCTGAAAATGTGATTGCTGGCCCTTTGGAAATAGTTGCTAGGGCTGTTGGTAAGATGTCAACTGCCATATCTTCGCTGACCATTACCTACTGTAAGAAATCTCTCAGTGCATCCTGATGAAGGGTAGATCTTTTGATCAGCTCCAACATAGATATTTTAGCGGGCACTCGATCCAGATGATGTAGCAAGTCATATTGAGTACCCGGCAGAGGTTCAGTCTCTGCCTGCTCGACTGTTGGCTGAGAGGACTGGGGGTTGGAATTGGTAGGGTAATTCCGATGGAACATCTTCCCACTTCTTAAGGCGCAACTTGTAGCGGCCGCGGCATCGGTGGATAGTAAGATGGGCCCTGCGGGGTGGATGAGTGGTGTAGGCTATGTGGGGGAGATGATTTGGTGGGGTGTAAGGTTAGTGATGGTGGTGAGTGGCGATGAGCGGATGATGGGTGAAGGATTGATGGAAGGCGTGATAGTGATGGTGGGTGGTACGGATGGAGGGAGTGTTGGTGGAGGTGTCAAAACGGGTGATAGGTTAGGTGATGGCGTAATGAGGGTGGCAGAGGTAAATGGCGAAGGGTATGACGGAGTGGTGGGTGGTAGTAAATTTGTTGGAGCGGGCGTAAACGGGAGGACCATTGGAGCGGATATTGGGTGTGAAGGAAGGACAAAGGAGGGGGTAAGAGGATTGCGGTGGTTGTGGTGGAGGGCCATGACTTGCGGTGTAGCACCATCGTCATCAAAAGACCACTCGGCACTAGGGGCCGGGGGTTGAACTACGTTCACTTGAGCCGGTGTAGGCGGCTGAGGTTGCTGTAGAGCAGGCGGATGATTTGGCATCGGATTTTGATGGATCCCCAGATCCTGAGCCTGATGTAGTTGTTGTTGTGGTAGTGGCTGCTGCGGCTGCGGTGCTTGTTGCTGCTGTGCTTGCTGCCTCGGCTGCTGCCCTCTTTTCTCCTTGATTTCAACAATGGCCTGATGCATCGCGGCCCAATCGATTCTCTGTCCCTCATGGAGATCGTATACCAGATCCCAGAACTGATAACATCCTTCGATAGTGTGGCCTGGCTGCCTATGGAACATACAATATTTCGTCTGATCAACGGCTGGGTTCCAGTTAGGCCGTTCCGGAGGAAGTTGAATTGCATTCACCGACATAAGAGCCGAGAAGATATCCGTGAGGGTCTCTGGCAGTGGAGGATATTGTGCCCTCTTGGGAGCTGGGCGCTTGTTGTTCGGATTGTTGTTATAGCCCTTGGGTGGAGGGACATTATAGAATTGTGGAGGTGGTGGTTGTTGCTGCGGAGCGATGAAGGCATTTTGTGGAATGGTGAAGGCGGGCGGACGGTTTTGTGGAGTGGCTTGAAAGTTCTGTGAAGCGGGATTTTATGGAGTGCGGGGGTTTTGGGGGAAGCGGAATGGTGCGGCTTGGAATGGAAAGGCGACGGCTTGTACCTGTTCGTTTGTCTGGACCCCCTCGGTAACCGGCTCTTGTGGTTTCTTGTGATATTTGGGCTTTTGGTTTTCAAATAGGGCGTGTATGGGAGAATCCTTGAACTGGGTTTGTATGAAGCGTGCCCGGCTATAGAGTTGATGCATGTTAGCTGTATCATTCATCGCCAGGATGTTTCTGAAGGTCGGGGTAGCATTTGAAATGAGCAGCTTGACCTTCTCTTCCTCCGGAATGTGGCCAAGCACTCTAGCAGCCATCTGTCTCCACCTATCGGCATAAGTGGTGAACTCCTCATCTGGCTTCATCATCTCGGCTACTAGATCTGTAAATGAGTATTCCGGGCCGACCCTATCTTGGAACCGCTGGATAAATTTGTCCTTTACTACCTTGAAACTTTCAGCTTCTTCTAGCGGCAAAGAGGAGAACCACTCCAGAGCAACACCATCCAAAGATCGGCGGAATAAGTATGCCATAAGGTGATCATCATATTGGAACTGCGCCGACTCGTATAGAAAATCCCTCACATGAATGAAGGGATTGCCGTTCCCATCATACTTGCGGTAGTTAGGGAGTTCTGATTGTGGGGGGAACCGAATATTCTGGAAGCTCGGTACAGGAACATCTGCCAAAGATTGCGGGCCAACCCGCTTCTGGAGGAAATCGAGTTGTTGCTGCATGGCGGCCCATTTGTCAAGCAAGTCCTGCTCTCGGGAGGGAGCAGGGGTAGTGAAGGACGCTGATTGAATTTGAGGAGCAGATGGAACTATTGCGACAGAAGGTGGAAGCCCATGAGCAGGAGTGGAGGGATAAACAGTAGAGATGGGGGGCCCATAAGAAGGATATTGGGCCTGAGATTGGCCCAGATTAGAATGGGCTTGAGCCACCCCTTGCCGAGGGTGCAAGAAATCGGAAGGGCCCATGAGAACTTGCGAAGCTACCGGAGTAGATACATGATGATCCATTTGAACAAAAGAGGGGATGGGCGACTTTCCCTTATCGAAGGATTGTTGGGCCGAATTGGAAGACTGACCCGTTTCCATGCCCGCGAAAGTGATGGTCCGTGGTTGGACCGGGGTGAGATCAATTGGAGTGGGCTGAATGGGAAGCCCAACAATGGAAGGATTGGATTGATTTTGGATGATGGTAGAAGGAGATGCGTTGGACCATTGCATGGCCTGATAAAGAGCTTGGAGTTGGGCCGGATCCAGTTGGGCCATCATCTGAAGGACGGAGCCCGCGGAAGGAGTGGAGAAAGAAGGGGTGGCTTGACCACCTTCCATGGAAGTGGAGGACAGAAGGGGGGCAGTCCCCTCTCCAGACGAAAAGGAGGTAACCCTGGGAGGGTTTTCAAGAAGCTCTTGAGGAAGGGAGTCCTCTTGGGAACGGGGAGGATCAAAGGATGCCATGGTGGACTCGAAAAGAGGATTGGAGTAGGACTTGAAGAAGAAATTGACTTGAGGAGATGAGTCGGACGGACGAAAATAACTCCACATGTAACGGACAACCTTGACAAAATGCAAACAAACAACACAAACAATCACGCAATAAGTAACCAAACTCGAATGTTTTTAGAAAAAGATGTAAGTGATAAAAGGTGAAGACACTCAAAGTCAACCAAGTTGTTTTAAGATGATGCAACACAATTCTTGTGATTTCTCCTTTGGAACTTTAGTGAATTGATTGAAATGTGCTCTCAACAATGGGTTCCTAACAGGAGATGGGTATGGGACTTGGTTTGACTCTAAGTGTAATCACTCCTCACTTATGCAACCCTAGACACGGGGTGGGAAAGGTACAACCAGCCCGGCGTCCGTGTGGGAATCCACGGCTCGCGGGGACTTATGGAGGTCCCTGGTGCGATTTCCTAGTCGGCCCCAAGGAATATGGAGACGAGAGGTCCGCACACCAAGGTAGGAAAATGTAATCTAGGATATGAAAAGATGAATGGTCCTATGTGCACCGGAGTGCATACAAAGTCTAGCCTAAAATATAGCAATCAATGATGCACACAATGATATGGAGATATGAAACAAAGCAAGGAGGAAGTCAAGTATCACCCAAGCAAAAAAGTCACATCAGAAACTGTAGAAATAAATGCACCTGGGGGCGTACCTGTCTGGAGTATAACGGTCTAGGAACCCTGCGTCAGAAGAAAATAACGGTCGAATGCCAGACCGCCAGAAATAATATAACGCAGGGAGCTAGGACCGTCAAATGAGCCAGAAAACCAAAATCAACCAGAAGTAACAGGAAAAATCGTGAAAGCTCTCAGCAGAACAGATGTGGTGGTCTAATGCCCCTGCGTCAGAGGACTGTAACGCAGGGACACAGGGCCGTCAGAGCACTCAGAGAAACAGGATTAACAGGAAATAAGGGGAAAACGGGAGGGGACAACACAAGAGATGATGGCAGGTTTAACAGGAATCAAAAGCACGATTGGCACAAGCTGTCCCACCGTGATCGCCAAAAAATTATCTGTTGATTTTACTTTGCTTATCTATCTTCTTTTTCTTGGGGGGTCTTGTGTGATGATATGTAGCAAGATGACAAGCAAATAATCAAAGATCTGCTCTTAACCTATGCACATGTGATCATGAACCTAGGCAATCAAAGCTAGCTCTAGCATGGGCATGCTATCTCAATCAAACTAAGCTAAGGAAAAGGAAAACACACGCCGGGGCGTGGAGCAAAGAGTAAATGGAAACACACCACAAGGGGTGGAACAAGCTAGGAAATAAAAGATATGCAATGAAGGAGAAAGCTAACGCCCAATACCAAGGAAAATCGTGATCGCCACCAAAGTAAAACAAGCCAAAGACTTGAAAAATACCTTGGCAATAGGTGGATGAAGCACCCGCCCACGGGAGAGAAAACCAAAGAGAACCTACAGGTCAGCTAGAAGTAACGGGCAGAACCCCGTGCGTCACTTGAAAGTGACGGTCGCTCGATAGACCGTTGGAAGACTCTGACGCGCCTGCACAAGGCCGTCGTAATACCTGCAGTAGCAAAGTGTGGATCCTTTTAACTCCAACTCTTCCAGCCGGCTAGAAGACTTGGGCCTCGCCCTAGTGAACCTGTAAACCTGCCAAAGAAGTGGAAGACAAGAACAAAACAACCCAAATTAGCCCTTTCAATAATATAGCATCAATTCTTCACTAAACAAAATATCATCAAAAGGAGAGGGAAATACCGGAAAGTTTTGGTTTTTTAACCCCTCTGGGCGTTTTAAAAGATTAGGAGGATGTTTAGATGATGAAAACCAGTGAAAAACGTGGAGAAAGGAGAGAAATAATGCTTATGATGAAAGGGAGATTGAATGGAAACTCAATATGCAATTATGAACTTTAGAACCAAAGGAAAAAATACTCCCTTCACCAGGCAGTAATCGAACGTGAGAAGCACTTCTCCTTGATCAAACGTGGCTCTAGAATGCGGCAGCACTTCGACGCAAACTCCAGATCTTCCCCCCTCTTGGCCATGAAGTTAAGGGTTCTATTTATAGACCCTCAAACCCTCAGGTCGAGCAGAGGATAATCCGGCAAGAGAAAGGGATAACTCTTAGCAAATCCTTGAAGATAATATCACCAAGAGTCCATAGAATCAAATAGAAGGTCCTGAAGATCAGATTTGAAAGAGATATCGTCAATCCAAGTTCTTATCTCGACCACGGAGTAGCAAAGAAAAGGCCTGAACTGCCAGGACTCTCTGAAGGAAGTAACGGCTGCTCGACAGACCGCCACTTGGAAATAACGCACCAAGGATCATCCGTTACTTTCAATCTTATCCCTAAAAGATAAGATCAACAGGGAGAAGGTCAAAGCAATAGGACTCTGTGAAGAAAGCAACGGCCAAGGCATGGGGCGTCACAATGAAACAACGGCTGCACGACAGACCGTTTTTATCAACGTGTAAGCCAAAGGATACAGATTTCAAACGAGACCTTAAGCTTCAGGACTCTTCAAAGAGTAACGGCCCAGGACCCACTCGTTATAAAGAAACAACGCTCCTGGAGTAGACCGTTATTATCAATGGAGTTTAAAAAAGAAATGAAGGTTTTGCTAAGCCTTAGTCAAATGAAATGCCACAAAAAGGCACATCCAATCAAGGAAAAAGACCCAAGAAAATAGGCTCCAAATCAATCAAGGAGACTCAATGAAGAGTGAATTACTCGGAGCATCATGTAGAATGAACAAGGAGATGACCCGACTTATTGGTCATAAAACGGGTGTCAACACCTTGGTCTCTGGTTGCTAGTGACGGGTAGTCACTAGCGGTTGCCCTCCGGTTGGGAGGAAGAGGGGAGGTTGTTCCCCTGGTCAAGCTGTTTGGCAGCACCTATTGCAGACTGAGTCTGCGGTTCTAGCGTTAGCTAGTGGAAGCCTCACTTCGGTTTGGAGTGAGGGGTGGACGTAGGTCTGTGGACCGAACCACCTAAAAAATTATATGTGTCGTGGTTTGCAGTGTGCGTTTGCTCCTTGTCTTCTACCTCTTTCACAGGTTGTATGAACATTATTGTTTCTACCTACAGTGACCTTGAGCATTACATATTTTGCTAAGTGAATCTGGTGTGCATAGTTCTGTCTTCGGCATTAGTCTTGATCAGGTTCCACTAGTTTAGTTAGCAGTTCATCCGGTCGATCAAATGTTTAATTGAGCTCTATAGTTCTTATTTCGCAATTATATCTAGCAGCAGGCTTATTGTTTTTAAGTGGGGCAATATTTTTGAAGGGGATACATTCACCCCCCCTCTGTATCCTTCGCACCGTCCCAACAAACTTTATACCTCACAGTGGTTTATGCTTCTTGCTCTGTAAGTTGTCAAAGGGATCTATTTGAATCCCTCATGGAATTCAGTCAAGGTGTTAATATTCCATGGGTTGTAGGAGGAGATTTTAATTGCATTATATCTCCTGAGGAGAAAATTGGAGGCTCTTTTTATTCAATGACTGCAATGTCAGATTTTCAAGGTTTCCTATCTGCCACAGGACTAGCTGATGCTGGCTATATTGGCTCTAAATTTACATGGACCAACAATCAAGTATGGGCTTCTAACATTAGAGCTAGATTGGACAGGGTCCTATTAAATTCACATTGGTTACACTCTAACCAAAATATGGCAGTTAGGCACTTAAACAGAGGCCCTTCAGATCATGCACCGTTGCTTCTACAGATTAGCCCTTCAAACTCAAAAGCTCCTGGGAGATTCTTATATCAGCACATGTGGCATTCACATGAGGGATTTCTGTAATTTGTGAAAAAGCAATGGTGTAAATGCACCAATACTGAATGTCATCCATTCCAAGATCTACAGAGAAAGCTCAAAGATCTGAAGGCAGCATTAAAATCTTGGAATAAAGACATTTTTGGCAATATATACCAGGCCAAGGAAGAAGCAAAAGTTCAGGCCGAGAGAGCTCAACACTCCTTTGATGATAATCCAATAGTGGACAATCGCATAAACCTTCAGAAGGCCAATGCTCACATGCGCCTTATTTTAGCCCAAGAAGAAACTTTCTGGTATCAAAAATCCAGAGTCAATTGGATAGACTGTGGGGATGTGAACACACAATTTTTTCACCAATATACCAAGCTCAAAAGGAAGAGAAATTATGTTCATAAATTGAAAATAAATGGTATCTGGGTGGAAGAACATGAAGCATTATTAAATGGTGCAGTTGAATACTTCAAAAACTTATTAACCACTGAAGACCACGGTATAGAGGAAAATTTATTTGCAGTCATCCCTCGGTTGATGAATAACAGTCATAACGACTTGTTATGTATCATACCTCAGGCAGAAGAAATAAAGACTGCAGTATTCTCTTTATCTGGTAATAGCTCCCCTGGACCTGATGGGTTCACTGGGGGTTTTTTCACTCACTGCTGGGATATAGTAGGAGAGGATGTAATAAAGCTTGTTAAAAGCTTTTTCCAAGGTTGGGGTTTACCTAAAGGGGTCATTTCAACAATCCTTTGTCTGATTCCAAAAGTCAATAATCCCTCTTCATTTTTTGACTTTCGTCCAATAAGCTTATGCAATTTTACATATAAAATTGTTTCCAAAGTTATTTGTGATCGCCTTAGACATATATTGCCTCAGATTATATCAGAAGAGCAAAGTGGCTTCATCAGTGGAAGACAAATAACTGATAACTTTTTGCTGGCCAAGGAAATGTTCATGGAAATAGATAGACCTGTCAGAGGTCACAACATGTTTCTTAAACTAGATATGGCTAAAGCCTATGACCGGATAGAATGGGATTTCCTCATTAAGGTGCTAAAAAGCTTTGGTTTCTCTAATAGATTCATCTCTTTGATTGCCCAAATGATGGTTAACTGCTACTTTTCAATCTCCCTCAATGGACACAATGGTGGATATTTCAAATCCTCAAGAGGGGTCCGACAGGGGGATCCCTTAGCTCCAGCTTTATTCATTATTGCTGAAGAAGTTCTGAGCAGAGGTCTTAGACAATTGTTCTCAAATGGACAATGCAGACCTTACCATCTACCTCGAGGAGTCCAACACATCTCACACATACTTTATGCTGATGATTCTATCATTTTCATGAATGGCAGCAGATCCTCACTTAACCACCTCTTAAAATTTCTGAAGAGCTATGAGATGTCCTCTGGTCAAAAAATAAATGCCCAAAAAAGCTGTTTCATGGTAGCCAAGAAAATGCCCCGAAGCTCCATTGACAGAATATGTCAGCTAACTGGATATCAGCACAAGATTGGCAGTATAAAATATCTTGGCATTCCTCTCTTCAAAGGAAGAGTGAAAAGACCTCACTTCAAATATTTGCTAGACAAAGTCAATGCCAAGCTTGCTGGCTGGCAAAGCAAGCTGCTGTCTCAGGCAGGGAGATTGGCTCTCATTCGCTCGGTCCTATCATCTATCCCCATGTACTGCGCTAGTGCAGCCTCCATCCCATACACTATACTTAAACAAATTGGGAATATCTACTCCAATTTTTTTTGGCAGGGATATGAGAATGCTCATAGAAAACACTGAATATCCTGGGACAAAATGTGATGTCCTCTCTCTGAAGGTGGATTAGGTATACGCAGTCAATCAGATACTCAACTATGTCAATATGTTAAACAGTTATGGATATCTGCTCATAACAACTCTCCTTGGGCCAAGTTTGTAAGGAGTAAATACTATCATGGTCTTCATATATCAAAATGCAAAGCTTCATTCCCTGCAGGCATTAAAGCAACTCATTTTGAGAAAGCCCGGTCAATACTCTTAGCTAATTCCAGAATGATCATTTTTGATGGTGCCTCCACTAACTTTTTGAAAGATAACTGGTATAAAAACAAGACTCTGACTGAAGCTTTACATATTCAACACCCCTCTTTGAATGATGGATGTACTGTTCAAGAAGCAATGGCAAATTTCCAACATCATGTCTGGCAACTACTGGAAGATCAGTCAATGATGAGAGAAATCCAGAGATTCAGTATACAAAATGGAGAGGATAAACCTATTTGGTCTCTTACCAACTCAGGTAAATTTAGTATCAAATCCACCTACTATTTTATTAAAGGGCAGAACTCAACTTCCAGTTTAAGTTTCAGTAAAATCTGGCATCCAAAATTCCCTCCTCGGGCCTCCCTGTTCTGTTGGAAACTATTGAAACATGCAGTTCCAGTTGATAAGCAGATACAAAAATGTGGCATTGCTATTGCTTCAAGTTGTGTCTGCTACCAAAACTCCCATGCAATAGAGGATGAAAATCATTTATTTGTAGACAGTGTTGTGGCCAAATTTTTATGGAACAAATTTACTCCTTTACTTAACAATTCATCTCTGGAACTTCTCACCATCAGTAACAGGCTGAAATTAACAATAAATGAGACAATCCTGAGTAAACTGAAGGGTTTTATATCCCTGTTGATCTCAATCATGATTATCTGGGAGATATGGAAATTCAGATGTCAAGTTAAGTATGAAGAAAATAGGAACAGCTTTGAAAATATCTCTGAGTAGATTCTTGCAGACCTAAAGCACATTGTGAAACAGATCAAATTTAAGAATGGAACTAGCAACAGCTTCTGGCTCAGCCTACAAAGTTTTGGTATCTCTATTAGTAATTTTCATCTGACATATATTACAGTTCTCTGGAAAGCTCCAGCTACCAATTTCTCCTTACATGTGGATGGAGCAAGCAAAGGGAACCCAGGAATTTCTGGAGGAGGTGGCTGCATCAGAAACAGTCAAGGGCATTTAAAGTTGGGATTCTCTTATTTCTATGGTGTTGGATCCAATATGGTGGCTGAGGGAAGGGCGCTGCTTGATTGTCTTCGTTTAGCACAACATCATAATATTTCAATTTCAGCCATTTTTACTGATTCTCAGATTCTAGTTGAGATGCTTCAAAAAAATAAAGATCCCCCATGTCTCCTCTACCTTGGTGGGAACCACTACAACATATTTTCTCCCAGTTTCATTGCTCCATTATTCACACGTATAGAGAGGGCAATCAGCTAGCAGATGCGCTAGCCAATCATGCAGTGCTAGTCAGAAGCAACTTGGAATTTTTTTCAATTAGAGAATTGCCTACAATGGCTAGAGGATATGCAATTGCGGATGTCAAAGGCATCCCCAACTTCCGTAGGAGGCTTGTATAGTTCTTTTTCCTATCATTCATCTTCATTGTACTACAAAGGCTTGGCCTCCTTTTGTAATTGCATTTCCTTGATAAATCAATAAAATAAAGCATCAAAGTGGTGATTTGGTGGAGTGAGAACATTCCCTTCCTTTGGAATGGGGGTGCACTCTCCCTTTTCCCACTTGATGACTCGGCTTCATATAATAAAAAAAATACACCATTTAACATGTAGTTCAAGCTAGAATTGAATCACCCCCAAAACCATGATTATCATATTAGCATTTGAAGTACACTATGCACCTTGACTAGAATTACCAAAACCAAATGACCATTAATCCATACAGTGAGAGAGCATCATTCAAATCACATTCATCAAATTTCAAGTAAATTGATTAAGCATATTTCAAGCCCAAAAATCTCATGTGGAAAATGCATGAAAATACCCAATCAAGACTTTAAAAACCTATTTGATGAAATGCATGAAACATAGAATGAGTCGACGCAATGCAATGAGAAGGTTAACTCCCTTTTTGAATAAGAACTTCATTGATGGACTCCTTTGAGTTCCAAGCATAAACCATGGATTTTGATCCTGGAAGCTAAGATAAACAAAGCATAAGTTCCTTAATCAACTAGCATTCATATGACTTCCAAGTGATGTGATCCTTGAAGTCATCCATCAACTCATCAAACAAGATGCAAACATGTTGCTTAATGAAATACACAGAAGCACACTAGGTTTGATAAACACGTTGCAGTTGATTATTATGTGTTCCTTATCTTGCAAGATGGATATGATCTCAACTATGATGGAAATATGAACAAGCAGAAAAATCACTCAACCTATGAACATGTACAACATGAACCTAGGCAATCAGCATGAAGTCTAGCATGGGCATGCTATCTCTATCAGGAATAAACTAAAGAAATAAAGAAAAACACACACCGGGGTGTGGAGCAAGGAAGTAAAGGAAAACACACCGTGTAGGTGGAACAAGCAAAATAAAGCAAGAGATATGAAGTATGATGAAAGAGAAAGCTACTGCCCAATATTAAGGAAAGATGTGATCGCCACTAAGGTAATAAACAAGCCAAAGACCTGATAAATACCATAGAATAGGTGATGAAACACCTGCCCATGGGAGAGAGAAATAACTACAGCTCTGTGGAACGTATCGGTCGAATGATGATGCGTCACAGGCGTGTGACGGCCCCACGATAAGCCGCTACGTGACTCTAACGCGCCTGTGATAGACCGTCAGAGATCTGCAGAAGAGGAACTTAGGAATCTTTGATCTCCAAGCCTTCCAGCCGGCCAGAAAGCTTGGGCCTCGTGCTGTGGACTCTGTAAACCTGCAAAACAGTGTAGAACACAAAGAAAACAACCCAGATTAGCCCTAGAGCAAGAGTAGTATCAATAAATCAAAAGGACTCAAAAGCATGCAAAAGGAGAGGGAAATATCAGGGAGGTTGGTTTTTTAACCCCTCTGGGGTGTTTTAAAAGATGGGAAGATGGTTATATGAATGCAGCAAGTGCAAAGACGTGAATGAAAAAGAGGGAAGGATGCTATGATGCTTGGAGGAGGGAAGAAAAGACTTAGAAGACAATGTGACTGAACTAAACCCTTGAAACCAATACTCCCTAGATTTTGGAAGCAGATGGACGTGGGAAGCAGATCTCCTTAATTGGTTCTAGCTCCAGGGTGTAGCAGCACTTCGACGCAAACTCCAGATGTCTCCTTCTCAAGCCATGAAGTCAAGGGTTCTATTTATAGACCCTTAAACTCTCCGGTCGAGTAAGAGATAATCCAGCTAGAAAGTAGGACGTTTCTTAGCAAACTCTTGAAGATAATACTCCCTAGAGTCCATAGAAACAAACAGAAGGTTCTGAGGATCAGATTTGAGGGATAAATCATCAGATCAAACTTATAATTCGGCCACGGAGTAGCAAAGAAAGAGTAGTTCTATTAGAACTCTCTATTTGATGTAACGGCTGCACGATAGACCGCCACAGTGATGTAACGCCCCTGGAATGGACCATCACATAACCTTATCCACTGAAAGATAAGATCAACGGGTGAAGTTTTCAAACATAAGGACTCTGGATAATGTAACGGCCATGAGTAGGTGCGTCAGAGTGATGGTAACGGTCACACGATAAGCCGTCACACTCAACGGATCAGATAAAAGATAAGCTTGGAAGAAGCCTTAAACTTGAGGACTCTGAGATGATGTAACGGCCATAGGAAGGTGCGTTATAGAAATGTGACGCGCCAGCAACAGACCGTTAGAGACAAAGGAGTGCAAATAAGATGAAGATATGCTAAGCTTTGTCCAGCGGGAAAGAGATAAGGAACCAGACCCAACCAAGGAGACATGACCCATGAAATAAACCTCAAATTGACCAAGATGGCTAAATAAAGGTGAACAACTTGGAGCAACATTTAAAATGAACAAGGATATGACCCAACTTATTGGTCATAAAATGGGTGTCAACA
This sequence comes from Amorphophallus konjac, assembly GCA_022559845.1. Lineage (NCBI taxonomy): Eukaryota > Viridiplantae > Streptophyta > Magnoliopsida > Alismatales > Araceae > Amorphophallus > Amorphophallus konjac. The sequence goes on from CM040119.1 coordinate 88,873,341, forward strand.
GATGCCCCTCCTTAACGTCCTCTTTGTAGGGGAGCGAGCAGAGGTGAAGCGGAAGCGAAATGGAATATGGAGATGAAGCGGATATGAAGCGGAGCGAACTGAAAAGCGGGCGTTAAGGCAAAAGACACCCGTTTTCAACCAACGAGCGATGGAAATTTTCCAGAAAACTTCAAACTAATCACAAGGAAATAGCCAACCAGATGACGCATGCCTGGAGGAACTAACAACTAAGGAAAGGAAAACACGGCCAGCGACCAGAGCAACGGAAAGGAAAGAGATGATTAATTAAACTCCAGACAGGAATCTTCAGCTAACCAGATCGAGCGAACATATCGAAGGAAACCTTCCAATTCAGAGTGAAATAATTCTCCTCATTCAAGATCACGGACACAGTTACCCACTATTACTGAGACACTTTGAATAGATGAAGGTTCGTGACTGCTAAAAGATGCGCATGATGCATGCTGGGCTAAAGGAAAAGAAATCATTAAATCAAATGCCAAGAAAGATAAAATAAGAAGATACTCGAGAATAGTATTGCTAGACCAGAGAAACCAGGGTCAGGACAGCATCTACAACCACGGCGTGCAAGATAGAATCATCGTCCCCAAGCTTTTCCAACCTAACGGCCTACCCAACGATTAAACATGTGCACCTAGATCATCATCGTTTTTGTTTAAGGGGAACATCAGATCCCAGAGCACATGAATGACCAGCCGGTTCTCGAGATAATATATCATAGATAACATATAGTAATGCATTAAGGGATATAGGGATCGAGATACTGTACCTGACTTACCTGTGCGGCGAATGGTAAAGCATGATGGCTTTCATGATTTCATCCATGGAAAAGGAGTTAGCCAACAATAATCAATCATAAGCATGAAATGAGGCATAACCATCCATAAGCATGAACCATATTGATAAGATAAGGAATTGACAGCATTCATGATCATTCAAGCATGAAATTGGGCATTATCATCCATAAGATAAGTCATAAAAGCATAATGATCATTCAAGCATGAAATTTCATAGATAGGGCATTATCATCCATCAAAGATTATGACGATCTACTAAAGGAGCGCCACAATAATGTGACGGTCAAAAGATGACCCGTCACACAGCGTCGGTTCACATTTTTCAAAATAAGTGACAGAACTCACCTGACGGTCTTATAACCATGCGTTAGAGTCCTATGACGGTCCTTCGATAGACCGTTACATTTCCTGGGCATTAAAAAAAACAAACCGATCAGTCTCTCCCTCTCATTCGTTCAAACGCCCCAAACGCAAAACACGTCCAACCACACCGAGCCCCAAACCCACTGGCAACGATGTCCGGCGACGAGCTTCCCCGGCCACCATTGGAGAGGGAGAAGAGGAAGAAGAGGAAGGCAATCAAGTGCTGCCGGGATCGCATAGCCCGAGAAAAGATTCCCCCGGTGGCGGACGAGCAACCGACGGCGACGGCGGAGCAAACGGCAGAGGAAGACCCTCCCACTGCCGGAGAAGAAGGAGAAGATGTTGTGGAGGAGGCCATCGGCGGCGAAGAAGGAACCACGACGCCGGAGAAGAAGAAATGAGGCCAATATCGTGAGGTAGGCGTCCGCCCCAAAAAACCCATAAAAATTCAATTTTTTAATTCCTGTGTGTGTACATGTGTGTTTGAGGGGGAGAAAATGGGTCTGGGGACCCATTGGGATCCATTGTAGGCCATTGTGGCCATCCCCACGGGTTGGGGGGAACAGATAGAATGATGCCCTATCGGGGAGAGCGTGACGGTCATTCCAGCGACCGTCACAGAACCTGACACGCCACACATGGTGCGACAGAGGACTGTGACGCGCCAAAGCATGGCCGTGAGAGAAACCAGAGCCAGAATTGATTTTTTTTTGGTTTTGGGGTTTTTGCTTATTCAATTTTTTTGGTTTTATTCATGTTAATTGCAATGGATTAAACTAATGAAATGACTAACTTATGCTCTATATGTGTGCAAGGGAAAAGAAGAACCAGTATTTCTTGGCTTCAGATCAGGGCGGTGTACCAGGCACTGCCAGAGTATCTGCGAGGGAGACTAGCTACAATGGGCTTCGGGGAAGTCCTCAGCATAGAAGTGACAAGAATGGACATGCCGCTACTATATGCATTACATGAGCAATGGGATCCAGTGAGCAGGGCATTCTTCTTCCCATGGGGTCATATGATCCCAACACTGGAGGATATAGCGAGGATCACAGGGCTGAGGGTCCACGGTACAGCGGTGACAAGCTGGACTTATGGAGATTACCGAGTACCAGCACAGGAGCTGCTGGGGCTGGATTTAGTGAGGCCGAGGCATCCATCGTCCCAGTTATCAGGATCAAGACTCCAGGAGAGCCTGGGGCTTTGAGGAGCAGCTATCGCAGTCGGGGAGCTTCCAGAGCAGCACCTGGACAGAGTGATCGAGCAGGTCCGCCCGAGGGTAGCAGCGGAGGCGGGACCAGAGGGAGATAGAGTACTGCGACGCTTCTTGATCTTGTTGTTTGAGAAGCTACTGTTCCTGACCAGAGCAGATGTGATCAGCTGCAGGCTTCTGCCTTTGCTGGAAGATCTTAACAGAGTGGGGAAATACGCATGGGGAGCGGCGGTGCTCGCCTTCCTGTTCAAGTCTCTGACCACGACCGATCGGCAGACGATGTTGGGTGGCTTCTCACCTTTCCTACAGGTAAATGCTAAATTCTAAAAAAAAACTTCTATATGCTTTTGACTACTATATGCTGACACTTGGCTTCTAAAATGTAGATCTAAAGCTTCCTCTACCTCCCAGGGATCGGGTGAGGTACACAGATTCATCTTGGGCGGATCGCCATCACGAGGCGGTGGATTGTTGCGAGGGACACGGGATCGATCAGCATACTGACCAGAGTCATTCAGGACGACATAGACTTGTTCCCATATGCATCATTAAGCTCTTGAACTTGAACTCTTTTCTATATGCTCGAATGCCTGAAATGCTACAAAATGCTTCTAAATGCTGCTAAATGCTGACATGGACTCAATTGCCTTTTCAGGTGCGCTGGACACCATATCGGGATGAGGGCCACGAGGGATAGCCATGGGTCAAGGCTTCCCTGGCATACAGCGGGTGAGACATCCGGCTGCATTGCATCAACGTCATCGAGCCCTTGCACTACCGCATGATCTTGAGGACGCGGGGAGTTCATAAGTCGGAGGTAACATTCCCTCGCAGGAACGAGGAGCACCCTGGGAAGTCTTCAAAGGGCATTAGCGGAGATATCGACTGGTGCGCCCGAAAGGCGAAGTATGTGCATGATTGGAACAAGAAGGGCCGAGCTGTGAAAGAGCGAGCTGACAGCGATGAGGCCTACCTCAAGGCCTACTCCCAGCGATACGGCGACCAGGTGTTCAGAGGCACCCGACGACCAGTATGAACTTCTAAACTCAAACTCTTGTCTATTTAATTTAATTGAATCCTATATGCATTGACACTTTGTTTCTAAATGCAGCTAGACCCACAGGGACGATCGCCGAGCTCGAGGGGCTCCTCCACGCCACTATCCAGCAGCGGGATGAGTATCAGACAGCTTTAGAGCTCCTGGTGAGTTTTCTAAATTTTAGACTTAAATGAAATCAATCGAGTTCCCTTTGACTTAAATGCTTAAGATTATGCAAATGCCTAATTGGCTGACTATGATGACATGTACAATACAGGCGAGAGAGCTGACCGCGGCCATGGCCGAGGCAGAGGGAGGATGGTCAGAGACAGAGAGACTCCGAGTGGAGTTGGCACAGGCACGGGCCAGGGCAGAGAGACTTTGGACTGGGACAGCGGACCTGGAGTGCTACCGGACCGAGGCCAGGGAGTCACAGCGTCAGATCGTTGAGCTAAAGATCGAGCTGTGGATGATGGAGAGGACTGTGCAGATGATGGGCCGCGGACCAGAGAGGAGCGCCTCCCAGAGTGGAGCACGAAGTGGCGTTCGGAGCGTCGCCCTGAGTGGATCAGTTGTGAATTTTCTTGCCAGTTCTTCCGGCCAGCAGAGGAATGAGGAAGCGGAGCAGAGATGGCAGCGGGGAGAGGAGAGCAGCATCATGGAGCGGCCGGTGAAGTGGCATGAGGGTACTGGTGATAGTGATGGCCCGGGAGATAAACTGGCCGAGTGACTTGTACTTTTCTTTTCTTTTCTTTTTCTTTGACCCACACTTGTACATGACTATATGAATGATAAATGGAATGATAGATGGAATGAAAATCCTCCTTTTTTTGTTTTTGTTGTGGATGTGTTTTTAGTATGTGGATGTGTGAATGAATGCTTGGATGTGTGGATGAACAGGTTGGGCAAAGACAGGGTGAGACTGGTAGGTTAAAGCAAAGGAGAGATGGAAGAGCGAATCAAAAACCTTCAGTAGAGAATGTAACGGTCTAATGTTGGAGCATCAGGGTCATGTAACGGTCCAAGATTAAGCCATCAGAACTGACAGAGCGAAGGGGAATTAAAAACCTGTAGCAGGAAATGTAACGATCCTATGTTGGAGCGTCAGAGAGCTGTGGCGGTCCTACGATGAACCGTCAGAGGAAAACTGTGTAATCCGAGACGGATTCTACCGTGAGAGCCTGAACTCGAGGCAAAGAGGCCTTAATCTACACTAGAAGCCTCCTAGGCTTAGGATAAGGCTTTCTAATCCATGACCTATCATTCTAGCACCAAAATCAAACCTTTGCAAATAGGAACAAGCCCAGAAATCACAGCTCCATCCAATTTTCTGCCTTAAGGCTTAGAACTTCATCAAAATAGCAAAGAACATCATGAAGAGGAGCTTTGGAGTGATGGGCATGGGGGAGAGGGTCTATATCGGGCCCAAAGCAGCCAAAAAGGAGTAGGGGGAGCTACAAAGATTGACCTCCATCCCCAAGCATCTAAGTTCAAGTGCACAAAGAGAGGTAAGTTGCAATAGAGTTCCAAAGTTCGTCAATTTTCTACACTTTCCATACTTCTTATGATCCTTTTCTCTTCTTCCTTGTCTTTTCCTTTTCTCTCTAGCCTTTTCCTGGCCCAAGGTGTTATTCCAATCTAAATTGGGTGGCTCCCATGATCAAAGAACTCCCTTTAGAGGTCTTATCAATTCTAAGGGCATGGCATCTCCAACCTCTATTAGTTTTGGCCAAAAATTTCCAAAAATCATCCTTGGATTGGGCAAGCATTTCTTCCCTCATAGAATTATGGCACCCACAAACACACACCTTCCTCTTCCCTTCCTTTGAAGCTACGGTACTATTAGAGGAGGTAGAAACTTACCTAGCCTTCCCTAAAACAAAAGTGGGAGATGAAGACTTAGTGTGTCATACGGTAGAACCCATTGACCCATCCTTGATTCTAAGCGATTTCATCCACAATCCAAAGGATGTCAGGACCATGATTAGCCCACGGCACATTCACTTAATACCCATGGCTCAGTGGATAGTCTCTCATTGTAAGAACAAGTGGGAAAGATATGAGGCCATAGCCAAAGCCGTATCGGTTTGCTTGTGCGGAGTGTTCCTTTTCACTACCACCGACCACCTCTTAGATACCCAAAATCTTAGCATTGTCAGCGGGTTGTGGCGGGGTTTATCTATTTCTCAAGTGGTCTTTTCATACCTTTATGAAGGTCTTAGCTCGGCTTGCTTAGGAGGACCTCTTTTCGGCTCAATGATACTCCTTGAGTGTTGGATGGGAGTGAGATTCAAATTTCAACCCAAGGGAGATATACCTTCAGCTAGCCAGATCTTTGGGAGCCACCCTTTATTCTTCATTGGAGGTGCCTTTGGATTCTCTTCACAGGTTGAGTGCCGGACGGCGGATAAAAAGACACAGGATGATTAGCGCCTCTTCCTCAACACCTCGCCAATAGAAAAGTTCACAATGCATCCAAGAGTTCTTCGGAGCACCTTGCTCAAAGTACCACGGCGAGCAGGCCTTGATCTTTAGTTAGTGGGAGACACTACCATGGTGATCTACAACCCGCACCGGTGCCATCTTCAAATCGGGCTACCACGTACCATAGTTCCTGCACTATCACATTTCCCTCCTCTTCAAGCTAGGAAGATGGGGACCGAGGAGGATGAAAGAGCAGTTCGGAATGCTCTGATCATGTGGGAGATCAGCAAAGTGCACCTGTGGCAAGAAGAAGTGGAAGAAGATGACGAGGAACGTTGTGCCTATGTGAAGGAACTGCGCAAGATCTGACCTCATGCAGATAAAAAATTGAATGTAATTTGAGCTTTCTTATAATGTAAATGAAATTGAATTTTACCAACCAGTTTTATGCATCATTGAGTTCAATTGAATGATATGAATGTGCCTTAGTTGATGGAATATGAATTCGCTACTTGATTGGGCCAAAACATTCTAGAAAACAGAGTTTTTGGGAAATGTAACGGTCTTATGTAAGGCCGTCACAACACCCTGACGGTCTTACGATGAGCCGTCAAGAGGGCGAGATCAAAAATCTAAGTTTTCTTTTCCTCGGGAGAGTTTAACGGTCTAATAGTAGGCCTTCAAGGTGACGTAACGGTCTAATGTAGACGCGTCAGGGAGAGTTTACTGAGAACGAATGAGTTTTGACCCTCGGAAGAAGGTGACGGTCGACCGCTGGACCTTTAGAAGGATGTGACGGTCCAAGAATAGACCGTTACAGTGCCAGAACCTGTTGATTTGCGAGCTTAAATCTTGGGCTTGAACCTGTATTCTGCACACACTTAGACACAAACAAGTTAGATCTGTTCTTAGGCTCAACCCCCTGCCTGAAGCAAGTTAGAGAGCTGACCATCCTTGATATTTGGTCAAGGGGTGGAGCCTTATTAAATAGGCGGAAAAATATAACAGAAACAATGCAATGCATGTGATGCATATGATGGTATTTTTGGAGTTTGCAAATATTCAGATTTTTATGAAATTTTAAAAATATATGATGTTTTTGGATTTTGAAATGTATGACTTTTTTTGGATTTTGAAATATATGATTTTTTTTATTTTGAAATATATGATTTTTTTTTATTTTGAAATATATGATTTTTTTTAGATTTTGAAATGTATGATTTTTTTTGTATTTTGAAATATATGATTTTTTTTGATTTTAAAAACCAGTGCTCCCCTAGAAACGTGGGTCCTCCCTATTCCATTGAGAGTTTCCGAGGTTGGCGTGCGATAGAGGTGACAACCCCTGGCCAGGGCCCAACTTGCTTGACTGTGCTTCTATTAGAGGCCATACCCAGGGTATTTGTCTTAGTCCTTAAAGGAAAATAGAACACGGAGATAAGCTTAGGCCAAGTATAGAAGTCTTCAGGGCTTGAGTTCCTCTCTGGGACAACCCATTCGGAGACTCGGTCTGTTGTGCTGGAGCTTTGTGTCCGTCATCGAACCTTTGTCCACTCTAGGCACGCATACGACTGGGCTTATAACGTCCTGCGGAAAAACTGTACTGCCACTCTTGCCATGCCTAGCTTTTTATTTTTCTTTGGAGCTTTGGAATTATGATTGATGGACTTTTCAAGATAAACTTTTGCTTTTTTGTCATGATGACTGCTCCTTTGCTTTGCTCTTCTCTTTCTTTGTGGCATCAGGTCATAATAGACTGCCCTTATTTGAGACCTCCTCTCGTCAGGGTGTCTAGTTTGGTTGTCACCCCCTTATTCACCTCTTGCCCCTAGATTCGGCCGAAGAGAGAAACGGACAGGGACTTTGACTTTTCCCCAAGCATGACCAAGGAGAAACGGTGTCTACAAAATTGGAAACCCGACCAGGGACGTCGTGTGGTGTGTGATTACCGTGCTTGGGATCTTCCTTCATGGTGAAAGGGAAAGGACACCTTGTTACCGGGGTGGCACTGGTTAGACTCTAAGGAAAGAAATGCTTAAGATACAACCCATTCTAAGCGTGAGCGAGCTCCTCACCTTCTGTGTTTACTAAGCGGTAAGCATTCCCTGGATAAGCCTCTTTGACAATGAACGGTCCTTCCCAGTTAGGTTGTAATTTAGACCTAGGACCTGGAAACCGAATGAACTTGTGTTTCAAAACCATATCACCTTTTTGAAATTTGCATTCAATTACCTTCTTTTGAAAATAACGCGAAACTCCCTTTTGATAAATAGATACGTGATTGGCCGCATTCATCCTCTTCTCATCTAAGAGCTCCAACTGGACGAGCAACGCCTCTCGACGTTCATCGAGATTAAGTTCCTTATCGAGCTGTACCCTTAGGGAAGGGATCAGGATCTCATATGGAAGCACTGCCTCCATCCCGTAAGTGAGAGCATAGGGGGTTTGCCCTGTGAGAGTATGGACGGAGGTGCGGTAAGCCCATAGAGCTTCCACTAATCTTTCTAGCCAATCAGAGAATTTGGGAGATTCGCATGTTTTCTTTATGATTTCGAGAAGGGTTTTATTAATGGCTTCGGCTTGACCGTTACCTTGCGGGTAATATGGAGATGAATGATGCAATGCAATATTGAACTTCCTACATAGGTCCTTGAGCTCTTGAGCGACGAAGTGGGGTCCTTTGTCGGTGACGATGCTGCTTGGCACTCCAAACCACGAGATGATATTCTTCATGATAAAGCAGCACACCGTGGTAGCTTTAATTTCTGCGTACGCCTCAGCTTCAGCCCACTTGGTGAAGTACTCAGTGGCAGTAAGGATGAAAGATTTTTGCTTGGTCTGAGAATTGGGATCACCGAGCGGGCCGACAACGTCGAATGCCCACATGGAGAATGGCCAAGGGGCAGAAAGAAGATGTAGGGATGAAGCTGGAGCATGAATCTTATCAGCGTGGAGTTGGCATTTAAGACACCTCCGGACATAGAGGGAGAAATCCTCCTCTAGAGTGGGCCAATAATAACCCTGCCTAAGGATCTTCTTTGCTAGAGCCCGGCCATTGACATAACCTCCACACTCACTAGAATGGGCTACTTCAGCCCCTTCCTGGCTTCATCATCATCTAAGCATCTCATGAGCAATCCATTGGTAGCGCGCCTGTATAGTTCTCCTGCAACGATAGTATACCTCGAGGCGACTCTTCTTATAGCTTTGCACTGCTCGGCGTTTGCCCCTTCTAGGAACGATCCATCTTTGTAATACAACTTGATTTCATGATACCAAGGCAAGTCTTCTTCCTCCAAGGTCTCTTCTAGTTCTGTGAAAGATACTTCCTTAAAATCTTCCTTTTCAGCCCTTGCCACCACAGTCATCCTAAGGTTGGCGTACCAAGGATCCTGAAGAGAGGGTGCGTCCAGTCTTCGAACGATGGCAGTCTCAGTACTCCGACTGAGAGGAAAAGATAGAGAGGAAGCAAGTGATGCTAGAGCATCAACGATAATGTTTTGAGATCAAGGAGTGTGGATGTAGATCAACTTATGGAATTGCCTAGCGAGGAGTGTGACCAAATCGTGATATGGCTTGAGCTTAGGGTCACGAGTGCAGTAAGTGGTCAGCACCTGCCGTAGGACGAGCTGAGAGTCCCCTATGATATTCAACTAGCGCGCGCCTAAGAGGTAGGCATGCTTTAATCTAGCTAGGAGAGCCTCATACTCGGCGATGTTGTTGGTAGTAGGAAATCAGAGTTGATAAGCAAAGGGAATCGTCACGCCTTCCGGAGTGAGCAAAACAGCGCCTATCCCTCGGCCCTGAGAATTGAGCGCACCATCGAAGTGCAGAGACCAGAAGGGATGGTGAGTAAGGATAGAGAGATGCTCATCAGAAAAATCATCCTGGATAGAGTCAGTGTGAGGAATGGGAAGATGGGCAAGATGCTCGGCGATGGCATATCCTTTGACTGCCTTCTGAACGACGAAGGTGATATCGAACTGAGAGAGGAAGCTCAGCCAGCGAGCTAACCTACTAGAAAGGATAGGCTTTTCTAGGAGATAACGGATCGGGTCCATTCTAGAGACTGGGTGGGCTAGGAAGTAATGCTTAAGCTTTTCAGCTACCCATACTAAGGCGGCACAAGTCTTCTCCATAGCGGTGTATTTGGCCTCTACCGGGTTAAACAACCTGGAGAGGTAATAAGCTGCCCACTCTTTCCCTTCATCATCTACTTGTGCTAAAATCTCCCCTAAGGAGTCCTCAATGATCGAAATATATAGGATTAGGGGTTTCCCAGGGACAGGAGGTTGCAGAACCAAGGGATTGAATAGATATTCCTTTAGGTCCTCATAGGCCTTTCAGCAATTTTCATTCCATTCAAACTTGACCCCCACCTTTAGTAATTCATAAAACGGGCGGCACCTCTGAGAATGTTGGGATATAAATCTCCTGATGAATTACAATCTACCAATCAGTCCTCGAAGTTTCGTAATATTCTTTGGCGGAGGCATGTCCATGACGGCCTTTCCTTTATTAGGATCAATCTGGATCCCCCGTTTGCTAACTATAAAGCCTAATAACTTCCCTGAAGAAACTCCGAAAATACACTTCTTCAGATTCATTTTCAGCTTGTACTTCCTAGCTCTCTGCAGCACCTTAGCCAGAATAGTGGGGTATTCTTCTTTGGTTCTCGACTTCACCAGGATGTCATCCACGTAAGCTTCCATATAGATATGCATCATGTCGTGGAATATAGCCATCATCGCCCTTTGATAGGTGGCACCCGCGTTCTTCAGACCGAACGGCATAATCACTTAACAATACGTGCCCCAGCGCGTGGTGAAGGAGGTTTTCTCTTGATCTTCGGGAGCAAGATGGATCTGGTTATAACCTGAATAACCATCCATGAATGATAAAGCTTCGAATCCAACGATGTTATCCACCAAGACATCTATGTGAGGCAGCGAGAAATCATCTTTGGGACATGCTTTGTTAAGATCCCTAAAATCAATACAAATACGCACTTTTCCATCCTTCTTGATAACAGGGACTATATTTGCCACCCACTGCGGATATAGAATGACTCTAATGAATCTGGCCTTGTACAATTTATCGACCTCTTCTTTAATCCTCAAGGCCATGTGGGGGTGAAATCTCCTTGACCTTTGTTTAACGGGTGTTGCCCCTGGTTTAAGCACTAGTTGGTGTTCCACTAAAGAAGGGTCAAGACCTGGCATGTCCTGATAAAACCAAATAAAAGAATCTCTATATTCCCTCAGAACTTTGATCAGATCTTCTTCTACTTGCGGAGGGAGATTAGCGGCAATAATAATGGGCCTTGGGTCTTCTTCAATTCCCAAATTTATTTTCTTCATAAGTTCATCCACCGCCGATGATGGCTTGTCGAATCTCTTTAATCCTTCCGCATACAGATTGGCGGTGTCATCTACGTTGCTGTCCTCATCATTGATCGGGTCCTTTTCATCCAGGACTTCATAAACACCTAGTCTGTCGTCGCTCCACACCCCGTCTTGCTCCTCATCATCTTCTATCACAATTGCCATGGCGACAAATTCCGGTCACTTCAGAAGAGCATGACATCGCTGAGCTAGATCTTGTAAGAACCTATCAGGGATAGATTTGGAATGACGCGCAAGCGGGCGTGGCTCAGACTCGAAAGGATTGGATGACCTAGAACAAGATCCTACTTCTCTAGACCTAACAGACTCTACTTCCCTAGACTCGATGGACCCTACGCCTAACCTAGGAGAAAGAAAATCTAGTGGAAAGGAAGGAGCAGGGGACTCGTGCCCCTGGGAAGAGAATGGCAACAAGATAGCGTAATCTTCCACCGAAATCTCCGTTTCAAATTTGACATTTTTTTTGAGATTAGTGGAGATCATGTAGCAGGAGGGAGGAGATGGTGGAGGAGGAAGCTGACGAGGGAAGAGAGACGGGAATAAGACACCGAATAATGGATCAGAAGAGGAGAACCACATGTCTGAAAGATGGGAGGAGGAGGTCCAGATAGTAGAGAGATCAATGGGCATGCATTGCCTACATGCACAGGGTATGATTAACACCTCGGTTGGCAGTTCCGTCAAATACGGATCAATCATGATCGGAGGTGAACGAGGTATAGATTCCAGCTGCTGGAAGAGAGACATGAGACAGGAGGGAGATCAAGAAAAGATAATGGGCGAGCTCCCCTTCTCCCGTGAGTGGTTAGCTGGCTTCTTTGGCTTCCACTGCACAAGCCGAACTTCTTGATTCTTTTGACCATAGTCTTCTTCAAGGAACATTCTGGCAAACGCTCGGCTGTAGTCAAGCATATCATCAACTGGCCCCTTTGGCAGCAGAGGCGGACTGGCAACCGTGAAAGCTGTGGTCTTCTTCTCGGATTGTACTGGCTGTGGGTTCAATGTGCCTGGCTGGAGAGGCCCACTTACGAAGTGCTGGCGGTAATCCTAGGTATGTGGCCCTGAGTCGCCCAAAACTGATAGCGCGGACTCTCGATAATTGAAACTTCGTCTACTCATTTTTCTCCCTTTGGGCACCGGCTTCGTCCGCCCTTGTAGTTGTGCACCGAGGCCTCTCCCCAGTTGATAGCCCAACTTCAATATAATATCCCAGCCCTTGGAATCTCGGATCTGGGGCTTTATTTTGATGTTGATAGGTGTAGTGGCGGGATTGCAAGGTGCATATGGCCAAGGAAAATCCAGATCTAGTACAGAAATAACGGGCTGACTACTGGGCCATAGTGTGGGCAAAATCTTCTCTGATATAGCTTTAATAGACTGGACCGTGGATAAGCTTTTGACTTTAACCACCCTCCCTTGAAAAGGGAATTTGAGACATTGATGCGCAGTGGATGGTACGGCGCTGAAAGTGTCGATCCACGGACGACCCAAGATAGCCTTGAACATAGGGTCAATATCAAGCACGTAGAATTCAATGGGCATGGTGAGAGGCCCAAGCTCAGCCTGAATAGTGACAACCCCGTGACATGCTCTTCGTGAGTTGTCGTATGCTGCTATAGTCGTAGGAGTCGGCCGTAGAAGCTCTTCTGACAAGTTGCAGGACCTGAGAGTGCTGAGTGGACATACATTGATAGATGCCCATGTATCAACCAATGCCACCTCAATGCTGACTTTGTTCAAGATAATAGTAATGCAAAGCGGCATTTGCCGGGCTTCTGGTGGTGCAAGCTCAGTTTCAGAGAATGTAATTGCTGGCCCTTTGGAGATAGTCGCCAGTGCTGTGGGTAAACTGTCGGCTGCCACATCTTCACTAACCATCACCTTCTGAACAAAATCTCTTAGTGCATCTTGATGAAGGGTTGATCTTTTAATGAGTTCCAGCACAGATATTTTGGCGGGCACCCTATCCAAATGATGTAGCATATCATATTGGTTACCCGGCAGTGGCTCGACTTCTTCCAGATCGACAGTCGGTTGCAAAGACTAGGGATTAGAAGTAGGAGCATAATTGCGATGAAACAATCGCCCACTCTGAAGGGCTCAATTTCGTGCCGGCACGGCACCTGATGACGATATGATGAACCCATTGGGATGGATAAGTGGTGTGAAAGCGGGTGCTGTTGAGATGATAGGAGTGGGAGTGGAGACAAGCGGTTGTGGTGAAAGGATAATGGGTGGAGGATTAACTGTGGGTATGGTGATAGCGGGTGCAAGCGGAGGTGGAGGTGTAAGGGCGAGCAGAAGTGTGGGCGGAGGGATAGTTGTAATGATCACAGCGGGGTGAGTAATGGGTGGGAGATGGATGATGGAGTGGGAGTGGATGGAAGTACAAGTGGTCTAGTAGGCGGAGGAGGATTTGTGTGCGTGGGTGTAAGGATGATGGAAGCGGAAGGATTGCGGTAGTTGTGGTGAAGGGCCATGACTTGTGGTGTAGAACCATCATCGTCAAAGGACCACCCGGCATCAGGAGCCGAGGGTTGAACTACATTAACTTGAGCCGGTGTCGGCGGCTGAGGCTACGGAGTGGGAGGATGGTTTGGCATTGGGTTCTGATGGATTCCCAAGTCTTGAACCGGCTGCTGTTGCTGTTGCGACTGCTGTTGCGGCTGCAGTGCCTGTTGTTGCTGCACTTACTGCCTCGACGCCTGCCTTCTCTTTTCTTTAATTTCTATAATGGCCCTATGCATTTCGGCCCAATCAATTCTCTACCCTTCATAGAGGTCGTAGACCAAGTCTCTAAATTGAAAACACCCTTCAATTGTGTGTCCCGGCTGCCTGTGGAACATGCAGTACTTTGTTTAATCAACGACGGGTTCCAATTGGGCCGTTCCGGAGGGAGTTGCATAGCATTAATGGACATAAGAGCTGAGAAGATGTCCGCGAGGGTTTCTGGCAGAGGTGGGTACTGTGCTCTCTTCGGAGCCGGGCGCTTGTTGTTGTTGTTGTAGCCATTGGGTGGAGGGACATTATGGTATTTCGGAGGCTGTGGGGGTTGTTACAGAGCGACAAAGGTGCTTTGCGGAGTGGCAAAGGTGTTTTGCGGGGGGTTTTGTGGGGTGGAGTAGGCTAGTGGAGGGTTTTTGGGAGTGTATTGAGTGTTGCGGGAATTCTGGGGGAAGCGAATTTGGTTATTTGGGTTGGCGGAGGGAAAGTTAATGGCTTGCACTTGCTCATTTGTTTGGACTCCCTAGGTAACGGGCCCTTGAGATTTCTTATGGTACTTGGGCTTTTGGTTTTCAAAAAGTGAATGGATAGGAGAGTCCTTAAATTGGGTTTGGATGAACCACGCCTGGCCATATAGTTGGTGCATGTTTGCTATATCATTCATCACCAGAATATTGCGGAAAGTCGGAGTGGCATTGGAGATGAGTAGCTTGACCTTCTCTTCCTCCGAAATGTGGCTTGGTACCCTGGCAGCCATCTGCCTCCATCTGTCGGCATAAGTAGCGAATTCCTCATCGGGCTTCATTTTCTCGACTACCAAATCTGTGAAGGAATATTCTGGGCCGACCCTATCTTGAAACCGTTGGATGAACTTATCTTTCACTATCTTGAAACTCTCGGCATCTTCTAGGGGTAGAGAGTAGAACCATTCGAGCGCGACCCCATCTAATGACCGGCGGAACAGATACGCCATGAGGCGATCATCATACTGAAACTGGGTCGATTCATATGGAAAGTCCCTCATATGGATAAAGGGATTACCGTTCCCATCATACTTGCGGTAATTTGGGAGCTCGGATTGTGGAGGGAATCAGATATTTTGAAAGCTCGGGACCGGAACGTCTGCCAAGGATTGTGGGCCAACCCGCTTCTGGAGGAAGTCAAGTTGTTGTTGCATGGCGGCCCGTTTATCAAGTAATTCTTGCTCCCTGGATGGAGTAGGGATAGTGAAAGATGAAATCTGAGGAGCAGAGGGGTAAGCAGATGGAGGAGGCAGCCCATATGAAGGATATTGGGCCGAAGGATGACCCATATTGGTGTGGACTTGGGCTGCCCCTTGATGAGGGCGCATGAAATCATTTGGGCCGACAAGGACCTGCGGCACTGATGGGCCGGACATGTGATGATCTGACATAGAAGAAGGAGGGACAATTGTCTTTCCCTTATCCAAGAATTGCTGGGCCGAACTAGAAGACTGGCCCATCTCTAGATTAGAGAATCTAAGGGTCCTAGGTTGGACCGGAGTGAGGTCAATGGGAATGGGTTGAATAGCTGATCCATCAGCCCTAGGCTGAGCAATGGAGGGATTGGATTGACCTTGCATGATCATGGAAGGTGGGGTGTTGGACCCTTGCATGGCTTGATAAACCGCCTAGAGTTGGGCCGGATCCAATTGGGCCATCATTTGAAGAATAGAATTGGCGGAAGGAGGAGGATGAGATTGAGTGGATTGGGCGCCTTCCATAGGGATGGAGGACAAAGGGGGATGTGCCCCTCCCGGGGTTGGAATGAGATAACCCTAGAGGGATCCTCTAGGAGCCCTTGAGGAAGAGACTCCTCTTGGGAATGGGGGAGATCAAAAGAGGCCAGGGTGGACTCAAAGAGCGGATTGAAGTAGCACTTGGAGAAGGAATTGCCCCTAGGTGATGATGCTTCTAGAGATCGGAAGCAACTCCACGTGCAACGAAAGACCTTAACAAAATGCAAACAACACCAACAAACACACAATGAGTGACTAAACTTAGATGGTTTTAACAAAGATGTAAGTGAAAAAAAAAATAACAACACTCAAGGTCAACCAAGTTATTTAGATGATGCAACAAGATTTTTATGATTTTCTCCTTTAGAACCTTAGTGATTTGATCAAAATGGTGCTCTCAACAGTAGGTTCTTAATAGGAATGGGATATGCAGCTTGGTTGACTCTAAATGTAATCACTCCTTCACTTATGCAATCCTAGACACAGTGTGGGAAGAGGTACAACCGGCCCGGCGTCTGTGTGGGAATCCACGGCTCGCGGATTCTTATGGAGGTCCCTGATGTGATCTCCTGGTCGGCCCCAAGGAATATAGAGAAGAGAGGTTCACACACTAAGGTAGGAAAATGCAATCTAAAGTATGACCATATGAATGAACCTATGTGCACCGGAGTGCATGTAAATTCTAGCCTAAAATCTAACAATCAAGTATGCACATAATGATATGAATATGTAAATCAACCAAGGAGGAGACCAAGTAGCACCCAAGCATGAAAATCACAGCAGAAAATACGAAAATAAACTACACCTCGGGATGCGTACCTACGTTGGAGTGTGTGACGATCTAGAATACCCGCGCGAGAAGAGTGTGACGGTCTAATAGTAGACCGTTAATATAACGTAACGCGTGGATGTAGGACCGTCAGAGGTGCTAGAGAACCAGAAATAGTAGGAAAATAAAGGGAAAATTCGGGGGAAACTAGGGCAAACAAAGGACAGCATGTTTAACAGAGATTTAAAGCACGATTGGCACTTGTCGTCCCACCGTGATTGCCAAAAATTCTGTTGATTGTTATGTGTTCCTTATCTTGCAAGAGGGATATGATCTCAACTATGATGGAAATATGAACAAGCAGTAAAATCACTCGACCAATGAACATGTGCAACATGAACCTAGGCAATCAGCATGAAGTCTAGCTTGGGCATGCTATCTCTATCAGGAATAAACTAAAGAAATAAAGAAAAACACACGCCGGGGCGTGGAGCAAGGAATTAAGGAAAACACACCGTGTAGGTGGAACAAGCAAAATAAAGCAAGAGATATGAAGTATGATGAAAGAGAAAGCTACTGCCCAATACTAAGGAAAGATGTGATCGCCACTAAGGTAATAAACAAGCCAAAGACCTGATAAATACCTTAAAATAGGTGGATGAAACACCCGCCCACGAGAGAGAGAAATAATTGTTGATTTGTGGAATGTAACGGTCGAATGATGATGCGCCACAGGCGTGTGACGGCCCCACGATAAGCCACTACGTGACTCTAACGTGCTTGTGATAGACCGTTAGAGATCTGCAGAAGAGGAACTTAGGAATCTTTGATCTCCATGCCTTCCAGCCGGCCAGAAAGCTTGGGCCTCGTGATGTGGACTCTGCAAACCTGCAAAAGAGTGTAGAACATAAAGAAAACAACCCAGATTAGCCCTAGAGCAAGAGTAGTATCAATAAATCAAAAGGACTCAAAAGCATGCAAAAGGAGAGGGAAATACCGGGGAGGTTGGTTTTTTAACCCCTCTGGCGCATTTTAAAAGATGGGAAGATGGTTATATGAATGCAGCAAGTGCAAAGACGTGAAAGAAAAAGAGGGAAGGATGCTATGATTCTTGGAGGAGGGAAGAAAAGACTTAGAAGATAATGTGACTGAACTAAACCCTTGAAACCAATACTCCCAAGATTTTGGAAGCAGATGGACATGGGAAGCAGATCTCCTTGGTTGGTTCTAGCTCCAGGGTGCAGCAGCACTTCGACGTGAACTCCAGATGTCTCCTCCTCAAGCCATGAAGTCAAGGGTTCTATTTATAAACCCTCAAACTCTCCGGTCGAGTAAGAGATAATCCAGCTAGAAAGTAGGACGTTTCTTAGTAAACTCTTGAAGATAATACTCCCAAGAGTCCATAGAAACAAACAGAAGGTTCTGAGGATCAGATTTGAGGGAGAAATCATCAGATCAAACTCTTAATTCGGCCACGGAGTAGCAGAGAGAGAGCAGTTCTGCTAGAACTCTCTGTTTGATGTAACGGCTGCACGATAGACCGCCACAGTGATGTAACGCCCCTGGAATGGACCATCACATAACCTTATCCACTGAAAGATAAGATCAACGGGTGAAGTTTTCAAACATAAGGACTCTGGATAATGTAACGGCCATGAGTAGGTGCGTCAGAGTGATGGTAACGGTCACACGATAAGCCGTCACACTCAACGGATCAGATAAAAGATAAGCTTGGAAGAAGCCTTAAACTTGAGGACTCTGAGATGATGTAACGGCCATAGGAAGGTGCGTTATAGAAATGTGACGCGCCAGCAACAGACCGTTAGAGACAAAGGAGTGCAAATAAGATGAAGATATGCTAAGCTTTGTCCAGCGGGAAAGAGATAAGGAACCAGACCCAACCAAGGAGACATGACCCATGAAATAAACCTCAAATTGACCAAGATGGCTAAATAAAGGTGAACAACTTGGAGCAACATTTAAAATGAACAAGGATATGACCCAACTTATTGGTCATAAAATGGGTGTCAACAGATGCCCCTCCTTAACGTCCTCTTTGTAGGGGAGCGAGCAGAGGTGAAGCGGAAGCGAAATGGAATATGGAGATGAAGCGGATATGAAGCGGAGCGAACTGAAAAGCGGGCGTTAAGGCAAAAGACACCCGTTTTCAACCAACGAGCGATGGAAATTTTCCAGAAAACTTCAAACTAATCACAAGGAAATAGCCAACCAGATGACGCATGCCTGGAGGAACTAACAACTAAGGAAAGGAAAACACGGCCAGCGACCAGAGCAACGGAAAGGAAAGAGATGATTAATTAAACTCCAGACATGACCTATGAAATAAACCTCAAATTGACCAAGATGGCTCAATAAAGGTGAACAACTTGGAGTGTCACGCCCCGAACCGATAGTAGCGGAACGTGTAGTTCGGAACGTGGCAGTGATACAGTCGTGAATAATCAGAGCGAACATAACACACAAAATTTACAAACTAGACAATGTGGGCCAATTTAACCTTTATTGATATTCAAATATTCAAATTACATACCTTGACTCAACTTACATAAGTGAAGAAAGGACTCACTATTACACTCTAATAAAGAGAAAGGACTCAAATAACAGGACGGGACTCAAAGAAAGATAAAAGACACCGACACGATTCTCCATTACACTCATCACTCTTTCCCTTCCCCATCTGATGGACTATCTTCAATGTCGTTACTTGAAAAATGTTAAAGATAGGCTAGTGAGCGAAACGCTCAGTAGGAATTACATCTCTCATCAAGCAGAATATAAGTGATTAGCCAATTAACGTGTTCATGACGATGCAATGCATGGAATTAGAAAATCATGATGATCAATCTAACAGGAAAGATGAATACTAAAGTCAAAGGCAGTTACGAGATAAAGAGAAATAGGGATAAATTACCATACAGAGTCAAGGACAAGCTATCAGAATATAACAAGGACAGATACTTAGATGAACATAACTTCAGAATTGGTCAGAATATAACAGAATTCCAATAAATATAAGCAGAATTAAACAATCTAGCAGAATATCTAAATTATCAGAATAATCGAGCAACAAAATATCAAAATAATAGAATTAACAGAATTAACAGAGTTTGCAGAATAACAGATATAATAGAATAACAGAATATGACAGATGTACAGAGTTTGGTGCAATGCCACACCCAGAATTCCCATTGTTTACAGAATTGGACATCCGTCCTACCTGGCACTGAAAAGTCGCGGACCCACAGCCCTTAATGTTTCAGAATCAGATTTGGACAAATACAGAGTCAAAGGGTTATGTTCTCAAATTGATGATAAGAAGATTCCAAAAGGAGTAGAGTGTCAACAGTAACGGAAAACCCAAGTGACATGGATCGGATCCAGGATTTTTAAGGTACAACCAGCTCGGCTGCCTTGAGGGAATCCAAGGCTAGCGGAGACTTACGGAGGTCCCAATGACTAACTTGCCAGTCCGAAGGAACGGAATGTCCAACAGAGGACTCGTATGTCACCGAGAGTTGAGGTGTATAACGTGAACCAATCATGAAAAATGGGTTCCATCTACGGACGTGAGATGAGAGTGACAAAAGACCCGAGGTATGGGTCAAAACTGGAAGAAAACAGTGAGAAAATGAATGCGTTAATTATAGAATTCATGTCCATCCAATTCTATAATTAACTATAATTAAATAAACTTATATTGTTTGACACCCGTGGGTGGCGTCATTTATTAATTAGCGTCCACATAGAGAGACGTTAATTTTATGATTTTTAACTTAATTTATTTAACAAGAATTCACGTCAATATCTATTTAATTGAATAATTTCAAAAATATACATTCAAAGAGACATTAATTTATATAAAATAATTTATAAAAATAGAATATATGATAATTAGGAGAAAAATTCAAGGATTCCAAAAATATATTTTTTATAATTTTATGTTGCATAGTTTAGTAGATATGGATTTTCAAAGATATAATTATAAGTTATATGTGCATATATATATATATTCATATATATATATATTTATATATTAAATAATCTGACGCCCTTGGACAATGCCGTCAAAAGAATTTGACGACATCGTGATCGTCGTCATTTCAAATTGTCTCAATTCTTTAGTCCTCTTGTTTCTCGACGTAACTACGTCGGAATCACGCGTTCTATATATCAAAATGACGGGCTCGAAAAACTCTACCTAACCAGACGTTCAAAATAATTTTTCGTCGAGAGATGGGGTGATGAGGGCATCACTCACGATTCCCTCTGGCTCGGGACCTCCCTCCCCTCCGACGAGATCCAGTCCTGAGCTCCATCACTTCACCGCTCACTGCAGCACCTTGAGGATCATCTTTTGTGCACTTATTATCTTTATTTTGAGTCATAATCATGTAATTTTCCATTTATTTGAGTCTTATACCTAGGTTATTATGTCATTTCCCTAAGTTGAGTCTCATTGGGCTTGGGTGCTTACTATTGGGCCTACTTCCTTGGGCTAGGCCCATGGGCGCACCCCCCCATTCCTTGGTTATTTGTTAGTGTGTTAAGAGTCAGGGACTTATATGTAATAGTGGGTTTCCTATAAATAGGACCCCAATCCCTCTTTTGAAGGTTAATGAACATTTGAATATTTGAGCATAAGTGCACCCCTCTCTCTCTAGCTCTCTCATTCTCTCTCTCTCTCTCTAGGGGGCGAACCCCTCTCTCTCTCTTCCCCCTTCTCTCTCTCTCCCTTGGGCGAACTTGCCCTTTCACCTCCCCCTTCCCCTGCCACCTCAGCTGCCACCTCACCCTCCACCCCTTCACCTCCCCTAGGCCACTTAATACTCATCAATTTCCTCCACTTCCCAAGCAACCCTTCCTATTCCCCATACACCTTCCCCACCTCCAAGACACCCCTCCCTCTTCCTCAAGCAACCTTCCCACTCCCCCACACCCTCATTCATATCCCTTGACCATCCCAACCCCCACCCCACCACAAGTTGCGCACCACCCCTCACCATCTACACCCACCCCCTTGCCTTGGCCGACCCCTCCACCCCCCCTTCTCCAAGCTTCGGCCCTCTCTCCACTCCACTCTCCTGCAGCTCCATACTACCTGCTCCGCCCCTCTCTTCACCCCCACACATCCCTCCCCCATCTTCTATCACCACCACCCTTCCCTCCATTACCAAACTCCAGTCCCCCTTAACCTAACCCCACCACCATCCCCTTCATTTGGTCACGTCTGCAGGTGGTAGAAGAAGGCCCGTCTTGCAGAAGCTCCCCCGAGTTCACACGGCGACATCTGAGGACGTACCTTACCTTTATGGAAAGGGCGTCCAGTCATCTTCGCAGGCGAGGTGATCCCATCCCGTTCCGAATTCGGGGCTGTCCGAGAGAGCCAATCTCCCCCGACTGCGCAGAGCTCCGTCAGCAGAGTTCCTAAACCCTGTTCAAAGCTACACCATGGCCAACGGTAGAAGATTCAAGCCGCAAGTTCTTCTACAAACATCTTCTTCCACCAGTCCTCTTTCTGGATCAAGAAGCGGAAGTGCATTTGGCATCCGGAGGTCAGAGTTTTGGTTTTTCTTCCTCGACTGGTCGGGTCTGCCTCCCACAGTCGGCAGTGACCTGCCCCCACTCATCGGCATCCCCCAGTCCACCCCGACCTCAGACGGCTTCCCCACCAGTTTTTCCGCGAAGAGGGCTCGTCCACGGATCCAGCAACTCTGACGGTTCGAGATTTGGCATCCGGGAGCGGCCGGGACAACTGCTGCAAGCCACTGTTTGTATCTGGTAGCTGCTGCGGCCAGACTCTGCAACCCGGTTCGTTGCTGCACCACGACTAACAGTGAAGGATTCCGACCAAGGGCCCTTCTTCAAAGTTCTTCCTCCACCCGTCTCCGACCAGAAGCAGGAAGCGGAACCACAGTCGGCATCCAGGAGCCAACGTTCCGATTTTTCCCCTTCAGTCACGCGGGTCTGCCTTTCCCAGTCTGCAGCGACCAGCTCCCACTCATCGGCATCCCCCAGTCCACCCCGACATCGGACGGCTTCCCCGTCAGTTTTGCAGCATAGAGGGATTGTCCACGGTTCCTGCAACCCTGACGGTTCATGATTCGGAGTCCGGGGGCCACCGGAGCAATCTCTGCAACCTGCTGCATCAGAACAGAAGCTGTCAACCCCAAGTTCCATCGCCCTATTCGAACCCCCGCCGTGGCCAGCGAAGACATCAGAAGAGTTCAATAAAATTCAGAGGTGTCCTATTTCCTGTTACAAAGAATTTCCCCCTGGTCTCGTCATCAGCAAACTTCCTGAGTAGGAGCTACGGTTGCAACAGCGTCTTCCTATCACCTCTCACAGCAAGCGAGCAGATTCAACATTGGCTTCCTCTCCCACGATTTCGGCGAGTTTCCCCTCCCGCCTGGCCGGCTTAGCGCCCCTCCCTGCGTGGAGGTAGTGTTTGCATGTAAACTTTACTTCCCCACCCCTAGTCCAACCCTCCTATATGAGGAGTAGTGTTTGTAATAAACAGCTCAAGCTTCATCGGCGCAGTGTGCGGGGAACCACACTTCCCCGCTCGCCCTCGTCTCCGTTCGGGGTTGGTTTCTTCAAACCAACCAGGTGAGCTCTACCCTTGCTATTTACTCTTGTTCATTTGATATCTGTAAAACTTATTCGCTGGTTGGTGAGCGAGTGCCCGATCCCGGAACCACCACCTTGTGTGGTCACCGTGGCCTTAGTGAGAAGAGTGTCCTAGTGCCCCAAGGCACCCGGCTGCCCATGTTTGTGGGCTTCCTATCTTCGGGAGGGTTAACTTTAGTGGTGCTGGTCCTCTAACCAGCCAGGGGCTTTCTCCACTACCTCGGCTCGGTATCATCGAGTCACCGCGGGAAACGGGTGAGTACGGTGTAACGGCGACTCTCAAGTTGCTCTCAACCTTGTTGATTGTTGCGAATAAAGTCCAAAGGTCTTTTGCTTGCTGCATTATTTGTGTCACATCAAGTGGTATCAGAGCAAGTTTTAGACTTGTCTCTACAAGCCTAGGTCCTAGGACATTTGCATTACCATCCCATACCGGTCACCTTGTCTTTGTGCATGTCCACCCGTAGGGGTACCACATACCGGACCAATCCTTCTACTTCCGATCCACCTATGGATCCCAATTTCCAAGACAACCAAAACATCCCTAAGGAAGCTCCCCAAACTCCTATGGATCGACTCGAGGCTGCCATCCAAGTCCTCACGGAGCAAATGAATGGAATTTCCACCCGATTAGAGAGGTTAGAAGAAGCTAGGGCCCCACCTAGGAACCATGCCCAAAGGGCTCCTCATCCACGGGTTGAACATGAGAGGGAAGACCTAGATGATGAGTGGTATCGTGAGCAAGAGAGAGCCCCACAACCTCGATATCATGAGAGGCAACCACGTGAGGACCCGGATGACTTCCTACTAAGAATGATCAAAGTCGAAGCTCCTAATTTTGATGGGTCTCATAACCCTAGTGCCTATAAAGAATGGGAGCATGGCATGGACCAATACTTTGATTGATACCCCATGTCCGAGGAGAGAAAGGTTAGGTTGGCCAAGATGCACCTTCTTAAACTAGC
The DNA here is from genome assembly GCA_022559845.1 of Amorphophallus konjac. Lineage (NCBI taxonomy): Eukaryota > Viridiplantae > Streptophyta > Magnoliopsida > Alismatales > Araceae > Amorphophallus > Amorphophallus konjac. The sequence continues at coordinate 88,897,468 of CM040119.1, forward strand.
CAAAACCTATTGGCTAAAGGTAGAGAGCCAAAGGAGGATCAGGCGTGAGCAACCCATTGACACTTGGATAGACATGAAAGATCAACTTAGGAATAAATATCTTCCCATCTCCTATAGCCAACTTCTCCTTGATGAATGGCAAAGCCTTACCCAAGAGGGAAAGACCGTGGAAGAGTATATTGAGAAATTTGACTCATATCTCCTAAGGTGTGGTGTGGTCGAAGACCCAGCCGTCACTTTATCCCGGTTTAGGAATGGTCTCCTTCCCCACATCAAACGGGAGCTTTTTATGAGGGAAGTGCATAGCTTGGAGATTGCCTATCAAATAGCCCGTGATGTAGAGAGATTCTCTAGGAACCCAAGGTTTGCCCCCCCCAAGGGCCCGGGACCCCGTCCCAACCTGCCTCCTCTATTAAGAACACCTCCTCCCAGTGGAGGAACCCCCACTCGGCCCTACCCCCAACCAACCACTCCCACCCCCACAAAGACCACTCCACTCAACCCTCCTCCCCGAAGGGAGGAAGCCTCCAAAGGAAAGGCCCCAAGGAGTAGTACGATTAAATGTTTTCAGTGCCATTGTTATGGCCACATAGCCTCCCAATACCCTTCCAAGGGGATGTCGAGCCTTGTTATTGAGGGCGGACCTACTACATCCCAAGAAACCCATGAGAATACTATTGAGGAACACGAGGCTACTTTAGAGTGGGAAGAGAAATACGAGGAGCAATTCTTTGAGGAAGGTGTAGAAGATGATCCCCACTCCACCCACTTAGGAGTAATAAGGTGCACCCTTACCCAACCTCAAGAGAATGATTGGAGGAGGACTTCCATTTTTCACACCTTCATCAAAATCGGGGACCATGTTAGGAAGGTTATCCTAGACAACGGAAGTTGTGTCAATGCCGTGTCCCCGGACACCGTCAAGCTCCTAGGACTTACCCCAACACCCCACCCCAAACCATATCGTGTCTCATGGATAAACAACCATTCCCTACCCGTCAACACATGTTGTCTTATCCCCATCACCTTCTCATCCTACCAAGAGCAAATATGGTGTGACATCATACCTATGGCTGTAGGAAGCATCCTGCTAGGGAGACCTTGGATATATGATGTTAATGCTACCATCTATGGGAAAACAAACACGTACACCTTTGAACACAAGGGGAAGTCCATTCGCCTCAACCCTTCCCCACCCCGAAAGGACCCACCCTCCAAGGGAATTCTCCCCACACCACCTCAAAACCCAGGGGCCCCATCACCCCCAACCCAACCAACAAGTCAACTGTCCACCCATGAGAGTCCCATCAAAGGCCTACACCTCATTACTAAACAAGAACTCGAGGAAGAGGTAGCTCTCGGAACACCCATATACGCTGTGGTCATATGCCTAGGGGAATCCACCCCCTCCAACCCTCATCCCGTGGAAATACACCCTCTCCTAGAAGAATTCAAGGATGTGTTCCCCGAGGATCTCCCCGATCAACTGCCACCCATGAGGGATGTCCAACATGCTATTGACCTTGTCCCAGGGGCCACCCTCCCAAACCTTCCCCACTATCGCCTCAACCCCACTGAACATGCTGAGCTGAGGAGACAAGTGGAGGAACTCATTAGAAAAGGCTTCCTTCGTCTTAGTAAAAGTCCTTGTGCTGTCCCAGCCCTCCTCACACCAAAGAAAGATGGGACATGGCGAATGTGTATTGATAGCAGAGCCATCAACAAGATTACCGTCAAATATAGGTTCCCCATACCTAGACTTGACGATATGCTAGACATGCTAGCTGGAGCCACCATTTTTTCAAAGATAGACCTTAAGAGTGGCTATCACCAAGTAAGGATAAGGCTCGGGGATGAATGGAAAACAGCCTTCAAAACCAAAGATGGACTCTATGAATGGCTGGTGATGCCTTTTGGGCTCTCTAACGCCCCAAGCACATTTATGCGCCTTATGACCGAGGTCCTTAGGCCCTATATTGGAGTCTTCCTGGTAGTCTATTTTGATGATATCCTCATCTACAGCCAGTCCAAGGAAGCCCACCTCAGTCATCTTAGGCAAGTCTGTACCACCCTTAGGAAGGAGAGTCTCTTTGCCAACTTGGGAAAATGTCACTTCATGACAAAGTCCATTACCTTCCTTGGGTATGTTGTCTCCACCGACGGGGTATCCATGGACCCTGAAAAGGTCCAAGCCATCCTCGATTGGCCAGAGCCCCGCACTCTCCATGAAGTCCGGAGCTTTCATGGGTTAGCCACCTTTTACCGTAGGTTCATCCGTGGGTTCAGCACAGTCACAGCCCCTATCACCGACTGCCTCAAAAGGGGGACCTTTGTGTGGACTAAGTCAGCATTAGGGCCTTCCAAGAACTCAAAGAGAGAATGACCCAAGCCCCTGTCTTATGCCTCCCTGATTTCTCCAAAGTTTTTGAGGTGACTTGTGATGCCTCTGGGGTAGGAATTGGCGAGATCCTTAGCCAGGAAGGACACCTAGTGGCCTACTTTAGTGAGAAGTTGTGTGATGCCAGGATGAGATACTCCACTTACGACAAGGAATTTTATGCCGTGGTACAATCCCTCCGGCATTGGAGACACTATCTCTTGCCTAAAGAATTTGTCATATTTTCTGATCATGAGGCCCTAAAATACCTCAACTCCCAGCAGAAACTGAATGCCCGGCATGCCCGATGGGTCGAGTACATCCAGTCCTACACTTTTGTGATCAAACATAAGGCTGGAAGCGAGAATCATGCCGTGGATGCGCTCAGTAGGAGAATCTCCTTGCTAGCTACCATTCGGGTGGAGGTCATAGGGTTTGAAAGGATCAAGGAAGAATATCCGAATTGTCCAGACTTTGGGCATGTCCATACCCTCTTGACCACCCAACCACTCCAGGAGCACCAAAGCTTTATCCTAGAGGATGGGTTCATTTTTAGGGGCCATAAGCTGTGCATACCTCGAACCTCACTGCGGGATTTGTTAGTCTGGGAGTTACATGCAGGAGGTCTGGCGGGACACTTTGGGGTTCATAAAACCATTGCATTGGTTGAGGGACAGTTCTACTGGCCAAGTCTCAAAAGGGATGTAGCCAAAATTATGGGGCAGTGTCATACTTGTGCTACAGCCAAGCAAGTAAAGCAGAATACTGGCCTATACACCCCTCTCCCTGTCCCAGACCGACCATGGCAGGATTTGAGTATGGACTTTGTCTTAGGCCTGCCTAGGACCCAGAGAAAGCATGATTCCATCTATGTCGTGGTGGATAGATTCTCAAAAATGGCTCATTTTATCCCTTGGTCTAAGACTTCAGATGCCTCCCACGTAGCCCGCCTGTTCTTTGATGAGGTGGTCCGCCTCCATGGCCTGCCCAAGACCATCATTTCAGATAGGGATGTCAAATTCACCAGTTACTTTTGGAAGACCCTCTGGCATCTAATGGGGACCCAGCTTAAATTTTCCACGGCCTATCACCCTCAAACCGATGGCCAGACCAAAGTCGTCAATCGGAGCCTAGGGAATCTCTTGCGGTGCCTTGTTGAGGACCGCCCTGGAAATTGGGATCTCATCCTACCTCAGGCCGAGTTTGCATACAATAATTCCACCAATAGGTCCATAGGCATGAGTCCCTTCGAAGCTGTGCATGGCTACAAGCCTAGGAAGCCAACAGATCTCATTCCCCTACCCCCACATGCTAGGGTGTCCATCACTGCTGAGTCTTTTGCACAACACCTTAGAGAGCTGCATGAGGATATTCGCAAAAACATCAACAAGAGCAATGAGATTTACAAGAGGTCAGCTGATTCCCACCGCCGCCACCAAGAATTCCAAGGAGGTGATTTTGTGATGGTGAGAACTGAGAGGCTATTCCCTGGGAATACATCTAAGTTGAGGTCTCGTGGAGCTGGCCCCTTCCAGGTGCTAAGACGACTTGGCACCAATGCTTATGTGTTAGACCTCCCTGAAGAATACGGAGTAAGTCCCACATTCAATGTGGCTGACCTGGTACCCTACAAGGGCCCCAGGTGACACCCAGTGAGGAACTCCAGCCAACTCCACCCCTTGAGAGCGCCCCCACACCTCAGAGAGCTCCACCCAGCTTGAGGAACCAGCGTGACAAAGTGGAGCGGATATTAGATGAACAGGTCACCAATACACGGAGCAAGGCGTATGAGCGATACCTGGTCAGGTGGAAGGGACGGCCCCCTTCGGATGACGCATGGGTGAGTCGGGAGGACCTCCAGCGGTTGGACCCCGACCTCTTGGAGCAGTATCACAACAGGGAGGACCCCTACTCGACAGAGTCGAGCTATTCATGGCACGGGGGAATTGATGAGGGCATCACTCACGATTCCCTCTGGCTCAGGACCTCCCTCCCCTCCGACGAGATCTAGTCCTGAGCTCCATCACTTCACCGCTCACTGCAGCACCTTGAGGATCATCTTTTGTGCACTTGTTATCTTTATTTTGAGTCATAATCATGTAATTTGCCGTTTATTTGAGTCTTATACCTAGGTTATTATGTCATTTCCCTAAGTTGAGTCTCATTGGGCTTGGGTGCTTACTATTGGGCCTACTTCCTTGGGCTAGGCCCATGGGCGCACCCCCCCATTCCTTGGTTATTTGTTAGTGTGTTAAGAGTCAGGGACTTATATGTAATAGTGGGTTTCCTATAAATAGGACCTCAATCCCTATTTTGAAGGTTAATGAACATTTGAATATTTGAGCACAAGTGCACCCCTCTCTCTCTCTAGCTCTCTCATTCTCTCTCTCTCTCTAGGGGGCGAACCCCTCTCTCTCTCTTCCCCCTTCTCTCTCTCTCCCTTGGGCGAACTTGCCCTTTCACCTCCCCCTTCCCCTGCCACCTCAGATGCCACCTCACCCTCCACCCCTTCACCTCCCCTAGGCCACTTAATACTCATCAATTTCCTCCACTTCCCAAGCAACCCTTCCTATTCCCCATACACCTTCCCCACCTCCAAGACACCCCTCCCTCTTCCCCAAGCAACCTTCCCACTCCCCCACACCCTCATTCATATCCCTTGACCATCCCAACCCCCACCCCACCACAAGTTGCGCACCACCCCTCACCATCTACACCCACCCCCTTGCCTTGGCCGACCCCTCCACCCCCCCTTCTCCAAGCTTCGGCCCTCTCTCCCCTCCACTCTCCTGCACCTCCATACTACCTGCTCCGCCCCTCTCTTCACCCCCACACATCCCTCCCCCATCTGCTATCACCACCACCCTTCCCTCCATTACCAAACTCCAGTCCCCCTTAACCTAACCCCACCACCATCCCCTTCATTTGGTCACGTCTGCAGGTGGCAGAAGAAGGCCCGTCTTGCAGAAGCTCCCCCGAGTTCACACGGTGACATCTGAGGACGTACCTTACCTTTATGGAAAGGGCGTCCAGTCATCTTCGCAGGCGAGGTGATCCCATCCCGTTCCGAATTCGGGGCTGTCCGAGAGAGCCAATCTCCCCCGACTGCACAGAGCTCCGTCAGCAGAGTTCCTAAACCCTGTTCAAAGCTACACCACGGCCGACGGTGGAAGATTCAAGCCGCAAGTTCTTCTACAAACATCTTCTTCCACCAGTCCTCTTTCTGGATCAAGAAGCGGAAGTGCATTTGGCATCCGGAGGTCAGAGTTTTGGTCTTTCTTCCTCGACTGGTCGGGTCTGCCTCCCACAGTCGGCAGTGACCTGCCCCCACTCATCGGCATCCCCCAGTCCACCCCGATGTCAGACGGCTTCCCCACTAGTTTTTCCGCGAAGAGGGCTCATCCACGGATCCAGCAACTCTGACGGTTTGAGATTTGGCATCCGGGAGCGGCCGGGACAACTGCTGCAAACCACTGTTTGTATCTGGTAGCTGCTGCGGCCAGACTCTGCAACCCGGTTCGTCGCTGCACCACGACTAACAGTGAAGGATTCCGACCAAGGGCCCTTCTTCAAAGTTCTTCCTCCACCCGTCTCCGACCAGAAGCAGGAAGCGGAACCACAGTCGGCATCCGGGAGCCAACGTTCCGATTTTTCCCCTTCAGTCATTCGGGTCTGCCTTTCCCAGTCTGCAGCGACCAGCTCCCACTCATCGGCGTCCCCCAGTCCACCCCGACATCGGACGGCTTCCCCGTCAGTTTTGCAGCATAGAGAGATTGTCCACGGTTCCTGAAACCCTGACGGTTCGTGATTCGGAGTCCGGGGGACACCGGAGCAATCTCTGCAACCTGCTGTATCAGAACAGAAGCTGTCAACCCCAAGTTCCATCGCCCTATTCGAACCCCCGCCGTGGCCAGCGACGACATCAGAAGAGTTCAATAAAATTCAGAGGTGTCCTAGTTCCTGTTACAAAGAATTTCCCCCTGGTCTCGTCGTCAGCAAACTTCCTGAGTAGGAGCTACGGTTGCAACAGCGTCTTCCTATCGCCTCTCACAGCAAGCGAGCAGATTCAACATCGGCTTCCTCTCCAACGATTTCGGCGAGTTTCCCCTCCCGCCTGGCCGGCTTAGCGCCCCTCTCTGCGTGGAGGTAGTGTTTGCATGTAAACTTTACTTCCCCACCCCTAGTCCAACCCTCCTGTGTGAGGAGTAGTGTTTGTAATAAACAGCTCAAGCTTCATCGGCGCAGTGTGCGGGGAACCACACTTCCCCGCTCGCCCTCGTCTCCGTTCGGGGTTGGTTTCTTCAAACCAACCAAGTGAGCTCTACCCTTTCTCTTTACTCTTGTTCATTTAATATCTGCAAAACTTATTCGCTGGTTGGTGAGCGAGTGCCCGATCCCGGAACCACCACCTTGTGTGGTCACCGTGGCCTTAGTGAGAAGAGTGTCCTAGTGCCCCAAGGCACCCGGCTGCCCATGTTTGTGGGCTTCCTATCTTCGGGAGGGTTAACTTTAGTGGTGCTGGTCCTCTAACCAGCCAGGGGCTTTCTCCACTACCTCGGCTCGGCATCATCGAGTCACCGCGGGAAACGGGTGAGTACGGTGTAATGGCGACTCTCAAGTTGCTCTCAACCTTGTTGATTGTTGCGAATAAAGTCCAAAGGTCTTTTGCTTGCTGCATTATTTGTGTCACATCATGGGGGATCTTGAGATAGGAGATACGAAAAATGGTACAACCACTCTCACTATCTCGATCTTCACCCCACTAGTACGCCCATAAATTTTCATGACCAAAGGAGACTCCGATACTCACGGACAATCCGTTGAGGAAAAAACTCCATAACTAACTAGTTGCTGAACATGTAAACTTAAATACAAAAGCATGCAAACCGTTCAATATCTACGTGACAAGCTAATGCAGGTTTTCCGTGAATTTTGCATGCATCTTTTAATCGTGTTTAGGCTCTTAGAGAGACCACCTACGGAAAATTAGAGACTATGAACTCAAACACAAGATATAAGCATATTGTTTATGATCGTAAAAACATGTATTATCTTTGTTAATTAAGTTTAGCTGTCAGAAAGAACACCTACCTTTTAGTGGATTGGAGGGTTTTGGACGAAGTCTGGAGCAGTTCAGCTACTTGAGAAGCTTCAGAAAATGGCACTCTATTTTCCTGTATGAAACAGAGTGTCGCTTGTAAAGATGCTTGGGTTGCAGGATGAATAGATTTGTAACAAGGGATGAAGAAGAAGAAGACTTACCCCTTGGAATTGTTTGGACGATAAACAGGAAGAGGAAGAAAGGAAGAAGACTTCCACGGATCAGCAGGAAGTAGATGGAAGAAGAGGATGAAGATGATGCCAGGGCGACGCACCTTCTCGTATCCACGGCAGCAACAAGGGCTGCTCATACGATGAGAGGGTGTACTTATAGGTGAGGAAATCCTAACGGGAGGGTTGAAGGTTAAACATAGCAAGGATTCTTATTATGCCCGTCGATCCCTCTTCTTGCTAATATAACAGCCGCATGCCTTCATTTGCCTGAGAAACCTTAAAAGTTAAACCCTTCCTCGTCCGAGCATGCATAGTTGTGCATGTGCATGCTTATTTTCGGTGGAACTGTATGCATACGTGGGTTCTTGTAGGTGGTCATGGGTTGGATAGCATTTATGTGGTGGTATTTGGGATTGTTAATGGGTCTACGTGGGAAGGCATATAACGGAGATTTGGTTTAGATATAAATACATGGGTTTGGGTTGGGTTTTGGTGGGAAGTCTCACGTGGGCTTTAATTCTATTGAGAATTCATTTATTATGAATTTTTGATGGAAAACTTCACGAGATTCATTATTTTTATTTCTTATATTGATTTGAGTTGGGCCCCATATAATTATAAGGATCATATATTCATGTATTATATATTTATGTGTACATATATTAGTGGATTTACTTATAGGTATTGTACTATTATGTAATATATATATTTATATGTATATGATTTGTCTCTCTCTCTCTCTCTCTCCATATATATATATGGGGTTGAGAGAACTTGGAGTTGAATAAAAAAGAATATAGATATATGATTATATACTAGCCCTTAAGGCCCATTTGAAGCCCATTTACTAATATAAACTCCAAAATGGCCCAAGCATGTTATATTACAATAGTTAAGTATTTATACATATATCTATTCATATGTCCTTAAACCCATTATATATATGTAAAGCCCACAAGGCCCATTAATTCTTATGTAGGTAAAGCCCATTAAAGACTTTATTTGAGCTAGTGGTAAGGCCCCCTTTAGGTGTGTTATATATATATATAGATTTTATATATATTTCGTATTAGATAGATGCTCAATATAGTTTAATATATACAATGCATTTGTAATATATATACATATATATTTATTCATATGTATATATGGTTTATCTCTCTCTCTCTCTCTCTCTCTCTCTCTCTCTCTCTATATATATATATATATATATATATATATATATATGGCTCCATTACATTTGGGTTTTCATTATTTGCGTGATGTAATATATATATATATATATATTTATATATGGGGTTGATATATATATATATATACATATATCTTATTGTATTATAACTACACACACACATAAATATGTTGGTAGTTTCGTCACGGTGTCTTAAGGCTTGGCATGCATAATATACCACATATGTATATAGTTTTTAAAACTTGTATAATAGATTTTTGAATTAAGGCATGTTAAATTATACCGGCATTATATATGTGTATATATATTCTATATGTGTGCTTAAAAGTTTGGGTAAAAGACCTTTGGATGGCACATAAGGTTTGGATCCATAGATTTATTTTAACTATTTACATTTTTTGTTTATCATAATTATTTCCTTTTCCAATTCTTGGCTAATATTGAATAGTTGTTGTCATCTATTCTCTACATTAAATTTTTGAGATGCTACATCATCCCCCACTTAAAAGAATTCGGTCCCCAAATTCACATGACAATCATTTCCCATACGTATCAGTGGGGTATCTAGTTCTATACTATAATCATAAGACAAGATCATCTAGGTATGCTACTCAAATAAACTAAGGTACTAGGCTTAGGTTAAAGGGGTACCTCTAGCTACTCCATTATCATCAGGTTCGACTCGTCTTATTGCTTGCATTTGTCCCTGACGCCATTCCTTATTGCAATCCTTTGCTTGCTGAAGTTGATCTTTAGGAAGGGGACAGTCGGCTACCTTGTGTTCTCGGCTTCCACAACGAAAATAAGCTCCATTCTTCCAGCGACATTTCTCCGATTGATGACCCTCATTCCCACAATGCTTGCACTTCCTATCCTTAGGCTTCTTACCATTCGGAACTCCATTCCCATTATTGGGTCTCTTGTTTCCATTAACCAGGTTCTTCTTTTCCATTCTTGCTTTCACCTTGTCGGACAAATCCATGGCATCCTCCAATAATTGAGCTCTCTTCACCATCTCAGCATATGATTGAATATCCATTGGTGCTAATTGGGGTATATATGGCAGTCTTAATCCATTTAAGAATCTCCTAGCTTTCATCTTCTCCGTTAGGATCAAATGAGGTGCATACCGTGATAACCTCGAGAACTGAGCCTCATATTCGGCCACAGACATGCTTCTTTGTTTGAGCGAGGCAAATTCTCCTGCCTTTCTCTCCCGAACTCTCTCCGAGAAATACTTCTCATTGAAGTGTTCTAAAAATTCTACCCAAGTTACTTGAATGTTTGGCAAAGTGGCTTCTACGGACTCCCACCAAGCCCTTGCGTCCTTCTCTAGTTGAAATGTTGCTAAAAGGACCTTATCTTGGTCCGAACATTGCATCACTCAGAAAATTCTTTATATCTCCTTCGTCCAATCTTCCGCCATGTCAGGATCAGGGGTTCCACTAAACCTAGGGGGATTGAGGCTCCGAAACTCACGATGTAACTCTCCAGCTCCACGATTGGCTCCACCCTCGGCTACCCGCTGAAGAGCCTGAGTCAATCCTTGAAATGATCATCAACATGGGTCGCCTTATGACAAGTTTAGTTGGGTCTTGCCGTACCCAAAGGAGGTGATCTCTACCTTATGCATCACAACTGACTGGGGTTTTTATTTATGCTGGGATTAGCTTGGCCGATGAAGTTTTCATTCCTATGCGCCAAGATGATGTTTACAACAATCACAAAATGTTCACAGATTTTGACTACTATTGGGGTCATGATGGCGAGCTCCATAGACATGTGCGGGTTTATGGGGAAGATTCTGAAAATGATGAAGAAGAAGAGGAAGGCCAACAGGTGTTGACATGTTTTATTTTTACTCCTCACTGGCTTAAAAGATGTCTTCTCTCCCCTTCTACTAAATCGATATATAAAATAAATGGGAACAGTAGAAGGAGAACATAAGAGTGTAAATAACCGTGATCGCCACCAAGGTGCCTAATGTGATTGACACACCGTACCTTGGAAAGAGAGAGACACTCGCCTTATGAGCAGCGCTGGGAGGATGCACGGCTCAGGAGGAACCGCCTATAAGGATGTGCGGCCACACGATAGGCCGTCTAAGGGCGCTGCAGAGGATGCGGGATAAGGAACTTCTGGCGGATGAACGGCTCCGACCCGACCGCAAGACGAAGAAGAATGGCCCAGGTGACACCGCACGTCTCCGTGAACGGCTGCTTATGAACCGCACAAGGCCACCACGCCAGAAGTTGTAAAAGGGTCCAACCTCCACCCTCTCCGGCCGGCCAGAGGGGATGGGCCACACGTTAGGGATTGCTGACCTTCGAAATAGAGTGTAAACACAAAGAAAAATCCAAGTTAGAACTATAGAGTGTAGTAAATGCTAACATGAAAGGAAATAGGGGTAACTAAGTGAAGTGGGGGATACCTGGGGAGTTTTAAACCCCTGGGGGCGTCAAAAACATGGGAGGGTGTGTGAATGATAGTGCAAGCAATGAAAACATGGGAGAATGGATGTGTAGAAACAAACATGCAATGAGAAGAAAATGAGACTATCTTGAATGCAAGAGGACTCAAAATAGAAGTTACTCCCTTGACCGGAGGCCTATATGGACATAGAAGGCCTCCCTCCCTGGTCGTAGGTCACTCAAGGATTCGGCAGGGCTTCGCCGTCGACCAAAATTTCCCCGCCTTTCAAAGGTAGCCTTTAGGGTCTATTTATAGAGCCTAGAAAGCTAGCCCCGAAACTAGGGTTTTTAGGCATTTTCAGGTCGAGATAATCAAAGGAAAATCGTAGATAATCAAATTATCTCTTATCCAGTCGAAACGGCACTCAAAATGGTTCAGCATCCGCGGAGAAAATGACGGGAGAAGTTAGGGATAAAATCACGGATAAGAGAGAAAATCTGTTGAAATTCAAGAATCGAACGGATGAACGGTCTTACGATAGACCGTTCAACGGGATGTACGGCCATGTCTTGGCCGTCCAACCCTATCGGTGGAAATTAAAATAAATAGAAAATATTATTCAATTATCCATCGAACTGACTGAAATCTTCGCCATTGGACCTCATAGATGAACGGCTCAGATGAGACCGTTCAAAGGTAGAGCGGCCAAAGACTAACCGTTCTAGCCTTGTCGGTGATAAATAGATTAATTGGATAATTATCTGAGAAAACCACCAAACGTAAGACTCTGAGAGATGAGCGGCTACTATCCGTCCGTCCATCATGTTGAATGGCTATGGCAGGACCGCATAAATGCTTGTCGGTGGAAATTCAAAAAATTAACCAAAATATATGGACGGCCCATAGGCAACCGCACATTGATTGAGCGGCCTGGGATGAACCATCCATGTATATGGGCGCTTGAAACTCATAGAAAAATCCAATCAACCAAAACTAATGCCCATTAGGCCCAGAACTGAAACGAACCTAGCTAGGGAGGGAGACTACCCATAAAACGTGCCCAAAACGTGCCTGAAAACAGCCCCAATGAGTAATGGACAACTCGAGACATCAACAAATGGGAGTAAGAGGAACGACTCAACTCATCGGTAAAAAATGGGTGTCAACAGATGCCCCTCCTTAACGTCCTCTTTGCAGGGGAGCGAGCGGAGGTGATGCGAAAATGACATGGAACATGGAGATGAAGCGGAAATGCAGCGGAGTGGACTGGAAAGCGGGCGTTAAGGTAAAATGACACCCGTTTTTATCAACAAGCGATAGGAATTTTTCAAAAAATTCTTAACCAAATGCAAGGAATGATTAAACCAAAAGCGACACCAGTCTGGAGGAACTAAACTAAACGAAATGAAACAAATCGACAAGACCAACCTCATGGGGGACACAATCCCGCGGTCCAATGAGGAGGCCAAAAGTAGTCAGCAAAAGTAAAGGAAACAGGCTAAAGCTCCAGACGGGGACCTCTTAATTAACCAAACCAAGCGAATTGATCAAAGAGAACCTTCCAACTCAGAGTGGAATTAGTTCCTCTTACTCAAACACTAAACGCACAGCTAACCATCGTTGGTGGGACATTCTTCAAGTAAACCATGGGACATGAATGCTCAAAAGGATGCGGATGATGCATGCTGGGCTAAAATAAAAGAAATCGTTAAAATAAATGCAAAGAAAGATTAAAATATAAAATACTCGAGAATAATACTGCTAAGCTGGGAAAATCTGAGTCAAGATACCATCCGCAACCACAGCGTGCAGGATAGAACCATCCTCCTCATGACATCCCAACCTAATGGCCTATCCGAAAATTAAACACGTGAACCTGGATCATCATCGTTTTTGTTAAAGGGGAACATCAGATCCTGGAACACGCGAGCAACCAACTGGTTCTCAAGATAATATAGCATAGTAGCATATAATAATGGAATAAGGGTGATATGGATAGAAAGCCATACCTGACTTACCTAAGCAGGTGAAACGGCAAGTTTTTGGATTTTTATTTTTTAGATTTTTATGGATTTTCATGAATAAGACAAATGAGATAAACATAGCGATTAACATAATGACAAACAACATGACATAACATGACGAATGGAAAATAACACAACAAGATGAACAAGCACACAGGCAAAGGCATAAATAGATAATACGCATACATGAACATGGTGTGACAAGACAACAATCGGCGGGACAACACATGGTAGGCATAAGAACATGACGGATCACACGGTTGGGACAACACATGGAACATGGAAGGACGACTATCAACATGTGCAAAACAACTAACAACATGTGGTGAGGAACAAAACAACAAGCGTGGGACAACACGGTGGGACATAGACACGAGACAAGGACACGGCGGGACAAAAGACATGAACAAATACGCACTTCAACCAAAACCCAAGATCAAAATGAAGCAGAACCACCAGGTTCATAATCGTGAGGCAAAGCCCTCTCATAAAGATATGATCATTGCAAATAAAAGTAGGGAAGGACGTGAGCTTCAGAACAGATCAAGAGAGTGGATCGAAGAAGGAAAGAACAGATCAAAGATGTGGACAGGAGATAGAACAAAAAGATATAGCAAGGAATGCCTGAGTACTTGCAACCTGCACACTTAGTAAACGGATTACATATATGTCCTCAAAACAAATGCAAATGCATGAAAAGACACATTTTTTTTGGATTTTTGATAGTATTTCATTTTTTTGGATTTTTGAAGTATTTGATTTTTTAGGTTTTTGAAATATTTGATTTTTTGTTTTTAAAATTTTGAAGTATTTGAAATTTTGACAATATTTGAGTTTTTTTAGATTTTTTTATAATATTTGATTTTTTTAGACTTTTGATAATATTTGATTTTTTTTTGGATTTTTACGTAGCAATCCGCAGCACATAAAGACGGGCTCAAACTACTGGCCAGGGATCGTCGTTCCTACCCCTTTCATTAAAGGCTTCCCTTAAACAGGGCGTGCATGTGAGGGTGGCTTACCACAACCAACCGCTTCTAAAGAACGGTGCCCCTACTAAGGCCATACCTTGGATACAACCCAGCCTAAGAGGGAGAAGCAGAAGAAAAATGGGAGACAAGCTTCATGCAAGATGGGAGATATCAAGGCTCGAATTCCTTCCAGGGCACTACCCCTCAAAGAGTAGGTCTGTTGCGCTGGGCCTTTGTGTCTTTGATTTTTAGACCCATATTTATCAGACACGCATGCGACCGGGCTCATGACGTCCCGCGGGGAACTGTACATCCACTCTTGCCATGCCTTTGAATCATAATTTTGTATTGATTCATTTTCTCATTTTGGTAGCCCTTATTGGCCAGATATAGCATGAAAGCTCACTTTTGAGGGTCAAGACTGCACCTATTTGAGACCTCTCCCGTATTAGGGAGCGCCTAGGTTGGTCATCTCATCCATCCATCTCTTGCCCCTGCACTTCGCCGAGCAGAGAAAAGAAAAGACCTTTGTGCATACCCATAGTATGGCCAGAGCAGCAATGGTGCGTCTCAGAGAGATCGGCTATGGCTCGCCGTGTAGTGTGTGAAAAATCCATACTCAATGGTCACCCTCAACAATCGAGGAAAGAAACTAGACTCCCAGCGTGGAGCTATTACCAGCCTAAGATGCTGCAGAAGTGACTCCTTTAACTAAGTAAACTAACTAAAGCCTAAGGCCACTCAACCATGTTAAGGAATCATGTGCAGAAACAATAGAAATAATGGAAATGAAAGCACGTTCTTGCACAAAATAAAGATACCTTTGCAAATCCATGGCGTGGAAACTAGCATCCTGAAGTGATTTCGATCATCGAGCTTTGAGGAGCGCGAGTAGCTTTGCATTCCTTGCTTGCCAGGATAAAGGATGAAAGGAGAGAAAAGGGTTGGATTCCTCGACACAGAGGAGTGGCAGACATCATACTGGACGAAGAAGGGATAAAAAGAAAGAGAGACGAGGGCTAGAACTCCCTCGTTAAGGCACTGAGGCCCTGATAACAAGGAACCAGATACAGAATAAACAAGGATTAACTGAGATCAAGGCGGGCTAAAGCCTCGAAAATAGCACGAAAAAGGGTAATGACCCCGAAAGGGTGAGAAGGAAAGAATAGAAAGATGACGAAAAGATTCCTGCGAAGATAAAGAATAAGGAGAATGATCATCCGACGTGGTCGGAGAAGAAGAGTAGCGATCACCCGCCAGAGGCAGGGAAGAAAATGTATGAACACCCGACAAGGTCGGAGATAAGAAATGGAAAACACCCGACAAAGTCGGGGAAGGATCAGAAAAACCACCCGACAAGGTCAGGGAAGGAGCACAAGGAATCCCCAACAGGGTCGGGGGAAAAGGATGAGAAGCGAAATCCGGATGTATCCAGGGAGAAAAACTAGAAGATGCCCCTAGATCAGGGGAAGAGGAGGACATAGGCCGATGCCTAGAATGGTGAGGATAGGAAAAGATGGTGGAAATATGGCCAGGTGGCGGAAGGTACACCACCCACGGATAAGAACTGCGCAACAGAAAAGACGAATGGACGGAAGAAGGAGAGGAGGAAGTGGACCCCCGAATGCACAACTGTCAGCCCTTGAACTTATGTCGTCGCTTCTTCTTAGCAGAAATCTTCTTGAAACAACTCTGCCTGGCGCGGACTCGGACCTTTGGGCTTCTTGTCTTGAAATACTTGCTCAAATAACGGGCCCACCTGGTAGACGGCCTAGCTCGGTCATGGATATGTAGTTTCATTGGGATGGTTGCCCCTAGCTGTGCGGTGCTAACCGTGGAAAGACATTCCAGAACAGTCAACTCCTTGGGATGAGCATCAAGAAGCAGTGGAGTTTTGTCATTCGGCACTAGAAGCATAAGATTCGGCAACTCCTCTTGGCAATCGGGCATGAAGTACAACTCCCTTGCTAGAAGTGCAGGACGGAACTGAGGGAGGGTGATGCGCGGCGTTGACGTGGCCGATTCACCAATAAACCGAGGAAGATCACATAAGACGTGCAGAATGTCCTTGGAAAATATAGAAGACACGGCCAATTACCCCTTGAGTGCTGAATTGATTAAACTTTTGGCGGCTGTGTGGGTTAGCACCATCCGGGTGGAAAACTCTTCTAGGCCAGTGAACTGAATAGCAACCAAGCGAGACGTGATAACGACATCAACAGTGAATTCTCTGGCGAGCAAAGAGACTGCCAGCGGCCTCGCTTTAGAAGGAACTGGCACCAATACTAGAGAACTCTTCTTAGCCACCATCTTCATAGCAAGTGCATGCTCGTTGTCCCTACAATAGCCAGGGACCAGGGCTCGGATCGGCATGCGACAAATGAAATCTTGAAGCTTGTAATGCATAGTCAAAACTTGATTCGGCTCTTTATCTCCCTGGGGACTAGACCTGAGGGGCACCAAAGGTAGCGTGTACCTGCTCCGTGAAGTCGGAGGTGGTAGAGGAAGGTTAGAAGGAGGAGGTTTGAAGGGCGCAGGTGGCGATGGTGCAAGTGATGGGGAAATACTGATGATGATGGGCATGGGTGGAGGTAAAGGCAAAAGTGGAGGTGTGGGTTTAGGTTCGGCCTACTCGGGCTTAGAGGATGATAGCGAAAGAAGTGGCATCGATCGCGGGGATGGTTGTGAAGGTGACGGAACAAGGATCGTTGCGAGGGGAGGTGATAAAGACAGTAGTGGTGACGGTAATGGGGATAATGGAGAAGGTGATGATGGAGATGTGGCCAATGGAGGTGGCGAAGATGGGGGTGGAGAAGGTGGTGACAAAGGGGGTGATGTGGTTGATGGAGATGGTGAAGGTAAAGAGGAAGGAGGTGAAGGTATGGGTGGGGAAGAAGGAAGAGAGGAAGGTAGTGGCGTAGTGGGGGAAGTGGCAGGTGGTGGCGCTCTTCGGCGTATTTTTATAACACATCGAGAGGCGTTGGGATTAGGTGTGGTAGTGGAAACGGAGGGTGAAAGAGAGGTTGCCCGAGCAGAGGCTAGGGTAGGTAAAGGTGGTGGAGAAGATGGGATAGAGGAAGAAGTGGGTAACGGAGCAGGTATCTTATCAACTGAAGAAACACCAGGGTGCCCCTGGTCTTGAAGTGGAGACGGTTGCCTAGGTGGCACTTGCTGCTGCCGCTGCTGCTTACTGCTGAGATCTGAAATAACTTGGCGTACGATAGCCCAATCAATCATCTTCTTATCTTCCAAGCTGTAAACAAACTCCCGGAACTTGGGGCAGTTCTCGACCACATGCCCCTATTGACGATGAAACTCACAGAACTGGAGCAAATTTTCAACCGCGGGTCGGCAAGGCATAACCGGAGGGAGTTGCAACGCATGGGTGGCCATCAAAGCCCTGAAAATGTTTATAAGAGATTCCGGCAACGAAGAGTGAGAAGCCCGCTTCGGACAAGGTGGATGCTGAGGGGTATGAAAAGGTAATGGAGATGGTAGCGGGGGTTGCGTAGGTGAAGGCGGAGGGGTAAAATGATGTGTAGGCGTGGAGGGAGTGGGAATATAGTGGACGGCATCCACCCGCTCTGGGTGTAGCGTTTCTTTAACCGGAAGTGTAGAGGTGTGGGGAGATGAAATAGCGGAGGGCTGACTCGTGGAGGTATGTGAGGTGGAGGCATATGGGTGTGTGGGAGCGGAGGGCCGACTCATGAAGGGATATGTAGTGGAGGGCTGACTTGCGGTGGAGGGCGGAGGGAAAGTGTATGTGGAAGGTGAAGGTGGAGGAGACTCGTGGTCAAAGGAAACTAGGAGTTGTTGGCTAATGAAGCGGGCTCGACTGTAAAGTTGTTGCCATGATGTGATATGGTTTAAGGATAAGATGTGCCTGAGCTCGGGCATTGCATTAGAAATAACCATCTTGACCTGCTCACCCTCCGGAATATGCCCCGGGACTTGCGTGGCCAAGCGACGCCAGCGGTCGGCAAACGTGGAGAATTCCTCGTCGGGCTTCATCTTCTCGTGGGCCAGATCAACCACAGAATATTTGGGCCCCACCTGGTCTCGATATTGCTGAATAAATCTTGCTTGGATGGCTTGAAAGTTCATCAACTGCTCTTGCGGTAATGTGAAAACCAATCCTTGGCCGAGCCCTCTAAAGATAGGCCAAATAAATAGGCCATCAAGCGTTGATCATGCTGGAACTGGGCCGACTCATATAAGAAATCCTTCAAATGGACATAGGGGTCACCAATTCCACCATAGCGGCGATATGTAGGAATCTGTGAACGTGGTGGAAGATGATGACCATGAAAGGCAAACGGGATATCCAAAGAAGTCTGAGGATTGATTCGGCGTTGCAATTCATCAAGCTGTCGTTGGGCCTGAGTGAACATCTCCTCGGTAAGAAGAGTCCGAGAAGGGTATGGGCCAGCCTGAGCAAGAGATGGTGAATTTAAACTAGGATAATGATGATGAGCCGGATAGAGGGACCCAGCCTGAGAAGAAGGAAGGCCCATTCCGGGAATGGAGGAATGCATGGGCCTGGAAGAATTGTGAATGTGGGAATGAGGATTGATTGGACTAGCAGCAGCATGGGCGGGATAAAAAGGCTTGTTAACAGAATAGGGTCCACTAGAGGAGTAAGGAGATGGGCACGCATGAGAAGAGGAATCCACACGGGGGTAAGAAGAGGGAGAAGTATAGGAATAAGGTACAGGGGAGAAGTGCTCCATGGGCAGAATGGAGACTATATACAATGAATTTCAAACGAATACAAGGAGGGAAATGAACCTATGACAAATGAGTTAAATGGAGACACACGAAGATGAACTAGACCTAATGAGCCTAATATGACAAAAAGATGCAAATGATGACACTGTGCAACATACAATGGGGGGAGAGATGAGAAAAGAATCAACTGATTTCAAATGATGCGTGAAGATTTTTTTATAAGTTCTCTTTTAGGACCTTAATGGATTAATTAAAATGTGAATTCACTCAACCACAAGGTACCTAAACAGGGTAAAATGGAGAACTGGTAGACTCTAAAGGACTCTCTCTCGCACGAATGCAGTCCCTAGACTAGAGGGTGGTATGGTACAACCTGCCCGGTGTCCATGTGGGAATCCACAGCTCACGGGGGCTTACGGAGGTCCTCGGCAAGGTCCCCTAGTCGGCTCCAAGGAGTATGGAGACGAGAGGAAACCCTACCTCGGTAGGAATGCAACTACTATGAAAGAGATGGATGCTCCTATGTGCACCGGAGTGCATGCAAAATCTAGCCTAGCAACTATCAACCAATGGTCAATCAAATATATAAGCAATGAAAACAATCATGCAACAATGATATGGGAGCAGGGGGAGATCAATAACCAGCACCAAAGATCATGCATATCATGGAACATGGCAATCAAAATGAATTACGGGTGCACTGTAGCACCACAAGGACGGTCTATATAAGACCGCTCAAAGGGACAGACGGTCTGTACAGAACTGCATAATCTAGGGAGTAATGGCAGAATAACTACAAAAATCAGAGAATGCTGGAAATGAAGGATGGCAGAGATGAGAAACGTACCAGGAGGAGCGGTCTGTGGACAACCGCGTAAGCTCTGGAACGGATCTCCAGCAACCGTGTACCTACAACCAGACCAACCAGAAGCGTATCTGTGCCAGAAAGATGGACGGCCAAGGACAGGCCGTTCGGCAGTGTGAATGGTCGATAGGAGGCCGTCTATGACAGAACGCTTGCAGGAGAACTGGCACTGTTCGTAGAGAGGGACGGTGGACGTGCAGTCGCACAAGGGATGAATGGCTCTGGAAGAACCGTTCACGTTCCAGAAGGCAGAGAGCGCGACCCAACCTACAATCACTTCAAGAAGAGGACTAACACAACAAAAGAAGGGGTCAGCAAATCACTAACACGATGGGCACTAGGTGTCCCACCGTGATCGCCAAAAAATGGGCTGTTGACATGTTTTGTTTTTACTCCTCACTGGCTTAAAAGATGTCTTCTCTCCCCTTCTACTAAATCGATATATAAAATAAATGGGAACAGTAGAAGGAGAACAGAAGAGTGTAAATAACTGTGATCGCCACCAAGGTGCCTAATGTGATTGACACACCGTACCTTCGAAAGAGGGAGACACTCGCCTTATGAGCAGCACTGGGAGGATGCACGGCCCAGGAGGAACTACCTATAAGGTGGTGCGGATACCCGAGCAGTTAAGCGGCGTGATACGCCGAGCCACCGGTACCGCACACGGAGCACGACTCGAGCTACCTCAGCGTCCATCTGGCTCGGAGACAGCCTGGAGACTCCGCCTTGAGCCTCCCCATTTATCATATTTAGTTAGACTTTATGTGTGTGTAATTTGTGTTTATTTCGTTGTATTCGGTTTGCTATTTTGATTGTAAGAGGGGCTTATGTGCAATTTGGACCCCGTGGGCCCCACGGGCCCCCCAGGCCCCATCCCATTGAGCCACCTCAGCCTAGGGTCCCATGTGGGGTCAGTCAACCTTCCACATGGAGGTTTCTAGAAGGGTGGGCCAAGCGGGGGACAAGTGACTTGGAAAGTCCAAGATGGCCACCCACCCCCCACCTACCAAGTCAAGCCCACTCCCCTTGGTCCAAGGGCCGCCCCCCCCCCCTTAATTATTTATTGTATTTTGTGTGTGTGTGTCACACTCAATCCAGGCCACCCATTCCCATCCCCTAGATCCAACGGTAGACAATGGATGTGAGATGTAACACATAAATACTTGTAATTTCCATTTTGATGAATTAATGCCATTTGAATCAAACAAATTCCAAGAGCAAGGGCTGGTGCGCCCCCCTCCTCTCTCCTCCCTCTCCCCCTTGAAGCTGTGAAGGCTTCCCTCTGGAGGTGTGACTCCTCCTCGTATCATTCCAGTCGCCGCCGCCACGAGCTGCCATCGCATCACCGTCGAGATCGTCGGAGTTCTACCTTCATCCGACCACAGCAGCTTCCACGAATTCTCTGTGTCATCCACGAGCTCAGATCGACCTGGGGATTTTAGGGGATGCTCCAGAGGTGTCAAGCACGTCCCAAACATTTTGGTTGGTCATAAAGATCCCATTTGATATTTTTTTATTTTCGTCCAACCTTAATTTCCAGATCTGTCTGCTTGCTGTTTCAACTTCCACCCGCCCTGTGTTTCAAGTGTTCGGACCTCTTCCTGATTTTTTTAGATCTCCCAATTTTACTGGGAGTTCAGTCCATCAACCCCACCGTCTCCAAATTTTCGTGAATTTTTGTGAGGCCATCCAATATTTTTCAAAAATCGATCTCAGAGATAGCTACAGTGCTATCCACCTGTTCCCAGATCCGACCACCCTCCAGTAAACAAATCATAACAAATCACAGCCACCTTTAATCAGTCCACAAAAAAATATCCCCGTTCTCCTTGTTCAAAATCCCACAAGTTTGATGAAGAGCTCAGGAGCTGAATCGGCCATCTTCCTCGCGGTCAAAGGTAGTCTTCAGGCAACTCACCTGTAGATCTGAGGTTTCGGTTACTGTACAATAGGGACTTGTAAATTCATTAAAGTTCTGATACGACCATATCCAGCAGATCTCTCTGGGTCTAGATTGAAGTCTTTGAAGAGAGCTTTCCAACGATAGCTCATGCGTCCCGATCCGACATCGGGATTGATCGCAGCGGCTGTTTTTGCCGGAGCGCGCGCCTGAAAACAACAACCAAAATCCGTGGGAAGTTAGTTCCAGAATTGAGAATCGGGGCCGATCGACCCCCGATCGGTGTTCTCGGCCGACCGCCGTCCGTGGAGACGCGCCACCAGAGGTCCCCATCACAGTTGGTCCCACCCCTGCAGATCCGGAGGATAGCGCCGTCCGTGGGCCCCGCGGGCCTATAGAAGCTGCCGTTCGGAAAGCACGAAAATGCGGAGTTCGGCACCGCCGGGCGACATCAAGATGCTGCCCGTCAACCCGAGTTGCGTGATTCCCGGACCCCACATGTGACCTTTTACCTCCCTGCATGGAGTGGGTCGACTTAGTGTATTGATGTAATAATTGTTAACCGGGAGTCCGTGATTCGGCCAGGGTTGTCTTCGCCACGCCGGGTGCGTGGAGGTAACGGTCTCACCTTCTTGGCGTTCATTTGCTTAGCTGGTATATGGTCTTTTGCCGCTGCCGAGAGCGATAGGTACTAGCTTGTGTGTTCATGTCACCGCTGTGAGTGTGAGAGTGACCCGTCCCGCGACTCGATCCGAATCCGGAAGTGAGTCTGACTACCTCGAACTCTGCCAGTTCTTCAACCGCGCACGATCCGCGTTTCCCTCGCTTGGGACGACGAGTGAGCTTGCGTTTCTGTTAGCGACGTATAGCCCATAGGAGCTCTCCGTGTCGGGCCTATTATCTCTCCCATCATGTGTTGCTGGTCGTGTCCGCATCTAGAGTCCGAGGCCCATACCACGTGGAGTCGGTCCCCGTGTCCGTCCCGCATCAGTTTGGTATCAGAGCGAGTTTGAGTCTAGGGTGTCCAAAACAAAAAAAAAGAGTGTCATTTAAGTCTAAGTGTCTAAGTCGGTCTTAGGAGTTGCATTTGCATACCATTCGTCGGTATATAAAAAGGTGTTGTCCGAACGTTAGGCTACGCCTATCGGGAAGGTCGCACACTCGCGCGAGTGATCTTCTGATCGATTAACTCCGCCCCGTACCGAGTCTTGGTTTACGTCCAGGGTCCTTAGTGTGCTAGTGTTGGCCGTACAGCGAGTCGGTCGTACGTCTTAGCCCGAGTCGGTCATCCGTCCCGCATCATAAGGATGTGCGGCCACACGATAGGCCGTCTAAGGGCGCTGCAGAGGATGCGGGATAAGGAACTTCTGGCGGATGAACAGCTCCGACCCGACCGCAAGATGAAGAAGAACGGCCCAGGTGACACCGCACGTCTCCGTGAACAGCTGCTTATGAACCGCACAAGGCCACCACGCCAGAAGTTGTAAAAGGGTCCAACCTCCATCCTCTCCGACCAGTGAGAGGGGATGGGCCTCGTGTTAGGGATTGCTGACCTTCGAAACAGAGTGTAAACACAAAGAAAAACCCAAGTTAGAACTATAGAGTGTAGTAAATGCTAACATGAAAGGAAATAGACGTAACTAAGTGAAGTTGGGGATACCTGGGGAGTTTTAAACCCCTAGGGGCGTCAAAAACATGGGAGGGTGTGTGAATGATAGTGCAAGCAACAAAAACACGGGAGAATGGATGTGTAGAAATAAACATGCAATGAGAAGAAAACGAGACTATCCAGAATGCAAGAGGACTCAAAAAAGAAGTTAGTCCCTGGACCTGAGGCCTATATGGACATAGAAGGCCTCCTCCCAGGTCGTAGGTCGCTCAAGGATTTGGTAGGGCTTCGCCGTCGACCAAAATCTCCCCCCCTTTCAAAGGTAGCCTTTAGAGTCTATTTATAGAGCCTAGAAAGTCAGCCCCGAAACTAGGGTTTTTAGGCATTTTCAGGTCAAGATAATCAAAAGAAAATCGTACATAATCAAATTATCTCTTATCCAGTCAAAATGGCACTCAAAATGTTTCAGCATCCGCGGAGAAAATGACAGGAGAAGTTAGGGATAAAACCACGGATAGAGAGAGAAAATCTGTTGAAATTCAGGAATCGAACGGATGAACGGTCTTACGATAGACCGTTCAACGGGATGTGCGGCCATGTCCTGGCCGTCCAACCCTGTCGGTGGAAATTCAAATAAATAGAAAATATTATCCAATTATCCATCGAACTGACCGAAATCTTCACAATTGGACCTCATAGATGAACGGCTCAGATGAGACCGTTCAAAGGTAGAGCGGCCAAAGACCAACCGTTCTAGCCTTGTCGGTGATAACTAGATTAATTGGATAATTATCTGAGAAAACCACCAAACGCAGGACTCTGAGAGATGAGCAGCTACTATCCGTCCGTCCATCATGTTGAACGGCTATGGCAAGACCGCATAAATGCTTGTCAGTGGAAATTCAGAAAATTAACCAAAATATATGGACGGCCCATAGGCAACCGCACATTGATTGAGAGGCTTGGGATGAACCGTACATGTATATGTGCACTTGAAACTCATAGAAAAACCGAATCTACCAAAACCAAGGCCCATTAAGCCCAGAATTGAAACGAACCTAGAGAGGGAGGGAGACTACCCATAAAATTGGCCCAAAACGTGCCTGAAAATAGCCCCAACGAGTAATGGACAACTCGAGGCATCAACAAATGGGAGTAAGAGGAACGACTCAACTCATCGGCAAAAAATGGGTGTCAACAGCAGGAAGCTCAAGGGCAAGTCCCACCTCCAGTTCAGCTCGAGGAGCAGCCACATTCTCCTCCACATGTAGATCCGGAGATGCCTCCTCCACCTCAGTTCTTTCACAGTGAGTCCTCTACTTGGGGAGCTGGTCAGTCTTCTAGGGTAGATTCTGAGACTTTTGACTGGCATTTTTCTGGACTAGTAACTAGCGTGGATACCTTTTGGGAGCAACTCTCTAACTTTGGGAGTAACTTTGACACCATGGGCGATATGCTTGAGTCCATGTCTGATCGGGTTAATTCATTCTCCACTATTTTCGATAACCTGTCCACTCAAATGACCACCTTGTCCACTCACATGACCACCCTCACCACCAACCGTGAAGACTCCTGCCAGGCCTTTTACGTCATGAACAACATTCTTCTTGACATGTAGTGCCATGATCAGGCTCGTGACAACACCCTTGCCAATATTCAGCACCGCCTTCAATATCAAGATCACATTCTAGATGATATCCGATGCCATCTTGGCTATCGTCTACCTCCAGCTGAGCCTTCTCATGATGATGGTGCCCCAGAGGACTCTGCTCCTCCTCCTTAATTGTTGTCTCCACGGTCTTCAGTTTCACCATGGTCTACTTTTTCTTGTATCCCCTCCCCTCTTTTGATGATGCCAAAGGGGGAGAAGTAGCTAGTCTAGGTTTATATAAGTTATGCATGCATGTCCCTCTGCTTGTATGAATGAATGTTAATTTGCATTTGTGAGTGTCACTTGCATTAGTTGAGTCTTTTGCATTATGAGTCAATGTCCATGTACTATGTAATGACAATTGGAATTAATGAAATGCACTTGTTATTGGACACACATGTTGGTTCTTGCCTTTCTTCTCAATTTCAATTTGGCAAATATGATTGAATGATTTGTGTTGGCTTGAATGGTTTGAATGATGCGGATTATTGGATTATTAACCCTCCATGGGTTCTATGTATATCAAATGGTGTTGGATAAAAGACAGGTCATCCCGTCTGAAATCCCTCACTATGCGTGAGTGTAAACTCCGCCACATACAAGAACCATGTAGGAACTTGCAAGCATATAATGTGTTGATTTTAGGGTTCCAAATTTGTTTTTAGGCACGCTAATGCTTTTTATGTTCTAGAGTTTTGTCATCATCAAAAAGAGGGAGATTGTTGAGTCTCTCCAAGTGATTTTGATAATAACAAAACCCCGGACGTGCTTTCCGTCTCGTGCCATGCATATTTGATCAAGAGCAAACTCAGAATGTATTTGAGGCTTTTGTGCGTCAGTGTTTTTGGTGTTAACAAAACTCTCTTTTAGTTGAGGTTGATGATATCAAAACCTTGGCATGGCCAATGGCTTAGCATCGTTTAATTACAAAAGTGCAAGCACATGTACTCTCTCAAAGCCATTTCCATCACAAGCTAATGCACAAACGAATCATGTCTCACAATGCCCAGAACAAGTCAATAAACTAAAATTGAATGGAACAAAATGAGGACACAAAGTATTTTGTATGTGGATATGATTTATAGGCTAAACGAATCTGTTTTGCAGGAATTCAAGAATTCGGTCGACCAACTTGGTTGGTACGGTCGACCAATCCTTCCAGCACTCAGACCTCTGTAAAATTACAGAGTTCGATCGACCGACGGCCCAGGATCGGTCGACCGAATTTCCCAGCACTGAAAAGTTACATAATTGTCACAGTTCGGTCGATCGAAAAGACATTTCGGTCGATCGAACCCTTCGAGGCAACTTTTGTTGACTTTATTTCTCCCTCACCTGTGGACTTTTGAGTCCCAAAGCCTCTAGACATGCCTAGATTCGTGGATCTATGTCTGGGCATGTCCCTTGACCAATAAAGAGATATAAAAACACCTCTTTGGGCCGAGTAACCCTAAGGACTTAAGGAATCAAAGGGAGGCTGCCAAGGGGAGAAAGAGTGCTCTGCAAGCACTACGTGAACAGTGATTCATCTATAGATTCTTCATCCATCTCCAAGCCTTTCAAGTTCAATCTAAAGCCAATCAACCTCAAATGAAGTGAAGAAGCAAGCCTTGTTCAAGATCTACATCATATTCTCAGGGAGAGCCTAAATCAGAAGTCTTTCTTTCATGTTTCACCTTCTAAAGTATTTGAGCTTCAAGTTTGTGTTCCTTGTGATTTGTAAATATCCGAGTGTGTGTGGATCGGTTCAGATCCATAGTTGTGTGTGTTGTCTCGTTCAAATCTATGGTTGTGAGTGGATCTCTTCAGATTTGCATGTGAGTGTGGATCTATCCAGATCCGGGTGTTCGTGTGTGTAGAGTGCTGCATTTGTTGTAGTGTGGGTGTGTGTGTTGTTGATCTGGTCGTTGGATGGTGTTGGAAACTCCGTTTCCATGTGTGTGTGTGTTGGGGTTTGTTCCCCGTGTGTGTGCAGGCATCGACCTGCCTATTGTTGGAGTTTTGACTCTGTATTGGGGATTTATTCTCGTGCTGGTGTTCCAGCGGTGAAGCCTTACCGGGTTTTGGTGAGGGGTGGACATAGGTTGCCATCGTTGCATCCAAACCACCTTAAAATTCCTTGTGTCTTGTGGTTTGAGTTGTATAGTTTGATTCATTTCTTGTACCTCCGTTCTGTGTGATTGTTCTTGCATATTATTCTTCTGCTGGAGCTGTGTGGTTTGATTCATTTCTTCTACCTTCGTTCTGTGTGATTGTTCTTGCATATTGTTTTTCCGCTTTTGTCACTTCAGATCTAGCACAATCGATCTTTTCTAAATAGATATTTGGTATATCGTGATAGATCTAATGTGTAATTAAACAGATGTGAACTTCTTACTTATTGTTTTATCATATCTTTTAAATTAGGTAAACATTTTCTAAAATTTGTAATCACCCAATTCACCCCCCTCTTGGGTGTCGTTGATCACGGGACTTCAAGATATGTAGCTATGCACATTATGACTTCTATCCTTTAAATGCAAGGTTTATGCTCAGAATTAGACCAAAGGGGAATGCATGAATATGCAAGCACACAAGCACAACCATCATGCACACAAATATTACTTATAGTAACTCACCCGAACTGAGGCATGGGTTAAGAAAAGAGCATGTGATTCAAATTCAAGAAGTAAGATATGAAGCATAACTAAGAGAGTTGATGCAAGACGGGACGCAACTCGAGACAATAAGGGACTCTAGCTCGCGGACGTCCCTAAGCGAGAGAAACGCGTGGATCTACGCGGTTGAGAAACCAATAATGAGTCTCGGGTATTGGCTTTTCTGCGTGCTCGGATCGAGTCACGGGACGGGTTCCACTCACTCACTCTCGTAGTGGTTATCCTAAAAGGCTCATGCAGTAGCATATGAAAATATATACGAGTAAAGCAAATGCCAAAGAGGGGAGCGAAAATGATACCTCCACCCTTCGGGCGTAGGGAAGATGACCCTAGTCGAAACTCATACTTCCGATGTACAGTAAATAAATAATTACAACAGTGAATTTATTTGCCCACTCCACGCAGGGAGATAAAGGGCTATAATGGCGACCCGAGAGTAGCGACTCGGGTTGGCGGGCAATAAGCCGGAAGGGCTTTCGGGCAGAAGATGGGCTGCTGGTCTGACTCAGTACTATTCCAACTCGGTTCAGTAACTCAGTTCAGCCCGCTGGACAGCAAGCAAACTCGGCTGCTGGGACGGCGGCTTTCAGTCACCTTCTGGTCACAGCGGCTGGTTGGGACGTCGGTGGAAGACTCCTCTTCGATTCTCGTGATCGGCGGCGGCTGAATCGACGCTGAAGTAATTTTGCAAGAATTAACTTGCTGCTGCCTTTGCTGGCCTATTCTCGGATCAGAAATGCGTGCCTCCATGAAAAGAGTTTTTTTGCCCAGATCCGGTGTCGGATCGAGGCAAAATTGATATCGATGGATAAAGGACTCAAAGGGATACAACATATAATTATTTCAGATCCATCCAGTAGATGGATTAGAAATGAAAATGATTGTTCCAAAGGTTTTTTTACTAACTCGGATTACAGACAGTCAGGACAGAACAGGATCTGCCTGAGACTGAATTTGGCTGACCTAAAAATGATGGATCTAGACTCTGATAAAATAATGGGTGGAAGAAGAGGATGTGAGGAACACGTATGATTTTTTTGGGAATTTTTAGAGAAGACTAAGTGGGCGAAAAAAATGCAACAACAAAACATGATCCCGCAGATCTGCTGATTGGCAGACTGTTAGGGGGGAAAACTTAATTACGAGAAAAATACTAAACGATGGTGAAATGACACAAAATTTAAACTGAGGATGGGGGATGACAGGAAGAACAAACCCTCAAAATTTGAGGTCGATTAGATCTCCTGATTGGGAGATAAAAATCCGACTTCAAGCTTCTATCTAGGGGTGGATAGAACTCCGACGAGGCGGCGGTGGTGGTGCGATGGCGGCGGTGGCGGCGGTGCTGAGCTTCTCACTCAGAGAGGGGGTAATTGAGAGGCTTCACACCTCTAAAATTCGGAGCTATCATAGCTTCAACGGGGGAGAGAGGGTGCCCTTGGGCTCTTGAGCAAAAAATGGGATTTTTCTTCATTAATTACTATGGAATTCACAAAATACATGGGTTACATAGAAATGAAAAAAAACCTTAACTACCCTCAGTTCTAGGGTTAGGGAGGGGCAAATAGGGTATGGGATAATTAATCCCCCATGTGGTCAAATGACTAAAATAAATAAAATACAACGCGAATAAACTATATTAAAGGGGGGGGCCCTTGGGCCAAGGGGTGGCATCTTGACTTTGCTTGGTCCAATTTTGAAAAGTCTAGTCTAAGCCCACCTTGGACTTTGAACTAGCCCCACATAGGCCCTAGATCCTAGGTGGACCAATGGGAAATATGGTGGGGGTCCCGCCGGACCTACTGGCATTTTACATAGAAACCCAAAGGCCTGTTTGTAAAGAAACCCAAAGATTTCTAATGACTAACCCTTTGGCTTATAATGCCTTACAATTGCAAACCTAATTAGCCAAGGATATAAATACAAACAAAAAGATACAAATGTAAAAATAAAATATTAGTGCTCGGTGTTGATTCCCATCAATTCTCCCCGGGTGGGAAGAACTCGACCCCGTCGAGTAAGGGGTGCGGCTGCTCGTGTGGTTCCGGCGGATCTGTCACCGACCAGGTAGCGCGGAGTACGCTCCACTCCAAGTAATCGTCACCTGCTCATCCCGTATATATTCGATATGCACATGCTGTTGTGGGAAAGAGGCTTAGTGGTGGACACCCCAGGGTGGGGTCACTCTCAAAGGACGGAGACGACTCAATGACTCACTAGGAATCATCGCTGGGTCCCTATATGTGACTAGATCCGAGACATAGAATGGTAGAGCAGATCCCAGATTCTGGCAAGTCTACAACGTATGTATTAGATCCGACTTGCCTCACACTCGAAAGGGACTGACATCGCGAGCTGACATGAGACTGACTATGCGACTCCTAATATGCTCGACACATGTATATATAGACTCCTGACAAACTAGACAAATAAATAAAACACGGACTCACACATGACCCTAGACAAACCTACTGTTAAATCGATCCATACATATGCAATAGTGGACCAGGACATCCGAATGTGTGCCATGCATACACAAGACGCAAACAAATGTCGGTAGAATCATGGACTCCTAGATATCCCAAAGTGCACCACTCATGCATGGATGACCCTTTGGATTTGGGAGTTTTGGGTGGGCCAGGAGGGTTGAATGCACCATCTTCCGTACCCCAATGAACAGGCTCCTTGCGGAGTGTAGGCGGACTGGCCGGTGGGGCAGTGGTGTGATGGTGAACTTCCCTGTAGGAGTGGCGTAGATATGGTGGGTCCAGGGGCTCACTAGGGAAGGGGTCGAAGGGATCAAAGAAACTGTGACCCCTTGAGATGGGTTCCCTCATGACACAGTCCAAAGTTTGAAATTCTTGAAGGTATAAATAATCACCTTCATGCATTGTGATCGGTGGGACGACGGTCATATGTAGAAAATAAGGTTCCTCCCTCGGGAAAAGTGGAATGAAATCTGGCTCGGCTGGCATGGGGAGGAATAAAAGAACCTCTATGGTGACATGACCCACAGTGCACACGGAGGTAATGGACCCTAAGGCTGGATGTGTGAAGCTACGACGATTGGGTTGGTCGAAGCCTCGGGCCAACATACACGTCAACGTCAATTGCCAGTATAATCTCGTAATGAGGTCTTCCAATGTATCAACATGGTGAGAAGACCGAAAAGTGGTGTGGAATGAGTTGACGGGCACTAAGTGCAGTGCGGGGTCCATGGATGGGTAGAAAAAGGCTTTAAGGATCAAGTCTTGCTTGAGCCAGCTAAAAAGTGGCTCGTCGATGATTAGCTTCCCCGATAGAAGCATGAGTGACTCTGGCTGAGGCGGCTCCAAAGGAGGTGGCTCCGAATAAAGATCGGAAGGTGAGGGTGGGGGCAAAGGAGCTCTCACGAGCGGAGAAGGGGTGTCCTCCTTGAGGGGAAGAGGTCCTTGGGGTGGCACTAGGTTGAGACTACCGGTTACGACCTCCCTATACTCGGGCAAGAGTCCGTCGATCTGGGTACACATCCTATCCAATCGATCTGAAATGGTTTTGAAGAGTTTGGCAATGGTGGGGTTTGGAGTAGGGGCCTCGTGATGGACTTGCCCATAATCAACCGGCCTAGTCTTGGGTCTAGGCTTATCTACGTGTGGAGCTCTTTGCCTCCGACTATGACCCACTTGGGTGGAGATGACTGGGTGGGGTCGGTTGGAGGTGATTGGGTGGGGTCAGTTGGAGGTGACTAGGTCGGGTAGGTAGACCCTTCTAAGCTCGCCCTTCATCTCACGCCATGACTCTATAGCCCATTGCCTCCTAATTTCTCTCAAGATTTCAATGTCTCTCCATTTTTCGGCGGCCTCGTGAAAAAGTCTCTGTGGCAAAATCAACTTCCATGGCATCGGACATAATGTAAAACTCAAAGTAGTCGTCCATAGCGGCTTCCCACTTTAGGTAGTCGCTCGGGACCTTGGAGCCATAGAAGTCCAAGGCTTCGGGCCTATAGAGGTGGTAGGATTGGGTTCCCCATCCTTGGGTGTGTCACCACCATTCATATGACGTGGGCTTTTGGGGATCCATGGGACACGGGGAGCTATAGAATGGCCATGCCGACACTTGGTGCAAGATAAACCGACCAGACACGACCATAAAACGATAATGCAAAGTTAGAATGCAGACTCGACTACGAACTTAGACTCAACCAGTATCTGGTAGGTGGTGGAGGTATGATCCGAAGACCGAACTCACGCAAGTGTGTAACCTTCCCAATAGGTGTAACCTATCGTTCCGGGAACACCTTTTGATATACCGGGTATAGGAATGCAATGCGACACCTTGGATCGACTAATTGACTACCCTAGACTCGACTTAGCTCTGATACCAATTTGATGCGGGACGGGACACAACTCAAGACAACAAGGGACTCTAGCTCGCGGACATCCCTAAGCGAGGAAAATGCGTGGATCTGTGCGGTTGAGAAACCGATAATGAGTCTCAGGTATCGGCTTTTCCGCGTGCTCGGATCGAGTCACGGGACGGGTTCCACTCACTCACTCTCATAGCGGTGATAAAAATATCGAGCTAGTTATCCTAACATGCTCATGCAGTGGCATATGAAAATATATACGAGTAAAGCAAATGCCAAAGAGGGGAGCGGAAATGATACCTTCATGCTTCGGGCGTGGGGAAGATGACCCCGCCCAAAACTCGTACTCCCGGTGTACAATAAATAAATAATTACAGCAGTAAATTTATTTGTCCACTCCACGCAGGGAGGTAAAGGGCTACAATGGTGACCCGGGAGTAGCGACTCGGGTTGACGGGCAGCAAGCTGGAAGGGCTTTTGGGCCGGAGACGGGCTGCTAGTCTGACTCGATACTCTTCCAACTCGATTTAGCAACTCAGTTTAGCCCGCTGGATAGTAAGCAAACTCGGCTGCTGGGACGGTGGCTTCTGGTCACCTTCTGGTCACGGCGGCTGGCTGGGATGTCGATGGAAGACTCATCTTCGATCCCCGAGATCGGCGGCGGCTGAACAAACGCTGAAGTAATTTGGCAAGAATTAACTTGCTGCTGCCTTTGCTGGCCTATTCTCGGATTAGAAATGCGCGCCTCCACAAAAAGAATTTTTACTCCCAGATCCGGTGTCGGGTCGAGGCAAAATTGGTACCGATGGATAGAGGACTCAAAGAGCTACAACATATAATTATTTCAGATCCATCTACTGGACAGATTAGAAATGAAAACGATTGTTCCAAAGGTTTTTTACTGACTCGGATTACAGACAGTTAGGATAGAACAGATCTGCTTGAGACTGAATTTTGACCGACCTAAAAATGATGTATCTAGACTCTGATAAAATTATGAGTGGAAGAGGAGGATGTGAGGAACACGTATGATGTTTTTGGGAATTTTTAGAGAAGACTAAGTGGGCGGAAAAAAATGCAACAACAAGACACTATCCCGTAGATCTGTTGATTGTCAGACTGTTAGGGGGAAAAACTTAATTACGGGAAAAATACTAAACGATGGCGAAATGACACGAAATTTGAACTAGGGATGGGGGGTGACAGGAAGAACAAACTCTCAAAATTTGAGGTCGAATAGATCTCCTGATTGGGAGATAAAAATCCGGCTTCAAGCTTCTGTCCAGGGGTGGACAGAACTTCGACGAGGCGGCGGTGGTGGTGCGATGGCGGCTCGATGGCGGCAGCGGTGCTGAGTTTCTCACTCAGATAGGGGGTAATTGAGAGGCTTCACACCTCTGAAATTCGGAGCTATCACAGCTCCAAAGGGGGAAAGAGGGTGCCCTTGGGCTCTTGAGTAAAAAATGGGATTTTTCTTCATTAATTGTTATGGATCTCACAAAATACATGGGTTATATAGAAATGAAAAAAAAACTTAAACTACCCTCAGATCTAGGGTTAGGGAGGGGCAAATAGGGTATGGGATAATTAATCCCCCATGTGGTCAAATGACCAAAATAAATAAAATACAACATGAATAAACTATATTAAAGGGGGGGCCCTTGGACCAAGGGGTGGCATCTTGGACTTTGCTTGGTCCAATTTTGAAAAGTCTAGTCTAAGCCCACCTTGGACTTTGAACTAGCCCCACATGGGCCCTAGATCCTAGGTGGACTAATGGGAAATAAGGTGGGGGTCCCGCCGGACCTACTGGCATTTTATATAGAAACTCAAAGGCCTTTTTGTAAAGAAACTCAAAGATTTCTAATGGCTAACCCTTTGGCTTATAATGCCTTACAACGGCAAACCCCATTAGCCATGGATATAAATACAAATAAAAGGATACAAATGTAAAAATAAAATGTTAGTACTCGGTGTTAATTCCCATCAAGAGTTTTGCATACACAACCCGGAGTACTACATAAACCATAAATGTAAGCAAATTCATAGTATACATTCATCACATAGATACCCATATGTGAAATGTGATGCATGAATAGTGAGCTTCAAAATATATGGATATTTAGATTTTCTAAAAAATACTAGAATGTAATCTTTTCTCTACACTTTCACTTTAGATTCTTGACTTTCGATAGCTTCGCACAACCCCGATTTTGTTTCTTTTAATGGACTTCACCGTTCGGCGTGAGTTTCCTCATATGTCTCAATAGGGATTCCTGACTACTTGGATTTGTTACGCATGTGGATTTTTGTTTCACCGTTCGACGTGAGTTTCCTCATTTTTCTCAATGGGGATTCCTGGCTATTTGGTTTAACATTCCACTTATTAAATTTTGTGGGGTAAGTAGTTTTTTCCTCACGATTACTCTTTAATGTCCATGTAGAGATTCAAGTTCCCTTTAAAGTGTTGGAAGGAATTTCTCAAATCCTTATCAATAAATGTCATTAAATTCATTATGTGCCAGAGTGTGGGGGTAAAATTTTATTTTGTATGTATAAAATGAATCTGTCAAGTCACAGCTATGACGTCCCCTAAATGTATGTACGGTCGGAATCAAATCCTCCCCCTTAATATATGACATGTATCACACATGTTTAAAATCATGACATTGTTATTTATGAAGGAGGTAAAACCTTAGAATAATCAAGAAATGGTTTCATAAGCTAAATACATACACACATGCAAGGATTCATGGAAATATTCATGCAGGCACTCATGAATCAAGATATGCAATGAGACTCAAATTCACAATGATATGCAAAGTCTATGAATGATATGAAAGAATGCCAATGCAATCTTTTTGTGCATGTTTTCAATTTATGTGCATGGACTTGGACATTTAAGAAAGCTTGAAACTAGTAAATACATGATATGGATTTTCAATGAATCTAGAATAGAACTATGAGCATTTTTATTCCAGATTTCATCATGAAGAGTCATTTTCTTTAGAACTCAAATATTCAACCATGATCATTCAAAAACTGAGTTGCATGAGATATGAACTACGATTTGAACATGATATGGCTTATGTGTATGAATATGCAAAATGCATTTTGGATGCGCATGATCAAGTGTCCAACAACTTTCAAACAGAATTTGATAATCAAGTACCATAAGTGTTTAAACTTCTATTATTAAGAAGAAGATTTTTGAACATGTCCCATATTTTTTATAATGAATGGCTGGTGTATATCCCCTCTGACCTAGACTTTCCGGCGGCGTGTGGACTCCGTCCATGGCTGTCCTCGGGGGCCTCCGGTGGCCCCCCCGGACCCCCCCTCTTCCCCTGCAGACCTTCATTCGCTGCCATCCTCTGTCCCTGTCGCCTTTGTCTCTGTTCAAGCTTCCAAAGCGCGCACTTTTGCTGAGGTCATAACATCTTCTATGCCGCCTCCGGTGGTTTGGGGATCAGTTCACGCTCCAGCAACGACGGATAATGGGGAACCTACTGTTTTCTTTAGTCATGATGAAATATCAGCCTCTCTTCGACCGTTTGCATTCTCCCTGGTTGCTCGCACACCGTAGGGAAGGCCGGTGTTCTCTGATATCAGGGCCCATTTGACCAGCAGATGTGGGTTTAAAGAGGATTATATGATTAGTGCTCTTGATAATAAGCATCTCCTACTGCGATTCAGGAACTACAAAGATTACCTGCTATTATTGCTCAAGGAAACCCTATTTGTTCATGGACGCCTCTTCCGATTCTTTAAATGGACCATGGATTTTTCCCCTTCAGCTGATTCGCCCCTCCTTCCGGTATGGATATCTCTCCCAGGCCTTCCAATTAATTTTTATATTGAGCCATTGCTGCAGTCCATTGCTGGTAACATTGGACAGGTCCTAAAAATCGATCAGTCTACTTTGAATTTATCTCAAACAAATGCTGCGAGAGTCTGCATTGAGCTTGATATATCTAAGCCTCAACCATCAAGAGTTTGGATTGGTTTCACGGGGGGTGGTTCTTGGCAGAAAATTCATTACCCCGATCTTCCATTCTATTGTTCTGTTTGCTCTCGAATTGGTCACAATGTGGAAAATTATAAAGCCTCAAAGAATATGAAACAACATCGGATGCCCCATCAGATTACCTCCACTCAGGTCATGTATGGACTGGATAGCAAGGCAACGGCTACATGGCAACCCATTATCAATAATAAAGACATACCAGATGATAAAAAGGATAATGCACATATGACAGATTCAATTTCCGGATTTCATGCTCTCTCAAGGATCCCTGAACAGAGTGAGCCAAAGTTATTTCAACCTGGCGATTCATCAAAGCAACAGTCGGGCAACAATAGGATTGTAAATTGTGAAGACAACCCATCTTTGAGTTCAGACTTGGATACTTCTGTGATTGTGGTTTCTTCTAACTTTGTGCCTCATCTGAATGGTGGGACTCATAGTTTACTCTCTTCGGAGTCAATTAATTTAGCTAATACTCCACCGGTGGAAGATTGCATCAGACCTCAAGAATCAGTTACGACATCTGAACCTCCTTCAAATTTTAGTCAGCTCTTAGCCCCCCCTTCATCGGGAGCTCCCTTCAACCCAAAACAATGTACAGGATGGCATAATTGCTCCTGTCCTGGAGCTAGAAGTTGTTGATGCCATGCCCAATCAATCAAAGCCAGCTCTACTACCGCAGCAAGCTAATGAAGGTCCTCTATTTGATGAGGCCATTGCCCAAAGACTGGTTATCGCAAACTCTGTTGCAACTGATAATATCCTTGTTCTTCACAATGAGCGCCTAGGGTATTACCAGAGCTATGACGAGGTCAGGCTCTACAGGCAATATTCCAAACTCCCATCACTCCTCATGAATTTTATTATATGGAACATAAGAGGAATAGGGAACGAAATCTCAATTGGCAGAGCAAAGTTCCTTATAAAATCTCACAATATTGATTGCATTGTGCTCTTGGAACCAAAAATAAAGGTTAGCAAAGCAAACAACATTTGCAGAAGATTGGGTATGGACAATTATGTTGCAAATAATGATGATATGGCTCATATCTGGGTTTTATGGAAAGATCCATTGAACTTCACTGTTAGCTATAGAGATGACCAACAAATTACTCTCTTGCAGACTAATAGCCTTCAATTTCATACTACTTTTGTTTATGCCAAATGCAGTATTTCTGAAAGACAAACTCCGTGGGCCTCACTATCTACTAGCCACATGCAAATATCAGGACCCTGGATGGTTGCTGGGGATTTCAACTATATCTTAAATGTGAACGAAAGCTTGGTGGTAATCATCCAATTCTGAATGCTATTTCTGATTTTCGTGGTTGTGTCTCTGACTGTGATTTGGTTGATGCGGGCTACATGGGTTCAATTTACACTTGGCATAATAATCAAAGTGGAGGAAAAGGTATATGGGCAAGGCTGGATAGGGTTCTTCTTAATGCAGACTGGCTGAAATCCCTCCCTATTTCTGTGGAGCACCTGTCTAGAGAGGCATCTGACCATGCCCCTCTCCTTGTTAAACTGACTAACCAAGAGAAAAGACTTAGCAGGTTCTATTTTCAGAAAATGTGGACTATGCATAACAATTTTCTCGAGGATATTCAAAACTGCTGGCAATGTAGTCCCCTTGCCTCTTCCTCCATGGCTTCTCTGTACCTCAAGCTCAAAGATATGAGGAAAATGCTCTGATTTTGGAACAAACAGACTTTTGGTAATGTCCATATGAATCTAACTGAAGCCGAAGATGCTGTTCTAAAGGTTGAACATGCCTATGATATCTCTCCAACATCTGCAAACTATAATTTACTAGAAGAGGCAAAGAACATCCAATCTGAAAGACTTTTACAACAGGAATGTTTTTGGAGACAAAAATCCGGAATAAGGTGGCCTCAAGAGGGAGACAGGAACACAAAGTTCTTTCATATGTCTACAGTAACTAACATGCGTAAACATAGAATTCACCATCTTAAGAATTCTGCTGGCAATCTTATCTCAGATCATGAAGACATGAAAAGGATTGCAGTTTCTCACTTTCAAAAGGCTTTCACCTCCCAAGATCATTCTATTGAGGCTAACTTCCTAGATTGCATTCCTCAACTGATAAACTAGGATGAGAATGAATGTTTATGTGCCATTCCAACGGAAGCAGAAATCTATGATGCTGTTTTCAGCTTGTCAGCAGATAGTGCGCCGGGGCCTGGTGGATTTACTGGAGATTTCTATCAAAAGGCATGGCTGATCATTGCTAAACTTATTGTTAGTGATGTTCAAGAAGCTTTCTCCTCCAGTAATCCTTTGCCAAGAAGTGTGACTGCTACTTTGATTGCCTTAATCCCCAAGAAGCCTAATGCAGTTGATATATCAGATTTCAGGCCAATCAGTCTATGTAACTTCTTTTATAAGATTATTTCCACCATCATCAATAAAAGATTAGCTATAATTTTACCCAAGATTATTTCACCGGAACAATAAGCTTTTGTTAAAGGGAGACACATTATTGAAAATATAGCTCTTGCTCAGTAACTCACACAAGAGCTTGGCAGAAAAACCAGAGGGTCTAATGCTATGTTTAAACTTGATATAGCAAAGGCTTATGACAGGCTAGAATGGGATTTCCTCTATGCTGTTATGCTTAGATTTGGCTTCAGCAATAATTTTATTTCTCTTATTGAAAAGTTGATTAGCAATTGCTGGTTTTCAGTTTTGCTAAATGGAGACTCTGCTGGTTTTTTCAAATCCTCGAGAGGTGTTCGTCAAGGTGACCCAATTGCTCCTTCATTGTTCATAATTGCGGAAGAAGCATTGAGTAGATCTCTAAGGGAAGCTTACAATAGTGGTAAAGTGGAATGGTTTTCTGGGTATAGGAG
Source organism: Amorphophallus konjac (assembly GCA_022559845.1). Classification (NCBI taxonomy): domain Eukaryota; kingdom Viridiplantae; phylum Streptophyta; class Magnoliopsida; order Alismatales; family Araceae; genus Amorphophallus; species Amorphophallus konjac. The sequence goes on from CM040119.1 coordinate 88,936,376, forward strand.
ATGCCCAAAAATTTCCCACCTACTATTTGCTGATGACACACTCATTTTTAGCAAAGCCACCTCTTCTTCTATCAAGAGTCTACTTTCATTATTCAACATAAGTTGGTTGTCCTAGGGGATGGTAAAAATACTAATTTCTGGCAAGATAAGTGGCTGGGAAATCAATGTATGATTGATTATATCCCTGCCAACCTCAGTCCAAATACTAAAGCATCAGTCAGTGATGTTCTTTTGCATCCAAGTGAGGAGGAAACCGAGATCAAAGAAATGCTTCCCACTTGTATCCAACAAGCAATTGCTCATGTGAAGATGAATCATGAAACTGATATGGGAATTTGGAGCTTATCCACATCTGGTAAATGTTCAGTGGCCTCTACTTATAAAGTCTTATCAGCTGACAATCAACCCTGGTCTGCTGTTCCCTGGTCCCGGCTATGGTCCAACTGGCTTCCTATCAAAATTTCAGTACTCCTATGGAAGATCATGAATAACTACCTCCCTATTGATACAAACATCCAGCGAATTGGGGTTTACCTTTGTTCGAAATGTTACTGCTGCAAGAACCCACAGGTGGAAGATCCAAATCACTTATTATTATGCAGTGATTATGTCATTCATGTATGGTCCAAGTTCAAAGCTGCTGGTATGCAAATTGAAGGCCGAACTGTAAGAGAAGTTATTCTAAAATCAGCTTGTCAAACTCAATCTCGTTCAGCTTATGGACTCTTCTGTCTTGCGGTTATTGGTTTTGGAATGTGGGAATTATGGAGAGCTAGGAATTCTAGTAAATATGAAGATAACTCATTATCAAAGCATAGCATTGTCCATCATGTCTGCTCTCAAGTGAGAAAGGTCTGTGATATAGCTGACCTCAAGGAATGCAACTACAATAATAGAAAAGTTATGGAGCTCCTTGCTATCAATACCAACTTTCCTAGCAGCCAAAACCTAAAAATTGTAAAGTGGATCCATCCCCCTTGGCCTTCTCTCAAACTTAACACCGACGGTGCTTTCAAGCAATCTGGAGACTCAGGAGGAGGTGGCACCATTAGGGACTGCAAAGGCAAGGTTCTCCTTGCATTTTCACATTATTATGGGCAATCAAATAGCCTTATTGTTGAAGCCCGCGCTCTTCTAGATGGAATTAAATACCTGCATACAGTGGATACTAAGCCAACTATCCTAGAATGTGATTCACTCACATTAGTCCGGATTGTCAAGAAAGAAATACATTGCCCTTGGTCCATTCTCAGTTATGTTAGGGAGATATGGAGCCTAACATCTCACCATCACTCAATTAATCATATCTACAGGGAAGGAAATACAGTTGCGGATCTACTTGCCTCTTTAGCTTGCACCCCTAAATGTAATTCTTTTTTTTCTTTTAATGAGCTACCTTCCTCTATAAAAGGTGTTGCTCGGCCTGATAAGCTAGGTATGCCTAGCATCCGCTTGATGTAATTCTTAATTTTTTACAACAGAAATAAAATATTCCTCCTAGTGACTCGATGGTGGAGTGGTTTTTCCCCTTACCCCTGGTAAGGGGTGCACTCTCCCATTGATCTCTAGGCAGGGTTTCCTAATTAAAAAAAACATGTCAAACAACTTATCACATTTGCAAAGTAACCACACAAAGCCATTGAGCTTAGACTAAGCCATGATCAATCAAAACATAGATTCAAACAATTCCACAATTCAAAAAATTTTGCCTTCTTGTAACAAGCAATTTTTTAGATCCTATTCAAAGATATTACAATTCAAGGGCAAATTGAGCTCATTCAACACAGAAGATTCCTCAAAAGCTAAACAAATTGAATTTATGAATTTTGGTACAAGGCATAGAACATTGATCTTAAGATCACCTTACACATAGTGATAGCTTCCTGACAGACTTGATCTATCATTTCACATATCACCATTTGATATACCAAATATTCATTCAATGAAAGTATGTATAACTTGTGAAGAATTCAGAACATAAAATGAAAAATATAACAGAATATCATAAGTAAAAATATCAAAACTACCAAGTTTGACAATAAAGGGAAAACGTCGGGGTTCTACCAAATGAGTGTGCCTTGTTCCATTTTATTGGAATCCTTTTCATTCTTTATTTACCTCAAGGCACACCTCTATCAAAACCAACTCATTTGACATATTTTGGCACCCAAGTCTTCTTGGGTCCTTGGAGGTTAGTAGCACTCTTGGTAAACATATTCTTCTTCTTTTTCATTGCCTCTATGTCATCATCCTTCATGATCATGTAATCTTCAATAACATGTCCATGGTTTTCACAATAAAAGTATTGAGGAGAAGAAATTTTATCAAAAGACTTCCTTTTAGGAACAAAGGAGTTTTCAAAAGCATTCCATCTTCTATTCTCAAAAGATTTAGATTTAACAAAATTAAACCTAGTATTCATTCTAGAAGTATGAAAGTTGTCATTTTTCAAAAACCAACAATTTTTCATTACATATCCATACTTATCACAGTGATAGCAACAAGGAGAAGTAGTTCTAACAAATGATTTTTCATTATGAGCATAAGTTTTTTCAAAGAACTTTTCCATGTTAGATGAAAACCTTTGAGGATGAGAAACATGTTTATTTCTGAATTTTCTTTGAACATCAAACTTAGCATTCATAGCATGAAAATCATCATTTTCTTTCACAAAATAATTTTTCATCACATGGCCAAGTTTACTACAATAAAAGCAAGAAACATTTCTTTTTCTCTTGAAAGCATATTATTCATCCTTCTTCATAACAACATATTCATCAATGACATATCCAAACATACCACAATAGAAACATTCAACATTAGACTTCGATTTTTGAAATCTATTTGGCATGGTTGATTTTGTGTTAACATTTTTCTTCTTCTCAAAATTATTTTTAGAAATTTTCATTTGCACAATTGGAGGTGGTGCTTTAGAAGTGCTCGGAATATCGGATGCATGAATAAAAAAAGTTTTCAATTTAGATTCAAAAGACTTTTTGTTGATTGGGGTGTATCCAAGACCCTCTTTTTGAAAGTTCACTTTAACACCTAGCATTGCGTCTAAGTTCTCCTTCCCTTTGACAAATCTAGACAAATCAAGTTTCAAGTAATTAATCTCTTTTTCACATGCAAGGATTTTATTGTCAAGCAAACAATTCTTTGATGTGAGTTTCTCATTTTCTTGCATGAGATTTTTATTTTCCATATTTGTGCAGTGAAATTTTTCAGCAAGCTTTTCAAGAACTTTTTCCGTTTCATCAAGTATTGAAACCTTTGCAAGCAATTGTTCATTTTCAGATTTCAACAACGTGTTTTCTTTTTTAAATTTATCAAGACATTTTAAGCTACCCTCAGGCAAAGAAATCTGAATTAGCATTTCACCATTTTTCTTCTTAAGATCATCATTTTCAATCATGATTCTTTTACTATCAATTTCAATATCAAGAAGCTTTTCAAACATTTTATCATCATCAAACAAAGAAGCTAGCTTGCTCTTCAGACATTCTTCATTTTTCTCAAGCATGGAGATTTTAGACAATAAAGATTTGTTATGTTCACGCAATTCATGACATTCATTTTCAGTTTCAAGAGATGTATTAGATTTTCTAGCCATTTCAACCTCTTCATTTAAACAAGAAATCTCATCGAAATATAACTCAACTTTGGATTCCATATCTTCAATTTTGACTTCAGATCTTCAATTTCCTTTTTTAGTGTTTTACAGTTTTCACAAGGATTAGCATGCATAATATCTTTAATTTTTTATTCAAGCAATTTACATTTTACACACGGAACAGATGTACTCAGAATTTCTTTAAGTTTCTTTTTCAGTTTCCCATTTTCAGATTTAAATTCCTTATATCAGTCATGCATTTCAGCATATGCTAATTGCCATTCATTAATTGAAATTTCTTCAGAATCAGAATCTACCTGACTTATGCTTTCCTCACCATGAGCCATCAAGCCCGAGTCAACTTGCGGATATTTTGCATTCTCTTCATACATAGCCAGCTTATCCCACAATTCTCTGGCTGACCAATAAGAAGAAATTCGAGAAAGAACATTAGACTCTATGTTATTCCTTAGAATATTCATAGCCATAATAATAACATCATGTTTCTTTTTGTGCTTATCATTCCATTTGGTTTCATTTGATAGAAGTTCATGTGGACCTCCACATATAACTTTCCAGACTTCACGTACATTTAAACCGAGATAGGCACACATTTTGTTTCTCCAAGAATTATAATTATGACCATCAAAACAAGGAGGAAGAGCAGATAAACTACTACGAGACATGATGCACAATGAAGCTCGCCAACAGGGATCGCTCTATAGGTCGTTAGACCTCAAGAAAATAGAGACGTAGCCCTGATATCAATTGTTGGCCCCTGGTAGGCGAGCGGACAAGAAGGGGGGGTTGAATTGTCCCCCATGCGATATGACAAATTAAAACTTTCTTAAGCGGAATTAACAAGCTTTAACGAGATTGAAGAAATTAAACTAAGCAAGGTAAACTTAGTTCTCTCAATCTCACCGTTCACACACAATCAAGATAAACAACGTTAACATGCAAACACATAAACATACATATCACATGCACACGGTGATTTTTAAGGTGTTTTGGGACCACAACGAGCTCCCTACGTCCACCCCTTACCAAATCGGTAAGACTTCACTCGGGGATAAATCCCCAACACGGAGTAACGCTCCAACACACACGCAGAACGATGCATGCACACATACACGGGGACACGCCCCAACACACACACGGAGACGGAGTCTCCAACATGATCCGACAGTAGATCTACACATACACACACGAGCTACAACAACTACAACACAATAAACACAACCGTACACAGACGATTCACACACACGAATATCTCTAGTTCATAAGAATCAATAACAAGAGATAACGTATATCAAAGGATGAACTTGTACAATTGATCATATTTTAGAATTGGATATATATCATTTGAATTTCAATAACATATATCATTTGAAAATCAACCGTTATATAACACACAGTTGAACAAGTAGTGTACAAGAAGGTGCAAGAATAACAAGAACTTCAATATGAACAAATTGGAATGCACTCTGGTAGAGTTGCTGATAGAATGCTAGCACACATTGTTAATATGCCCTCTACCAAGTTTAGATTTCGTCTCATGAAGATTAGAAAGAGTAGTTAAATGGTAAGACTGGGTTGAATCCACAGAGAAGCTTAAGTTTTTCAGTTGAAAATCTTATTTTTTTTAGATTAAAAATCAATGGGAATTTGTTTGAAAAGAGTGTGATTGAAGTTGCAAAATTTGAACTAGTTAACCTAATTAACTCTAAACAAGGGAAAATTAAAATCTCTGACTTTTTAACACCTTAAATCACTAATTAAACAACTGGAGGACATAGATTTTAGATCTAGAACACATTCAAGGTAACTCAAATAACGCCTAAAAGTACCACTAAAAAGTGTAGTATTTCAAACTAAAATCAACAAGATATGCATGCAAAACTAGCTTTGAAAGAATAATACCATAACCACCATACTTAGAAGTGAGAAAGAGAGGGGTGAAAAAGAGAAAATAAATAGAGGAACAACTATCATTCCACAATTATTGCTATAGACATGAAGCGTATATTGTGCTTTTGAAAAATAGAACAAAATACAACTAAGCCCTATGGAGAAACTAAAATAAAATTATGAAGTAGGTATACGGAATATAGAGAGAAGAGGAAGAACTAAAAGGAAGAAGAATAATGAAGAGAGAGAGAGTTGCACCCCTAATAACCCTGGCCACAAACTCTGTCTGTGCCTCCCCCCACCCCCCAGGGTGCCCCTTCTAGGGCAACCATGTGTGCACAGTTACTTCTCAACAGCAACCTCCTGTAATAACAGCAATTAGAATAGTATCATTTTCTCATTTTAAGTCTTGAAATAAAATAAAAATATAGTTTATGCACTTAAATAATTCCCAATAATGATCAAATAAATATGCCCAAGAAATGTATATTTTGTAAAATGCCCCAAATAATTGTAGAAATAAGTTTTCATGCACATTTGAACATAAAATAATGATTTCAATGGAGATATTTCCATGAAATCTTCACAATAAATTCAGAAAATATTTAAACTATCAGTTGCTTAACACATTGACTACTGCTACAGGAACAATGGTTAAGACAAAGCCTCCAATGCTTCTTGTTGGTGAGATTGGCAAGAAAAGGAAGGCTAAGTAGGCCTTTAGGAAAGGCAAAATCCAAAAGAAGGTGGATAAGAGGAAGGCTACCAAGAGGGATGAGAAGAGCTAGGTCCAATGCTTATACTGTCAGAAGGATGGCCATTGGAAGAGGAACTGCAAGTTATATCTGATGTAAAACTGACCTAAGACCTATGATGATGTGATGAAGATGTTTTGATACACTTGATGTGAGACCAACTAGGATGCTATGATGATGATACCAATTGATGTGAGACCGTCCTTGGACCTAAGTATGCAAGCATTCGGGTTAGGCAGCGGACTCACACTAGCGACTCACTCGCTTGGCGCATGTTAGTGCCCGAAGGTGACTCGGTGATGATGTAGAGGGTCCGAGGCGGGATCTTGGTTCTCCAAGGGTCGGCTAGCTTATTGCGGACCCCAAATGGGCCAAGGGAAGCCCAAATCACGGGCAGCCAACACACCAAGGGTGTGGGTTGAGTGGAAGCTCTCACAACTCGCCCGCGGTGGTCACTCAATTTGGTGGCAACTTAAAATCGGACACTCTCTCACCGTCGACAGAGTAACTATAGCAATACTAAGCTAAGCAAGTCCATTATAGCAATGAGAGATGTTCAGGAGCTCACCTAGCCGGCGTGAAGACGCCGACTCCGGCCGGAGACGGGGGCGAGCGGGGAGGCGAGGGTATGCACCCGTACGCCGCGTCGGTGTCGCTTCAACCTGAAATTGAAAGGAGTACAGCACTACGCCCCATGCAAGGGGGGGGATCTCAGGGTGGGGGTTAATGTATTACAACCAAAAGTTACCTCCACACAGGGAGGGGCCTTCAGCCGGCCAAGCGGGGAGGGGAGAAAGCGATGAAAACACAAGAGAAGAAGCCGATGCCGAATCTGTCCAGTTCTGTGAGTGCTGATAGGGGACTGAAGAATTGACTGCTGCAACTGCTACCGAATTTTGCCGGGGACGAAACCACCTGGAAAATCTTCGTAGGAGTCCGGGGAAGTCGTCCAAATTTTGTTAATTTCTTCTGTTGCCGATGCTGGTCTGGGTGGAGGCCCGAACAGGGAGGCAGAGTCTCGGACTGGCAGCTCATGGTTTCCAACAGTAGGTTGCAAAGGATGCCCCGACAGCTCCCGAACTCGGAATCAAGCACCGTTTGAGTCGTTGGAACCGTGGATGAGTCCTCTTCGCAGCAAAACTGACGGGGAAGCCAAACAATGCCGGAGAAGACCAGGGGACTATGAACAATAATGGCAGGTCGGTGCAGACTGTGGATAGCAGACCCGCGTAGTTTGCAGAAGAGCTCTTGAACTGATTCTTCCAAGGTTCATCGTGGTGAAGCTTCTACTCCGGTTCTGGTACTCAGCAGGGGCAGCTCTGCACAGTTGTGGGAGAACGGAGCTCCCGGGCAGCACACAGCTCGGATGAAGATGAAACCACTTCCATTGCGAAGAAGATAGGAAGACGCTTCCGTGGATAGCTCTTGGGTCTTCAAACTCGCTGGGATGTGGTCGGAGTCGCTGCTGCAAGTTGCTAGTCTTCTGCAGGTCTTCAACTGCGAACTAGGGCTGAGAGATGATGGAGAGGAGCAAGGAAGAATGGTGGAGATGAGAGAGAGAGGGGGGGTGCGACCCTAAAAAAGGGGAGGGGTCTTGGGGGTGCCCTAGGGCTGTGGAGGGAAGGGAGATTTGAATTCAAATGGCCTAGGGAAGTGGTGGGTTGTATGGGGGAGAGGGAAGGGTGCTTGGGGAAGTGGGTAGGGTAGTTGGGGGTTGGAGGGTGGCCTAGTGATTGGGGGATTCCACCTTGGGGTTGGGGGGGAGTTAAATGAGTGTATGGGGAAGGGGAGGGGTCTTAATGAGAGGTGAATGGGGAGGAGAGAGAAAATTTTGAATTTTGGGGTTGGGGAAGAGAGAGAGAGAGAGAGATCTAGTGGGATTTGGAATTGGATTTCAATATTCATGCAATGGTTCATTACTTCAAAATGAGGGGAATGGGGTCCTATATATAGGAAACCCACATTTCTACAAAAGTCCCTGACATTTGACTCAATGACAAATAACCGAAGGGGTAGGGGCGCCCTTGGGCCAAGCCCAATGAATTGGGCCCAATAGCCTAACAAACCAACCTAATGACACAATACTTAGGAAAATGACTCACTAACCTAGGTACATGACTCAAATAAAGGGAAAATTACATGATATTGACTCAAAGAAAATGTGAAGATTACATGACTAGACTCAAAAATACATGACTAACATAATGGCGCTTGCCGACGAACAATCCGAGTCTGGAGAAAATGTGGAGAGGCAAGGGATGCCCTCATCATACCCCCGGGGTGGGGAAAACTCGACCCCGTCGAGTATGGGTCCACCAGGGAAGTAGTACATCGAACTGCGGCTCTGGGCGATCCACGATCTCCATACTCAACCCGCGACCATAGTCGGGGAACGGCGCTTCAGCTCGACAAAGTGACTCGGTCATACCCTCATGCTGGCGATGGGATCTTGCTTGCCTAGTATTGCCGCCGTGTGCTCACGTCGGGCTCTCAGGCTATTTGTGGTGGCACTTCGAGGGTGTCTCTCACAAGGGTAGGTGTAAGCTCGAGGTACTCACTAGGATCCACCGTGGTGCCCTTAGAGGGTGCCGGATCCGCCACATGGGAAGTGGGGTGAATCCCAAAACCCATTTGAAAGTCCAACCCATAAGCTGGGTTGTCAAAGCCACTCGGATCTTGGCAAGGTCCAAGTCCTCGTGCCCTCAGATTGGAGGTGACCCTAAAGTAGAGCCACTCTAAAGCCATCATCACCAAGTTGTCAACTTGGAACTCAAAGTGGTACTTAGGAGTTTGTGCTCACTTCTTGTGAATCCCACCGCTTGTTGCTTGATACTTGCTTGAATGCATATGCCATGCACTATGATGCGATGTGAGTTGACAATGTATGATATGCAAAGGTGGTCCAGGACAACCACATATAGACCTATCATGCATTGATGTTATGAGTACGTTGAATGATTTGGGAGGACCGGGGCATCCATAGGTATGCATGGTGGTGACAAATGCTGGGGGACCCGGACATCAATGTATGCTCCTTTCATGCTTATGACTCATGATGAAAGAGGGTGGACCATTACATCCAAATATGGTCCACTTATGCTTCCGACTTGACATGTGGGTGATGTGGATGAATGTACCCGACGGACTAATCATGCCAAGCGATGTGATGTGCCAAGACATATGAATTCCTTTCCCAAAGATGACTTCCTCATGTGGGATGGTGGGGTGGCCTTTGAGCTTCCACTCAAAAGGGTCGAAGGGATCTAGGTAGGTGGATATGGGGTGGGGCACTTTCTTGATCTCTAGGCAGGTGTTGCCTAAGGTCATGATTTCTATGGTGTAACCTGGGTCATGGATGAGGTAGACTTGGCCCAACATGGTGGGTGGGGGTAGGAAAGGGTGGGTGGTGGGTGATGTGGGTGGGTCACGTGGGTACCCATACTCCCAAAGGAAGGGATCAAAGGGGTCATGGACTGGATTTTATAGAAGAAGAGACTCTATGCCCACATGGTCTTCACACAGTGGGTCCTCCTCCCTCAAGGTAATTGGACCAAGGTCGTTAGTGGGCCAGTCGATCAAGGTACTTGGGATCTCAATGGAAGTGGAGTGGATCATGATGGGTTTTTCATCTAGGGAGAATGAGAAGGAGATCACTAGTGTAGCAACCAATGGTGAAAACCAAGGTGATAGAACCATCACATGGGTGGATAAGACTAAGGCTTTTTGGGTGGGCCTTTCATAAGGTCAATAAGCAACTCAACCCTAGTTGCCATTCTAAACCCTTGAGGAGATCATCCCAACCTTCTACCTCATAGTAGGATTGGATTGTGGTGTGATAGGAGTGGAGGGGGGCAATTTGGGATGGATATCCCAATGGTGAGAGAGGTGGGGGTGAGCTAGGAAGGGTGGGTCCTTGTTTGAGCCATTGGAGTATGACTTCATTCATTGTGAAGGTGTGTGGCTTTTGAGGATCCGGACAAGGAGAGGTGGGTGGAAGTGGAGGTTCTTGGATTTCCTCTAGGGTAGGTTTTTGTTCGGGACTAGCATCTATTTCCATGTGGATGGGTGTGTGGGTTTCAATTCCTAGTGTTAATGGGTTGGGTAGGTCTAATGCGGGAGAATTGGTGATAGCTGGTGTCACGCCCCGAGCGCGGAAGATACTCAGATATGCGCGACGAGTTTATATCAATCATGTCAATCAGAGTAGTAGTGTATTCGACACCAAACAGAGATACGTAAAATAGAAAGATAACCCAATCCTTTATTTCATAATGGATAGACTATTACAAATCCAATACTCTATTCAATTAAAAAGGAAAAGTACATAGTTGACTCAAGAAAATAGGAAAAAGACTAGATGAAACTTAGAAAAGCTCTAGCTCTTTCACTCTTGACTTTCCCCATCAGTTTGACCTTCTTCGTCGGACTTACCTGAAAAGTAAGGGACAAACACGGAGTGAGCGAACGCTCAGTAGGAAATTATATCTCAAGCGCTAGCAAGGGGTTTAAATAATTACATCTTTCATGTATGTACTATAGCTATGCATGCTTGTATAAAACGACAAGGTAGAGAGAGAATTTATCAATAAGACAGCAAGATGAACTAGTCATGAGCTTTCAAGAAAAGCTAACAAGATATTCAAGCAAGAACTTTTAACAAGTCATGTCAAGAATTTGGCTATCATGTTTTCAAGCAAGCAAGTAATTACCCTTTTTTTTCGGGTCACGCAAGTCATGTCAAGTCAAGTACGAGTCAAGTACAAGATTTGTGTGGAATGTCCAATCAAGCTAGTCATGCACTCGGTATAATGCCAGATACCTTATCATTCAATTCCCATGGGCACAAGTACTTTCGGGTGCTCCTCCTAGGACCAGATCGGGCCCTATATGCGCAGTCATTTATCATGTATTTTGACATCCACTCTTGTATATATATAGCCAATGAGGAATTTCAATAATCAAGCTTGTAGACACGTATGATAACTTTGATAGAATGGAGTCCAAAAATACGACATTGGACAAAGATAGGCGATAACAACGGTACAATCACGATGAACGATGAAACTAGGTGGAATTAGGTTCCCTTAACTCGGGTACCATGACAAGTATGGACATTCTTTATATAGAATTGAGGTCCACATGAACAGTATATCAAAGATAAGATACCCTCATTCTTATCATAGAATCGAGGTTTTACAAGAACATCATTTAATGGCATGATAATCTCATCCCATTAGGAAATTCTTATGATATACACTTGGTATAACATAAGGGCTGGTATCCCATGTTTTCTTTAGAGTGACATGGAAATCATTAGTGTAATGGGTTTTTAAGGTACAACCAGCTCAGTCAGCCTTGAGGGAATCCAAGGCTCGAGGAGTCTTACGGAGGTCTCTTTGACTAACTTGCTAGTCCAAAGGAACGGAATGTCCAATGGAGAGCTTGTATGTCAATGAGAATTGAGGGTGATCGATAAAACATCATGAAACGTGGGACTATATGTTAGGGTGCTTGGCCCGGATACAGAGGGGGGGTGAATGAATCCTTCTACGAATAATGGCCAAATTTAAAAACCGGATGCTAGATAAAGAAACAGAATAGAACCAATTCTATTCAACTCAAATACAAACACATTGAGCGCACCTATTCAAGCATCTAGCAGAAGCAAACCAGACAATCAAGCCACTGCTCAATAGATTTTTAGGTGGTTCGGTCCTTCAGACCTACATCCACCCCTCACTCCCAACCGGAGTGAGGCTTCACTAGCAAACGCTAGAACCAAGCAGACTCAGTCTGTAAACAGTTGCTGCCACACAGCTTGACCAGGGGAACAGCCTCCCCTCTTCCTCCCAACCGGAGGGAACCCACAAGTAGCTCCCAGCTACTTGCAACTGGAGATCAGATCTCCCTTCCTCCAAACCGGAAGGAACCCGACCTCAGACCAGAGGATCGGAAAGCACAGCAAACCAGAAAACAAAGGAAAAACAATAAACGAAAATAACTTCAGCAAATAGAAGCTGAAACACGAAATGCACAATTTGGCTCCTAACAGAGCTGACTGGCCTGGATCTGATCCACGGTCCAGTGAAGATAGATCTTCAGGTAAGCTTCTTTCTTCTTCTCCACGAGCTCTCTCGCTCACTCTCTTTCTCTCTTTTCTTTCTCTTAAACTCTCTTCCTCTTTCACACGAGCACTATCTCTCTCTCTCTCAATTTTTCTTCTTCTGCTGGATCGAGCTCTCTGTAACACTGCCTTTTCTTTCTTGGCTCTGATCCCGCTTCATCGGTGGGCGAAGGTTTCTATTTATAGCGGCAGCAGATGGATAGGGCACTAAACGCGTGTGCCTCCCACGCTCAATCAGAACCTTCCTGCCACGTGCCCTTTTTGTATTTGTTCCTTCAGTATCAGATCATGTGCACCCAGACACTGATGAATGTTCTTCCTCGGACCTGCAACGAGATAAGAACCATTAATATTGAGTGCCATAAGAACTAGAACTGCATGAGGTTAGTGGACACGATAAAAAGGTACACTAAACAGAGAACGACACGAGATACAGTGGTGACACAATGAACATTACTAAGAGAACGTTACGAGGTAGACAGAAAAACAACGCGAAGACAAGAACAGAAACCAACACTAAGTATGGTTTCAACACAAGAGAGACACGAGGACTAGGAAGAATAAAAATGACACGAAGACACAACAAGACAAATGACACGAAAGTGAAACAGGAAGCAACACGAGGTGTTGCGATGTCCTGCACGCAATGGAACAAAAACGACATGAAGAGATGAAGAAACGACACGAGATGAAGACAACACGTAGACGACAACTGAAATCGACACGGAGTGAAAATAATACGAAGATAGAACAGTAATTTGACACGAAGTCAAAAAGACAAGAAGTAAAACGACACGAAGTAAATACGACATGGAGACAGATAACGGAAGCCGTCACGAGTCGAAAACAACACGAAGACGAAAACTGAAATCGACACGGAGTGTGGTCAAGGCGAGAGAGACATGAAGTCAAAAACGGAAAACCAACACGAAGATAGAATACAAAGAGATGACACGAAGTGAAGTTGACACGAAGTGAAAACAACACTAAGACGATGAGAACAGAAATCGACACGGAGTGAAGACAACACGAAGATAAAATGGTAATTGACACGAAGTCAAAACGACACGAAGACAGAAGATATCACGGTTATGACGACACGTGATGAAGCAGTGGGACCAGAAAGAAACGACACGGCGAACAACAGTAAGTGACACGAAATGAAGTCTATCAGAACCTCACATTACACAGAGAACGATACGAAGACAATGAAAAAATAGCACGAAGTAAAGATCAATGACAGGACGTGTCACTGAATCAAAACAAACACTACAGAGAAAAATGACACGAAATATAGTGAAAACAACACGGACGCACGACCTGAAGGACAGTAAACATAAACAACACGCGGTAAGAGAAGACGACACGGCGTATTGGAAATACAAACAGTACTAAAATTAAAACGACACGAAGACAAACAGTTCAACACGATGTGTTATACACAAACATGACGAAGTGCCAACCAACACGAAGACAGTCCTTAAAAATACCTGAAGTGAAATGAAAGTTTATTCTTCACCGAAAAATATTTGTGTTAATTTTCCACAGAGACATATTTTTGAACACCACTAAGACTTATAGTGTTGTCATCATCAAAACATGTAAAGATTCAACAATACTCAATAATCTCCCCCTTTTTGATGGATGGCAACACTATGAGTCTTGAGTCTTTGCAGAGAAAGAGAAAGCACTAAATAGCCATTCTCAATGAAAAAACACACATTAAACATTCTCAACGAGCTAGCCTGATTTCTCCCCCTTTGACACCATCAAAAAAAATGAAACAATAAGAATGCAAGAATGCAAATGATATGAGTTTTAATTAATAAGTCCAAGAGTGTGATAGAGAAAGCCTCAAAATGGTCAACAAGATACAGAGCATAGTCTGTTCAAGAAAAATATCTGGCTTGTCTGCTAGAAGGGCCGCGTGGCCTGCCATGAGGTGGTCTCCCCCTTGGAGAAGCAGAAGAATATTCTTGAGGTGGAGTTCTGCTGGAAGAAGCTTGGCCAGGTGCTGAACCCAAGGTAGACTGAAATTCCTTTAGGTCATTTGACAGTTCAGCTAGCCAGTACACCACAGAGCTTCGGACATGTGCCACTTCAGAAATGATATCATCTTGGCGAACATTGACAGTTTCATATCTGTCAGTCAGAAGTGACATTTCTGTTAAAAAGGCGACCAATTTATCATAGACCTGTTGAATACCTGGACCCAGGGCACTGGATGACTTCTTCAAAAGTTCTAAAGATGTTCTGATCTCATAGCAGTGATCTATAATGGTGGAAGACATTTTGAAGGAGGAGATTTGAACATCTTGCAACTCACTCAGTGCTTTAGCTATCTTTGAACACACTTCCTGCAACCCTTGCATCAGGGATCTGTTGGCATCATCTGAAGCCTTTTTGTTGAGAAGGAATCGTTTCCATTCAGTGAGGAGGGATATCTCGAGCTTCAGTAGCCTGGAGTGTACCTGATTTATGTTGAGGGTGACATATGTGAGCAGGTCATCTAATTTCTTATCTTGCTTGAGCATCTGCTGAGTCAGATTTATGAGAAGCTCTTCAATGTTGGGCGCCCGAGCAGATTCAATGTTGGGCGCCTGTGCAGATAAGAGTCTAGGTGGACCTAGAGGTGTACCAAAAAATTCACTGCCAGGTGCAGTTCTCTCAGCTGCTTCCTCTTGTGCTGGCATTTGACTACTCTCAGTTGGGACCTGATCTTCATCTTCAGCTTGAGTTTCTTTCTGAGGAAATACATCTTCAGGTTCCTCTTCTTCACTTGAAGATTCTGTATCTAGTTCTATGACAGGAACCTTTTCTCTATCTTCCATGAGCTCCTGATCTGCAGGGCTGCCAACAAAGGCCTGCTCAAGACTTTCAGATACGACCAAGTTGGTAGCCTCTTCCAAGCTTCGCTCAACAATTTCTCTTAAAATTTCATTAACAAAAACAGCAAGATCTTGATCAGTACTGTCTTGCTCTTTAGCTGGCTGTTCTTCAGGCACTATTACCTCTTCAGATGTCTTCCCAAAAGAATCAAATAGCCCAGCAATAGTTGCATCTAGATCTGTCTGAATGCTTTCGTCAGACAATCTGATGTCCTCAGATGCAGCCTCAACTAGCCTCTGAAAGGAGAAGGGTACTTCGGTGGGTGCAGCTGGCAAGGTGGACTCTGGTTGTTCAGCTGGTGTTTCCTGATGATTAATCTCAGAAACTAATTGCTCACCAGTTGGGGCTAAGACTTGGAATTCTTCCAAATGCTCCCCCTGAGTTTGTGATTCCCTGGCCTTTTGGACCTTAACTTGCCCCTCCATAGAAGAGTCCTCTAAGCCCAAAAACACTGAAACAAAATTCATATTAAAAATGTTTCGGGTCTTAACTTCTGATGCGGCCTCTCCATCCAAGCAAATCTCAGAATGCTTGAAGATGTCTGTCATATGGGCGGCATAGGGAAGATGTCTCTTGGATCCAATGCATCCCTTCATGACATTAAAAATGATCTCTGGCAGACATATCTTCACATTTTGAATCAGACAAAACAGTAGAAATCTCTGTGTGTCTGTAATTCTTCCTCTAGCCCCAGTCTGTGGGGTGATAATGGAAGCAATGACGTTCTGAAGGAGCTTGTGAAGAGGAGGAAATGACGATGTCTGATAAGCTTTTAGCTTCAACTGCCCCTTATCATGAATATTACTGGGTTTACCAGTAATGACTGAGAAAGCTTCATGGAGACTGTATCGAAAGCTTCCCTCTACCTCTCCTTTATCTGGAACACCGAGGGCTTTGTGGAGGGACTCACATGTAACAGTTAACTCGACCCCTTTAACAGATGATAATAAGGCAGACTTGTCTCGGCTCAAGGACAAGTTATTGTAAAATTCCATTACCGGCCTAGGGTAATAGACACGGTGATTTTCTAAGAAATCTCTCCACTCCTGAAACTCAAAGATTCTTAACAGTTCTGGAAACTTCGAGACCAAGGTTTCATCTTCGAAATCTATTAATCTAGGAGGAATGATTTTCCCACTTTCTAAGAACACGGTAGACTGAGAAATCCTGGTACCTTGTTCTGAAGATACTTCCGCAGCAGGTTCTGGCTCAAGACATCTCTGTTGCTTAGATGAAGGCTCTTCAACAATTTCTTTTCCCTTCCTCTTCCTTTCACCCGGAGCTGCTGACCTTTGCTGATCCATCTGCCGGAACTTCCAGAGTATCAACTCTCTCTTGCAGGCTGCTATTGGAAGCGATGCTAGACTGAAGAGAGGAATAGACCTCTGTGGGGGGAAGAAGGTGAGCGGGAAGAGATGGAGATGGGTTTGAAGAAGACGCTCAAAGTGGAGCGGCACGAGGATGAATAGGAAGCGGCAAGGGGAAATAAGGGTTTGAGGTTGAAAGCATGTGAAACAAGAAGGGTGTTGTCGAGTAGCTTTTTACTCTTATCACACTTTTTCTGTAAATACCCAAAATACCCTTAGTTCTGATGTAACGCAGCTACAGCATGTTAAAGTTAGCCCTTCAATATGTGGACGGGTTATATTCTTCCAAATACCAAGGTCAGTTAACTCAAGATATTAAATCAGCATAATCACAAAATTAGCTGTTAAAGTTGCTTAACCTAGAGAGAGACACGATTAAATTGCTCCTTATGTTTGTCAAGCAACGAAATAACACATCAATGTCAAGCAGAAATCATTTCTTCATTTAATGGACGAGAAGGCATACAGAGTCAACCAATTTGTTGAACACAAGGTAGTATAGTCCCTTTTTACACAAGGAGACATATTTATCAGACATCAGAAACCCTGGTTACTCAGGACGAACTACCTTTATGCCAATGATATTTTTCTTTGAGGACATTCCCCCCCCCTTTTTTTTTATTTTAACATTTCTACACAGAGATAGCTAATTGTATCCAGAGACTCTGGACTTCTCTGATCTAGAGTGTCTATTTCTCCACAAAAGCCATTGCTCTGCCACAAATAATGGCGTATTCCCTGGTAGCACTTCTCATGATTTTAGACAAAAAAAATATATCTTACTTAACACAATTTTTTATCTCAGAGCTCTCTTCACATAAGTTTCAGTTAAGTCGAGATCCTCAATAAGTTTTTCTCATTTAACAGGAAGTTTTATAATATGTTGATCAACACTTGAGAAGATAACTTAGAAGGATCAAGGACCAAATATAACCCCCAAACATTGAAGTTCTTTATTAACAGGTGTAAATTGTTACACTAGATATTGGGTTGTTTAAGGTATACAGATCATATCTGATAAGAGCAAGAAGACTGAAACCACAATTTCTTCGAGAGTGAATCTGAACCAAGAGTGATAGGTTAGAGATAAGGAGGTGGCTGATCGAATAGAGAGAGATGAAATGAGATGGGCAGCACTCCTATCAGCAAGCCAACAAGTGAGAGATCACTCA
Organism: Amorphophallus konjac; assembly: GCA_022559845.1. Classification (NCBI taxonomy): domain Eukaryota; kingdom Viridiplantae; phylum Streptophyta; class Magnoliopsida; order Alismatales; family Araceae; genus Amorphophallus; species Amorphophallus konjac. The sequence continues at coordinate 88,954,207 of CM040119.1, forward strand.
AAACATTAGGCACTAAGGACACATCCAAATATAGAATTCTTGAGGAGGATCTGTCTCACATCCAGAGAAGCTCTTGGGCAACAAACTGCAACCTCATGAGATGACAGATCTTAATACCACATAAACTGCATCGGCTGACACAATTCCTCAGAAACCAAATGGCCTGACAAGCTCCTTTTCAGCCCACTCAAGGACATCTCACACACGACTCTTGGAGGAATTAATTTTTTTTTTATTGAATGCAGTGTTTGCCAAGATAGTTAAACATGTGAGATGTGAATCATGCACATACTGGCTCCCCTGATCAACCGAATGACTTATGGTACTAGGCGGAGCATTTGGTCTGAAAGACCACCTCACACATAGTAAGGACCTCCGGACAGATTTCCCTGCCTTTGGTAGCTTACCATTTGATATACCATAGAGGTCATGAATAACAGGGTAAACACAACAATCCTATCAGCAATTCAGATTTTCATGAATTTTCAGAGTGCATGTTTAGGAAATAATGCAACTTGCAGATGGTGAATGAATATGCAAGAACAGATTCAATATGCATACACTAGATGAAACTAAGAGCAGGATAAGCAAGAATACATCAAACCAGATATGCAATAGGTTTCAAAATGAGACATGCAGAGAGATTACCTGAACAATATGAGAATGGGGTTTTAATTCTTGAGTGCCTTGGATCATTACCCCTTTTATTCCAGTCCCAAGGCACACCTGTAAAACAAGGTTTATTTTGCACAAACAGGTACCCAAGAAGTCTTGGGTCCTGACATGACATTATTATGTTTAGCAGGTTTTCTCAGCACATTTCCAGGAGTAGTTTTCAGATATGATTTATGCACATTCTTATTAACATGAATTCTATGTGCATACACATGAGATTTTCTGTTAACATGGTAAAATTTCTGTTTACCAAAACTGGTTTGGTTTTGATATCCTGCCAGCCAATAGGTTGCAGCCCTGTGACCTGGCTTCCCACAGTGATGACATGAAGGTTTTGCAGATTCTCTTACAGGGAATCTAGCATGTCTGAAATTCACATTTCTACCCTGAATATGCCAACAGTCCTTGACTGTATGGCCATGCTTTCTACAGTGAGAACAAATGAGAGAATTTCTTCTAAAGGAACCTGACCAGCATTCAGAGGCCTTGTGACCCATTTTGTTGCAGTTGAAACAAATGATATGCTGGCTCATTGAACCAGATTTGTTTTTATTAAAAACATGTTGGTTTGTAGGGAATTTAGCATGATGTGAATAAAAGGTTTTCTTACCGCTAGCAAACCAGCAATGAGCAATAGAGTGTCCTATTTTGCCACAATTAGAGCATGTGACATTTCTTTTCTGAGGTGATGGATTTTTACCATAAGATCTCCTAGCATTCTTATCATCCTTCTCCATCAACTTACACTCATGCATCAGATGTCCAACTTTATGACAGTAGTGACAGATAATCTTCCTTTTAGATGCATGTGAGTGTGTGTGAGGACTGTGATCAGCAAAAGCTGATGGACCCTTTTTATTTATTTTCTGATTTTCAGTCCTTTTCTGATTTTTATCTTGTTTTCCTATTTTCTTAGCCTTGTACTGAATTGGAGATGAAGTGGAAGGCTTTTCCTGTTTAGAGGATTTAATGAAAATAGTTTTTAGCTTGGATCCATCAACCTTTTTCAACTTTTCAGTTTGGTTCTGATTCTTCTGAACATTTGGTTGTTTATTTTCTGAGGTTGTGGCTATATCAGAAGCTTTGACAAAGGATGTCGTCAGCTTGTTTTCAAAAACCTTTTTATTGACATTGTTGTAGCCCAACCCTTCCTTATGAGTATTGATCTTAATTCCTAACAACCTATCCAGATTTTCTTGACCACTCACAAACTTTGACAAGGAGTTTTTCAGATCCTGAATTTCATTATCAAGAGATGCAATGTGTATTTCATAACTAGCGATCTTTTGTTCACTACAATTAACAGTTTCATTCAAAACCTTATTAGCTGTTTTGTATTCTTCAATTTCCTTTCTCAGCTCATCTACTTCATCAGTTTCGTTAGTACAGATGACTTTTCCTTTTTCCAATGTGAGAAGTCTTTCAGACATGGCACTGTTTAACAGTTTTAATTTTTCAACTTCTTCTTTAAGTTTATCATTTTGAATTAACTCATTTATTAGAAGCTGATCTTCTGAGTTAACCATGGTTTCTCTCCTAGCTTCAAACTCCCTCAATTCCTTTTGTTATTTTTCAAAATCTTTCTGTAATTCTATGTTCACAGATTTTATGGCATTAAATTTTTCAATCAGCAACTCATTCTCTCGTTTAAGTTTCTCTAATTGTTCTTCAGAGAACTTTCTGAGAGAGTCATCCTCAGATTTTAGATTGTTCAGTTCAGAGTAAACACATTCAAGTTCCATCTTCAGTTCTGCATTCTGGTTTTTATGCATATGATTATCAGACAGACATGCATCATGTGATTGCTTCGTACTTGAACAATTTTTACATGGAGAGCTAGAACTATCTACCCGAGTACTCTTCTTCAACTTTTTATACTGTTTTCTTAACAGTTCATGAGATTCAAATAGTTCAGCATATGCATTCCCCCAATCTTCTAGAGAGAAGTTCTCGAAGAGATTTACCTCATCATCATCATCTTCTTCAGTTTGATTGCTGCCTTGATCGCTTCTGTTGGCCATCATGCAGCCTGTTTGATTTCCTTTCCCGTTTCTCTTCATCATTTCCAACATATCCCTTGCAGATCTGCAATCAAGGAAACATGAGTGAAAAGCTTTGTCAGTGGCTGCTTTCATCAGATTTATAGCTGTCTGATTCTCCTCATACATTGATTCGTGACTGTCAGTCCATTTGGACCTTTTCTTTGGTAGTTCATGAGGACCATGTGAAATCACTTTCCACAGGTCTGGGTCAATGGATTTTACATAAGCACGTAAAGCACTGTGCCACTGGTTGAAATCAAAACCATTGAAGATAGGTGGACAAGCCATTGAAGCAAATAGCAGATATATTCAATGCAACAGGAATATTGATGCACTAAAGGCAAATAAGCACCTAAGACCGCAAGAACGAATCTGCAGGTCGATGGACCTTATATGCAGACACCCGCTCTGATACCAACTGTTAGGGTGCTTGGCCCGGATACAGAGGGGGGGTGAATGAATCCTTCTACGAATAATGGCCAAATTTAAAATCGGATGCTAGATAAAGAAACAAAATAGAACCAATTCTATTCAACTCAAATACAAACACATTGAGCACACCTATTCAAGCATCTAGCAGAAGCAAACCAGACAATCAAGCCACTGCTCAATAGATTTTTAGGTGGTTCGGTCCTTCAGACCTACATCCACCCCTCACTCCCAACCGGAGTGAGGCTTCACTAGCAAACGCTAGAACCAAGCAGACTCAGTCTGCAAACAGTTGCTGCCACACAGCTTGACCAGGGGAACAGCCTCCCCTCTTCCTCCCAATCGGAGGGAACCCACAAGTAGCTCCCAGCTACTTGCAACTGGAGATCAGATCTCCCTTCCTCCAAACCGGAAGGAACCCGACCTCAGACCAGAGGATCGGAAAGCACAGCAAACCAGAAAACAAAGGAAAAATAATAAACGAAAATAACTTCAGCAAACAGAAGCTGAAACATGAAATGCACAATTTGGCTCCTAACAGAGCTGACTGGCCTGGATCTGATCCACGGTCCAGTGAAGACAGATCTTCAGGTAAGCTTCTTTCTTCTTCTCCACGAGCTCTCTCGCTCACTCTCTTTCTCTCTTTTCTTTCTCTTAAACTCTCTTCCTCTTTCACACGAGCACTATCTCTCTCTCTCTCTCTCAATTTTTCTTCTTCTGCTGGATCGAGCTCTCTGTAACACTGCCTTTTCTTTCTTGGCTCTGATCCCGCTTCATCGGTGGGCGAAGGTTTCTATTTATAGCGACAGCAGATGGATAGGGCACTAAACGTGTGTGCCTCCCACGCTCGATCCAGAACCTTCCTGCCACGTGCCCTTTTTGTATTTGTTCCTTCAGTATCGGATCATGTGCACCCAGACACTGATGAATGTTCTTCCTCGGACCTGCAACGAGATAAGAACCATTAATATTGAGTGCCATAAGAACTAGAACTGCATGAGGTTAGTGGACACGACAAAAAGGTACACTAAACAGAGAACGACACGAGATACAGTGGTGACACAATGAACATTACTATGAGAACGTTACGAGGTAGATAGAAAAACAACGTGAAGACACGAAGACAAGAACAGAAACCAACACTAAGTATGGTTTCAACACAAGAGAGACACGAGGACTAGGAAGAATAAAAACGTCACGAAGACACAACAAGACAAATGACACGAAAGTGAAACAGGAAGCAACACGAGGTGCTGTGATGTCCTGCACGCAATGGAACAAAAATGACATGAAGAGATGAAGAAACGACACGAGGTGAAGACAACACGTAGACGACAACTGAAATCGACACGGAGTGAAAACAATACGAAGACAGAACAGTAATTTGACACGAAGTCAAAAAGACAAGAAGTAAAACGACACGAAGTAAATACGACATGGAGACAGATAACGGAAGCCGTCACGAGTCAAAAACAACACGAAGACGAAAACTGAAATCGACATGGAGTGTGGTCATGGCGAGAGAGACATGAAGTCAAAAACGAAAAACCAACACGAAGATAGAATACAAAGAGATGACACGAAGTGAAGTTGACACGAAGTGAAAACAACACTAAGACGATGAGAACAGAAATCGACACGGAGTGAAGACAACACGAAGATAAAATGGTAATTGACACGAAGTCAAAACGACACGAAGACAGAAGATATCACGGTTATCACGACACGTGATGAAGCAGTGGGACCAGAAAGAAACGACACGGTGAACAACAGTAAGTGACACGAAGTGAAGTCTATCAGAACCTCACATTACACAGAGAACGATACGAAGACAATGAAAAAACAGCACGAAGTAAAGATCAATGACAGGACGTGTCACTGAATCAAAACAAACACTACAGAGAAAAACGACACGAAATATAGTGAAAACAACACGGACGCACGACCTGAAGGACAGTAAACATAAACAACACGCGGTAAGAGAAGACGACACGGCGTATTGGAAATACAAACAGTACTAAAATTAAAACGACACGAAGACAAACAGTTCAACACGAGGTGTTATACACAAACATGACGAAGTGCCAGCCAACACGAAGACAGTCCTTAAAAATACCTGAAGTGAAATGAAAGTTTATTCTTCACCGAAAAATATTTGTGTTAATTTTCCACATAGACATATTTTTGAACACCACTAAGACTTATAGTGTTGTCATCATCAAAACATGTAAAGATTCAACAATACTCAACACTATACTCACGGATTGGAATATAGTGCCAATATAATATGTATATGTATATAATAAAACCCTCGGTTACAGAAACAGGGTAAAAACAGTTTCTATAGAAAATAACGACTTTAACTAAGTCATTAATCACATAATTAACGCCTTCAGTAAGGGCGTTTATCTATTTTCTTTTTTTGCAAAATTTCAATATTTCAGTATTTTACCAAAAACGCGCCCTGGTGAGGGGCGTTTCTTTACAAGTTGACGGCGTATACAGTGGTAGTCCATTCTTTACTTCTATTTTTGCAGTATATATATATTCAGAAATTTATCAAAAACACGCCCTGGACAGGGGCGTTACTGTTCAATTCACGCCCTGAACAGGGCCGTTAGTCAAGGGAGAGACGACCTCTACAGGGTCGTGAATTAAAGAATTTTCAGATTTCAAGTATTATAATTTCCAGAAACAAGAAACATGGTCATGACAGGAAAAATATCGGGATATGATCATGCACTGATTTTAGAATCATGTTTAAGTGGATATTGGATAATTAACCTGGGTAACTATTAACAATTGAGAAAATTGACGTCCGTGTATAGGGCGTCAAATCTGGAATTGACGACCTGGTCATGGTCGTTTCTTTCAAAGTAGCGCCCTTATCTGGGTCGCGTATTAACGTAGCGCCCTTGGAAAGGGCGTTTCTTTCCAATAATAGAAACATTTAAAACTCGCGAAAACTATATGCATGAACTAATATATATGGTTTAACATAGTTATTATGGTGATTTGGGCTACAGTGCTTGAGAAAACCTACCTTAATAATAATAATCTGAAGATGAACGTGACGGGTTCTGAACCTCTACGAACTTAACAGCAGCACCAAGCAAAGATGATGCAGATGAAGAGATCGTTTGATTGAAGAATCCTCGTTCTTCACTGATCAACTTGCTGTAAGTCCTACAGAAAAAAAGAAACTGATATTAGTTTCTTCACCTTACACATCCAGAACTAAAGGTAAAGAGAATAACTTTACCCGGATGAAGAACTCTTGTTCTTCAGAACATCAGGGCTTCTTAACCTATAAGGAGAGATGAAGAATCATTACTTCTTCATGCAACTGAAAGTAATGATAAAAAGAGATAAGAAGAACTGCTGTTCTTTACGTACCGTAGCAGCAGCAGATCGACCAAATAGCTTTAGGGTTTGATAGTCAAGGGTTTTTATAGGATTCTGGAAATCTTAATAAGGTTAGTGTTTGATTGGAAGTAACACTTCCATGATTGAGTTATTACTACATTCGAACTCTTTCTCATAGTTATCAACTTACCCTGGATAAGTTCCCAGTTCGAACGAAACTGGAATGGAATTAACGCCTTATTCTAGGGCGTCGAATTTTAAATTGACGCCTTGGCATGCGTCGTTTCTTGTGGAAACGCGTCCAACCAAAGGGCGTTTCAAATACTTGCCTTTTTATGTAATTTTGGTTGTTTAAGATTTGACGCCTTGAAATGTGGGCGTCCCTTCTAAAAACATGCCTTAGGTGAGGGCGTTTCTTGTCAAGTAGCGCCTTGCTCCAAGGCGTTAATTTCATCAGGGTTTTGTTCTTCTTGTTTTAACCTTTTTCATTTGTTCGCTTAATCTTTTAGTTTATTATAAATTTATTTCTTTTAATTTTATACGGGTTGCTACACCCTCCCCCACTTAAAAGAATTTGGTCCCCAAATTCATATCATATATTTACATATGGAGAGTGTAGAGTTCATACCTTCTAAAATAACTCTGGAAATCGCTTCCTCATAGATTCCTCGGTCTCCCATGTAGCTTCATGTTCTGAATTCTTATTCCATTGTACTTTTAGCATGGGAATAACCTTATTCCTTAGGGTTCGTACTTCTCGATCTAGTATTCTTATGGGCTTCTGCGCGTATGTGAGATCTTTCCGGATTACTAGATTTCCATGCTCAATAATATGTGATGGATCATGCACATACTTCTTCAACATAGATATGTGGAACACATCATGTACTTCGGACAGTTGAGGTGGCAATGCGATGCGATAAGCAACCTCGCCAACTCTTTCTAGTATCTCAAAAGGTCCTATAAATCTTGGTGTAAGCTTGCCCTTAACACCAAATCTTCATATTCCACGTCCAGGCGATATCTTGAGAAATACATGATCTCCAACTTGGAATTGAAGATCTCTTCTTCTTGTGTCAGCATAAGCCTTTTGTCTAGACTGAGCAACTTGCAGTCTTTCTCTGATTAATTGTATCTTCTCGTTAGTATCCCTTACTATGTCTGGACCTAACAGTTGTTTCTCTCCAACTTCGTCCCAGCATAAGGGTGATCGACAACTCCTTCCGTATAAGGCTTCAAAAGGTGCCAGTTGTATACTTGCCTGGTAGCTATTATTGTATGTAAATTCAACCAGAGGCAAGTGATCATGCCAGTTTCCATCAAAATCAGTAATGCATGCTCTTAGCATATCTTCGACTACTTGATTGGTTCTCTCGGTCTGACCATCCGTTTGAGGATGAAAGGCTGTGCTAAAGTTAAGTCTCGTTATCAACGAATGTTGTAGTCCTTTCCAAAAATGAGAAGTAAAACGGGGATCTCTGTCAGACACGATTGAAACAGGAATACCATGTAATCTGACTATTTCCTTGATGTATAGTGCAGCTAAGACATCAACTGACCATCGACTCTTGATTGGCAAGAAATACGCTGATTTAGTCAATCGGTCAATGATAACCCATATTCCATCATGTCCTCTTTTTGATTTAGATAAACCCATGATGAAATCCATACCAATATCTTCCCACTTCCATTTAGGGATATCTAGAGGATGTAGTTTTCCAACAGGCTTTTGGTGTTCCGCCTTGACTTGTTGGCACGTGAGACAGCGTGATACGTAGTCCGCTATTTCTCTTTTCATGTTGGGCCACCAAAAAATTCTTTTTACATCTTGGTACATTTTGGTAGCTCTAGGATGAATCGTATACATTGACCTATGAGCTTCATCTAAGACCTTCTTCTTCAATTCTGGACAGTCCAGTATACAAGTTCTATTCTTGAACATTAATCTTCCATCAGAAGCTAATTGAAAATCCGATTGTCCTTCTAATCTGCCCTTGATTTCTACTAATGTAGGATCATCATTCTGAAGTGCTTGTATTTCAGATAATAAATCTGACTGTATGCTTACATGAGATAATGTGACACATCTAGGGTCCGTGTCCATGCTTATATTGAGTTCAAAGAATTGTTCCAGCAACTTCCATTCTTGAATCATACAATTGGCTAACAGTGCTCTCCGCTTTCGACTAAGGGAATCTGCTACATGATTACCCTTTCCGGGATGATATTGTATGTTGAAGTCGAAGTCCTTGAGATATTCCAGCCATCGTCTTTGCCTCATATTTAGTTCCTTATGTGAAAAGAGATATTTGAGACTCTTGTGGTCGGAGTATACAGTAAACTGCACTCCATATAGATAATGTCTCCATATCTTCAGTGCAAATACTACCGCAGCCAATTCTAGGTCATGGACGGGGTAGTTTTCTTCATGCTTCTTTAATTGACGAGAAGAGTAGGCTATAACCTTCCCTTGTTGCATTAGAACACACCCGAGGCCAATGCCAGAAGCATCAGTGTATATCTCGAACTTTTCTCCTTCAATTGGCAATGCTAAGATAGGAGCTGTAGTAAGATGACCCTTGAGAGTTTGGAAGCTTCTTTCACATTCCTCATCCCATTCATAACGGATCTCCTTGCGAGTTAACCTCGTAAGTGGCACGGTGATTTTAGAGAAATCCTTGATGAATCGCCTGTAATAGCCGGCAAGACCTAAGAAACTTCGGATCTCGCTAGCATTGGTCGGTCTTTCCCAGTTCCTTACAGCTTCAACCTTTGATGGGTCTACAGACAAGCCATCCTTTAATATAACATGTCCGAGAAAAGTCACTTCTTCAAGCCAGAATTCACACTTGCTAAGTTTTGCATATAATTGGTTTGTCCTCAATATTTGTAATGCAATCCTCAAATGTTCCTCATGCTCTTCCTTGATCTTGGAATAAATCAATATATCATCAATAAAGACCACCACGAATTGATCTAAATAAGGCCTGAATATACTATTCATTAACTGCATAAAGGCAGCAGGGGCATTCGTTAGTCCGAAAGGTATAACAACATATTCATAATGGCCATACCTGTTTCTGAATGCGGTTTTATGAATATCCTCGTCCTTGATTCTTAGTTGGTGATATCCTGACCTAAGATCAATTTTGGAAAAGTACATGGATCCTGAAATTTGATCAAACAATTCATCGATTCTCGGCAGTGGATACTTGTTCTTGATAGTGAGGTGATTCAACTGTCGATAGTCGATGCATAATCTCATGGATCCATCTTTCTTCTTTACAAATAATACAGGCGCTCCCCACGGGGAAGTACTTGGTCTAATGAATCCTTTCTTAATGAGTTCCCTCAATTGCTCCTTTAACTCCTTGAGTTCAGCAGGTGACATCCTATAAGGTGCCTTTGAAATCGGACCAGCACCAGGGACTAAGTCAATGGTGAAGGCCACTTCTCTTTGCGGGGGTAATCCCGACAAATCTTCCGGAAATACGTCCGGAAATTCTTGTACCACTGGAATGTCTTCTAGCTTAGCTTCCTTAGCTTCTTTAACTGTGACAAATGCAAGGAAAGATACACATCCTTTCCTGATGAGCTTGCTAACTCGGAGAGCTGAAATAATAGGGGATTTGCTCCGACTCTCAGGGCTAGTCAAGATTAGTTCTGGAAATTCCTTGAATGTAACCTTACTATTGCGGCAATCAACCGTTGCCTGATACTTGGATAACCAATCTGCTCCTAGTATAACATCATACTCTTTCAGATCTAAACATATGAGATCAATAGGGAGATTTCTACCCTGAACCAATACTTCGTAGTTTTGGTAATGATGTGTAATATCAGTCTCATCACCCAGAGGAGTAGACAAAACTAACTTTATCCATTCCGGTTCTAGGGGTAATGGGTCAGCAAACTTCTTAGAAACAATAGAATGCGATGCACCAGTATCAATTAAGACATATGCATTCCTGGAACAAACTTTCAATGTACCTTCCACTAAGCCGCCTTCTTCTTCTTGCTCGGTCTCCTTGATTACATGAAGACGAGCATTCTTGGTTAGTGGGCGTTTCCCGACATCGGCTTGATCGTTAAGTAATGGGCAATCGGGAATCCGATGCTCACGACTCCCACAACAGAGACATGCTCCTAGTTTCCTCCAGCATTCTTCTGCTCTATGACCCGCTTTATCACAGTGCTTGCATATTATATTTGGAGGTGTAGTAGTGATAGAGAAGGGCTTGGTCTTCTTAAATTTTTGGTCTTGTGAGGAAGTACCTCCATTGCTTGGCCTCTTCTTGAAGTTGGGTTTAAAGGAACCCGATCCTGTAACTTGTTCCTTCTTATCCTTACCACGAATCCTATCAGACAGTTCCGTGGCATCTTCTAATAGTTGAGCTCGGCGTACTATCTCCCAGTAGACTTGAATGTCCATCGGCGCCAGTTGAGTAATAGCTTGGGGCCTGAGCCCATTAAGAAACCTCCTAGCTTTCATTTTCTCGGTGCTAACTAGATGCTTAGCATACTGAGACAATCTACAGAATTGGGCCTCATACTCGGCCACTGACAAAGATCGTTGCTTTAATGCAGCAAATTCTGCAGCCTTCTTTTCCTGAACTCGGTCCGAGAAATATTTTGCGTTGAAGTGTTCAACGAATTCCTCCCACGTAACCTGATCTTGATTTATAGTAGCCTCTATTGATTCCCACCAGCATCTAGCATCCCTTTCTAACTGAAAAGTAGCTAATAAGACCTTATCTTGATCCGTGCATTGCATTACACGGAATATTCGTTCTGTTTCCCTAATCCAGTGTTCAGCGTCATCTGGATCAGTAGAACCCGTGAACTTGGGCGGGTTCATGTTCTTGAAGGTCTGGTGGAGACTTCCTGCTCGTTGTCCACCTCCTTGTATTACTTGTTGCAGCACTTGAGTCATGCCTTGCAGTGTACGCTGCATGTTGCGACATTGAGCTCGTTCGGCAGCCATTATCCTACAATTACCATAACTATATTAGTATATACTCGCGTTAAGGGCTTTTAAGTTTTTATATTAACTCAACTCTTGGTTCTACCCAATCTCACTGGTTAAAGGTTTGAACATATCCTTGGACTTGGGTTTTTCCTAGGAATTGAATACCCTAGGCTCTGATACCACAAAAACTGTCACGCCCTGAGCGGGGAAGATACTCGGATATGCGCGACGAGTTTATATCAATCATGTCAATCAGAGTAGTAGTGTATTCGACACCAAACAGAGATGCGCAAAATAGAAAGATAACCCAATCCTTTATTTCATAATGGATAGACTATTACAAATCCAATACTCTATTCAATTAAAAAGAAAAAGTACATAGTTGACTCAAGAAAATAGGAAAAAGACTAGATGACACTTGGAAAAGCTCTAGCTCTTTCACTCTTGACTTTCCCCATCAGTTTGACCTTCTTCGTCGGACTTACCTGAAAAGTAAGGGACAAACACGGAGTGAGCGAACGCTCAGTAGGAAATTATATCTCAAGCGCTAGCAAGGGGTTTAAATAATTACATCTTTCATGTATGTACTATAGCTATGCATGCTTGTATAAAACGACAAGGTAGAGAGAGAATTTATCAATAAGAAAGCAAGATGAACTAGTCATGAGCTTTCAAGAAAAGCTAACAAGATATTCAAGCAAGAACTTTTAACAAGTCATGTCAAGAATTTGGCTATCATGTTTTCAAGCAAGCAAGTAATTACCCTTTTTTTTTCGGGTCACGCAAGTCATGTCAAGTCAAGTACGAGTCAAGTACAAGATTTGTGTGGAATGTCCAATCAAGCTAGTCATGCACTCGGTATAATGCCAGATACCTTATCATTCAACTCCCATGGGCACAAGTACTTTCGGGTGCTCCTCCCAAGACCAGATCGGGCCCTATATGCGCAGGCATTAATCATGTATTTTGACATCCACTCTTGTATATATATAGCCAATGAGGAATTTCAATAATCAAGCTTGTAGACACGTAGGATAACTTTGATAGAATGGAGTCCAAAAATACGACATTGGACATAGATAGGCGATAACAACGGTACAATCACGATGTGTAGCAACCCTGATAAATGAATATTTGAAATAAAATTAAAATATATATATATATTACAGTAGTAATACAGATAATAAGAATAGGGTTAATTAGATGAAGTAAAACAAAATTAAAATAACGCCTCTTATTAGGGCGTTAATTCAAAAAGAAACGCCTCTATCAAAGGCGTGACTAAAGAAAGGACGCCCACACGTGCGGTCGTCAACTCTCACGACCAAATAGGCAAGTAAAAGAAACGCCCATATATGGGGCGTGTTTCAAAAACAAGGAACGCCCTTATCCAAGACGTTTCTTAAGAAACGACCTGAACTAGGTCGTTAATTAAAGAATACACGCCCTGACAAAAGGCGTTAATTCCGTTCGTGAACCGTTCGAACCCAGAGCTTATCCAAGGAAAGATTAACCTAATCTAGTAAGTGTCTAATAGAGTAAGGACTCTATTAGGGATATACTACCCTCACACAATCACTAACTCTAATAGGACTTCCAAAGTCTTATAAATAAACCTGTTCGGCCAACCCTAAATCTATTTGGACGAACTACTGCTGCACGGTACGTGAAGAACAAACTGTTCTTCTTATTCCCTTTTGTTTTTCTTGCTTCAGATTATATGAAGAATAATTAGTTTTCTTCTTGTTCAGGAAACTCTGCTACTGCCGTCGAAGAATAGGTAATATTCTTCTATCTTTTCTCCTTAAACGTCGATTATAACTATGAAGATTATTAACATCTTCATCTTCCCTCTTTTTCTCTTCCTCTACAGGTTCTGTAGCGTGAAGATCTTTGAAGAACATTTGTTCTTCTTCCGGCTGCTGCTGCTGTTGCGGATTTTCGTTGCAACAGAGCTCATCTTCTATCTCATCCTTCACGTTCCATTAAAGGTAGGTTTTCTCAAGTTATTGTAGCCCAAATGAAATTAATGCAAGATATATATATATAAGCATGTCATGCATACAGTTATTATAGTTTCCATGCGTTTTCTGCAATATTTTGAAAGAGACGCCCCTGTCAAGGGCGCTAATTCACATGAAACGACTTTTCCCAGGTCGTTAATTTCATGTTTAACGCCCCGTACTCAGGCGTTAATTTCTTTAAACCGTTAATCACCCATCTTAAGAATTGATTATCTATGAAATCATGATTATAAAATAATGCATGATCCTCTATCTTCAATCTGCTAACTTTACTGTCATGATATTACATTCGTTCCTCTGTTATCCTGAAATTGTCACTGTCCTTAAAGTTTCTGAAGGAACTTGAATTAACGACTTGGACAAAGTCGTTTTCCACATATTAACGCCCCCTCATAGGGCGTGAATCTGAAAGGTAACGCCCCTTCCTAGGGCGTGTATCGGTTAAAATCCTGAAATTTATATATTCTGAAAAATAGAATTAAATAGTAACGCCCCTGCCCAGGGCGCGTTTTTGATAATTCCTGAAAATTAATTGTATTCTGTCAAATATGTAAACAAAAAGACGCCTTCTGGTGTAGTCGTCAGATCTTGAAGAAACGACCCTGACCAAGGCGTGTTTTTTTCTCAACTTTGAATAAACGCCCCCAGGCAAGGCGTGTTTTTGATAAATTAATGAAATAATGAAAATTCTGCAAGTTGGCAATATGTGTAACGCCCTCATGTTAGGCGTTAATTATTCAATACACGACTTTACTCAAGTCGTTATTTTACTGTAACCTGATTCTATTACCGATGGTTTCATATTATATATATATATATATATATATATATATATATATATATATATATATATATATATCGGCACTATTCTCCACTCCGTGAGTATAGTCCCACTTTTACGTTGATTTATCGATCACACTCAACTCTCATTGACATACAAGCTCTCCATTGGACATTCCGTTCCTTTGGACTAGCGAGTTAGTCATAGAGACCTCCGTAAGACTCCTCGTAGCCTTGGATTCCCTCAAGGCCGACTGAGCTGGTTGTACCCTAAAAACCCATTACACCATTGATGCCATGTCACTCTAAAGAAACATGGTATACCGGCCCTTATGATTATACAAAGAGTATATCATAAGAAATTCTTAATGGGATGATGATATCATGCCATATCATGTCGTTCTTGTAAACCTCAATTCTATGATAAGAATGAGGGTATCTTACCTTGATATACTGTTCATGTGGACCTCAATTCTATATAAAGAATGTCCATACTGATTTGTCATGGTACCCAAGTTAAGGGAATCATATTCTACCTAGTTTTATCGATATCGTGATTATACCGTTATTATCGCCATTCTATGTCCTTTGTCATATTTTGGACTCTATTCTATCAAAGTTGTCATACGTGTCTACAAGCTTGATTATTGAAATTCTATGTTGGCTATAAACAAGAGTGGATGTCAAAACACATGATAAATGCCTGCGCATATAGGGCCCGATCTGGTCCTGGGAGGAGCACCCGAAAGTACTTGTGCCCATGGGAGTTAAAATGATAAGGTATCTGGCATTATACCGAGTACTTGACTTGCTTGATTGGACATTCCACACACATCTTGTACTTGAATCGTACTTGACTTTACATGAAATGCGTGGCCCGAAAAAGGGTAATTTACTTGCTTGATACATGATAGCCAAAGTTCTTGACATGACTTGTTAAACGTGCTTGCTTGAATACCTTGAATATACTTGTCATCTTGTTGGAAGTTCATGACTAAGTTCATCTTATTTTCTTGATATTACATTCTCTCTATCTTGTCGTTTTATGCGAGCATGCATAGCTTTATTGCATTCATAAAAATGTAATTACTTAAACCCCTTGCTAGTACTTGAGATATAATTTCCTACTGAGCGTTCGCTCATTCCGTTTGTCCCTTTCTACTTTTCAGGTAAGTCCGACGACGATGGAAGTCAATCGGATGGGAATGGTCAAGAGTGAAAGTGATAGAGCTTCTACAAGTGTCGTCTAGTCTTTTCCATAGTTTCTTGAGTCAAATATGTATTCTTTTCCTTTTTGTTAAACAGAGTATTGGATTTGTAATAGTCTATCCATTATGAAATAAAGGATTGGGTTATCTTGCTATTTTGCGCATCTCTGTCTTTGTGTCGAATACACGACCACTCTGATTGACATGATTGATATAGACACGTCGCGCATCTCCGGGTATCTTCCGCGCTCGGGGCGTGACAGTCTTTGTGGTATCAGAGCCTAAGGTATTCAATTCCTAGGAAACTCAAGTCCAAGGATAGGTTTCAAAACCTTTAACCAAGTGAGAGTGGGTATAACCAAGGGTTAAATGATCAATGAGTCCTTTATAAGATCATAGTGATATAATACTAACATAGCTATTGTAATTGTAGGATAATGGCTGCCGAACGTGCTCAATGGCGCAACATGCAGCGTACCCTTCAAGGGATGACCCAAGTGCTACAACAGGTAGCACAAGGTGGTGCTCCACGAGCTGGAAGCTTACACCAAGCATTCAAGAATATGAATCCCCCGAAGTTCATGGGATCGACCGATCCAGACGATGCCGAGCATTGGGTTCGGGAGATTGAACGTATATTCCGTGTTATGCAATGCACGGATCAGGACAAAGTCTTATTAGCTACTTTCCAGTTAGAAAAGGATGCTAGATGCTGGTGGGAGTCGATTGAAGCTACAATTGACCCAACTCAAGTTACATGGGGAGAATTCGTTGAATATTTCAACGCCAAATATTTCTCTGATAGGGTCCAGGAAAAGAAGGCCGCCGAATTTGCCGCATTAAAGCAAAGATCTTTATCGGTGGCTGATTATGAAGCACAGTTCTCTAGACTGTCTAGATATGCTAAGCATTTAATTAGCACGGAAAAGATGAAAGCCCGTAGATTTCTTAATGGGCTTAGGCCCCACTACATTACTCAACTGGCGCCTATGGATATTCAAGTTTATACTGAAATAGTGCGCCGAGCTCAGTTGCTTGAAGATGCCACGGAACTATCTGATAGGATCCGTGGGAAAGACAAAAAGGAGCAAGTCACAAGTTCGGGTTCTTTTAAACCCAACTTTAAGAAGAGGCCCAATAATGGAGGTTCTTCCTCTCAAGATCAGAAGTTCAAGAAATCCAAGCCTTTCTCTATCACCACTACACTTCAAACGTAGTATGCAAGCATTGTGACAAGGCTGGTCACAAAACAGAAGAATGCTGGAGGAAATTAGGAGCATGTCTCCGTTGTGGGAGTCGTGAACATCAGATTCCCGATTGTCCATTAATGAATGACCAAGACGGTGAGGGTAAACGCCCAGTGACAAGGAACGCGCGTCTTCATGCAATCCAAGAGACCGAACCAGAAGAAGAAGGCGGATTGGTGGAAGGTACATTAAAAATTTGTTCCAAATATGCACATGTCTTATTTGATACGGGTGCATCGCATTCCATTATTTCCAAGAAGTTTGCTGACCCATTACCTCTAGAACCAGAATGGATGAAGTTAATATTGTCTACTCCTCTCGGAAACGAGACGGATATCACACATCATTACCAAAACTGTGAGGTATTGGTTCGAGGAAAGAATTTTCCTATTGATCTTATCTGCTTAGATCTAAAAGAGTATGATGTTATACTAGGAGCAGATTGGTTATCCAAATACCAGGCAACGGTTGATTGCCGTGATAGCAAGATTGTTTTCAAGGAATTTCCGGAACTGACTTATACTAGTCCTAAGAGTCGAAGCAAATCCCCTCTTATTTCGGCTCTTCGAGCAAGCAAGCTCGTCAAGAAAGGATGTGTATCCTTCCTTGCTTTTGTCACTATTAAAGAAGCTAAAGAAACCAAGATAGAGGACATTCAGGTAGTGCGAGAATTTCCAGACGTATTTCCGGAAGAATTGCCGGGATTACCCCCACAAAGAGATGTGGCCTTTACCATCGACTTAGCCCCTGGTGCTGGTCCTGTTTCAAAGGCACCCTATAGAATGTCCCCTGCAGAACTAAAAGAATTAAAGAAGCAATTGATGGAATTGATTCAAAAAGGGTTCATTAGACCAAGTACTTCCCCGTGGGGAGCCCCAGTCCTATTTGTAAGGAAGAAGGATGGATCCATGAGATTGTGTATCGACTATCGACAGTTGAATCATCTTACTATCAAGAACAAGTATCCACTGCCGAGAATCGATGAATTATTTGATCAGATTTCTGGATCCAAACATTTCTCCAAGATTGATCTCAGGTCTGGTTATCATCAATTGAGGATTAAAGACGAAGATATTCATAAAACTGCGTTCAGAAGCAGGTATGGCCACTATGAATTTGTTGTTATGCCTTTTGGACTAACAAATGCCCCTGCTGCCTTTATGCAGTTGATGAATAGCATATTCAGGCCTTATCTAGATCAATTCTGTGGTGGTCTTCATTGATGATATATTGATATATTCCAAGACTAAGGAAGAACATGAAGAGCATTTGAGGATTGCATTACAAGTCTTGAGGACAAATCAATTATATGCTAAGCTCAGCAAATGCGAGTTCTGGCTTGAAGAAGTGGCTTTTCTCGGACATGTGATATCCAAGGACGGTTTATCTGTAGATCCGTCAAAGGTTGAAGCTGTAAGAAACTGGGAAAGACCCACTAATGCAAGCGAGATCAGAAGTTTCTTAGGTCTTGCAGGCTATTATCGGCGATTCATCAAAGATTTCTCTAAGATCGCCGTGCCCCTTACAAGGTTAACTCGCAAGGAGATCCGATACGAATGGAGTGAGGAATGTGAAAGAAGTTTCAAACTCTCAAGGATCATCTCACCACAGCTCCGGTCTTAGCTCTACCGATAGAAGGAGAGAAATTCGAGGTCTACACTGATGCTTCTGGCATTGGCCTCGGATGTGTCCTAATGCAACAAGGAAAGGTCATAGCATACTCTTCACGTCAGCTGAAGAAGCATGAGGAGAATTACCCCGTCCATGACTTAGAACTGGCCGCGGTAGTATTTGCCCTAAAGATATGGAGACACTACTTATATGGAGCACAGTTTACTGTATACTCCGATCACAAAAGTCTCAAATATCTATTTTCACAAAAGGAGCTAAACATGAGACAAAGACGCTGGCTAGAATATCTCAAGGACTTCGACTTCAATATACAATACCATCCCGGAAAGGGTAATTATGTTGCTGACGCCCTTAGTCGAAAGCCGAGAGCAATGATAGCAAATTGTATGATGCAAGAATGGAGGTTACTTGAACAATTCTCCGAGCTCAATATAAGCTTGGACACGGAATCCAAATTTGTCACACTATCTCATGTAAGCATACAGTCAGATTTGTTATCTGAGATACAAACACTTCAGGATGATGATCCTATATTAGTAGAAATCAAAGGCAGATTAGAAGGACAATCTGATTTTCAACTAACTTCTGATGGAAGATTATCGTTCAAAGATAGAACTTGTATACCCGATTGTCCGGAATTAAAGAAGAAGATCTTAGATGAAGCTCACCGATCAAGGTACACTATTCATCCAGGATCAACCAAAATGTACCAAGATGTAAAGAGGAACTTTTGGTGGCCTAATATGAAAAGAGAAATAGCGGACTATGTATCACGCTGTCTCACATGCCAACAGGTCAAGGCGGAACACCAAAAGCCTGCGGGAAAACTACATCCTCTAGATATTCCTAAGTGGAAATGGGAGGATATTGGTATGGACTTCATCATGGGTTTGTCTAAATCTAAAGGAGGACATGATGGAATCTGGGTTATCATTGACCGATTGACTAAATCGGCACATTTCTTGCCAATCAAAAGCCGATGGTCAATTGATGTGCTAGCTGCACTATACATCAAAGAAATAGTGAGGATACATGGAATTCCTGTCTCAATCGTGTCTGATAGAGATCCCCGTTTTACTTCTCATTTTTGGAAGGGATTACAACATTCGTTGGGAACAAGGCTCAACTTTAGTACTGCTTTTCACCCACAAACGGATGGTCAGACCGAGCGAACTAATCAAGTTGTTGAAGATATGCTGAGAGCATGCATTATTGACTTTGGAGGAAGCTGGCATGACCACTTGCCTTTAGTTGAATTTGCATATAACAACAGCTATCAAGCTAGTATCCAGATGGCACCTTTAGAAGCATTATATGGAAGGAGTTGCCGATCACCCTTATGCTGGAACGAAGTTGGAGAAAAACAACTATTAGGTCCAGACATGGTAAGGGATACAACTGAGAAGATACAGGTAATCAGAGAAAGATTACAAGTTGCTCAGACGAGGCAAAAGGCTTATGCTGATACCAGGAGAAGAGATCTTGAATTCCAGGTTGGAGATCATGTATTTCTTAAAATATCCCCTGGACGTGGCATACGAAGATTTGGTGTTAAGGGCAAGCTTACGCCAAGATTCATCGGACCATTTGAGGTACTCGAAAGAGTTGGCGAGGTTGCTTATCGCATCGCGTTGCCTCCTCAGTTGTCCGAGGTACACAATGTATTTCACATATCTATGTTGAAGAAGTATGTGCACGATCCGTCACATATTATTGAGCATGGAGATCTGGTGATCCAGAAAGATCTCACATATGAACAGAGGCCTTTAAAGATATTAGATCGAGAAATACGAGCTCTAAGGAATAAGGTTATTCCCATGCTTAAGGTGCAATGGAATAAGAATCCTGAACACGAAGCGACATGGGAGACCGAAGAATCTATGAAGAAACGATTTCCCGAGTTATTCTAAGAGGTATATGTTCTACGCTCTCCACATGTATAATTATATATATATTGAATTTGGGGACCAAATTCTTTTTAAGTGGGGGAGGGTGTAGCAACCCTGATAAATGAATATTTGAAATAAAATTAAAATATATATATATTACAGTAGTAATACAGATAATAAGAATAGGGTTAATTAGATGAAGTAAAACAAAATTAAAATAACGCCTCTTATTAGGGCGTTAATTCAAAAAGAAACGCCTCTATCAAAGGCGTGACTAAAGAAAGGACGCCCACACGTGCGGTCGTCAACTCTCACGACCAAATAGGCAAGTAAAAGAAACGCCCATATATGGGGCGTGTTTCAAAAATAAGGAACGCCCTTATCCAAGACGTTTCTTAAGAAACGACCTGAACTAGGTCGTTAATTAAAGAATACACGCCCTGACAAAAGGCGTTAATTCCGTTCGTGAACCGTTCGAACCCAGAGCTTATCCAGGGAAAGATTAACCTAATCTAGTAAGTGTCTAATAGAGTAAGGACTCTATTAGGGATATACTACCCTCACACAATCACTAACTCTAATAGGACTTCCAAAGTCTTATAAATAAACCTGTTCGGCCAACCCTAAATCTATTTGGACGAACTACTGCTGCACGGTACGTGAAGAACAAACTGTTCTTCTTATTCCCTTTTGTTTTTCTTGCTTCAGATTATATGAAGAATAATTAGTTTTCTTCTTGTTCAGGAAACTCTGCTACTGCCGTCGAAGAATAGGTAATATTCTTCTATCTTTTCTCCTTAAACGTCGATTATAACTATGAAGATTATTAACATCTTCATCTTCCCTCTTTTTCTCTTCCTCTACAGGTTCTGTAGCGTGAAGATCTTTGAAGAACATTTGTTCTTCTTCCGGCTGCTGCTGCTGTTGCGGATTTTCGTTGCAACAGAGCTCATCTTCTATCTCATCCTTCACGTTCCATTAAAGGTAGGTTTTCTCAAGTTATTGTAGCCCAAATGAAATTAATGCAAGATATATATATATAAGCATGTCATGCATACAGTTATTATAGTTTCCATGCGTTTTCTGCAATATTTTGAAAGAGACGCCCCTGTCAAGGGCGCTAATTCACATGAAACGACTTTTCCCAGGTCGTTAATTTCATGTTTAACGCCCCGTACTCAGGCGTTAATTTCTTTAAACCGTTAATCACCCATCTTAAGAATTGATTATCTATGAAATCATGATTATAAAATAATGCATGATCCTCTGTCTTCAATCTGCTAACTTTACTGTCATGATATTACATTCGTTCCTCTGTTATCCTGAAATTGTTACTGTCCTTAAAGTTTCTGAAGGAACTTGAATTAACGACTTGGACAAAGTCGTTTTCCACATATTAACGCCCCCTCATAGGGCGTGAATCTGAAAGGTAACGCCCCTTCCTAGGGCGTGTATCGGTTAAAATCCTGAAATTTATATATTCTGAAAAATAGAATTAAATAGTAACGCCCCTGCCCAGGGCGCGTTTTTGATAATTCCTGAAAATTAATTGTATTCTGTCAAATATGTAAACAAAAAGACGCCTTCTGGTGTAGTCGTCAGATCTTGAAGAAACGACCCTGACCAAGGCGTGTTTTTTTCTCAACTTTGAATAAACGCCCCCAGGCAAGGCGTGTTTTTGATAAATTAATGAAATAATGAAAATTCTGCAAGTTGGCAGTATATGTAACGCCCTCATGTTAGGCGTTAATTATTCAATACACGACTTTACTCAAGTCGTTATTTTACTGTAACCTGATTCTATTACCGATGGTTTCATAATATATATATATATATATATATATATATATATATATATATATATATATATATATATATCGGCACTATTCTCCATTCCGTGAGTATAGTCCCACTTTTTACGTTGATTTATCGATCACACTCAACTCTCATTGACATACAAGCTCTCCATTGGACATTCCGTTCCTTTGGACTAGCGAGTTAGTCATAGAGACCTCCGTAAGACTCCTCGTAGCCTTGGATTCCCTCAAGGCCGACTGAGCTGGTTGTACCCTAAAAACCCATTACACCATTGATGCCATGTCACTCTAAAGAAACATGGTATACCGGCCCTTATGATTATACAAAGAGTATATCATAAGAAATTCTTAATGGGATGATGATATCATGCCATATCATGTCGTTCTTGTAAACCTCAATTCTATGATAAGAATGAGGGTATCTTACCTTTGATATACTGTTCATGTGGACCTCAATTCTATATAAAGAATGTCCATACTGATTTGTCATGGTACCCAAGTTAAGGGAATCATATTCTACCTAGTTTTATCGATATCGTGATTATACCGTTATTATCGCCATTCTATGTCCTTTGTCATATTTTGGACTCTATTCTATCAAAGTTGTCATACGTGTCTACAAGCTTGATTATTGAAATTCTATGTTGGCTATAAACAAGAGTGGATGTCAAAACACATGATAAATGCCTGCGCATATAGGGCCCGATCTGGTCCTGGGAGGAGCACCCGAAAGTACTTGTGCCCATGGGAGTTAAAATGATAAGGTATCTGGCATTATACCGAGTACTTGACTTGCTTGATTGGACATTCCACACACATCTTGTACTTGAATCGTACTTGACTTTACATGAAATGCGTGGCCCGAAAAAGGGTAATTTACTTGCTTGATACATGATAGCCAAAGTTCTTGACATGACTTGTTAAACGTGCTTGCTTGAATACCTTGAATATACTTGTCATCTTGTTGGAAGTTCATGACTAAGTTCATCTTATTTTCTTGATATTACATTCTCTCTATCTTGTCGTTTTATGCGAGCATGCATAGCTTTATTGCATTCATAAAAATGTAATTACTTAAACCCCTTGCTAGTACTTGAGATATAATTTCCTACTGAGCGTTCGCTCATTCCGTTTTGTCCCTTTCTACTTTTCAGGTAAGTCCGACGACGATGGAAGTCAATCGGATGGGAATGGTCAAGAGTGAAAGTGATAGAGCTTCTACAAGTGTCGTCTAGTCTTTTCCATAGTTTCTTGAGTCAAATATGTATTCTTTTCCTTTTTGTTAAACAGAGTATTGGATTTGTAATAGTCTATCCATTATGAAATAAAGGATTGGGTTATCTTGCTATTTTGCGCATCTCTGTCTTTGTGTCGAATACACGACCACTCTGATTGACATGATTGATATAGACACGTCGCACATCTCCAGGTATCTTCCGCGCTCGGGGCGTGACACGATGAACGATGAAACTAGGTGGAATTAGGTTCTCTTAACTCGGGTACCATGACAAGTATGGACATTCTTTATATAGAATTGAGGTCCACATGAACAGTATATCAAAGATAAGATACCCTCATTCTTATCATAGAATCGAGGTTTTACAAGAACATCATTTAATGGCATGATAATCTCATCCCATTAGGAAATTCTTATGATATACACTTGGTATAACATAAGGGCCGGTATCCCATGTTTTCTTTAGAGTGACATGGAAATCATTAGTGTAATGGGTTTTTAAGGTACAACCAGCTCAGTCGGCCTTGAGGGAATCCAAGGCTCGAGGAGTCTTACGGAGGTCTCTTTGACTAACTTGCTAGTCCAAAGGAACGGAATGTCCAATGGAGAGCTTGTATGTCAATGAGAATTGAGGGTGATCGATAAAACATCATGAAACGTGGGACTATACTCACGGATTGGAATATAGTGCCAATATAATATGTATATGTATATAATAAAACCCTCGGTTACAGAAACAGGGTAAAAATAGTTTCTATAGAAAATAACGACTTTAACTAAGTCATTAATCACATAATTAACGCCTTCAGTAAGGGCGTTTATCTATTTTCTTTTTTTGCAAAATTTCAATATTTCAGTATTTTACCAAAAACGCGCCCTGGTGAGGGGCGTTTCTTTACAAATTGACGGCGTATACAGTGGTAGTCCATTCTTTACTTCTATTTTTACAGTATATATATATTCAGAAATTTATCAAAAACACGCCCTGGACAGGGGCGTTACTGTTCAATTCACGCCCTGAACAGGGGCGTTAGTCAAGGGAGAGACGACCTCTACAGGGTCGTGAATTAAAGAATTTTCAGATTTCAAGTATTATAATTTCCAAAAACAAGAAACATGGTCATGACAGGAAAAATATCGGGATATGATCATGCACTGATTTTAGAATCATGTTTAAGTGGATATTGGATAATTAACCTGGGTAACTATTAACAATTGAGAAAATTGACGTCCGTGTACAGGGCGTCAAATCTGGAATTGACGACCTGGTCATGATCGTTTCTTTCAAAGTAGCGCCCTTGTCTGGGTCGCGTATTAACGTAGCGCCCTTGGAAAGGGCGTTTCTTTCCAATAATAGAAACATTTAAAACTCGCGAAAACTATATGCATGAACTAATATATATGGTTTAACATAGTTATTATGGTGATTTGGGCTACAGTGCTTGAGAAAACCTACCTTAATAATAATAATCTGAAGATGAACGTGACGGGTTCTGAACCTCTACGAACTTAACAGCAGCACCAAGCAAAGATGATGCAAATGAAGAGATCGTTTGATTGAAGAATCCTCGTTCTTCACTGATCAACTTGCTGTAAGTCCTACAAAAAAAAAGAAACTGATATTAGTTTCTTCACCTTACACATCCAGAACTAAAGGTAAAGAGAATAACTTTACCCGGATGAAGAACTCTTGTTCTTCAGAACATCAGGGCTTCTTAACCTGTAAGGAGAGATGAAGAATAATTACTTCTTCATGCAACTGAAAGTAATGATAAAAAGAGACAAGAAGAACTGCTATTCTTTACGTACCGTAGCAGCAGCAGATCGACCAAATAGCTTTAGGGTTTGATAGTCAAGGGTTTT
Organism: Amorphophallus konjac; assembly: GCA_022559845.1. NCBI lineage: Eukaryota > Viridiplantae > Streptophyta > Magnoliopsida > Alismatales > Araceae > Amorphophallus > Amorphophallus konjac. The sequence continues at coordinate 88,979,385 of CM040119.1, forward strand.
TATAGGATTCTGGAAATCCTAATAAGCTTAGTGTTTGATTGGAAGTAACACTTCCATGATAGAGTTATTACTACATTCGAACTCTTTCTCATAGTTATCAACTTACCCTGGATAAGTTCCCGGTTCGAACGAAACTGGAATGGAATTAACGCCTTATTCTAGGGCGTTGAATTTTAAATTGACGCCTTGGCATGCGTCGTTTCTTATGGAAACGCGTCCAAGCAAAGGGCGTTTCAAATACTTGCCTTTTTATGTAATTTTAGTTGTTTACGATTTGACGCCTTGAAATGTGGGCGTCCCTTCTAAAAACACGCCTTAGGTGAGGGCGTTTCTTGTCAAGTAGTGCCTTACTCCAAGGCGTTAATTTCATCAGGGCTTTGTTCTTCTTGTTTTAACCTTTTTCATTTGTTCGCTTAATCTTTTAGTTTATTATAAATTTATTTCTTTTAATTTTATACGGGTTGCTACAGCTGGAGCATGGTGCACTTGGGGTGGTGGGCAAGGGTGGTCTTGGATTTGGATAGGAAGGGGAAGTAGAGGAGGCCTTGGTTTGGGAAATATTGGTGTAGGAAGCGGGAGGTGGGTTGGGTGAGGGGTTTTGGGTTGGGGGGTGATGGCCATTATGGGCCTAGGTGGAGGGGTGGTCATGGGATCCACTTGGGTTTGAGTGGTGAAGCTTGGATGAGTGGTAGTCCTTATGGAGGGAATCGGGCCGGTTAATGGTCTCTTGCCCTTGGGATCGTTTGGGGTGGAGGTGGGGGTTAAAGGGGCTTGACTTGTGTAGGTTAGGGGAGGGGGTTTTGGTTGGGGTGTGGGGGACCTTATGGGGTTGGGTGAGGAGGTGGAGGCCTTAGATACTTGGGTTTTAGGGGTGAGGTTTTGGACGGGTGGGGTTGAGGGAGTGGGAGTGCTCCTTGGGCTTTGGTAACCCGGGTAGGAAGGGGATATATATTTTGCCCTAAGTTGCTCCTTCATGTCCTTCCAAGTGGTGATGGGAGTTTCCCTTCTAAGTACCTTTAGCCCGACAATTTGCATCCAATAAGTTTATGCCCATTTGGTAGGTTGAATTTTGGCAACCCATGCCTTTTCATCCTCGGACATAAGATACCAAGTGAAGTATTGGTCCATTGTAGCTTCCCAATCTAAATATTCTCTAGGAGATGTTCCATCAAAGGTGGGAAGTGGGAAAGGGACCATCCTATCGTCCGTCCTTGGGACGGGCCTATTTTCTCCAAGTTGGTTGAGTCGGCCCGATATGTTATCAAGCCGCTCATTGGCATAGGTCAAGGCTTTCATGAAGTAGTTGACATGGCCAGGGAAGTTATGGGTGTTAGTGGTAGGCATCTCTTGGTGGCTTGGACTTATGGAGTGGGCCGATTGGTAAGGTTGATATGAGGTGGCCATACTAGGGGACAAGAGTGATGCACTTGAAGACTCTAAATGCATAGACATGCCCTAGGACCAACTTGATAGAGATAAGTTGTGAACTGGCGCTGATACCACTTGATGTAAAATCGACCTAAGACCTATGATGATGTGATGAAGATGTTTTGATACACTTGATGTGAGACCAACTAGGATGCTATGATGATGATACCAATTGATGTGAGACCGTCCTTGGACCTAAGTATGCAAGCATTCGGGTTAGGCAGCGGACTCACACTAGCGACTCACTCGCTTGGCGCACGTTAGTGCCCGAAGGCGACTCGGTGATGATGGAGAGGGTCCGAGGCGGGACCTTGGTTCTCCTTGCGGACCCCAAATGGGCCAAGGGAAGCCCAAATCATGGGCAGCCAACACACCAAGGGTGTGGGTTGAGTGGAAGCTCTCACAACTCGCCCGCGGTGGTCACTCAATTTGGTGGTAATTTAAAATCGGACACTCTCTCACCGCCGACGGAGTAACTATAGCAATACTAAGCTAAGCAAGTCCATTACAGCAATGAGAGATGTTCAGGAGCTCACCTAGCCGGCGTGAAGACGCCGACTCCGGCCGGAGACGGGGGCGAGCGGGGAGGCGAGGGTATGCACCCGTACGCCGCGTCGGTGTCGCTTCAACCTGAAATTGAAAAGAGTACAGCACTACGCCCCATGCAAGGGGGGGATCTCGGGGTGGGGGTTAATGTATTACAACCAAAAGTTACCTCCACACAGGGAGGGGCCTTCAGCCGGCCAAGCGGGGAGGGGAGAAAGCGATGAAAACACAAGAGAAGAAGCCGATGCCGAATCTGTCCAGTTCTGTGAGTGCTGATAGGGGACTGAAGAATTGACTGCTGCAACTGCTACCGAATTTTTCCGGGGACGAAACCACCTGGAAAATCTTCGTAGGAGGCCGGAGAAGTCGTCCAAATTTTGTTAATTTCTTCTGTTGCTGATGCTGGTCTGGGTGGAGGCCCGAACAGGGAGGCAGAGTCTCAGACTGGCAGCTCCTGGTTTCCAACAGTAGGTTGCAGAGGATGCCCCGACAGCTCCCGAACTCGGAATCAAGCACCGTTGGAGTCGTTGGAACCGTGGATGAGTCCTCTTCGCAGCAAAACTGACGGGGAAGCCAAACAATGCCGGAGAAGACCAGGGGACTCTGAACAATGATGGCAGGTCGGTGCAGACTGTGGGTAGCAGACCCGCGTAGTTTGCAGAAGAGCTCTTGAACTGATTCTTCCAAGGTTCGTCGTGGTGAAGCTTCTACTCCGGTTCTGGTACTCAGCATGGGCAGCTCTGGGCAGTTGTGGGAGAACGGAGCTCCCGGGCAGCACACATCTTGGATGAAGATGAAACCACTTCCATTGCGAAGAAGACAGGAAGACACTTCCGTGGATAGCTCTTGGGTCTTCAAACTCGCTGGGATGTGGTCGGAGTCGCTGCTGCAAGTTTCTGGTCTTCTGCAGGTCTTCAACTACGAACTAGGGCTGAGAGATAATGGAGAGGAGCAAGGAAGAATGGTGGAGATGAGAGAGAGAGGGGGGGTGCTACCCTAACCAAGGGGAGGGGTCTTGGGGGTGCCCTAGGGCTGTGGAGGGAAGGGAGATTTGAATTCAAATGGCCTAGGGAAGTGGTGGGTTGTATGGGGGAGAGAGCTGGTGCTTGGGGAAGTGGGTAGGGTAGTTGGGGGTTGGAGGGTGGCCTAGTGATTGGGGGATTCCACCTTGGGGTTGGGGGAGAGTTAAATGAGTGTATGGGGAAGGGGAGGGGTCTTAATGAGAGGTGAATGGGGAGGAGAGAGAAAATTTTGAATTTTGGGATTGGGGAAGAGAGAGAGAGAGAGAGAGAGAGATCTAGTGGGATTTGGAATTGGATTTCAATATTCATGCAATGGTTCATTACTTCAAAATGAGGGGAATGGGGTCCTATATATAGGAAACTCACATTTCTACAAAAGTCCCTGACATTTGACTCAATGACAAATAACCAAAGGGGTAGGGGCGCCCTTAGGCCAAGCCCAATGAATTGGGCCCAATAGCCTAACAAACCAACCTAATGACACAATACTTAGGAAAATGACTCACTAACCTAGGTACATGACTCAAATAAAGGGAAAATTACATATTATTGACTCAAAGAAAATGTGAAGATTACATGACTAGACTCAAAAATACATGACTAACATAATGGCGCTTGCCGACGAACAATCCTAGTCCGGAGAAAATGTGGAGGGGCAAGGGATGCCCTCATCAATATCTTGGAGCGAAGACGAAGGTGAAGCTTGGTGAAGTCTTAGGTATATTCATAATAGACCTTAACTTGTCATTTACTAGATTTACGTCATGGATATTAGATATTGGATATACATCTCATATTTACAATGATTTGCAGGTGTTAACAAGTTGTAGGCATTTGAATAAAGGCGATGTTGGCCTATGGCTAGAAAATGGCACTAAAGTTGTTGTAGTTATTGTAGGGACTGTGAACCCCAGGATGCCTTTAGGACAAACATTAGAATTAAGAGACTGTTATTATGCCCCTTCCATTATTAAGAACATTATTTCTATTTCTGCGTTGAACACTTATAGTTTTAATGTTAGTTTTGAAAACAAAGGCCGTGAATTGTTCAATTCTTACATGGCAAATTGTTTGCTAATAGAAGTTTATTTATTATTAATGTTGTTACTTCGATGTCTTATATGGATGCATCTTTTAAGAGAAAGAGGAATGATGTTAATCTAGCGTATCTCTGGCATTTTAGATTAGGTCACACTAGTGAGGAAAGGACAAACAAGCTTCATAATTAAGAATTGATATCTTGATCATTTGATTTTGAATCATTTGTAACTTGAATCATGTCTCATGGGATAAGATGACCAATTCTCCTTTTAGTGGAAACGGAGAAAGAGCCAAGGAGTTATTTTAACTTGTGTATACTGATGTTTGCAGACCTACGTCCACACAGGTCAGAGGAGGGTTATCTTACTTCATAACCTTCACTGATGATTTCTCTAGGCTTAGATATGTGTACTTGATGAAGTATAAATCTAAATCTTTAGAAAAATTTAAGGTGTTTAGGAATGAAGTGGAGAAACAGACTGAAAAAAGTACTAAAACTCTACGACCGAATCGAGGAGGGAAATACTTGAGTACTAAGTTCACACAATATTTAAAGAGATTTTTACATGAAAATCATTGTTAGAGGTGAATTTTCAAAAAAACTATTCCTGCAAATGCAGTAGTGGGCATATCATTGTCTTAATTCAAATAGTGCATAAATGCCATTTAAGTATGGTTTTTTTGCAAGATTTTGACAAAAAGAAGTGATATGCCTGCAAATAAAAATGACATTTTTACATAATTCAGATTTATATAGTGATATACCTGCTAATGTATTTCTAGGAATAGTTTTTTGTAAATTCTCATGTAACAATCATTTTCATGCAAAAAACCCATATTTAAAAGATAATGGTATCTTATCCTACTGGACACCTCCTTACACATCTCAGTTGAATGGTGTGACGAGAGAATGAATCATATCTTCTTGGACATGGTATGGTCCATAATGAGCTTTGTTGAATTACCATTGTCACTCAAGGGCCATATCCCGGAGACTATTGTTTACTTGTTGAACAATATTATGTTCAAATCAGTGTCTTCCACTCCATATGAGAAATGAAAAGGAAAGGAACTTGACCTTAAGCATGTTCAGGTTTTGGGTTGCCTCACCAATGTAAAAAGGCACAGTCTAGACAAACTTGAGTCCAAGACTAAGAGGTACAAATTTGTGAAATGCCCTAAGGAAACTTATGGGTATTACTTCTAGGGTACTTCCTTAACGGTGGAAGTTGATCTACTTCTATTCTTTTTTCTCTCCTTCATGCCCACGTGTACACTTATCCTTCCTCTATCTAAACAATTATTGATTTTATTGAATCTTCTCAAGATTGTCTTATCTAAAACTTTGGAATAATTCTTATCAGCTGGTGTTGATCACGCGTCTCATCACACCTCGGCATCTACTTTTACTTCGCTCCATTCTATTACACTTCTTTACATTTCATTTCATTCCGTTCAATTTTATTCCACTCCGTGTCACTCCCTTACAAAATAGACACCAAGATGGGACAACTGTAGACACACCAAAATTAACATCATTTTAAACAAATCTCATATCGCATGATAATGCCCCGAATTCACCCTCAAACTGACTTATTTGAGTGATTTCTCCTATTTTTCTTGATTATCATCCTTTTTCCTATTTTTTAGATTTTTATAATATTTTTCTCTAATTTTTAGGACCTTTTTAAATTAGAGTCTCTCTAGATGGATGCGAATTAATTCGAGTCAAACCTCCCAGACGCTATTTAAATAATGTATGGCAAGCACCCCAAACCCCATTTTCTAAAAATTTGAAAATTCTGGGCATTTCCTAAACACGGTGCCCTACGAGACCGCGTTCCATTCAGGTCGCGGTCATCTAGACGACGACATTCAGGTCGCAGTCGACTGGATGACAACGTTCATGAAATCCATGTCCGGGTCAAAAGTGCCATTTTCTAAATCAGCTCCTTTCCCTATAGATGTAAATTTTTAATTTGCGACCCTATGGTTGATGCGAATTTAATTTCCTAATTTTGATAATTTAAATCCTACCAAAATTCACAATCCGTTGAATCCATGCCTTTGCAGAAGGATACCAATTTTTAATTAGCATCCCGATGTAAGATGCCATTTCTTTTCAATTTTGATAATTTTTAAAGTTTCTATAATTTAAATTCCAATTAGTGTCTTTCTAGATTGACACTATTTAATTGGCGACCACTGCACTGAATGCCAATTTCCTTCTAGAACCATTCTGAAAACGAGCTCTTTCTTTCCCCATTTTGATCACCTTTTCGACTTGAAAAAGGGTTCCTAAGACTTCCTAAGACAATAAAGACACTTGGAGGAAATATTCCCCTCTCTAAATCTCATTAGAACCTCATTTTCTATTTTTGAGAGAATTATAACTCTGAATTTCTCGCTCTATAAACAGGACCCTCCTCTCAATGGTGTTTAAGGCTGAAATTCTTGCTTTTAGAGAAACTCTACTGGAAGAGAGCGCCCCTGCTGGAGGAGGAGTCTCCCACGTAATTTACGGTTGCATCCATTGGAGCTTCTTCCTCCTTCTAAGAAATCTTGGAGAGAAACAAGAAGCCTTTCTATCCCTCTTTATTTTTATCTTAGATTTATTTTACATTGCATACATCATATTCTTTATTTTTCCTTTCTCCTCTATTTTTATCTCAATCATATTGAGATCCTCCATAGTGTAACACTTGCACGCTCCTTTTTATAACATATCATCATTACATTTCCCACCCTTTGCATAGGGATTTAACGTCAAACACCAACAAGGTGTGTTCTCTTCCATGTTTTTATTGATTATTTCTATTAAGATTTGATGCTACACACCTCACCTTACTAATCTTGTTTGTTATTTTTTACAAGGGTAATTAAAGAAAGTTCCTTTCATCAGTCAGCCGATTGGAAGAAATGTTAAACTCACGATCTCCCCACACTTAAAAGGTATTTATCGCGTGATCACCTTTTCTTTATTGTTATATTTCTTCGAGACCCGCGTGTCTCTAGCGATAGGGGTGTAAACGGGTCAGATCCGGGTCGGATCTTTTAAGATCCGAATCCGGATCCGATAACAATAGATCCGAACATAACCCGAATCTGAAGTGAGACATTATTTTAAATTCAGATCTGATCCGAATCCGAATTTAAAATTTTGGATTCGGATCTAACCCGAAATCTTATTATGGAAATCTTTAATAGGAAATAATTAAGAGAATCCGAATTTATTGGTATTGAATTCGGATCCGATTTTTCGGATCTACATTCTAAACACCATGTTGCACCTGTTGAATACACATCTGAATTTTCGGATCTACATACAAAGCATCACATTGCACCAAAAGTCATGCTAACTGTATATTTTCGAATCTAAATTTTTGGGTCTACATACAAGACCACTACCGGAGACCAAATTAGTTGGAGAAGTAGACTAAATTTTCGGATCTCATGCAGCCACTTGAATCTTCAAGACTTTTAACCAAGCCTGTTGGATCCACGAGGGTTATCAATTCTGGCCACAGCCACCTGCAAAAATAGAACATTCAGGTTGACACTACATTAAACAGGAGATGAAAAAATGATGATAATAAAATGAATGTTTAGATGTGTTTCTGGTTCTAATTATATCAGAAGAGTAAACCACATATTAAGTTAGGAAAGGAGCAACATTGGACATCTCCAGGAAGATGGAGTCACAATGGATTAGTTAGGAAAGGAGATGGGATGTCATCCCAAAGAAAACATCAAGTATGGTGGCTGGTCCTACATTCTTTGGAGTGGACTTAACATGGGACAGAAACAACCAAATATTCAATGAGAAGAGAGAATTCAAGAACATGCATGTCATAAGGTTTTATCCATGACCATATGGTTGTCTGGACCAAGACCTGTGTGGAGAAAACATAAATGATTCTGACCTCCTCTGTATTTTTGAGTATGTAGAGGTATTTTACACCAGCTTGGTGGAGATATCTTTTTATGCAAGCAAATTTTTGTGAACATACTGACTTTAGACCTTTATATCCCAAGTTTTGACTTCAAATAAATACATGCTACCATCCACTGTTACATTTCAAAAGCTAGATTATCTTTCTTCTCTGTAACGTTATATGTGGATTCTTTCAGCAGTACTAGAGGTATGAGGTAAGATGATCCTTTTCCCCTCTATTACTTGTCATTGTGAGTGAAATGCTAGGATCCAAGTGGCTTGGGAATAGCAAGTTAGCAAAAGATCCTCAACCGGAGAAGGATGTATGGCAGCTCTCACACAGTTTGTTGGTGACACAATCTTATTCCAGAGGGTGCTAGGGTGGAGCTGAAGAGGTAACGAATTTAGGACTACTATTAGACTCTGAATATTACAATATGCTGTGATTAGGTTATCCTTAATCGATGGCATGCAAGCAATTCATAGCAACTCTGGTGTAGCATTTCCATGCACATGGACAATGATTTTGGACTTGACAGCTCTATGAAAAATGACTCTCCTGAATCAGACAAGAGGTCAGATTCTAGATATGTGCATATCCCAATGGACACATTGAATTTCACATGTGACTATTTTGGTTTGATCTCGGCACAATATAATTTTCAGATCTTTTATCCAGACTGCATCCAGATCTTCTAAATTTATTTAACTTTTCAAAAACAACAAAGTTTACTAATCCGCAAGGAATGGATGTGAATCCATGAAATAGAACTCTCAGCAAATGGCTTTAATAAAGACATTGGATGGAAAGTTGACCTACTGAAGCCCTTCATGATTCAAAATGAACTGGGATCTTTCCCAGTCAGAGTGAGGGGCAAGTGGGTTCTTTACAGGAGCTGCAGTCAAATAGCCCACCTTAAGGTAAGGTAAAGGCAGCTGCCAAGTGAAAATGTCAGGCATAAGTAGTAACAACAAAAAAGAATATCTGTAATCCCTTCAATACAAGGGCGAACTATTACATAATATTCCGCTTTTGTGCATAGCTAAAATAAAATGCCCTTCTTACTTATCAGGCATGCAGAAGTATTTGAAGCTAACAATTACAATGTTAACCGATCAGAGTAACACAATGAAAGAATGATATAAGATTCATAATAAGAATTGCCAAAGTACTTAATATCAGATTCAGAATATGGGTAAGACCTTTTTCTTTTAGAGATCTTTAACTTAGAGAAACTCTGAACAAATATGAAATCTTCTGAAACAAAAAATTGAAAACCTGAAGTTATCTTGATTGGGTATATATTCCTGAAAGGATTTTATACAAAGATAATTTTGATGGATAGTGAAATGGAAGAGACTAGACAGCAAGCTAAAGAATGTTGAAGCAACCTAAAAGTAGTATATATTGAAGAGATATAAGGATTCAAATTTTATAGCTTAGAAAATCATGAAGACAGGAAGCAAACACAGTAGAGATCAGCAATCATAATATTCATACTGTCATTCACATAAGTTGGTACTCGGCGGAGGTTTGAGTCCAAGGACTCTCCTCACGCAAAGTGTGATACTGCACACCTTTTGATATACCAGTCGCACAACCACCTTTTTTGATGGGGTTAATCATCGTTTTGTAACAGAAGCCACCGGTAAGGATGTGATCCTCCGAACGCTTCTAATCTATGTTTCCTGAGAGCCTCCCTAAATAGGAACAACAATGAACCCTTAAGCTGAGATTTGTTCAAACTTGAGCAACCAAGTACAGACCAATCATGGCATGCACAATAAGAAGGAAAGACTTTGTAACTATTGAGTGAATACAGTCTAGTTTAATTTGCAACTTTCCACATAAGAAAAATGGGTTCTTATTAAAGACTAGGAGTCACTTGTGCTTCTGGCATGAACAAGTGATGATTCTGAACTTTTTAATATTCCATAGTAAATTAATTATGTTTCAAAGTTGAATCCATACCAAAAGCAAAATTATAATAAAAATTAAGCCCTACTTATAATGAATAAAAACAAGAATGGTGCATCCAACGGAAGCCATGCACTATGACTCATGTTTGGAATTAAGATACCAAAGGTTTGGTGACTTCCCGCTTGTTACTACGAAATACATCTATGTCTCCTTTAGCCGACAATATCTGTAATTGATCATAACAATAGCAAGTTTAGTTGCCAATGCACATATAGCAAAAGCATATTCATATCTAGGCATTAGCAGTCTCACCTTTTTATTGAGAGGTCGAGCTTTAAACATGGACACTTCTTTCTTACCTTCTTCTCGATGATGGTTATCATTTCCATACAGTCTACAAGAAAGGACCAGCAAACTAATATTGGTATGCAAAAATTACATATGTTTGATTTTAAAGCAGCTACCAAGAAAGATGTCCACTAGGACAACTGTAGTTGTGCTCAATTTCAAGCGAGAGAGCATCGACCACTGAAACAGGGATGGACCATTATGCCAATCGATTCCATCTGTAGCATTTAAATGATGAAAATAACGCAAGGAAACTCCTTCTGCAGATCATCAATAGAGATATGAACCTTTCGCAATGCTTTTGAAAATCGAGACTAATTAGTGTGAAATCAAGAACCCAGAAAACAAAAAAGGATCTGAATCTTTATTCTGAAACTCCTCGCCACATAGAAACTCATGAGGCTATAGAAAAAACAAAGGTAAAAGACCTCCCAAAAATCACTTTTTTCTCCTTTTCCTCGTTCTAGTAGAAGACATGAGACTATAGAAAGAGATTCAGAGAAGCGGGATGTAACAGAGGGGGGAAGAGAGGAGGAAGAAGAAGAAGAAGAGGAAGTCTCTCAAATATGCTCCAGATTTCTTAATGAGTTCTTCTGAACCCCACCCAAATCCGATCGACGAGAGAGAGATAAAGAGATCATATAGAGTGAGATATGTTATGAACCCCACCCAAATCCGATCATAGAGAGTTCTTCTGAACCCCACCCAAATCCGATCGACGGGTGCCAGAGGGGGGTTTCCCATCCCCGACGATGAAGCCGACACCCGCACCCACTAAAGAGGAGGCAAGGAAGAAAGAGAAAGAGAGAAACCATATTCTGAGACGGTGAGAGCAGAGAGCCGAGTAGGGAAGCCAATCGCGATCGGGAAGAAGATCGCCGTCGCCGTCGCCGTCACTATGGTTGTTGCCGTCGAGGGTGGTCGAGGAGATCGCATCACCGTCGTCGAGAGACCGCTGCTGTCGCCTACCGTCGTCGGAGAAACCCTAGATAGACGAGAGGTGAGAAGGAGAGAGGCGAAAAGGGGAGAAAGGCAACTGTGAGCTGTCGACTGTCGTCTGCCGAGATCCCAATTGTCGCCCCGATAAGATGGCTTTTACGGCGCCTCGAGAACCCGATCCGACGATTGGGATTTCGGATCAGGAGGAACTTGCCCCGACTTTCTTATTGCCCGTCCCATATGTTGATCCGAATCCGAAAAACCAATCGAACTCGGATCAACTTTTCGGATGCCGCGTTTCCGTTGACAGGGCTATCTAGCGATCACATTCCATTTAGCATCTATGTACTCTTCCTCTCCTCTTATTATTATTATTATTATTATTATTATTATTATTATTATTATTATTATTATTTTATAAAATCTTGTGAATTTACATGATGCACGTGCGTTTAACGGAAAAAGGTTTAGGAGTTTTTTCAAAATTTTGGAAAAATTAAAATTGTAAACACGCTGTGTCCTCTTGCATTTTGGGTTAAATACTTGCAATTTTATTTTGAAAAATCATAATTTGAATATAATCTAAATTTTAATAATTTAAAATTAAATTTATTCACAAAAAGAAATTTGAAACTCATAAAAAATTAAGATCCGAGAACTCGGAGGCTTACACAATCTGTATGGTAGTGTTCAAAGCAGTTGCGATGGGTTATTTTTCAGAGTTCTACACTGTTGCACCAGCCACTGCACCAGCGGGAGGGCAAGCCCTTAAAAAATAGTAAAACTTTTCATAGATAGCCCCCCTGTGTAAGTTACTTATCTATACCATCCGAAAATCTTACATCAGACGGTCAGAAATCAATCCAAAAAAAAAAAGAACAGGTGGAATTCAGTCGGCATCTTTGGTTAAAGCCTATTTTATTGGAAAAATGATCTGTCTTTCTCTCTCTCTTTTCTTCGAGGGTGGGTAAGTTCGACAACTGATTACCTAAAAAAAAGAAGAGAAAAAAAAAAGAGAGAAATGATATCTGTGTGTGTACCGTCGGGTCGGCAACCTAACAGTGCGGCAAGGGGAACCCTATTTTCTATTGGAGTTGAAGCCGTCGTCGGAGAGAGTGAATGGCACCTGGTTGCGATGGAATCACGACTGCCGACTCGTGGATTCTTTTTGACCACTCGGGGATACAAAAGGGAGATCAATTTCAACAAACAAGGTTGACACGCTGCTGCAAGATGATGTTGACAAGAATGCGGCAGCCCAAGGTCCACCGTTGGCGGGGAGTACTTCAGGTACAGTGCTGAACGAGGGAAAAAGAAAAGATTAGGAAGGGCACAAACATATATTTCTAAACAAATTGGATGCTTTCGTTAAGTTTCATCTTCCAACCATCCCATTCAATCCGCTATTCCGCTAATGCGTCTATAATTATTATGGGAGTTGAATCATCCGGCAAAAATGGTGATTGTCTCGGTGAAGTCTCTCATGCTACAAACAAAGTGGACAAAAAACTAGCTGAAAGCAAAGGGGATGATGAGGGCGGGTCATCCGATAAACTTGGAAGCTACCTTCCGTTCCGTAAGAAATAAAAGAAGAAGAAACATAATCCACTCTTCCTTCCCGTCTCAATTTCTGGTTAAAGGCTTCTCTTGGATGCTATCCTCCACAAGCCACCATACGCCTGGATTGACCCCTCCCCCTCCCTAATTCCAGTATTTATCTTAAGTCTCCTCGGTATTGGATGGATGCATATTTGTTAAAACCTCCTTCGAAGAGTAACTCCTCATCTTCTTAGAGATTCAACCAATAACTTGAGATTGTAGGGAGGGGGTTACACATAAATACACAAGATACAATAGATTGTCGAATGCCACCTTTAATTTTTTTTTTTCACTTTCTCCTCTGAACTAAATATCCTGGGCAATGCTTCGAGAACATTTTTAGTTGGTCCATTTTCGCCAAGATTAGAGTTTTTTTTTCTGACTAATCTTAATTAGAAAGGAGAGGTTAATAGGGTGTTTGGGAATCTCGTTTGGATAGGTTAAGATTTTTTAATTGGTTTACGTTAAGATGATTAGTTTTGTTGTCAGTTTCCAAAATATTCCCTCGTGAAAGAGAGAGAGACAAACTTATCGGTCATTGAAATCTAGATATATATAAATTCTGTCAACTGCTTTAGCGGATTTGGTGGGCCCACGAAATGAAAGAGCAATATCTTCTGATCAATCCCATCTCTTCATGCCATATCTTGTACGTAAACCACCGAGGTTGGAAACAAATTTCCATAAATTATTGTGATATGCATATGCCACCGGGAAGGAAGCACACGTGGACTTCAAACCCTTGTGTGTGTGAGAGGGAGAGAGAGAGAGATGCATATGTTTAAAGTCGACTAGCGTACTGTTAGAATAATCTAGTATTGAAAGTTGACTAAAATATAATGTGTTTATATCAGTGGAGTTATCTTCCTTCGACACTTCAAGATTTAGAGTTGGATGATTAATCTAGTAAAGTTTAACGTGGTATTAGAGCCCATGATTACTATAGACCGTGCATCATGTTTGTCATATTAAATAGTAGATGTGTCAAGAATTACTTTGCTCAAATTTGACCTCTTTGTAATGTTAAGTTATTTATTATTTATCAATTTGTTTGAACTATTAAATGAATAATAAATAAATAAAATCTTAAATGTGTATATTTATTCTATTATTCAATAAGATTGATCTAATCATAAATAAATCATGGCCATATTACTAAAAATGTATAATCGATTCTTAATCGATCTTATTCATAGATAGAAATAAATGAACCAAGTGTTTATATGTTCATAATTTGCTCATTTATTAATCGAGCCTAAAATCTTATTCAGATTTGGCTCGTTTACTTAGTCGACCAAGTCCATTCATGGAACCCGTTTAAGAGTGTTATTCACGAAGTGTGCCTGTTGGCTTGCAAAGAGGGGGAGGATAAATTATGAAAGAGAAATACTTGTTGCACACAGTGCATCAACTACGTGTACACTCAACTATGGTGTTTTTTTTTTTTTAACTTTGTGGTCTGGTGATGCTGTGGCCAAGGGAGGGGAACAACTGAACAAGGGGAGGGGAAGGGTGAGATATCAAAATTGGAGAGGCACACCTGAATTTCGGCCCCCCCAACGCCCGCCAAGGAGGCGGTGATCATGCGCCAGCATGACGCATAAGAGTCGTGTGCCAACGGGGACCTCGCGTCTCAACGTGAAGACGTGAGATCGAACCCACACCCTCCTTCATAGGGGGGAGGGAGGAGAGGTGAATCACCGCGATAAGGTGAGGGTTCAATGCCTTCACATAGACCAATTGCAATTGAGTGAACATCAATCAGCACACACTTACTGTACACTAAATATTTCTCAGTGTGAAAACGCTGCCAAGAAAGCCCACATGTCCACCGCATTCCCCCCCCCCCCCCCGGCTTGACTTGCCCTCGTAGAGAGACGAGAGAGAGAGAGACGCGTAAGACGCGTATATTGGGTAAAGGCCCTAAAAAAAAGGCAGACGTCGACCTTTACGGCCTTACCCCGCTTTGACTTGTCCTCCATGGATTTGATTCATCGAATCCGGACGTATCGAACAATCAAACAAAGCAAAGGAAAGTACAGCAGATCTCCCAGCGGCTGACGACCACGCTCGCAGCGTGGAATTCTCCGTTGCCCGCCCCCACTGGACCCCACCCCACCCACCCACCCACCATAAATTTTGTCCTCTCATTTGTCACTGTATGATCACACTCCCCCCAAAAGGTCAAGAGAGAGAAACCCAATTCAAATTGACCGAGGAAAAAAAAGAAGAAGAAATTCCCCTTCCCCCGTTTTTATTTTCTCCCCCTTCTGTCTTTCTTTTGTGTGTGTGTGTGTGTGTTTGATTTGAGAGAATCCGAATGGGAGAAAGTACCGGCATTGGAAGGGCTGAGAATTTGGAAAGGGGCAGAGCTTTGATCATGCGGCGGGGGCAGAGAAGATGGGCGTCGTCCTCATGAGTGGTGTTCGCGTAAAAGAAGATCTCCTGCCTGTGGCTGTGACCACTGACCGCACGCGCCTAACCAAGGTCACTCCCTTTTTCTTGCTCTTATCCATGCTCCTCCTCCTCCTCCTCCTCCTCCTCTTCTTCTTCTTCTTTTGCCTTTTCGTTATTTATTTTCTTTTTCTCTTGCTTACTTTTTCAAATCGGGTTCCTGTTTCTTTGCATAGTAGTTGGCCCTGTTCCCTTGCTTTTGGATGGGTTTATTTTAGTACTTTTCTTTCTCTTGCCGTTTGAGGCGGTGCTTTTTTAGGAATAATACGGCAATAGCTTACTTGGGCTGTGGGTCAAATCACCTTTTTTTTTCTTTCTTTTCCTCCTCCTCCTGTCTTCTACCATCATGGGAAGGCTCTTGCCCCCATTGCTGCCTTTCATGTCGAGTACCTTGATTTGGTTTGTCTTCCCAAATTTATGTACGGGCTAACGTGGGTTACTTGCTTTCATTTCTTCTGCGTAGAAAGAAGAAAATTGAGGGTGGTGGAAGGGGCTGTCCTCTGGGAGTGTACACTTATTCAAATGCCCAAAATGATCACAAAACAAGGCCACCTCCGGTCCGGCCAGCAAAACTGCATAAAACGACTATTAAGATGAAGGTTGACTTCATTGTTAGATTGCATCAGCAGACATAATATATCGACCTATTTTTCCTTTATTTTTTTTTCTTGGGCTATTTCAAAAGAGACATTAGCCGGAGAAGCCTAGGAGGGCACACATGTGAAAGCAGGACACCACTCCCTTGGATGGCATCATGCCGTTTCTACTCGAGCACTTCCGATGGTTCAGATTGATTCCTTTCTCAAACTGGTGTGATGATTCTAGTGGAAGCTTCAAAGAGAAAGCTCAGTTCCACTTTTCCCTCCTAGACCTTGACATTCATAGCTCAATTGTGGCTCCGGGGATGCCGGCTTTTGGAGGTGTTTGACCTAGGATTCTTATATAAAGTGGGGCTGCCTCCATTGTCATGCATTGCCCACGATACCTCCTCATATCAGGTCCGGTTTCTCATTGTTGCATGCTTCGCCTTCACCTACCGGCTTCCCCACCCAACCAACCTATGGTAACCCATTGATTGCATTGCTACCTGCTAATTCATTTTGTCTTATCCAATGTTGGTGCTTGATGCCATTGCAGTGCCTATTTCCTTCGTCTTGGACTTCAAGCCCCGTTCACATGGAAAACTGGACAGTGTCATGTTCTTGTGTATCATTTTGTTTGGAAGTATATGTAGAAGAATCTTTGGAAATTTGAAGTTTTTTGAACAACATCGTGAAACAAAGAAACCAACTCGCCTTTGCCCACACTTGGAACAGAAGAATGCCTTCGTAACTTTACTTGCCTAAAAGCTCTTGGGCAGCTCTTGGGCACTTGAACTCATGATCTTGTTAACACTTTACGATTATTGTTTCGCAGGTGAATTAGCAACCCCACATCCAGGTTTGCATAAAGCTAATCTGCCGGCAGGCATCTGAGATGGGCCACTCTGTTTCCGACGTGGGGGAAAAAAAAGAATTAGATGTAGCCTCACAACGTCAGATGGAGAATGTGAGTTCTGTCTACAAGGTGGGACTTCCTACTCGCAAGAAGCTCGTGAGGGAATTCGCAGACACAGTGAAGGAAACATTCTTCGCCGATGATCCTCTGCGCCCTTTCAAAGATCAACCCAAAAGAAAGAAGATCGTTCTCGGACTGCAGGCGTTCTTTCCTATCCTTGATTGGGGGAGACACTACAATTTGAAGAAGCTCCGAGGAGACCTTATAGCTGGGCTGACCATTGCAAGTCTGTGTATTCCCCAGGTAACATAAGAAAGTGTTTCCCACGTCAACTACTAGTTACTGGCAGATCATTTGTTCTAACAATAGATCTTTTGGCATCAAATGTAGGATATTGCATATGCAAAGCTGGCTAATCTTGACCCGCAATATGGGCTTTGTAAGTTTCCATTTGTAAAATTAGAAAGCTGAACATGACGTCAACCTTTTTTTTTTCTCCTCCTCCTTGAATTCACTGGCATTTCCCCCTCCCCCCCCCCCAACATTTGCAGACTCGAGCTTTGTTCCACCACTAATTTACTCCATTATGGGAAGCTCAAGAGATATTGCCATTGGACCTGTGGCAGTGGTCTCTCTCTTGCTCGGAACTCTTCTTCAAAATGAGATTGACCCTCAGACACATAAAGAGGAGTACAGGAGACTGGCTTTCACAGCAACATTTTTTGCTGGTATCACTCAAGCTACTCTTGGATTCCTCAGGTAATACTTTGATCCATGAGCTATTGATGTTGTCCAAAAGATTTAGCAAATCAAGCATGGTATTTACCTCTTAGAATTATTTCTTCTTTCTTGTTGAGCTATATCTCCTATGAACAAGAGAGTCTCAGAACACAAGAGTTTATGTTTCTCGACTGCAGCATACTCCTCTAACGGTATGCAAAACTTTTGCAGTGGGTTCTTCAAGATTTATGCTCCATTTGTAGATTGTATGAGCCCTTCCTGTCTCCCTTGCGTTTGTTTCTGTTTCTTACCCCCATCTCTGCCTCAATGTCAAGGTCCCCCATCTCTGCCTCAATGTTAAGGTGGTGTTTATAGAAATAAGGACAGCCCTCCACATCCGGGCTTGAGACCTGGGCTCCCCCACCCCCACTAAACAAACAAAAACGAAAGATAAGAAAAAAAAAACCTCCTGACAAGCCCTTTTAGTCTCCCTTGCTGTTGCTTTGTGTTCTGTCTCCGTTGACATTCTTGTTCACTTTTTCCATTACAGAACTATTATATTGATATATGTTCAACGTTTCAGATTGGGGTTCCTGATTGACTTTCTATCCCACGCTGCCATTGTTGGATTTATGGGTGGAGCTGCCATTACCATTGCCCTTCAACAGCTTAAAGGTCTCCTTGGCATAAACAAGTTTACCAAGAAGACAGATATTGTATCAGTTATGCGCTCTGTCTGGGGTTCAGTCCACCATGGGGTAAGAAGACTATGTTGATTCATTCTTTCTTTGATTTTGTCAAGTGTTGGGTGATATCCAGCCCGTCTTAATTATTTGGATCTTTGCAGTGGAACTGGCAGACAATACTCATAGGGATCTCATTCCTGGCTTTTCTTCTGCTAGCCAAATGCGTTGTAAGAACCAGACCTTTTAATTCATATACATGACGAACCGCAATACTTGAAACATTCTTATCCATTTCATGGATTGCATGATCAGGGAAAGAAGAAGAAGAAGTTTTTCTGGGTGCCAGCAATTGCTCCATTGATTTCTGTGATTCTTGCAACCTTTTTTGTGTATATAACCCATGCTGACAAGAAAGGCGTCCAAATTGTAAGTACTGGTTTTCCAAATGATTTCAGACCACCCCGTATGGCTGACGAATCAAGGAGCTTCTCTTCAAATACCTTAGTATTAAGTCTAACACCTCTGCTGATGTTTAACAGGTGAAAAATATTAGGAAAGGAGTCAATCCGTCGTCTGTTGATCAAATTCACTTTACTGGTTCGTATGCTGCAAAAGGTTTCAGAATAGGTGTTGTTGCTGGCATGATCGCTCTCACGGTTTGTCAAATACCTAACATTTAATTCCAGCATGCATAAGCCTACTGATGCACTTGAACCAAAATGATGGACATGTTACAGGAAGCTGCTGCCATTGGGAGGACATTTGCTGCCATGAAGGATTATCAGTTGGACGGAAACAAAGAAATGGTGGCCCTAGGAACTATGAACGTCATTGGTTCAATGACCTCATGCTATGTGGCAACAGGTAAGAAAGATCAGGGTTTTTGGAGAAGAAAATCGAGCTTTAGCAAATGTATATTCGGCGATACATAGAATTAATGTGATGTAAGCAAAGTTGACTTTACTTTGTGGCTAATCATCCATAACCTTTTTTCTCTTTTCAGGATCATTCTCGAGATCAGCCGTCAACTACATGGCTGGTTGCCAAACCAGTGTCTCCAACATGGTCATGTCCTTAGTTGTATTCTTAACCTTGGAGGTTATCACACCCCTCTTCAAGTATACCCCAAATGCCATACTTTCGTCAATTATCATTTCAGCTGTGATTGGTCTGATAGACTATGAAGCTGCACTCCTTATCTGGAAGATTGATAAACTGGATTTCATTGCATGCATGGGAGCATTCTTTGGGGTAGTTTTTGCTTCTGTTGAAATTGGACTTCTAATCGCTGTAAGGAGAACACTATCCTTTTCAATGTCTTGTTTCCTAAACCCTGCATCTGCACTGTTCACAGGATTACCAAACTTTATGATTTATGGCAGGTTGCAATATCATTTGCAAAGATTCTCCTACAAGTAACAAGACCAAGGACTGCATTACTTGGGAATCTCCCTGGAACCACAATATACAGGAATATTGAACAGTACCCTGAGGCAACAAAAGTCCCTGGCATTCTTATTGTCAGAGTTGACTCAGCAATTTATTTTTCTAATTCGAACTATGTCAAAGAAAGGTATCAACTCCTTCTAGCCTGTTAATAATTAAAGCACCGTTCTTTTGCTAGAACATGCAGTGCAGCACTATAAGAGATCATGGTTAAGCTGTTGAGCTATAAATGGCTAAATGATAGTACATCTTCCTTGATTTCAACTGGAGCGATAGTGGGAAGTAAGGAACTCTATGCTGGAAAATTTAAAGTATTGGAATAGGACCTATGTTTCTAGCAATTAAAAGACACAATGTTAATCCTAAAGTATTGTCTAAATTGGGATTAATATCTATGTGAATTGTAGCTCGTTTCATGTGTCAGGTGTGTGAAACCTAGGATTTAGCTTTTGCAAAAATCTAAGGATGAACTTACAAATGCAGGTAATATCCCACTAAAAGTATGGGTTTGGGGTTTATAAGCTTCGAAGTACTCTATAAAGGATGATAGCCTTTGGGTTTTTATAAGATAGAGCCGTGCGTTCCTCTCTTTACTCATGAAAATTCCAGCTTTTATGGGCAGCCTTGCTTTCCTCTTTCTACTCCAACTGACTTTAGCTACCACTATTTTTTCTTGGGTTGGGGGGCTTTCATCATTTTTATGATCACATGCAATTATGTATGCATAAGCCATGAAATGAGCAGTTAAATAAGGTTTATCATTTATGCATGAAAAATCTAAAAACTAGAGAAAAAGATAAAGGCACAAAGTGCCTCACCGCAAAAGGCAGAATAGGATGAAGAAGTAAGAGTCAAAAGCAAACTGCCACCTTATATCTATAGGCAACTTCTTTAGCCTTGTCTTATCTTACAACACCTATCCAATGTTTTTACACAAAATATCCTCATCCTTGTATCCAAATAAAAGTATAGTTCTGCATATTACCCTTTGGACATCACATCTTGCTACAATGTCTGCTCTGTCCCTTCAAGATCAAGTACATTGTGCAATGCATGAAATGAACAGAAGATTGGAACTGTGCTCTGCCTTATTGTTGTCCCTTTAGGCTGATGAGTTCTTACGTATGAACATCACATCTTTGGTGACCTCAAGCCAATAATTGGTCAAGAACCTGGCTAAACTTCATGTCTTCCTACTCTATGAACGTATGCTTCGTGGAATAGGCCTTTATTGGGTTAACTTAATTGTGGCATTCGGCACCTACCTCACCTCCCTCACCAACAATGAGTTGACAGCCTCAGCACATATGCACCACATCAAAATGTGATACCTACTACAAAGTTGGTTAACATGCTATTTTTTTTCAGGATACTGAGGTGGCTGACCGATGAGGAAGATAAACTGAAGGAAAGTCAGTTGCCAAGGATCGAGTTTTTGATAGTGGAGATGTCTCGTGAGTGATGCCCCATTGTTTCATCATTCCATTGTTTTTGCATGTAAAGGAGGTCTGTCCTGCTACTTATTTGCCGAAATTTCCATTTCTCAGCGGTCATTGATATCGACACTAGTGGCGTCCATGCTATGGAAAATCTGTACAGGAGTCTCCAGAAGAGGGGCATCCAGGTAAGAAGCAGCTGGTAATTCATGTCTACAGAACACCAAAGCACAGTGAGCACAGCAATATATATATATATATATATATATATATATATATATATATTGGGCTGGGCCATGTCTTGGCCCATGATGGGTCACTCCTAAGCTGGCCCCACCCTGGCTAATTCCTTTGTCATTAAGTAGAGTATGAGAGCTGACTCAGAACCACCACACTCACCACTGCACAAGCCAGGTGGGCATAGGATTACCCTGTCCTCAACTCATCACAGTGGGTGCACACAAGACCTTGATCCAGTTCAATTGTGCTTGGATCGGATCGCAAAGAGACCCGTTGCCTCATGGGGCATGGCAATGTAGGGAAGTCTGATGATAGTCCATTTCATCCCATTTTGAGAAAGAAGTTTGAACAGGGAAAGACTTACAGGATCTCACATGCTATCTGCAGCTGGTACTTGCCAACCCTGGGCAGGTGGTGATGGACAAGCTCCTCGCATCCAAGTTCACGGAGATCATCGGCCACGACAAGATCTTCCTGACCGTCGGAGAAGCTGTTCTGACCTGCGCGCCCAAGTCATCGCTGGAGGCATGAAGAGGGAGCACATGTACATATAAGTCCATGCCACTCTCCGAACAAAGCCATCTCTAAAGAGATGAATAAATAAAGAAAGGGTAGAAAGAAATGGATACCTGTGAAGAGGAGGAAGAAGAAAGCAGGCGAAAGGGGAGTGGAAGGAAATGAGAGGGAGGTAGAAGAGAGCAGGCGAAAGGGGAGCTGCGTTCTCTTCATATTTCTGATGTGTATATAAATGCATGAGGGATGGGGAACACTATTGTCGTGGGGGGGGGGGGGAGGTGGTTTTTTTTTTTTTTCAGTGGGGCGACATAACATGCGTGCAATGCTCTATGCTGCGCACCATAAAAAGTTGCCACGCGTCATAATGGGTCACCTTGGATGCCCGTGAGTCACCGGACATCACGAAGAATTGGGCGTATATTAGAGTGCTTGTATTTTTCCTAAAATTATGGGGTCTCTCTCTCTTTCTCACTCACACACACACACACACATTCACGATCTAATTAATGATTTTTTTACATACACATAGTAGATATAAGTCTATAATAAGAAATACTCGTTTACTCATTTTTTTTTAAATTTTAAGATGAGAATAGTAGGGGAGCATCCAAGAAATGATTGATAGGATGTTGTGGTCTTTTCGGTGTCCTCTAATTATTCCCAAAAGTGGGTGCTGAAACGGTGGCTTATGAGGTGAACGCTGGTCCCCGCAAAAGGTTGGCAACGAAATGATTCGCTCCCAAGCGGAGTGCACATGGTCTGCGGCCCATGGCCTGCTACCAGACTAACAAATTCGAAGGGCGCTTTTGGTTCGAATGTATTAAAATGAGATCATGCACGGTAATGATTGTCAGAATGTTAAGAATTTTTGAGATAAAAAATTTCAGGCCTCTTTCACCTTCACTTTGGGTACGATGATAAATGATAAATATTTTTGTCATTAATAAAAATGTCGGTGGGGTTAAAATGTCGGTAAAGTTGTATATGATGTTTAAATAGTCGGTTTAGAGTTTAAATAGGTTGGTTAAATGATTGATAGATTTAAAATAAGAATTTCATGGTTAAATAGTGTCGAATTCCACTTATAAGCTCTGATGTGTTTATCTATCTCTTAATAAGAAAATCTGTGGAGCACATATGTCAGAGCACATATGTAACATTTGACTGGGATTAAGATTTTATATGGGATTGATTGGAATCTGCTGTTCATCCTAACCAAACGGCCCCTAAGCCGCAAAGAGTTACCAAGAGTTACCCGTGGACCTCAGTTAGTGGTCGTGGGCCTAATAACTGGTTGATATGATTGGGTGGGCTATGGCCCAACACCTTTTCCTTGGGGTGCAAATGTGACTAATATTAGGGTGACTTTGATAACAAAATAAGGGTCGGGTAAGGTTAGTTATTCATCTTATTCTGTCTAGCCGACTTTGATAGCACCATTTGGGTTGGGTGAGTTATTCCGGGTAGGGTAGGGTGAGCTTGAGTTAAGTGTGGGTAGCTTATTCGACCAAAATGGTTGAATCAACTACTCAAGATCAGGTAAGTTAGGGTTATGTGATTTTTTTCATTTATATTTTATCTAGAAATCAATTTTTAAATTCATAAACTTCACACTCAATATTATCGGAACCGAATCGGTGCCTGAACCGGCCAATGAGCTGGTTCGGTTCGAACCGATTGGACTGTTCAATCGAACCGGTTTGAACCGTGATGTCATCATAATATTGATACATGGTCCAGCCCGATTCTATAACCCAAGACAATAAGAAATAAGATATAATGATCAAAATAAATAAACATACATGTATAATTATTAGTCATGATTATGTAACTATACAAGTAAAAAAATAATAATAACATGGTTAAATAAATTGACCTTAAAATTTTATAATATTTCATTGGTCTTCACTTTTTATAATTGACATCTATACTCCTTTAAACATTTAAATTTCAAATATATCTAAAATAAATGATAAATAATAACAAATCAATAATAATAAGATAATTTTGTTCATACGTACATATCATTTTGAATATCTAAATATTTTTATATTTATTTTTTTTATTTTAAAGGGTGAATCGAATCGGACCGGGTCGGACCGGTTCACGGGTCGGACCGGTTCACCGGTCGAACTGCGGTTCGTCCGATTCTTTAACATTAGACTGGACCAACCTTAATCGGACCAATTCTTTGACCGGTTCGACCGACCGGCCGGTCCGATCCAGTTCTGATAACATTGTTCACGCTAGAATAATCTATCAATCTTACCCCAATCGATCTACTGTGACTCGTTAAAAAAAAAAACTTGGATCCTGTTTGTGAGCAAGATAATAATATCGAGAAAGAATATGCGATGTGTTATCTTGTTAAAATAACATAAATTAACGTACGGGATATTTATTCATATTCCATTTTCAATTTTTGTATTTTTGTTTTGAGGTGTGATATAAAATAAAAAGTAAGACAATGGGGAACACTTTGAATCTTGCCGGATGGATGGTGTTGATAGCTTGTCCCCGTTGCTGGAAATTAAGTGCGTAGGGAAGACATGAGCCACCAACGGCAACAATGAGAAAGCTGTAAAAGTCGTCACTAGCGGGAGCCGCCGTCGCCGTTGCCACCGCTAGTGATGACCACGGTAGTGATTTCTTCAGATCTAACACCACCACATCCATGCACGGTGATTTGGAATCCACGGGAATGTATGAGCCCCCCCTTACAAGAACGTGGAAGAGGGCCAAGTGGTAGTAGTAGTGCACAATCCCACACTGCCTCTTCCTATTAGACCAAGCCAGATTGGTGGCCCCCTTTGCCATAGCAGATTAAGACTTTCGTGCCATCCGTTGCTGGGGACGGGAGGGGTAATGTAGGGTATCCATTAATAGGGAATCGATTTTATACAGTGATGGAGACGGGGGAGTCAAGTGGGAGATTGCATGGCCCCCTCAAGCCTCTCCCCATCCCTCTTAAAATATAGAAAGTGGCCCCCTCCTCTTCCCCCCTGTCCAAAAAAAAACATCAGTAATCATTTATTTTATATTATTTTGAGTTATCTCTTTAATTTAGTGTATTATGTTTGGGATTATGATATCATTTAGTAGTCATTCTCATCTATTATTTTATTCCATTCTGACATGGACACTTCTTACCAGGCTTCAAGTCCATGGGTATTGTCTTAATCATGAGGTGCGAAGTCCGAACGGTGCAGGCTCTGGCCTCATCTCCTCCCCATAGCCGCCTCGGGCTCCACTCCTTTTTCTAATTGTCGGCCGGCACAATCTCATCATGACCGACACACCATGTGCTAGGATGTGATTGACAGGGCGTAACCCCCAGATGCACAATCACCTCAACGGGTCGATTGTCGTTAATGACACAACTTAAGTACGTTGAAATGACATCGCAAGTCATGAAGGATCTCGCCCTTTGCTCCATTGATTTCTCTCCATCTCTCCATCTTTTGTTGACTTAAGTGATACGTGCGGCGGAAAGTGAGATAGAGGGGGGGGGATGAATAGATCACTCCCAAAAATAATACAACACAGACACGATTTCTCAACCCCTCCAAATGCAGTGAAAAGGATTTCGGAGACAGGCAACAAAGAGACAGGAGTAAGAAATGAGATCGAGAAAGCCACCCACAATGAAGCAATGTGACAAGTAGATGGAGAGCAACACAACGTAAACATGCAAACCACAGAAGAGACTGGGAATTTTTTAGGTGGTTCGATTGCTGTCCGCAATCTATGTCCACCCCTTACTCAAGAGAGTAAGGTTTCCTTGCAATATAGAGTCGCACACAGCAGACTCAGTCTGCAACAACTGCTGCCAAACAGCTTGTCCTGAGGAACAGCCTCCTTAGTCTTCTGATCAACCAGAAGAAAAACACTGGAGAACCAATTTCCCTTCCTTTACACGCAGCAAAGGGGACCCTGT
Organism: Amorphophallus konjac; assembly: GCA_022559845.1. Lineage (NCBI taxonomy): Eukaryota > Viridiplantae > Streptophyta > Magnoliopsida > Alismatales > Araceae > Amorphophallus > Amorphophallus konjac. The sequence continues at coordinate 89,005,095 of CM040119.1, forward strand.
GCAGTTACTCCCAAGCAACTCACACAAACAGAGGATCGAACCTCTCTTCCTCCAAGACAATGGAGGGAACTAGAGAACCTCTCCCTTCCTCCGAACAGTGGAGGGTAACAATATGGAATGAAGATTAAGAAAAAACTTGAAACCAAAACAATCGTTGAACGATAATCTTCTCTAGAAACCAAAAGCAATATAGCTTCCGTAGAAGCAGATCTTCACGATCACAACCACTTCTCTCTCTCAGATATTTTTTTCTCTCAGCTCTGGATGAAGTGGGCTTTCTCTAGTTTTCTTTGCTCTCTCGCTGCTCTTCTTTCTCACTGTTTCATTCTCTATCGAACCCTTTTCCACAGCATATATATATATCTGATCCAGAACCTTAGGCGTGTGGATACCACGTTTCTCGCCTAAAGATGTTGAGGTACGTGTGAGAATGTTCTGAACGTCTATCAACCTCGGATCACGTGCCATATTTCTGGTAAATGCACAGACAAATTGTCAGAGAAGAAATGTATATTTTGTCATACACTTAGCACAATTCGTATTGGTGTATAGAGTAAAGAGACAGAAACTGCACTGAGTCAAAAGAATAAGCATCGGCTAAGACGGACATGACAAGCACCGACTTGGAATGAATCAGAAGACGCCCAAATCTTCGTTAGCTGTCTAAAGGACTTGCACCGAGTCTAATAGGACATGAAACAGGAACTGTACTGACTTCGTTGCTACAAAAAGGTGTATAGGCCTGTTTGCGATGGGTTTATTCCTTCTTAATATTTTATGTATATATATATATATCTTATTTCACGTGTCGATCAACCAATTAACTAACTGGTAATTAACTGACTGATTGACGGCGCGGGCGTGCCAGTCACGTACGTGACAAGTTTATTATGCGCTCATCTTGACCCGTATCGGGCGAAAGTGAGGTTCGGTCGGGACCAGCAGTCCGCCATACCATAAAGGCTATGGCGTTAATTACATCCCCCGCGAGGAGGGAACACCTTTGATTAATTACCGAGATAGTGGGCTGTCGAGGTCGGAATAAAAGATGCGACGTTATGAGCATGACAAGATCACACGGAATACGTCTATCTATCATGCGAGGGGAGCGTGGTTTATTGAATTAGTGACCCTCGATACAGGGCGGAGGACGTAGGTCCAAAGACCACCAACGCGCATAGCGGAGACTTCCGATCGGGCGTAACCCGGCCTTCCGTCGGTGCCATTTGATATACTCGAGGGTCTATGCAAACATGCATGCATGACGATGATAACTATGCTAAGCATGGCAACAGAATTATGAAAGTAAGCAGTGATCAATCACGTCTGTTAATCTCCGCCAAGTGAGGCAAGGATAGTAGCACAAACCTGATAGTAAAACGATTCGGATCCGAACGTCACTTCTCTTATTCAGTTTATTAGGATTCATTAATTCCGGCCACGGGAGACGAAGGTCACCCCGAGGGTGGGTGAATGATTAAAACAACATCAGGACTTAAAACTGATGCAGCCACGCGTAGGGGTAGGGTTCCCTGGCGCGGCTAAACGTGGGCAAACAGAACTAATCCGGCGCGGCCAGACATAGGTAAAAGGGCTAAACCAGCGCAGCCAAAACGTAGGTAAACGGGCTAATCCGGCGTGGCCATGGGCAGCTGTTAGCCCGGCGCGAAGGCCTTGGGGCGCGCCGGTTTAGGGCGCGCCGGGAACGGAGCAACCAACGCGAAGAAAAAAATGAGTCTTATGTTGATACGGCGCGGTAGGGTACCGCGCCGTATTAGGGCGCGCCAGGCTCGGGCCGCACCGTTTTAGTCAATTTTTAGAAGAAATTCACAATATTTTGGTTCATTCAAGATCCTTATGATAGTTTCAAGTCAACCAGACCGATTACTTATTTGATTGAAGTCTAAGATCCCTCGGAAATGATGCAGTAAGTCAGTGCGAGGTTCACACTCGAGCACTGAGTTGATTGGGTTCAGAATGAGCATCGGATTACGACTTAATTATTCTGAGTCTGCCCAAAATTGGGCAGCATCTCCCCTGAACATGAAGAGTTGCAGGGGAGGAACGGGGTCATACCCACTTGTGGAGTAAGCCCCTAAACCGCCAGTCTGCACAGTGGCAGCCAGCAAACTCCCAACGGATAGGGTACCCCGAGGACTAGCCTACGAGGGGCACCAAGGTTCCGTGGGTGAGGATAGAGGGATGAGGCCACTGATAATGGGAGCAGCACCCCGAGGGCTAGCCTACGAGGGGTGGGCAACCCACAGCCTATGACACATCCCTTGGAGGGGCAGACCATTAAGAGAGTGAAGCTCCGAGGGCTAGCCTACTAGGAGCACACATCCCTTGGCCTCTATCGGGTCTCCAGATTGTTGGGGTTAAGCTTGTTAGGCTAGGATCCCTGTTATTATCTGCTGTGGCCTTGAGGAAGCATCTACCATCGAGAGGTAGAGCCCTCGATCACCTAGCAGTTCAGTGAAGTAATGGGGAATGTCCCCCTCCCCGGGTGATTAAGACGGAATGAAAGAATCTCGGAACGGTTCAACTGACCGTGATGCAGAGGGGTAGTCAATGCACAGATGAGATGAGCCAATCGTAGAAGCATATGCTCGAACAACTAGGACGCAACATTCAGGCGATGGATCCTGCCATCCCAAAGGCGACTGATGCGGGACGGACACGGGAGACGACACTATACAGTGCCACCCTCGGACTCTAAGTGAAGACGCGACCAGCAATACACACCAGGGAGACGCTAAGCCCGACACTATGAGCTCCTAGTGGCAAACGTCGCTAACAGAAGTACAAGCTCACTCGGCGTCCCATGCGAGGGAAAGCGTGGATCGTGCGCGGTTAAGGAACCGGCAGAGTTCAAGGTAGTCAGACTCACTTCCGGACTCGGATCGAGTCGCGGGACGGGTCACTCTCACGCTCACAGCGGTGACATGGACACACGGGCTAGGAGCCTACACTCTCGACAGCGGCCTAAGACCGTATACTAGCTAAGCAATGTAACACCAAGAAGTGAAGACCTTTACCTCCACGCACCCGGCGTGGCGAAGACACCCCGGCTGACTTACGGACCCCCGGTTAACATATTTCACAGCGGTACAAAAGGATTCGACCCACTCCACGCAGGGAGGTAAAAGGTCACATGTGGGCCCCGGGGATCACGCAAATCAGGTTGACAGGCAGCATCTTGATGTCGACTCGACGCGCCGAACTCCGCGTTTTCGTGCTTCCCGAACGGCGGGTTCTGCGGGCCCGTGGGGCCCACGGATGGCGCTGTCCTCCGGATCTGCGGAGGTGGGTCCCACTATGATGGAGACCCCTGGTGGCGCGCCTCCACGGACGGCGGTCGGCCGGAGGCACCGATTGGCGGCCGGTCGGGTCCGATCTTCAAGTTGTGGAATGGCTGCCCACGGATTTCAGTTCTGTTTTCCCTGCGCGCGCTCCGGCGAAAACAGCCGCTGCGGTCGATCCCTACGTCGGATCGGGACGCATGAGCTATCGTTGGAAAGCTCTCTTCAAATGCTTCAATCTAGACTCAAAGAGATCTGATGGATCTAGCCGGATCTAGACTTTAATGAATTTACAAATCCCTGTTGTACAGTAACTGAGACATCAGATTTACAGGGTACTTGTCTGAGAACCACCATTGACCGCCTACTTTCCGTGGGAATCAGACTTCGAGCTCTTCTTCAACATTGTAGATAATCAAACCATGAAGCTGGGACAATTTTTAGAATTGGATTTGGAGCTGGTGGTGATTTGATAGGATTTTTGGAGTGTCTGGTGGTCGGATCTGGGAACTGGCAGAAAGTACTGTAGCTAGGACTGAGAACGAATTTTAGAAAATATGCAATGGATGAACCAAAAATTAAAAAAAATGGTGGATGAAGGGATGGATGCAAGGGACACCCAGTTAAATTGGGCGAACCAAAGAAAATCAAAAAAAGGACCTAAGACTTGAAACTCTGGGCGGGTGGAAATGGAAACAGACAGTAGACAGATCTGGAAACTGTGATTGGACGAAAATCAAAAAATACCAAATGAGATCTTTATGACGAACCAAAATTCTGAGGATGTGCTGGACACCTCTGGGACATTCAGTAAAAGTTACAGCTCGATCTGAGGCCGTGGCTGAGACTGGAATTTCGTGGAAGTGGCTGTGGTACTGCATGGACAGAACTCCGGCGAAGGCGATGGCGGTGCGGTGGCGGCTCGTGGCTGCGGCGGCGATGACCGGAACTGATAGGGGAGGAGTCACACCTCCAGAGGCAACCTTCACAGCTGCAAGGGGGAAGAGAGGGGCGCACCAAGCTGGAGCTCCAACAATTTCTTGATTCCAAATGGCATTAATTCATCAAAAATGGAAATTACAAGCATATATAGGTCACCAATCTAATCAATCCTCCACCGTTGGATCTAGGGGTGGGAGATTGAGGGCTAGGATTGCATGTGACCATCCACACAAATGAAAATTAAAAAAAAATAAAGGGGGGGGGGGCGGCCTATTGACTAGAATGGCAAGGATGTGGAAGTTGGACTTGGTAGGTGGGGGTAGGTGGCCTCTCATTTGGACTTTTCAAGTCCATTGTCCCCCATGTGTCCAAATACCATTCAAACTTCTAGATGCTCCCATGTGGCATGTTGACTGGCCCCATGTGGGACCCTAGGCTGAGGTGGCCCAATGTGGTGGGGCCCGGGGGGCCCGTGGGGCCCACGGGGTCCGAAATGCTCGTAAGCCCCTATTACACTCAAAATGGCAAACCGAATGCAACGAAATAAATACAAATTACACACACATAAAGTCTAGCTAAATATAATAAATGGGGAGGCTCAAGGCGGAGTCTCCAAGCTGTCTCCGAGCCAGATGGACGCTGAGGTGGCTCGTGTCGTGCTCCGTGTGCGGTACCGGTGGCTCGGTGTGTCGTGCCGATCAACAGCTCGGGTGTCCGCACCAATTCTCCCCGGGTGGGAGAAACTCGACCCTGTCGAGTAAGGGTCTGCATCGCTCCTGTATCGCTCCAAAAGGTCCGGATCAATCTGCTGCAACTCACCATGTGTGATCCATGTGTCCTCAGTAGCGGGCCGTCCTCTCCATCGCACTAGGTAGCGCGGGTAAGATCCACTCCTGGTAACCGTCACTTGCTCGTCCAGTATACGATCTATATGCTCACGCTGCCGTGAAAAAGGGGCTGGAGGTGGAAGTGGACACTCAGGTGTGGGATCACTCTCAAGGGGAGGAGATGGCTCAAAAGGCTCACTAGGGATCACCGCTGGGTCCCTATATGCAACAAGATCCGATACATTGAAGGTAGAGCTTATACCATATTCCTCGGGCAAGTCCACAACGTACGCATTGGATCCAACGCGTTTCAACACTCTGAATGGACCGGCTCCGCGAGCTTGCAACTTCTTAACGGTTCCAGAGGGAAACCGTTCAGGTCTTACCCTGATCATGACGTATTCGCCCTCGTGGAACTCTCGGTGGTGTCGGTGGGCATCGGCTAACTCCTTGTACCGTGCATTGCTGGACTCAATGTGACGACGGATGTCGTCATGCAAACTCCTAACATGCCTAGCAAATGACTCGACCGACTCCGACACTCTAGCATGGACAGGCATGGGGACAAGGTCAACGGGTTTCCTAGGCCTACGACCTGTGACAATTTCAAATGGACTCATGCCAGTAGACCTATTCACCGAATCATTATATGCAAACTCAGCCATAGGTAGAATGAGATCCCAATCCCCAATGCGGTCCCTAACAAGACATCTCAAAAGATCACCCAGACTCCTATTGACCACCTCGGTCTGACCATCTGTCTGGGGATGGTATGCAGTGGAAAACTTGAGGTGCGTACCCATCATATGCCATAGTGTCTTCCAAAAATAGGAAGTGAACCTAACATCACGGTCAGACACTATAGTGCGAGGCAACCCGAACTTGCACACCACATGAGTAAGGAATAGGCGGGCTACCCTAGAAGCATCCGAAGTCTTTGAGCAAGGGATAAAGAGGGCCATCTTCGAGAAACGGTCAACCACCACATAGACCGAATCATGCTTCCTAGAGGTACGTGGCAATCCCAAAACAAAATCCATGCTGACATCCTGCCACGGGGCATCAGGCACGGGGAGAGGCGTATAAAGGCCCGAGCTTTGCTTCTTCATTTTGGCCGTAGCACATGTACGGCACTGAGCCACGATGTTAGCAACATCGCGCTTCAAGCTCGGCCAATAAAATCGATGCTCCACTGTCTCAATAGTCTTGTTCCGACCAAAGTGGCCGGCTAGACCTCCCGCATGTAGTTCCCACACTAGGAAATCTCGAACCGAAGTTCGGGGAACACATAGCCTGCTACCTCGAAAGAGGTAACCCTCCTGAAGCACATAATCATCATGGTCTCTCGAGGGCCCGGCCTGGAGAGTAGTAAAAATCTGACCGAAGTCAGGACAATCAACATAGGCCTCCTTCATCTTCTCTAGCCCTATGACCTCGGCACTCATGGTGGTAAGAAGACATGCTCGCCGACTCAAGGCATCGGCCACCTTGTTCTCCACTCCAGCCTTATGTTTTAGCACAAAGGTGAACTGCTGGAGATACTCAACCCAACGACTATGACGCGAATTCAGCTTCTTTTGGGAATGGAGGTACCTCAAAGCCTCATGATCGGAGTATAAGACAAACTCCTGATGTAATAGGTAATGCCTCCAATGCCTAAGAGCCTGAACAACTGTGTAAAACTCTTTATCATATGTGGAATATCGCAGTTTCGCATCATTCAGCTTCTCGCTGAAATATGCGATCGGGTGGGACTCCTGACTCAAAACTCCTCCTATCCCAACACCCGACGCATCACAACAGACCTCAAACACCTTCGAGAAATCAGGCAGTCGAAGGATAGGTGTCTGGGTCATGCGATCCTTGATGTCCCTGAAGGCAGCAGATGTGGCCTTCGTCCATACAAATGTGCCCTTACGGATGCAATCCGTGATCGGGGCAGTGACGGAGCTAAATCCACGGATGAAGCGACGATAGAACGTCGCAAGGCCATGAAAGCTGCGGACATCATGAACCGTACGGGGTTCCGGCCACTCAACAATGGCCCGGACCTTCTCCGGATCGGCGGAGACCCCAGTACTAGACACAATGAAACCCAAGAAGGTAAGCTGAGATGTCATGAAAGCACACTTCTGTGGGTTCGCAAACAACTGCTCTCGCCGAAGAAGTATACAGACCTGCCGAAGGTGGTCTAAGTGGTCCCCTGTGGTGCGGCTATAGATAAGGATATCATCAAAATACACCACTACAAAGACTCCAATGAAAGGTCGAAGGACCTGAGTCATGAGCCGCATGAAAGTGCTAGGGGCATTGGTCAACCCAAAAGGCATGACCAACCACTCATATAGACCGTCCTTGGTCTTAAATGCGGTCTTCCACTCATCACCTGGCCTAATCCTCACCTAATGATAGCCGCTCTTAAGATCGATCTTCGAAAAGATAGTGGCACCTGCCATCATGTCCAGCATGTCATCAAGGCGGGGAATAGGGAACCTGTACTTCACGGTGATTTTGTTGATGGCACGACTATCAATGCACATTCTCCACGTGCCATCCTTCTTCGGGGCGAGTAATGCGGGTACAGCACATGGACTCATGCTGTCCCGGACAGATCCTCTCTGCACAAGCTCATCGACCTGCCGTTTAAGCTCGGCATGCTCCGTGGGGCTCATTCGATAATGAGGAAGATTGGGCAAAGAAGAGCCCGGAACAAGGTCGATGGCATGCTGAATATCCCGCATAGGTGGGAGTCCCTCGGGAAGCTCATCGGGGAATACATCAGCATACTCCTGCAGAATGGGAACAACCTCGGGTGGGAGCTCACCCTCGGAGTCCCGCTCCACCTCTCGGACCGTAATGGCAAACACCGGACAGCCCTGACTAAGCTCCTGCTCCATTTCCCGGGAGCTAATCATCATCAATCTCCTCGTCGAGGGCTCTCCTGGGCCAGAGGTAACGGTCATAGCCCGAGCTGGGGATGGGGTACTAGCCCGTGTGTCCATGTCACCGCTGTGAGAGTGAGAGTGACCCGTCCCGCGACTCGATCCGAGTCCGGAAGTTGAGTCGGACTACCCTTGACCTCCGCCGGTTCCTTAACCGCGCACGGTCCGCGCTTTCCCTCGCTTGGGACGACGAGTGAGCTTCCACTTCTGTTAGTGACGTTTTACCACTAGGAGCTCGTAGTGTCGGGCTTAGTGTCTCCCTGGTGTGTGCTGCTGGTCGCGTCTTCATCTAGAGTCCGAGGGTGGCACCATATAGTGTGGATAAGACTGGAATTTCGTGGAAGTGGCTGTGGTACTGCGTGGATAGAACTCCGGCGAAGGCGATGGCGGTGCGGTGGCGGCTCGTGGCGGCGGCGGCGATGACCGGAACTGATAGGGGAGGAGTCACACCTCCAGAGGCAACCTTCACAGCTGCAAGGGGGAAGAGAGGGGCGCACCAAGCTGGAGCTCCAACAATTACACACCGAGCCACCGGTACCGCACACGGAGCACGACACGAGCCACCTCAGCGTCCATCTGGCTCGGAGACAGCTTGGAGACTCCGCCTTGAGCCTCCCCATTTATTATATTTAGCTAGACTTTATGTGTGTGTAATTTGTATTTATTTCGTTGCATTCGGTTTGCCATTTTGAGTGTAATAGGGGCTTACGAGCATTTCGGACCCCGTGGGCCCCACGGGCCCCCCGGGCCCCACCACATTGGGCCACCTCAGCCTAGGGTCCCACATGGGGCCAGTCAACATGCCACATGGGAGCATCTAGAAGTTTGAATGGTATTTGGAGACATGGGGGACAATGGACTTGAAAAGTCCAAATGAGAGGCCACCTACCCCCACCTACCAAGTCCAACTTCCACATCCTTGCCATTCTAGTCAATAGGCCGCCCCCCCCTTTATTTTTTTTTAATTTTCATTTGTGTGGATGGTCACATGCAATCCTAGCCCTCAATCTCCCACCCCTAGATCCAACGGTGGAGGATTGATTAGATTGGTGACCTATATATGCTTGTAATTTCCATTTTTGATGAATTAATGCCATTTGGAATCAAGAAATTGTTGGAGCTCCAGCTTGGTGCGCCCCTCTCTTCCCCCTTGCAGCTGTGAAGGTTGCCTCTGGAGGTGTGACTCCTCCCCTATCAGTTCCGGTCATCGCCGCCGCAGCCACGAGCCGCCACCGCACCGCCATCGCCTTCGCCGGAGTTCTGTCCATGCAGTACCACAGCCACTTCCACGAAATTCCAGTCTCAGCCACGGCCTCAGATCGAGCTGTAACTTTTACTGAATGTCCCAGAGGTGTCCAGCACATCCTCAGAATTTTGGTTGGTCATAAAGATCTCATTTGGTATTTTTTGATTTTCGTCCAATCACAGTTTCCAGATCTGTCTACTGTCTGTTTCCATTTCCACCCGCCCAGATTTTCAAGTCTTAGGTCCTTTTTTTGATTTTCTTTGGTTCGCCCAATTTAACTGGGTGTCCCTTGCATCCATCCCTTCATCCACCATTTTTTTTAATTTTTGGTTCATCCATTGCATATTTTCTAAAATTCGTTCTCAGTTCTAGCTACAGTACTTTCTGCCAGTTCTCAGATCCGATCACCAGACACTCCAAAAATCCTATCAAATCACCACCAGCTCCAAATCCAATTCTAAAAATTGTCCCAGGTTCATGGTTTGATTATCTACAATGTTGAAGAAGAGCTCGAAGTCTGATTCCCACGGCAAGTAGGCGGTCAATGGTGGTTCTCAGACAAGTACCCTGTAAATCTGATGTCTCGGTTACTGTACAACAGGGATTTGTAAATTCATTAAAGTCTAGATCCGGCTAGATCCATCAGATCTCTTTGAGTCTAGATTGAAGCATTTGAAGAGAGCTTTCCAACGATAGCTCATGCGTCCCGATCCGACGTAGGGATCGACCGCAGCGGCTGTTTTCGCCGGAGCGCGCGCAGGGAAAACAGAACTGAAATCCGTGGGCAGCCATTCCACAACTTGAAGATCGGACCCGACCGGCCGCCAATCGGTGCCTCCGGCCGACCGCCGTCCGTGGAGGCGCGCCACCAGGGGTCTCCATCATAGTGGGACCCACCTCCGCAGATCCGGAGGACAGCGCCATCCGTGGGCCCCACGGGCCCGCAGAACCCGCCGTTCGGGAAGCACGAAAACGCGGAGTTCGGCGCGTCGAGTCGACATCAAGATGCTGCCTGTCAACCTGATTTGCGTGATCCCCGGGGCCCACATGTGACCTTTTACCTCCCTGCGTGGAGTGGGTCGAATCCTTTTGTACCGCTGTGAAATATGTTAACCGGGGGTCCGTAAGTCAGCCGGGGTGTCTTCGCCACGCCGGGTGCGTGGAGGTAAAGGTCTTCACTTCTTGGTGTTACATTGCTTAGCTAGTATACGGTCTTAGGCCGCTGCCGAGAGTGTAGGCTCCTAGCCCGTGTGTCCATGTCACCGCTGTGAGCGTGAGAGTGACCCGTCCCGCGACTCGATCCGAGTCCGGAAGTGAGTCTGACTACCTTGAACTCTGCCGGTTCCTTAACCGCGCACGATCCACGCTTTCCCTCGCATGGGACGCCGAGTGAGCTTGTACTTCTGTTAGCGACGTTTGCCACTAGGAGCTCATAGTGTCGGGCTTAGCGTCTCCCTGGTGTGTATTGCTGGTCGCGTCTTCACTTAGAGTCCGAGGGTGGCACTGTATAGTGTCGTCTCCCGTGTCCGTCCCGCATCAGCGACTCCCACCTCGCGAGCAACAGAGCAGTACGAAGGGAGGAGTTAATGGGAGTTAGACCCTCGATACCACGGCGGGAAGAAGCATGCGCATGAGCACAGCTCTGCCCATGGAGGGGATACAAAGACCCTTAAAACAAACATGGAAACGGTCGATGGGACAGACCCGGGGAGGGGTCGTTTCTGTAGCCCGCGATGCTTTGGGGCATGATCGGGACTCAAGGAAATCGGAGTCGGGAACCACGCGCGGAAGAACTCATACATATGCATTGACATAGATAGAGAAGGGGAATAAGCTTCGAGCATTCATTCGACCTATTGGTCCACGCATCTATATACATATCACCACCCAGTAGACGGGGATGGACTAACATTTACTGTCACGTCCCGACGCAGAATATCGAGGGCGCGACGAGTCGTAAACACGCGTGTCGATCAGAGCATGTACAATTTTATTTCTAAAATCAGAAATGAACGGGAAAATGATACTTTTATTCCATCAAAATGAAGTTTACAACACTAATTGATAAGCCATAAAGACAATTACAACTTCCAAATCCAAATTACAACATTCTTGTAAAATCACTAGTTGATCTACATAAACCTAGGTAAAAAGGAAAACACTCTTTCACTCTTGTCCATTCCCTTGTTCAATTTCATTTCCTGCAACAATTAATCAAAACGTAGGGTGAGCTAAAAGCTCAGTAGGATTTTATATCTCTATGAACCAGGCAATCTTTAAGTGTTAGCAATTTAAACAACTTTCTAACTTGTATCGGGAAGTATATAAACATGAATAGAATTTCCAAGTAATTGAGATGATATGATATCAAGATGAATTTCCAAGTAATGACTTTGAACAAATAAGGAATTTCATGTAATTGGCCATTTTCACACAAGTCAAGTAATTCATGTAATTTTCAAGTAAACAAGTAACAAGTAAACAAGTACGAATAGTGGAATGCCGTATCAAGTAAATCTATCATGCACTTCGGTGCAATGCCACACCATTGGTCAATCAACTCCCATGGGCACAAGTACTTTCGGGCGCTCCCCCCAGGACCAGACCGGGCCCCATTAATGCCAGGCATTGAGTCATATGGATCCGAAGATCCCAAGTACGTTTAGACATCCACTTTAATGTATATGGCCAAGAATTTTCAAGAATATGCTGTTTGTAATAAGCACAGATTTGACACAATTTCAGAAGTTGCAAGAAAAGTGGATAACAATTTAAGGCATAATGTTTAACGACATTAAGTCGTGGAGTTCAAAAATAAACGGTAAGTAGGAAGAAAATCAAGTAATTAGAGTTTTAATAGAATCAATTTGATTCCATGGTTTAATCTTATGTGCATTTGATTTACAAGTGTTTAGACGTGTTTACAGGAAGTTTTTGTTCATTAAAAATGCATTAGTTAGCCAAAACGGTGATTTATTATAATAATCAGAATTTTATTATGAAAATAACTTTTTATGTTGAAAATAATTCTAACTTGCTGAAAATAATATTAACATGCTGAGAATGATTTTCATATGTTACCTTACTGGTAAGATGATAAAAATAATTTTTTTTCATGCTGGATTTAATTTTTACATGCTGAAAATTAATTATTAACATGCTAAAATTAATACTTAACATGCTAAAATAATCAACTTACTGATAAGATGATAAGATAAGTTTACCATGCTGATTACAGAAATTTTTTGATAACAACATAATTTTTATCACGCTAAACATCATTTTTCTCCATTTATTTGCTAATTATTTGATGGGAAAATAGAATTATCATGCTGAAAAATAGTTTTAATACATTGAAAACAATTCTAACATGCCAAAAATAATTTTAACATGCTGGAATAATTTTACTATACTAGAAGAATTTTTATCATGCTGGAAGTAATTTTCATGCATCAATTTACTAATTATTTAATAAGAAATTAAGTTTTATATGCACAAAAATAGCTTTAAATAGATTTTAACATGCTGAAAATAATTTTTTTTATCTCAATATGTATAAAATAATTTTATCATATTGGAAGTCACTTTTAACATGCTAGAAATAGTTTTAACATGTTGGAAACAATTTTTAGTATGTATAAACTAATGTGGTGAAAATTAGATTTTTACATGTAAAAATAATTTCATTCTACAAAAATAAATTTTTAACATGCTATAAGAATTAACACATGCTAATCTTACATTTTCTTACTTTTGGTGACTAATTACGTACAATTAACGTGGACTTCCAAAAGATATAGTTCCTATTGTAAAGTGACTTAAGTTTAGTCCCACATTGGAAGTTACAAAAACTTGCATAGCTTTATATGTTGGAGAGCTCACCCTTGGGTCAGGACCCAAGGGGCATAGGATGTGGGCTTGAATTGTGAGTTGATACAAAACTAGTTATGTATATTTATTTGTTTGTTTGTGCCGAGCCAAGCCGAGCCGAGCTGAGCCGAGGTGCGGTGCGGTGCGGTCAAGGCCAATTATATATATATATCATTCGTTCTAGAAATATATATATATTTTTTAAAAAAATGTTTGACCTAATTTTTGTGAACGCGCTAGCATAAGCTAGCGCGACTTTGACCCCAGAGGGGCGGAAAAAACACTGTGTGAACGCGCTATGTCGGGCCAGCGCGTTCAATGGAAAGAGGACAGAAAAACGAACAAGATAACATGATTTAATTGAAGTTTAGCCTGAGAGACACCTACCTTTTGACGGATCTAAGATTATCCCCAAATATATAAAGAAAACCCTTGATCTTCCAAATCCTCCTTCAAATCTCCACGAATCTTCGCAGCAGCATAAACTTAACTCCCAGGGATGGTTTGAGGGTCGAATGAGGTTCTATTTATAGCCAAAACTTGGCAAAATGGGTCAAAATTTCCTTACCTAAATCCACCAACCACATGAACTCGTTTTAGAAGAAAAATACAATTTCTCCTCTTAATTTAGACCATCTTAAGTGTGAATTCAGTGTAAAAACGGCTGGTCCAAGGTGGCTGGTAGGTAAGGGTCTATTTTTGAGTCAAATCTTCTAGAAATGGGGTTATTATAATCTCTTAAATATCATATTAAACACATGTTACGAATTTAAGGTTAATTTAACCTTTATTGAATCCTTTAACCATTAATTCAACCCATTATGCATTATCCAATGGGCCAATTGTAAACCTAATCCATTACATAGACTTTTATTGGGCTTACTATTGATTTATCTAAGGTGCAAAGCATTTAATCTCTATTTACTTCTAGTTGATTCAAGTAAATTCAATAAACTAGCTTATTTCATATAGTAAAAATAAAATTTGATTATTTCATGAAAATTTTAATTACATAATCAAATTGAAATTTTTATTTCTCATTTTTGAATTTTGGGTTTCTACATTTACATTACAAATCCGGTGCCGGCATCGTCGCTCGGTCGCCGTTCATCAGTTGCAGAGGCAGAGGGATGCGCAGAGGAAGAACAATAATAAAGAAAAAAAAATATGGCGAGGAGGGGGGGAGGATTGGCTCATATCATCGCCATCCTTCACCCCTCTCGCTTACATTCGTCGGAGAGAAAGCAAAGAAGCAGAGCCGAAAAACCACGACTCGGGCACCCACCTGTTCTAGAAAACAAAGTGTCGGAACGCCTTCCTCCTCTCTCACTCCGAAGGGCTGCAGATGAGAACTAGAGGCGGCCGCTGGAGAACTCTCTGAGAGACTCTGCTTCTTTCGCAAGAAAGAAGCTCTTTCTCCCTCGAAGACGACTGACCCTCTTTCCTTTTCCTCCTCTTTTTTCTTTCTCGATTGCCCTCTTCTATCTATCTGCTCTCTTCTTCTTTCGAACAGCTATATATATATATTAAGGTTTGAGATTTCATCCGACGTGGAGATTGGCACGCCGGGGAAGGGCCCTCTGCATCCTTTGCGCGCCGGCACAAGAGGGCGCTGGATAATGGGTTCTTGCACGCCGGAATAAAGGGGCGCCGGATGTAGGTGCGTCGATTTAGGGCGCGCCGTGCTAATGCTTCTCACACGTCGCACGTCAGTCGATGAGTCCGGGGATAATTCCGGGGGTCACCCTGAACATTTACCTCGCCACTGCTCCTTGAAATCTCGAGGAGACGCCTTGTTGAAGCTCTCAGGCCGACGTACGGCCATTCTTGGAGCTTCCAATGACTTTGGTTTAATTACGTGGGTTTTCCGCTGACACGGCTCTTGGCACTATGATAAGTGCCACTGGCTCGGTATGGCTTGTGCTCAAAGCTCCTGAGAGGGTGGGATAACACCCGGGATAGTTCCGCCTGAGCTGGGCGATCATTCGGCCACTAACGGGCCCATCTTGGCGGGAAGCCGTACCCGTGCCGGGTGATCGGGATCTTCTACCGACAAAACTTTCGGTCCTCCGTCCCGGAGAGCCAGGGGGACTCTTTCATCTTCAGGAGAGCCTTTCATGAGGTGGGTAGCCACTGGGTAGACCGTCGTCCTTGATCGGACAACGGGTGTAGTGTATGCGGCACGACGAAGTCGATGCCGGTTCATTGGGCAGGCTTGGTCGCACTACCGGTTAGTTGTGAGTTCGTCTCGGCTCTCCTGAGGTGAAGTCCCCATGCTCATACGGGGTGACTCGAGGCTCTGGCAGCTTGATAAGTCTTCAATATGTTGATCTTTATCGGCTTCCGTGCTTCAGCGGGCCGGGTCCTTCGTCTTTGTGGCTTGGTCACCGACGATCATATTTTGGGTGCCAACAAATGCCCCCCCAGACGTGGGTGTTGCGAACAAGGCACGAGTGCAGCAAGGCCGACGGATGAATTTCACCCGGAATGATATCCTCTTCGGTTGACAGGAGCTTGGGATGGCCCTTAATCCGGCACGGACGTTAATCCGGCGCCGTTTGCATTTTAATACGGCGCGGGGTTGCTTCGGCGCGCTCTCGGCTTTGAGACGTTAGTCTGGAGCGCTTTTGGCCCTTTGTGTTTTTAATACGGCACGGCCCTGGGTGTTTGCTTGTTAATCCGGCGTGCCTTTTCCATTGACACGTGAATTCGGCGCGGCCAATCCCGGCGCGCCTTTTGCTTACGGGTCCTTTAATTCGACGCGCTATTTAGCGCGCCGGATTAGCAAGGGGAAGGCTTCCCCTATATATTTCTTCTTCTTCATTTTTTTCCTTCATCACTCTTCATTTGCAAGCTTCCTTTCTCTCTCCTCCCTTTCTTCTCTTCCCGCGGTGCCGAGTGAGGTGAGGGCGAGAGCGGCGGTGACTTTTCCTTCGGGGTGAGCAAAATGCTGCCCCTTTTGGGTTTCAAACCCATTCTTTGGGCCCCGGGAGGCTTCTAGTAGGGCTTGCCCTCGGAGCTATTTCCCCGGGTGTTCCTTTTGGCCTCGGTGTAATGCCGATGGCTGCTTTTAGGGGCCGTTCCCTTAGTGGACGCATTCCCGCTTTTCTTTGGCAATCTCCCGTGCTGGGGAGACTCTGCCGAAATTTTGTCAGAAATCTACCTCTTATCAACTATTTTCTGACTTTGTTTATTGTTTGATGCGCTTCTTTGCAGCTATCATGGCATCCGGTTCTTCTTCTCGTGCCGTGGTGATGTGGGGGAACGTCAATTCCCTTGATCGGGGGCACGGTCAGCTCGTTATAGTTGCAGACTCCTCAGACTCGGAGACAAATACTGTGGACACCAGCCGTCTCCTCATTCTTGGGGGCGACTCCTTTCATTATGACAGGGAAGGTGTCCCCAGGAGGGACTACCCCCAAGATAAACACCTGATGTCCCTTCTCCAACGCTTCAACCTTCAAGGGAAGAGGGACGTGTTCCTTGTCCAAAAAGCCGAGCAGGCCCTGTTGGTGGAGAGGGACAGTCTGACAGAATGTGTGGTGTGGGGAAGACCCATTTATCTCCCCGGAGAGGTCAGGAAATGGAGCGTCGTGCTGGGACTGCAAGATCTGGCTCTAGAAGACGGGCTGCTGACTAGGGCCCCTAAATTTGTACCCGCTCGGTGGAATGATTCCGCAGGCAGGGTGGACCGGGAGAAGCCGATCTTTGGCCTATTCCTTGCCCCGTTGAAGTGGGGGTACAGAGAAGAATCATTTCTGCTGGACTGCCTGGCGATCCGCTTCAAGCACCAGATATCTGTGGGGTGGTTTGCCGAGCTGAGGGCCACCGACGCCCACGCATTTAGACCTGGAGCGATGGAGTTCACAGATTATGTGCTGCATCATTATGCTCCCATCCTGACCAGGGTCGGGATATACCACAGCGTGTATGCTTCAAGGTACTGCTACCCCATCTCCCGAGGCTTGTGCTGCGGTATGATCGAGGTGTTCTGCCCCGAATATAACACTTTCTATACTTCGGAAAGAGAGACCTCTCTAGACTTGTGGAGCCTCTCACAGCTTAGTGGCCTACCCATTGACGGAGAACCGTATGAAGAGGTTTGCTGGCCTGACTGGCTGAAGGATTAGACTGACGGTGAGGGTCGGTATCTAGCGGGTTATGCCTATCGATATCTGATGAAGGCGTACCGCACCCTCTATCATTCGTCGCACGACACGAGGGAAGCTCGGAAGCTGGGCGAGAAGCGGAGGGTGCGGATGGGCACCTGGCTTCAATATTTCTTCAATGGGAAGAATAAGTATGAAGACTTTCCACCGATAGCGCCAGTGGCTCAGAAGCGGAAGAAGAGGGTGCGACGCCAGGCTGCTTCATCATCTTCTTCGAGAGGAGGGCAGGGGGAGAACCCAAACCCCACCAGTGTTGACGCAGTCACTCACTGTGCCGCATATCTGGTTTACTGGATCTGTTCTTTCGCTCTTCCGCAAGGTGACGAGAGCGTAATCAGGGCGGAAGCCATTTATTCAGCCTGTCTCATGGCTTGGGGTACCAAGCTATCTCTTTGCCCGGTGGCCCTGTGTCTTATTTACAAGATGTTGGGAGACCTGCACAAGACGCGTCTCCCCAGAAATCTTCGGACGGTCGGTCCGTTACATTTTTTCAATGCTTGGGTTTGTACCCTGTTCCCGGAGGTGGCTCCTCGGGCGTTACAGTCTATTCCTCTTGTTCCACGGATGATAGAATTCGCGAGTGCCGAGCCATCCTCACTAGCGGAGCAACTCTACGCCATTCGGGGCAAATTGGCCCGTATTCCCACAAATTCCCCCGGGGTTCTTCACATTTGGAGCTTAGCTGCCCACTCCAGCCCGCTGGTGAATAGGACGAGGCAGTGCAAGCTTTTTGAGACTGAGGAGTATATCCATCCGCTTTCCGAGGCCAAATGTACAAAACCCATTCTTGAGCCGGAGTTGGTTGACTAGGCGCTGGCTATCAGGCCGAGTGTCCTTGTATTCCGCAAGAGCGGCATTTTGTGGTTAGAGCCGTACTACCTGTTCCGCTTCAGTCGGAACTTTGGCTACGACCAACACATTCCACATTCTTCTTCACAGTTTGCGTTGCCTAACAGGCACAGGGTCGGGCAAGTTTCGAATGACGATGCCCGGATATGGTGGGACTTCTTCCACCGCCGGGAAGATGTTTCTTTCAGGGTGCCAACCCCTGCCCATTTCCCCCGCGTCACGCCTGAATATATCAAGTGGTGGAACGCGTGGATAGGGTTCTATAGGAGCTCCCGGCGAGAGTGCTGGGCCGTGGCAGAGCACAGTTTCCTGGACTCCCAACCGGAGCCAGTCTTTGATATTGAGCCTTCTTATTTGAAGAAGTTGAATTCCTGGACCCGTACGGAGGTGAAGGCCTATCTGGAGGCCCGCAAGGTCATAAAAAGTCGCAGGATGAAGGTTGACCCGAAGCTGTCCCCGATCAACAAAGAAGACTATGTGAAAACCCTTCGGGGTTTATGCCGGGTGAGTAGCGAGAGGGTGGTCCTTCAGCAACTCCCTCTGCCGGTGGAGGAGCCCATCTCGGCTGTGGCCGACTGGCGTCCCGAGGTGGATAGGTTGTACCCTTATCGGACCTTCATTCGCAAGGAAGACAGACGGGATGCCTTGTACGACAACACCCCCTGGCTATTTGCGCTCCTTCGGTCGCATGGCCTTTCAGTGGGTGGTCCCAGCGAAGCCATCCTGGACCAACCTCTTCAAGTCTCGTTCAAATATGCTGATAGATGGGGGCTGGACCACCTGAGCCTATATTATCTCCTGTCTTCTCGTGGTCACGAGGACCTGGCGCTGCTGGCCGAGCCGAGTGAAAAGATCAGAGATTTATTCTGGCTCATTCGCGAGGCGACTTCGAGAGACAAAGTGCCTTCGCTGTATTATTGGCCTCTCTTCCCCTTCTATACGGGGCCGGCAAGTATGTTCCATTTCTTCATTCAGGCCCTTCGACCAGCTTCTTTCTTTCATTATGGTGCATTATTCTCACCTGTGTGCATGTGCAGTCTGACCAACTTCGGAGGAGACTCGGCACTTTAGGGAGCTGATAATAAAGGCTCAGAAGCCAGCATATTTCGAGGTTCCCGAGCCAGCCCCAACCACGATGCCACAGCCTCCCGATGATTCAAGAAAGTGGACTCGGTCCCAGTTGAGAGAGGCCGTCGGGAAGGCGAAGGCGGCGGTGACCCGGGTGACACGGGCGCGCCGAAAGAAGGCCGCAGAAAGGGAATCAGCAACCATTCTTCCTTCGGTTGTATCCTCCGAAGAGTTCGAAGCTTCTGGCACACAACGACCAGAAGCTGAAGGTAGGCTCTTCTTTTCTTCAGAGTTCATTAGTCCACTTTGACTGCCTTGGCTAGCTCATGCTGACGGTTGCCTGACACAGTTGCCGCGGTCATCAGGTTGTAGGCGACGGTAGATGTCACGACTAGGGAAGGGGCAGAGGGAATCCCTGCTGCTCCCTTAGAGAGAGATCTACCTTCTCCGACGCCCAGACAAGAAATGGAAGGTAATTTATAGTTTAATTGTGACGCCACCACGAAGCTTCACATCTTCAGCCGGCTTGACCTTTCTTGCCGTAAATTTCAGTTGATATACAACCGTCATTACTTCCGGGCTCGGAGAGTGCAGAAGAAGCGATTATCAAGGGGCAGGGTGAACTTGCCCTTGAGGTCCCATCCACTGTTGCTCATGATGTGGAGTGCACGGGGGAAGCTCCTGCCGCGGGTGATGCTCCTCCTGGCGAGGCTCCTGCCCCGATGGTGGAGCATCTCGAAAGAGTAGAGGGGTCTTCCTCCTTTGAGCAGGTTGATTATGGTGGCGGCTCCAGTGATGAGGAGTTCCCACCTGTTGACATAGAGACTGAGGATGCCAAGGCGTCCTCGGCCTATGAAAGCGATCATCCGACTTTTAGCCCACCCCGGTTGTCATGGAGTGGTCTTGGGCTGTCAGGCTCGCTTTTGAGCGGAGAGGCTGGCGCCGGAGAAGTTGCCCTTAGAGATTTGAGCTTGGTACCGGCCGAGGTAAGGACCCACCCGTGGTTAGTGCCTGCTGCCCTTCCTTTCTATTCCTTTTAGCTTTTTTAATGTACATATTTCTGGTGCAGACTGAGGTGGTGCTGCCAACCATGACGGTGCAGATACCCCTCCCGGCTCTAGGCGCGGGCCACACAACCTTCCCTTCCATCTTGCGGCCTATCGCACTGCGATACCCCAAGGACTATGCAGCGGCAGTGGCTCCAGCTTGACCCAGAGCACTTGTGAGGGTTGATAGTTTGGTAGCAGTCGAGGACTCCTAGTCATTAGAAGTCGCACAACAGTCGGCTTCGGAGAAGGATGCCCTCCCCGAAATAGAAGCCGGGGAGATCGCTGAAGAACAGATGTCCTTGGCCCTTGATATTCCTGTTGCACCTCCATCCTAGGGGGCTGGTAGGAAAATTATCGTCATTGAGGCTCCAGCTACCGTATCGGCCACCGCGGTTGTTCCCCACACCAGTGGACTGCAGCTCATGCCATCGTCATCTTCTGGGGTGGGCGACGATATCTGGGCCACCATGGACAGCAGAGTGGAGTTTGAACTACCCGAGACGTCGCCGCTTGGTCTCCAGTCCTCGAGTGACCTTGTGTGGCAGTTTCTAGGGACCCTTCAGCAGACCATAACGGCCAGCAGAGATTTAACTTATGTTCAGCTGAGGGGCTTGATAGATCATTTATCCCGCTCGCTGTTGGCCTTTGGTTGCCCCATGGACGACTGGACTCCACGGGTAATCTTGCTTCTAAAATATGTAAACAGGAGGGAATTCTTAGGCTGGGAGGCAGCTGACCAACTGGCGGCCGTAACACTGGAGCGGGCCGAATGCCGAATAGCTCTCATCTCCCTGAAAGGGACTACGGTGCGGATGAGGGACGAAGCCAATGCCTCTTTGCAGCGCCGAAGCTTCCTTACGGCCCGCATAGCGGAACTACATGCCAAACTTTCAAGGGCAAAGGCTGAGCTTCAAGAGGTAGAACGCCTGGAAGTCCAGAGGGTGGAGGAGGCAGAACTGGCCGAGGGGCAAGTTGCTTCTCTCGGGGAGAGAATATCTCAGCTGGAGGCCACTGAGTTCAGACTGCAGGAGCTGGCCCGCCATCCTTCCCTGGGCATTCCGGAGCTGGAGGACATCTTCCGACGCCCTTTACCATAGTCCTTTTCTATTTGCCTCCTTTTGATGGACTTCATGTATTCCGGGGAATGCCCCGCGTAACATGTACTCTTTATTCCGTAGAATGAAAATCTTCATTTTGCTGTCAAATGACGACTCCATTCTTTCATCATTCTTCTTTTTTCTTTCTTTCCATTTGCCAGTTGTTTCTAGTCAGAGTATGTGGGTCACGAGGGCAGGAGAGCGCTCACCCCTTTAGCAAAGGGGTGAGGTGTTCGCTCCATCGCGCCGCGACTATTCTCAAGACTAAACAACGGCCTGAGCGAGTCGAGAGTCCGGAGGACCCAAACGGGTATATGAGAGACGAACACCAAAACAGATAGCGAGCGACCTTACCGATGGTGACAAGGGTTGAGAAGGGTAGACGGTCTTGCCGATGATGACAAGGGTCGAAAAGGGGTAGCGACCGGTCTTGCCGATGGTGACAAGGGTCGAAAAGGGTAGCGACCGATCTTGCCGATGATGACAAGGGTCGAAAAGGGTAGACGGCCTTGCCGATGATGACGAGAACCGGATAGGGTAGCGACTGATCTTGTCGATGGTGACAAGGGTCGAAAAGGGTAGCGACCGATCTTGTCGATGATGACAAGGGTCGAAAAGGGTAGACGGTCTTACCGATGATGACGAGAACTGGAAAGGGTAGCGACCGATCCTACCGATGATGACAAGGGTCGAAAATGGTAGCGACCGATCTTGCCGATGACGACAAGGGTCGGGAAGGGTAGACGGTCTTGCCGATGATGACAAGAATCAGAAAGGGTAGCAACCGGTCTTGCCGATGGTGACAAGGGTCGAAAAGGGTAGCGACCGGTCTTGCCGATGATGACAAGGGTCGAAAAGGGTAGACGGTCTTGCTGATGATGACGAGAACCGGATAGGGTAGCGACCGATCTTGCCGTTGGTGACAAGGGTCGAAAAGGGTAGATGGTCTTGCCGATGATGACAAGAATCGGAAAGGGTAGCGATCGATCTTGCCGATGGTGACAAGGGTCGAAAAGGGTAGCGACCGATCTTTCCGATGATGAAAAGGGTCGAAAAGGGTAGACGGTCTTGCCGATGATGACAAGAACCGGAAAGGGTAGCGACCGATCTTGCCGTTGGTGACAAGGGTCGGAAAGGGTAGCGACCGATCTTGCTGATGATGACAAGGGTCGAAAAGGGTAGACGGTCTTGCCGATGATGACAAGAACCGGAAAGGGTAGCGACCGATCCTGCCGATGATGACAAGGGTCGAAAAGGGTAGACGGTCTTGCCGATGATGACAAGAACAGGAAAGGGGTAGCGACCGATCTTGCCGATGGTGACAAGGGTCGAAAAGGGTAGAAAATGGATACATATAGGTGGGACATTGGATGAAGACTCTGCCTCGACCCTGTAAAGGGTCTTCAGGACGGAGGATGGATCATCACTATTCATCATTCATACATATATAATTTTTTTTATTCTCATTACTGACCTAAGCGCCCTTTCGGGTTTTCGCTGAAGCCAGCCCCCTCTTACTTTTGCCCACGCGCCCTTTCGTGTTTTCACGTGGCGGGATACCCGATTTTACCTGCGACGCCCTTTCGGGTTTTCACCACAGCTGTGTTATAGCCATTTTTGCACTTGTCCTAATACAGGAGCAAGTCCGGCGGGATATCTCCATTTTTAACCCCATTTTTCCTTTCTCCTTTTTTTTGAATTCGGAGTACAGAAGAACTCAACTGCTAGAATGCTGACGGGCCTTGCCGATGATGACAAGGATTGGTCCCTGGTTCAGTTCGTCGACACTGGTTAAATGTCGAAGCAAAGGACATGGTTTATTAACAAGGACGTAAGATTCGAGTTAAGGGTAGAGGTCGACCGATCTCGCCGATGATGCCAAGGGTGGAACACTGGTTTATTCATCAGCATGGGTCACATGCCGAAGCAAAGGTATGATTATTAACAGGGACGGAAGGTCCAAGTTAGGGGTAGAGATCGACCGATCTCGCCGGTGATGATGAAGGTCAAAACTGGGTTTATTCATCAGCATGGGTCACATGCCGAAGCAAAGGTAGGATTATTAATAGGGACGGAAGGTCTAAGTTAGGGGTAGAGATCGACCGATCTCACCGATGATGACGAGGGTCGAACATGGGTTTGTTAAAGGATCTCCGGTGAGACGTTTGAGGATTGTCCCTTTTGGAGTTTCATCGGATGGAAACAAAAGAGGAATTTTTAAATTACCACTTTACTGACTTAAGCGCCCTTTCGGGTTTTCACGTGGCGGGGTACCCGATTTTACCTGTAGCGCCCTTTCGGGTTTTCGCCACAGCTGGGTTATAGCCATTTTTGCACTTGTCCTAATATAGGCGCAAGTCTGGCGGGGTATCTCTATTTTTAACCCCATTTTTCTTTTCTTTTCTTTTCTTTTGAGGATATAAAAGGCGGTAGGTCGAAGTGTGATGTCCGACCCTTGGTTGATAGTAGACGGCTGTTGGCCAGAGCATCGGGCCTCGTGCCGAGCAGAGCAGTTCATTCGTTAGCGAGGGATGAATGCTAACGCAAAGGAATGATCTTTCGTCGATTCGGGCGTAGGACCCATAATGGCAATCTGGTGTATTCTTTTGAGAGCTCGGCCAGGGCGGAATGCCACTAGACCAAGGAAAGGTAGCTCGGCCAGGGCGGAGTGCCACTGGACCAAGGAAAGGTAGCTCGATCAGGGCGGAGCGCCACTGGACCAAGGTGAGGGTAGCTCGGCTAGGGCGGAGTGCCACTAGACCAAGATAAGGGTAGCTCGATCAGGGCGGAATGCCACTAGACTGAGGAAAGGTAGCTCGATCAGGGCCGGGTGCCACTGGACCAAGATAAGGGTAGCTCGATCAAGGCGGAATGCCACTAGACCGAGGAAAGGTAGCTCGATCAGGGTGGAGTGCCACTAGACCAAGATAAGGGTAGCTCAGCTAGGGTGGAGTGCCACCAAACCAAGGAAAGGTAGTTCGGCTAGGGCGGAGTGCCACTAGACCAAGATAAGGGTAGCTCGGCTAGGGCGGAGTGCCACTAAACCAAGGAAAGGTAGCTCGATCAGGGCGGAGTGCCACTAGACCAAGATAAGGGTAGCTCGATCAGGGCAGAGTGCCACTAGACCAAGATAAGGGTTGCTCGGCTAGGGCGGAGTGCCACTAAACCAAAGAAAGGTAGTTCGGCTTGGGCGGAGTGCCACTAGACCAAGATAAGGGTAGCTCAGCTAGGGCGGAGTGCCACTAAACCAAGGGAAGGTAGCTCGATCAGGGCGGAGTGCCACTAGACCAAGATAAGGGTAGCTCGGCTAGGGCGGAGTGCCACTAAACCAAGGAAATGTAGCTCAATTAGGGCAGAGCGCCACTGGACCAAGGTGAGGGTAGCTCGATCAGGGCGGAATGCCACTAGACCGAGATAAGGGTAGCTCGATCAGGGTGGAGTGCCACTAGACCAAGATAAGGGTATTCCGACCGATCACTCAGGGAATGTTGGCTGTGCTACATGATACAGCTTCATATGCTTTCCGTTGAGGGGAGAGAACTGGATGACTCCTTTGTGGTGCACCAGGACGTAGGCACCCCCTTCATATACTCGGCGGATGATATATGGTCCGATCCAGTTTTCGACCAACTTCCCTTTGGGGTTGGAGGCCATCACTTCTCTTCTTTTGACCATCACCAGGTCTCCTTTCTTGAATTCTTGACCTTTGACCAGCTTGTCAAAAGCACGGGCCATGCGAGCTTGGTAGAGCTGGATGTTTTGTTGCGCCCGAAGGCGTTTTCCTTCGAGCTCAGTGAGCTCTTCCAATCTTCTTTCTGCATTGGTTTGTTCACCGCTGGCTAGTCCATGCTGGATGACAACTCGCAGCGAAGGAACTTCCAGTTCAATCGGCACCACAGCCTCTGACCCATAGACGAGGGAGAAAGGCGAACAGTCGGTTGGGGTTTTGTAGACAGTACGATAGGCCCAGAGTGCTTCGTACATCCTTTGTTCCCAATCTTTTTTATTAGACTTGACAGTCTTTGCCAGCAACGTGCATAGTGTCTTGTTGAAGGCTTCTGCGAGTCCATTGGCTTGAGGGTTGTAGGGGGATGATGTCCTCCAGTCAATCTTGTACTTGTCCGCTAGCCGATAAACCTTCTGGTTTCTGAAATGGCTGCTATTATCAGAGATGATTCGGCTGGGGATCCCGAACCGGAATATTATACTCTGCCGGAAGAATCTTGCAACTAGTTCCCCCGTTACATCTCTTAGTGCTACCGCCTCTGCCCATCTGGAGAAGTAGTCTGTAGCTGCTAAGATATATTTGCACCCTGATGAAGATGCTGGTAGCGGCCCTACCACGTCCGTGCCCCACTGAGCAAACGGCCAACTTGGTAGGGTCGGATGCAGTGGCACTGGAGGTCTCCTTGCCACATTAGCGTGTTCTTGACACTTCTGAGAAGCCTTGGCGAACTTGTAGCAATCATCAAACATAGTGGGCCAATAGTAACCCAATTTCTTTATCTCAATTTTCATCTTTGGGCCAGCCTGGTGTGCTCCAGCTGACCCCGCATGGATTTCTTGCATCACCTGTCCCGCCTCTGTTGAAGACAAGCAACGAAGTAGGACTTTCCTTCGGGCATCTGCCATTATCCGGAACAGGGTTCCGCTTCTCATCTCGTAAGAGTCCTTGACCCTCAGGAGCTTAATTCTCTGTTCTTTTTCTTTTGGAAGCTGCTGGTGTTGGAACCACCGCAGGAGATGTTCTCGCCAGTCGGGCTGTTGAACCTCTTCGACGGCCATCACCTCAATCTCTCGTTCGTCGGCTAAGACCTCTGTTACACTGGGGACTTGCCGGCGGTTGATCACTGTTATGTTCAGGCTTGTGTCTGGCGGGACTGCCAGGGAACTGGCCAACTTAGCGAGGGCGTCTGCCTGAGCATTCTGGCCTCGGTTGATATGCTTGATGCTGATGAAGTAGAATCTTGACATCAGGCGGGTTGCCAGCTGGTGATAGGGGAGAAGCTCTTGCTTTCGCACATCGAACTCTCCTTCCAGTTATTTTATAACTAGCATGGAATCTCCGAATGCTTCCAGCATCTGAATTCCCATGGATAGAGCAATTTGCAACCCGATTATCAGGGCTTCATAATCTGCTTCGTTGTTTGTGCAGTGTTTGTTTATTGAGCAGGATGTGTGCACCACTTCTCCTTCTGGGGATTTCAGGACTATGCCTGCTCCTGCCCTGACTCTGGCCGCTCCAGTGGCAGAGGTGTCAATTCTTGAAGTGCCATCAAAATATAGCCGCCATAAGGAGGGCCGCACCTAAACGGCTTCCAGGGTTTCATCTTCAGGAAGCTCCGGTTCCAGCGGGCAGGTGATGTGACACAACCTAGGACTCAACAAGCAAGCACAATTAAGCATTCAAAAATGGACCGATAATAGCAACCGCTCACCCGATGCTCACTAAGACCCGGGGTAACTTGGCAATGCCAAGGGGAGGTTGTGTGGGCTAGGCCCTTACTGATAGAGGGCCAGCAAGGCCAAGGTTTGATTCCCCAAGGGTACGGCTGCCCAAATCAAGGGTCCGACGAAGTGCCAAAGGGCACGGGTTCCACTCTCTTCCCATGATGATCACTTATAGCAAATGAGCTTAAGGATCGGACTCTCGTCACGGCCAGCGGAGTTTATGAACTAATATTGAAAGAACAAGCATGAATTAGAGCAAAGTTTTGGAGCACTCACTCGACCGGTTTGAAGAAACCGGTCCCGCTCGGAGACGAGGGCGAGCGGGGAAGCGTGGGTTCCCCACACGCCGCGCCGGGGTAGCTTGACCTGTTTAAGCTATTACAACACTACACCCCATGCAAAGGGGGGATCGTGGGGAAGGGAAGATGATAGTTACATCCAAACACTACCTCCACATAGGGAGGGGCCTTCAGCCGGCCAAGCGGGGAGGGGAAACTAGTGCTAAGAGTGATGAAGAAGTGATGACACCGAATCAGCCTTCTCTCTATAATAGCTGATAGATAGAGGGTGTGGAGGCCACAGAACTCTCTCTGGAATTTCGCTGAGAGTTAGACCAGTGGGGATCTCTTCATCTCTAGAACAGGAGTGCCTCTGAATTTTTCCAATTTCTTTAGGGGTCGCTGGCGGCCTGGGCAGGAGTACGAACAAGGTTGCTGAATCTCAGACTGTCTGCAATAGACTATCAACAGCAGGAAGACGCGGCTGCCCCGACCGTTCCCGAACTCTGAATCAGTCTCCGTTGGAACCGTTGGAACCGTGTGTGAGTCCTCTTTATAGAAGAACAAACGGGGATGCCAAAAGATGCCGGTGAAGATCATAGGACTCAGAAAAGTGAGGAGTGGTCGATGCAGACAGTGGGAAGCAGAGTCGAACGCCTGAGGAAGAAAATTGGTAACTTCTGCTACAAGATGCCGAACGGAGTTCCGCTTCTTGGTTCTGAAAGTAGACAGGGAGAGGAAGAACTTTGGGGAAGAGCTCGTGGCCTGATTCCTCCGGGGTTTGTCGTGGTGAAGCTTTCTCTCTGGATCCGGATCTCTGCAGAGCTAGCTCCTGGTTTCCAACAGCAGGTTGTAGAGGATGCCCCGGCAGCTCCTGACCTCGGAATCAAGCGCCGTCAGAGTCTTTGGAATCGTGGACGAGTCCTCTTCACAGAAAAACTGACGGGGAAGCTAACCGATGTCTGAGAAGACTAGGGGATGCATAACAATGGCGACTGGTCGGTGTAGACTATGAGTAGCAGATCTGCGTAGCTGAGGGAGAAAAATGAGAACTCTGGATCACGAACGCCGAATGAAGTTCTATTTCTTGATTCTGGAAGTAGATTGGGTGATGAAGAACTCGTGGACTGATTCCTTCGGGGTTCGTCGTGGCAGAGCTTCTAATCTGGCTCAGGTCCTCAGCCGAGGTAGAACTGCACAGTTGTGGGAGAAAGGACCTCCTGGACGGCTCGGAGATCGGAAGAAGATGAAACCACTTCTGTTGCGAAGGAGACTAGTAGACGCTTCCGACGATGGCTCTTGGGTCTTCAAACTCGTCCAGAGGAAGTCGTGGTGGCCGCTGTAAGTTGTTGGTGCATCTGTAACCTCTGGACAGCAAATTGCAACTTCGAAGTAGCTTCCAATGACCAAGAAAGAAGAAGGGGAAGGGGGTAGATGAGTGTGGGAGTGACCCCTAGTTGTAAGGGGGTCTTGGAGGGGGTGTTCTAAGGTGTGAGAGGTGGAGAATAAGGTCTGGAAGAGGGTCCAATAGATGGTGGTAGTGGGGGCTGCGAATTTGGTTGGAATGGAGAGAGGGAAAGGATATTCGAAAATAGGTTTAAGGGTGGGGTTAATTTTTTGTCTTGAGAATGGGGGGGTTGTGTTGGGGAAGGGAAGGGGTGCTTGGGGTAGTGGGAAGGGTGCTTGGGAAAGTGGGAGGGGTAGTTGGGGGTTGGATGGTGAGGAGAGGATTGGTGGAGGGGGTCTTGGGAAGGGGTGGAGTATTGATGAGGGTTGTGGGGAATGGGAAGAGGCTTAAATGGGGTAGGTGGGGAGTGGAGGTGGTTGGGAAGGGAGGAGAGAGAAGAAAATTCGAATTTGGGTGTTGAGGAGAGAGAAAGTAGAGTGAAAAAGAGAGATTAAGAGAGGGAAGGGAGGGGAATCTCTACCCTAGGGTTTCTCACCCAAAAAATGGAATCTCTCCACTAGATAAGAAGTGTAAACTCTCAAAATGGCAAGTTTTTTCATTCATTGATTCATTAAGTTGAAATGGGAGGAATGGGGTCCTATATATAGGAAACCCACATTTCTACAAAAGTCCCTGACAATTGACTCAATGATAAATAACCGAGGGGGTGGGGGGGAGCCCTTGGGCCAAGCCCAATGAATTGGGCCCAATAACTAACTAGACAACCTAATGACACTCAAACTTAGGGAAATAAACACAAGACCTAGGAACATGACTCAAATAAAAGGGAAAATACATCAAATGACTCAAATAAAAATTACATAGGTCTCAAAATTAAATAACTAGACCATGCCGGATGCAATCGGGGCGAGGAGACGAGCTGTGATCGTGGGCATGGAAGGTGATGTCCCCATCACCAGCTTTCACCAAAATCGATGATACAAGCTCTGAGCATATCTTCTACCATGCACCTGATTCGTTCTTTCGGTCTGACCATCTGTTAGAGGATGAAAAGCAGTACTAAAATTGAGTCTCGTCCCCAATGAATGTTGTAGACCCTTCCAAAAGTGGGAAGTAAAGCGCGGGTCTCGGTCAGACACGATTGATATAGGGACTCCATGTAATCTAACTATCTCTTTAATGTACAGTACAGCAAGAACATCAACTGACCATCGGCTCTTGATTGGCAAGAAATGTGCTGACTTGGTCAATCGATCTATGATGACCCAAATTCCATCATGTCCTCCTGAAGGGGCGTGATCTCGCGCTTGTCCTGAGCTGGGAGGATGATTACCAAAATGTGAACTGCAGAGAAAGGGAAACGGATCAGGAGGCCCAGGGATGGTTCCTTAGGGAAAACCCTCCGATGCTTAAGTCAGTAGAGCACTGGTGGAAGATATGGAGGGAGGTAGAAAGAGGTGCACGAGATCCCCCAACACCAAGGTGGTGAAGTGGTTCCTGCTCACGGGTTTTTGGGCGTGCATTGCCCTTACCTTTCACTAGAGGGAATCCTTGGTTTATATAGTGTCCTCACCTTATAAGTCCCGTAAGGTGAGGAGTTTCTGGCGGGAGTTACGTCCTCATCATGGGATCGTTACGTCCTCATCGTGGGATCGTTACGTCCTCATCGTGGGCTCTTCATGGCCTTGAGGGATCATGGATCCTTTATCCTCGTAAACTCCTGTTCATAAAGGGCTCTTCAACGGCTGCGTGGATAAGCACTCGTTAGTTGGTCAGAGCATAAAAGGCGCCAGCCCTGTCCGGGCGATAGGCATAGCTCGGACGGAGTCAGGTCGGAGTGGGCGCAGGGTGCTTGCCTCTATCCCGATGAAGGGATAACTCGGGCATGGGTCCTCTTCCATTCTGACACTCGGGCCTTCCGAGCCTAAGGGCCGCCAAGGAAGGGTGGGATCCTGAGTAATCTTTATTGGGCTTTTTAGCGTAAGTGGGCCCTGTGGGGCTGTCACTTGGATGAGCTGAGCCTCGTTCGGTCCTGAGGGGCCTAATTCGGCTGCTCTTAGATGGGCTACAGAAATCCCCCTCTCCACTTGTCCCCCTCCTACTCCCGAGCTTTAGTAAGCTCGGGAGAGTAGCTATTTTGGGGTTTTGGACCAGCGTGGCTCAGGTGGGTGGAGATCTGGCGGTGTCAGTAAGCCACATGTCGTGGTCACCTGGGCCCGTGTTAATGATGATCCTGACGGATTTGAACTGAAGGGGCCCCCCTTTCTCGGAGGTCGGAACGACGCGCCGCATCCCTCATGGGGATATAGGCATTGGGCGCTTGTTGTCATTCTAGACTCCCTCCGTCTTTAGGGTTTTGGCTCTCCTCCGTTCTTTGCTTTTGGGGCTCTTCGATGAGCCGTGAGGACGCGACAGAAGAGCAGAGGCTTGCAGCGGTGTTCGACGAGTTGGCGGAGATAATCGCGGAGGCAGTCGGACGGCTTCCTCGTCCCCCAGAATCTTCAGAGTCTCGAGATCGCCTTTCCTCAGAGTCTTCTCTGGAATCCATGGCGAACTAGCGCTCGGAGGCTGAGGAGTGGGAGGACGAGCCAGTGGCGAGGGCGCCGGTTCCAACCTGTAGCGAATGGGGGAGGCGGATGTGAGGAGGTTGGAGCACCAGTATCGTCTGCCCCACAAGTTCAATTTTGCCGTAGCTTCTCCATACGAGACGAGCCTGGACTCTCGTACAGGCCACATCTGTATGTTTCTTCTATCGTGGAAGGGTGGATTCCGCCTTCCTTTCGAACGTTTCGTTCTTCAGCTCCTCAATTTTTTCCTGTTGGCGCCCATTCAGTTGGTAGCTAACTCTTATCTCCTTCTTTCCACCTTCCGCATTCTCTGCCGCCAGTGTGGGGTTCCTCCTTCTATGGACCTCTTTCACTATTTTTTTGAGTTGAAAGCACACCCTTCGGCTGGGAAGGGCTTCTACTTCATCCAGGCGAGGCGGAATAGGAGTTGCATCTCCCTGGCGGTGAAGGATTCTTCCCATAAGGGGTGGAAGACTCAATTATTTTGGGTGGGGATTTATTCAGTGGAGGAAACCTGGAGGTGCCCAGTAATCCCCAATTTCCACCCAAATATCCCTCCCAGGCAGGATGAGTTCCCTCCACATGTGGAGAAATATGCAGCCATCTTGCTGAAGCACCGCCAATCCACGGAAGAGCTGGTTACTCCAGAGAATATCGAGCGGTGTCTTCTACGCGGCTGCATCCGCCGGGCTCAGGTGCCACAAACTAGACTCTCCTTCGGATGCGGGGGTCATCTTTCTTTTCCTGAATATGTCTTCTTCTTCGTGCAGACACCAGGCGGGAGGCTCTGAAGGAGGCCGTCGAGGTGATCGAGCTTGGTGATGACTCTGCTGCTGATGAGCCGGCTGCTCCCGTGGGTCGCGTCCGAACTAGAGATAAGGGCAAGGGAGCGGCCCAGGGCGAATCCTCTAGACCGTGGGGGTCCAAGCGCAAGGACCCTATAGAGGGTATGATCCGGGCCACTGCGAGGGCCAGGAAGCAGGCCAAGAAGGCCGGGGTCGTGCCTGTAGTTGAGGGTGACCTTGCCGCGGCTCGCCCCTCTACCGAGCCTGATGGGGCCGACCCTACCGGGTGAGCTCTCCCACTCATCGAGTCAGAGGGGGACGAGGAGGTTGGGGCTGCCCCTGCGGGCGGTGGCGATGCGGGCTCGGTTCCTCCTTTGGCCGGGACCGAGGGGGCCGAGGATGCTCCTGCAACTGGCAACGGTGCCGACCTGGCTCTCCCCTCGGCAGGAACCGAGGGGGCCATGGCCAAAGTGGGGGATGCTGGGACTGTGGCCGAGGCTGGCGCTTCAGGTGGTGGTGCAGGTGCTGAGCCGGTCCAAGTTGAGGAGCCGCAGGAAAATCCGGCTGGGGCGTGAGGGGCGACCGAGGTTGGGGCTCGATCTGAGCCATACGGTGGGGCGCTGGGTGATGGGGGGTTCTCCATTCCGGCGGCCTTGGAGAGGCTGGGTATCTCGGGCCCCCTACACCAGGTATGCTGTGGTATAGCCGCGAAGGTGAGGGGGGGAGGTAGGCAGTACTCCCCATCCACGGCTCTCGCCGGGGTTATGGAGGGCGGCCTGGCCCTGGCCCAGATGGGGGCTGCTCTGGCAGAAGCGTACGCTCGGTCGGAGTGGGAGCTAGCAAACCTGGCCTGGACCCTCGGTGGGTCAAACAGGAGGTTGGCTTGACTCGTCGAGGAGCGTGATGGGCTTCGGTGGGAGCTTTCCTCAATCAGGGAGATGGTACGGTCGAGCCAAGTGGAGACTCGGGCGCTAGCCGAGCAGCTAGCCAAGGCCCGTGAATCGCTCGAGAGGAAGAACCGACTTCTTGAAGAGGAGTGCCTAGCACGCGTTGAGCTGGACGGTCGGTGGGAGACCGAGCGTGCCGAGCTAGTGGACCGAGCGGAGGAAGTCGAGTGCCTTCGGCGGGAGGCCGAGGCGGAGAAGTAGGTGGCGGAGGCCGAAGAGCGGACGGCTGAGGCCGAGCGCAAGTCAGCCGAGGCGGAGCGGAGGGAGGCCGAGCTCGCTGGTAGGGTGGGATCGGCCGGGGCGGAGGCTCTCGAGTAGTACAAGAGCTTAGAGGCTTACCGGGTCGACCTTAAGGAGGCTTCCCTCCCCTACTACGAGCTAGGACTTCGCCGGGGCATCCGCAAGGGATTTAAGCAGGGCTATGATCGGGCCGTCTTTTACGCCAAGGAGCAGGCGTCTAGAGTAGTTGACTTCCCGTCCGGGCAATGTTATGACTCGGACTTGTCATCCTCCAGTTCCTCTGCTTCGGCGCAGGATGAAGAGGATCAGGGGGGCTCATCATTCGAGGAGTCGCCAACTCCGTATGCCTCAGGAGGGCACGCAACCGAGACAGTTCCCACACCAGTGGGGTCAGTGCCAGGGTCGACTGTCACCGAGGATGCCGGGGGCAGACCGCTCGAGCCATCTATTTCCGAGCCTCAAGGTGGGCCGGAGGCCTGATGTATCTACTTTGCTTCCTTTTTTGTATGCCTTTTTCCTTTTTGAAGGAAAAAACTTCCTCTTTTGTGTAGAAATAAATAAGGTAATAGCGTTATGATGGAGACTTATATGTTCCGTATCACCATTGTCGTATCTTGTTCAGCGTATCTGCAGTGGTTGGAAAGAGCCGATACTTTCTGCGTGGATCTCGCCTGATGGTCGGGTGAGCGTCTGATAGGGTGTCTTTCCGCTTTCTCATGCTTTGAATGTCTGGCCGCTTCGTGTATCCCGCTGGGGTGGAAGATGAGAAGTTTGAGGTGACCGTTCGTAGGGAGAAATCCCTTTGGCGTGTTTTCGAGGAGAGAACCATTTAAGGAAAATAGCCTCCCTTTGCCTATAAAAGGTCTGAAGGGCGTCTCTTCCTCTCCACCACTTAGGGGTTTCCCTGACAGTCTTTCCTCATTCCTTCTTCACGTGGCATTGTGCCGTTGCATCTATAGCATGGAAGACGCTCCGGAAGATGAGGCTGCCGACGATGGGGGGTAGAGAGTTCTCGCTGCTTCGGATTTGAAGAGGGTTCGACGTGTGGAGGCACGTCATCTTCCCTTTATCAGTTCCGGCGGCGCTTGCAGGGGGGGCGAGATGGAGGACAGATGGGGGCATAAGACATCCTAGCCGCCCGTCCCTTCCTGCTCGCTTCACGGAGGGGAGGAGGAAGCCAACTAAGCTCCCTTCTTTCCGGGCCTTCCCCTGCCTCCTCGTCTAGCTCTACTGGTTTCTTTTTCTTTCTCGCGGTCTCTTTTTCCGTCTTTTGCTCTAGTCCTTCTTTCTTTCACTCTTCGAAGGGTGCCTGCACCCTCTTTCTTCCAAAGAGTTGGTAGGTTGGCGGGGAAGATGCTTTCATATGCATTCCCTCTCCCCCTTCTCTTCCAAGTTCAACTTGGAAGGTAGCCTTCTCTTTCCTAATCCCTCTGTCACCTTTTTCTCGAGCTACCTGAGCCAACGGGGTGGACTATCCTTTATCCGAGCCAGTTTCTACACGAGGTAGAGTCAGTGGCTGGACGCAGGAAGGTCATCCGAGTCAGCCGAGCGATGGGCTCATACGACGGCGCCAGATGGGTTTTTTGCTTTTTTGACATGTATTTTCTTGGCTTCGGCCTTCCTGATGTACAAGCGGGTTGTTTGAATAAAAGAAAGGAGCCTTTTGTTTTATCTTATGTCGTTTGCACAATACTCAGTACTCAGAAGTAGAACTTGTGTAATGTAGTTGCGTTCCAGGTCCGAGGGATGAGCTCTCCTTCCATCGTGGATAGACGGTATGCTCCTTTTCCGAGCATCTCGACCACTCGGTAGGGGCCTTCCCAATTAGGGGATAACTTGCCCGCCGCCTCAAGTGGTCGAGAGGCTTCGAATTTTCTGAGGATGAAGTCTTCCGGCTGAAAGTGTCTATCTCAGACTTTGGCATTGTAGTATCGAGTGAGGCGGCGTCGATATTCCGTTGCTCTGATGCTGGCAATCTCTCAGACTTCATCTGATAGGTGGAGGTTTTCGAGCAGTTTCTGGTCGTTTGCCTCGGACGAGAAGCAGATGACTCGGAGGGAGGGGTTGCCAATCTCCAACGGGATCGTGGCCTCGGTGCCGTATACCAGCTGAAAGGGGCTTTCACCAGTTGCCGTTCTAGGAGTCATTCTGTGTGACCAAAGTATGTTCGCAGTTCCTCAAGCCAGCTACCCTTGGCTTTGCCTAGTCTAGTCTTGGTGCCTTTTAAGATAGTCTTATTGGCATTTTCGACCAGCCCATTAGCCTGAGGGTGGGCGACCGAAGTGAAGTGATTGTGAATGTTAAGGTCGGCGCACCTGTCTCGAAAATAATGAGAATCAAATTGTCGACCGTTATCGCTTACTATCACCCGGGGGATGCCGTAACGACAGATGATCGACTTCCAGATGAAATTCCAGACGGCTATCTCGGTGATCCTTGCTATGACTTCGGCCTCGATCCACTTAGTGAAGTAATCGATGGCGACGATGATGAACTTCTTCTGGGCCTGGGCCGTGGGGAACGGCCCGAGGATGTCGATTCCCCAGCGAGTGAAAGGATAAGGCTTAGCTAGGGTGACGAGCTCCGTTGCTGGCTGATGGATCAAGTGGTCGAAACGCTGGCAGCGGTCACAGTGTTGTGTGTAGGCTGAGCAGTCGTGCTGCAGGGTGGGCCACCAATAACCTTGCAGTAGCAAGATCCTGGCGAGCGACCTTCTCCCTAAATGCGCTCTGCACAGACCTTTGTGAACTTCTTCGATCGCTCGGTTGGCTTCGTCGGTGCTGAGGCACTTCAAGAGAGGGCCGAAGAAGGATCTCCGGTAGAGAGCGCCATCCATAGTGACGAATCGCCGAGCTTGGTACTTCAATCTTCGGGCTTCCTGAGGGTCGAGAGGCTCCTGAGAGTCTTGAAGCCACGATAGATAGGGGGTACGCCAGTCGCTTGGGGAGGCCGAGTCAACAGCTAGGAGCTCCGAATCGATGCTCGGTCGCTCTAGCTCTTCGAGAAGGACCGATCGAGTGCCCTCAAGGTCAAGAGAGGAGGCCAGCCGAGAGAGGGCATCCGCTCGGGAGTTTTCCTCCCGAGCTATTCGGACTACCTCAAAACTCTCGAACTGTTGTGCCACGGTCTTGACCAGTTGGAGGTATTTGATCATCGGCGCTTCTCGAGCTTCATAATCACCGTTGACCTGGCTAGCAACCAGTTGGGAGTCAGTGTGGATCCTGACTCGCTCAGCCCCTAATCGCCGGGCCATGCGGGCTCCCGATATGAGGGCCTCATACTCGAAAGAGTTGTTAGATGCTTGGAAGTTAAACTTCAGGGCGTACTGTAACTCTGCTCCTTCGGGGGACTTCAGGAGAATTCCAGCGCCGCTCCCGGTCGAGTTGGAAGATCCGTCGACGAACAATTCCCAGGTCGGCCCGGGCGTGGACGGAGATCTTTCTTCAGTCGGGATGGTGCTTTCGGCGATGAAGTCCGCGAGCGCATGGCCTTTGACAGCCGAGCCAGGCCGATACGATATATCGTAGGCCCCGAGCATGATGGCCCACTTGACGAGGCGTCCCGAGGCTTCAGGGTGAGCAAGGATCCTCTTCAATGGTTCACCGGTCAGCACAGTGATGGAGTGCTCTTGGAAATAGGGTCGGAGGTGCTTGGCCGAGGTAACCAACGCTAGCACGAGTTTCTCGGTTGCGGGGTACCTTTTCTCAGCCTCGTTGAGCACCTTACTGGTGTAGTAGACCGGTCTTTCGATTCCCGAGTCATTTCTGACTAGGACCGATCTAACTGTGGATGGAGTTGCCGAGAGATAGAGATACAAGGCTTCACTTGGGACAGGCTTGGAAAGCACTGGGGGCGAAGCCAGGAACTCCTTAAGCTCGGTGAATGCTCTTTGGCATTCCTCATCCCACGCAAATGTAGCAGATGCCATTTTAGGCCCCGTCAATAGCTTGAAGAAGGGTAGGCATCGTTCAGCCGCGCGGGACAGGAATCTGCTGAGCGCAGCAACGCGCCCGGTAAGGCATTGAACATCTTTGATGCAGGTGGGTGGGCGCATGTCTAGGATGGCCTGGACCTTGTCGGGGTTTGCCTCGATCCCACGCTGGGTGACTAAGAAGCCCAGGAATTTCCCAGACCTTACTCCGAAGGCGCACTTGGCAGGATTGAGCTTCATGTTGTACTTCAGGAGGGTGTCGAAGGTTTCCGCTAGGTCGGTGAAGTGGTCCTCGGCCTTGGGGGTCTTCACAAGCATGTCATCGATATAGGCCTCGACGTTCCAACCGAGCTGTCCCTCGAACATATGATTGACCAGCCTCTGGTACGTGGCTCCAACGTTCTTCAACCCGAAAGGCATCCGGGTGTAGCAGTGTACGCCGAAGTCAGTGATAAAGGCGGTCTTCTCGATGTCTTTGGGGTGCATCCTGATCTGATGGTAACCTAAATAGGCATCCAGGAAGCTGAGTATCTCGTTGTCCGAGGTTGAGTCAACTAGTTGGTCGATGCTCGGCAAGGGATAGCAGTCCTTTGGGGTAGCCTTGTTCAAGTCGGTGAAGTCCACGCACATCCGCCACTTTCCCGAAGCTTTTGGTACCAGGATGACGTTAGCCAGCCACGTCGGGTACAGGACCGATCTAAAAAGGCCAGTCTTTTGCCCCTTGGTGACTTGCTCTTTAATAATCGCCTGCTTCTCTGGCACGTGCTTCCTTCTGCGTTGCTGCACGGGCTTCATGGCTGGGTCGAGGTTGAGCTTATGCTTCACCGTCTCCTCCGGTATCCCGGGGAGTTGATCATCAGACCATGCAAAGACCCAGATGTACGCGGAAAGAAACTTCTTGTATTGCTGTTGCACCTCAGATGTTAGGTCGGCTCCGATCTTTACTCCTAGGGTCGGGTCGTCGTTTAGAAAAATCGCTAGTAATTCGCCTCCAGGTTCGGCGGTTGCGGATTTTTCCTTGACTTCTCGGGGGCCCTTGTTCTTCCCGTCCGGCCTTGTGGCTTCAACCGAGATATTATAGCACCTTCTGGCCAGGGCCTGGTTGCCTCGGACTTCCCCCAACCTATTTTTGGTGGAGAACTTCATCTTTTGGTGATAGGTAGAAGGCACCGCTTTCGTTCGGCTGAGGATTTCCCGACCGAAGATTGCGTTGTATGCTATCATACCTTTGATCACTATGAAGTCCACCATGACCGTAACGGTTTTGGGTGGGGTGCCAAGAGTAACCGGCAGGCTTAGGGCTCCCTCGGGATAAGTGGCCTGGCCATTGAACCCGCACAGGGGGGTTCGGATCGGGCGGAGTCTAGACGGATCCTCCCCCATCCTAAGGAAACATTCATAGGATAATACATCAGGGGCACTTCCATTGTTGACTAGAATCCTATCTACGTTACAATGGTTTATTGTGGCCGATATGACTAGGGCATCGTCATGCGGGGTGCTTAGCCCTTCCAGGTCTTGGTCGGAGAAGACTATGACCTGTGGCTCACTTGGCGGGGCCCTGGGAGGCTCGATGGTTCGGCCTGCCCACTCAGCATGACGCTTCCTTCCTCGGCCACTGTCTCCTCCTTATGCAGCTCCTTCGGCGATGACGTTGATATGGACCCCTCGGGGGGCGTTGTCAATTTCCTCCGGGGCGCCTCGGTCTTCCTGGTGCCCGGCCACGAACCGGGAGAGGTGCCCCTGACGAACGAGATGCTCGATCTCATCCTGGAGCTGATGGCAATCGCCGGTGTGATGCCAGTGGTCGCTGTGGAACAGGCAATGCTTGCTGCGACTGCGGTTCTTCGACTTCATTGGCTCGGGTTGGCGGAGGAGGCCCGAGCCTTTGATGTCTTCGTATATCTCGTACACTGGAGCGGTTAGGGGAGTGTACCGCTCGTACTTCCGTGACAGTTCCTTGCGTTCCCCGTCCCGGTTCCACCTTTTTCCTTGGCCCGAGCTTGGCTCGGGTGCCCGCTTCTTGTCCCCCTCCCGACCCGAGCCGGTTGCGTCCCGGCATGCGCTGAGCACTTCTTCGCACTCGGCGTTGCGCAATGCCAGGGTCACTAGCGCAGCAAGGGTTGAGGGAGGGTGGAGGACAAGTTCGTGGCGGAGGTTCTCGTCGCGGGTGCCCCCGGTTAGTGCGGTTATGGCCGAGGCGACGTCCAAGTGGGGGATCCTCAGGGCTTCCAATTTGAATCGGATAATGTAGGCCCGAAGCTTCTCCCCTTGCACCTGTTTGAGGGCCAAAAGCCCCGCTACCGACCTTGGGGGATCGCTGCCGACGAAACTCTCCCCGAATACTCGCCCGAATTGCTTGAAGTCTTGGATGGATCCAGGGGAGAGGGCCCAGAACCATGCTTGGGCGCCTTGGACTAAGGTGGTCGCAAAGGCTCAACACTTGATGGCGTCGGACGCTCCGTGAAGGGTCATCAAGGCGTCCAAGCTGTCGAAGTGGTCGGCCGGGTCACCCTGGCCGTCGTAGGGCTTGAAAGTCGGGATGGAGGCTCTGGGAGATACCTCTGCCTTCAAGATATGGTCGGAGAACGGGGATCTCTCCTTATCCTCTGGTGAAGAGGTCTTCTGCAGGGCTCGTAGGGCGCGCTCCTGCTCTGCGAAATACCTCTCGAATTCTCACAGTCGGAGGGATAGCTCCGACTGCCGCTGCGCCGTAGGGCTGAGGGGGCGTGATGGCAGGCTGTCCTGGCGCTCCCTGGGGACTTCGGTCTCCGGGAGGGGACGGCGTGCCCCATGCCTACCCCGTTTCGGCGTGGAGGAAGCCTCTTGCTCAGGAGGGGGGGCTTGCGAGGGTCCTCCGATTCTTTTGCGGATAAGCTGCTGCCCTCGGAGAGTGAAGCGGCCTCCGGTGGTGTGCTGGGACACGTTCTCGCGGGGAGGGCTCTCCGGACGGGCGTGTGACCTTCCATCCCTGGCCGCCTGGGTCCTCATGAGTTCCACGAGTACGTCCAGTTTCACGTTGAGGGCTTGGAAGGCGTCAGCGCCGCTGTTAAGCGGTAGCCCTACCGCCGCGGGGGGAGGGGGCGGCAGCCCTACCGCGGGGGAAGGGGGCTGTCACGCCCCGAGCGCGGAAGGAACCCGGAGTGTGTGACAAGTTTATATCGATCATGTCAATCAGAGCGTTAATGTATTCAACACAAAGACAGAGTGCGCAAAAGTAAAGATAACCCAATCCTTTATTCAATCACAACCTCAAAAGTACTTCTATTACAATCCATTTAATGAAAGTGCTAAGACTCTATAAAGGGAAAAGTACAACGATTGACTCAAAAATATAGTAAGATAAGACTAGTAGACTCTTGGATAGACGGAGTGGCTCTAATCTCTTCACTCTTGACTTTCCCCATCCGATTGAGTTTCATCATCGGACTTACCTGAAAAATAGGGGAAAATACTGAATGAGCGAACGCTCAGTAGGAATTATATCTCAAGAGCTAGCTTGCTTTAAGTAAATTACATGTTACATGAATGCAATAAAGCTATGCATGTTTACGTAAAACGACAAGAGAGAGAGAGAGAGAGAGAGTATAACAAGAGATAATTGAGTGAACTAGCATGTCTTTCGAGAGCTTATATCAATAAATGTCAAGATATTCAAGCAAGTATATTCATCATGTCATGTCGGGAATTGGCTATCACGTTTCAAGCAAGTATATAAATACCCTTTCCGGGTCACGCAAGTCATGTCATGTCAAGTCGAGTATGAGATTGTGGAATGTCTAATCAAGCTAGTCATGCACTTCGGTACAATACCATACCGTGATCATTACAACTCCCATAGGCACTAGTACTTTCGAGTGCTCCTCCCAGGACCAGATCGGGCCCTATATGTGCAGGCATTGATCATGTATTTTTCGACATCCACTAAAGTTATAACCAATATGAAGTTTCAAGGAATAAACTTGTATAACTTTAAGGTAGATCTTGTGGAATAGCATTTCAAGGATTTGAACATGTGGTATAATGATGATAATAACGGTATAATCAAGATTAACGATAAAACTAGGTGGAATCAGCTCCCTAACTCGGGTGCCATGACGATAGGAATAAGCGCCCACATGAACATGGTCGCTCGTTCTTGTACATGATAAGGTAGATAGAATTAGTGTACACAAGTACGGCACACTATTCTTAAAGGATATGGATGGTATAGATTACCCATTCCATTATTTCAAGAATATTCTCATGACATACAAATAGCATGTCGTAAGAGCCGGTATACCATGTTTCTTTAGAGTGACATGGAAATTAAGAAGTGTCATGGGTTTTTAAGGGTACAACCAGCTTGGTTGCTTTGAGGGAATCCAAAGTTAGCGGAGTCTTACAGAGGTCTCTATGATAAAGTCACCAATTTGAAGGAACGGAATGTCCCGCGGAGGGTTCAACTATCACCGAGAATTAGGGGGTAATCGAGAAAACACCGTGAAACATGGGACTATACTCACGGAATGGAACATAGTGCCAACACGCATAACCCACTGTCAAAGGGTTACTGAAAAACACGAAAATAGAACTATCAGTAAATTGACGTCTGAGATGTGGGTCTTCATTTCATGAATTGACGCCCTTGTCAGGGTCGTCAGTTTATCAAATGACGGGTCATTACATATAGATTAATATCTTTAAATAGTTGTATTTATTATCAAAATGATGCCTCTCATGAAGGCTTTAATTCTGTAAATAGCGCCCTAGTCAGGGGCGCCATATAAAATAAAAGGGTAGTATGCACGTCGTCAATTATTTCATCCAGGAATTTTATTCCCATTTTCACTATTTATCACAATTTGACGCATATGTATAGGGGCGCCCATTCAAAATTACGACCTAGTCAGGGTCGCTAATTCTTTGTCATATGATTTGCACCGGGCATGTACAATCACAGACACAAGGTTTATAAAATATGTCTGATCAGGAATCATTTGGCATGAACAGATAGAGAAAAATATCAAGAATTTATTAGTATGATCATGCATCATTTTTCATATAGGGATTCATAGTTATTAAATTTTGATCATGCATAATTATTAATTGACTGTTTCAATTGACGACTATTGATAAGGCGTCAAATTAAAATAACGCCTTAATCGGGGCGTCATTTCAAGAAATACAGAAATCATCATAAAACTGATAAACCTCTATCAAAAATGAAATCGGTAATTCTTACAGACCTATATGCATGTTTATAACTTACTAATTGCAGAGTTTTGCTAAGTCTTGAGAAAACCTACCTTGGTTGGGTGGTTTGGTTGACAGACGCTGAAGAACGGTGAAGAAAATAACTGTGAACGATACTCTGTTTCAAACAGAGTTTCCGGAAGCAACTCTTTAGCCAAAGCAATAGCAGCACCCCTCGGAAGATGCAGTAGGATGATGAGGGTGATAATAGCTTCAGCAACGCAGTGGGAACAAGGAAGAAGGAGATGATTCTTCTACGTTCCCGGCAGGAAGATGATGGTAAGAGCAACAATTGCAGCAGCTCCTTTGGTCCAGATTAGAACAGCAGGAGCCTCCCACGAACAACCAAAACCTTCAGAAGAAGAAGTAGAAGACAGCTTCCTCCCATCAAGGTATTGACAGCAAGAGGAAGATGTTGATGAAGAACTTCTATGCAGCAGCACAATAGGAGCAGCAGAACGAAGAGGAACTTCAAGGCAGAAGAGCAGCAGCAGCAGCAGGACGTCTTTGGCAATTAGTATTAACGTGAGTTCGATGGAAAGGGATGGGTATTTATAGGAGA
Source organism: Amorphophallus konjac (assembly GCA_022559845.1). Lineage (NCBI taxonomy): Eukaryota > Viridiplantae > Streptophyta > Magnoliopsida > Alismatales > Araceae > Amorphophallus > Amorphophallus konjac. The sequence continues at coordinate 89,047,860 of CM040119.1, forward strand.
AGAATCCTAATAGGTTCTAATAATTTTATTAGGATTAGAACTTCCTTCTTAGAATCCAATTAGCATTTAACTATTCCACGTATTGATCCTTTCCTTAATCTAAACTTACCCAGTTATCATCCTAGTTCGAACCGAACACAAACGGGTCCTTTTGTAATTGACGCCTTAGGTTGGGGCGTTTATTTGAAATGGACGCCTGTACAAACAGTCTTCAATTCTTTATTTGACGCCTATCATAGAGGCGTCAATTCTCTAATTCGCGTCTTCACGCTAGTCTTCAATTCATTAACGCCTTGATCAGAGGCATTATTTTGTTTTAAGTATTTATATAAGCTAGGACTCTTATCATTAGTGGATGTATCATCTTATCCCTTTTTCATTTACCAGGGTTGCTACACCCTCCCCCACTTAGAAGAATTTGGTCCCCAAATTCAATTGCATGTTTTATGTGGAGAGGGTAGAGTACATACCCTTTTAAAACAAGTCTGGAAATCGTTTCCTCATAGACTCCTCGGTCTCCCATGTGGCTTCGTGTTCTGAGCTTTTACTCCATTGCACCTTGACCATGGGAATAACTTTGTTCCTTAATGTACGTACCTCACGATCGAGGATCTTCATGGGCTTTTGTTCATAAGTGAGATCCTTTTGAATCACCAGGTCACCATGATCAATGATATGTGACGGATCGTGCACATACTTCTTCAACATAGATATGTGGAATACATTATGAACTTCGGACAATTGAGATGGTAAGGCGACGCGGTAAGCAACCTCGCCAACTCTTTCTAGTATCTCAAAAGGTCTGATAAATCTCGTCGTAAGCTTGCCCTTAACACCAAATCTCCTTATTCTATGTCCAGGTGATATCTTGAGAAATACGTGATCTCCGACTTGGAATTCGAGATCTCTTATTCTTGTGTCAGCATAAGCCTTCTGTCTAGACTGAGCAACTTGAAGTCTTTCTCTAATCAACTGAATCTTTTCAGTGGTATCCCTTACCATGTCTGGACCTAATAGTTGTTTCTCGCCAACTTCGTTCCAACACAAGGGTGATCGACAACTCCTTCCGTATAAGGCTTCAAAAGGTGCCATTTGTATACTTGCCTGGTAGCTGTTATTGTATGCAAATTCAACCAAAGGCAAGTGATCATGCTAGCCTCCACCAAAATCAATGATGCAAGCTCTGAGCATATCTTCAACCACCTGATTGGTTCTCTCGGTCTAACCATCCGTTTGAGGATGAAAAGCTATACTAAAGTTAAGTCTCAACCCTAGTGAATGTTGTAGACCCTTCCAAAAGTGAGAAGTAAAATGGGGGTCTCTGTCAGACACGATTGAGACAGGTACTCCATGTAACCTGACTATCTCCTTAATGTATAATGCAGCAAGAACATCAACTGACCATCGACTCTTGATTGGCAAGAAGTGTGCCGATTTGGTCAATCGGTCGATGATAACCCATATTCCATCATGTCCTCCTTTTGATTTAGACAGACCCATAATGAAGTCCATACCGATATCCTCCCACTTCCATTGGGAATTTCTAAAGGATGTAGCTTACCGGCAGGCTTTTGATGTTTAGCCTTGACTTGTTGGCATGTGAGACAGCGAGACACAAAGTCCGCTACTTATCTTTTCATATTAGGCCACCAGAAAGTCCTTTCAAAATCTTGGTACATTTTGGTAGACCCTGGATGAATCGTGTACCTTGATCTGTGAGCTTCATCTAAGTTTTTCTTCTTTAGCTCTGGACAATCTGGTATACATGTTCTATTCCTGAACATCAATCTTCCATCTGATGCTAATTTGAACTCCGATTGTTCTTCAATTTTGTCCTTGATTTCCACTAATAATGGATCCTTATCTCGTAGTCCTTGTATTTCTGAGAGTAGATATGGCAGTATGCTTATATGGGATAGTGTAACACACTTGTTCTCCTTGTCCAGGCTTATATCAAGTTTAGAGAATTATTCTAGCAACTTCCACTCCTGAATCATACAATTTGCTAAAATCGCTCTTGGCTTTCGACTGAGGGCATTAGCTACAGGATTACCCTTTCCAGGATGATATTGTATTATGAAGTCGAAATCCTTGAGATATTCTAGCCAACGTCTTTGCCTCATATTTAATTCCTTCTGAGAGAAGAGATACTTGAGACTCTTATGGTCAGAATATACTGTAAACTGCACTCCGTATAGGTAATGCCTCCATATTTTCAATGCAAATATTACCACGACCAACTCCAAGTCATGAACTGGGTAGTTCTCTTCATGCTTCTTTAATTGACGAGAAGAGTAAGCTATAACTCTTCCTTGTTACATTAAAACACATCCGAAGCCAATGCCGGATGCATCAGTGTATACCTCGAACTTCTCTCCTTCGACTGGTAGAGCTAAGACCGGGGCTGTAGTTAGGTGATCCTTGAGAGCTTGGAAGCTTCTTTCACATTCCTCACTCCTTTCGTAATGGATCTCCTTGCGAGTTAGCCTAGTGAGTGGTACGGCGATCTTGGAGAAATCCTTGATGAATCACCGGTAGTATCCCGCAAGACCCAAGAAACTACGGATCTCGCTAGCATTGGTCGGTCTTTCCCAATCCTTTACAGCTTCAACCTTTGATGGATCTACGGATAAACCATCTTTTGATATAACATGCCCCAAGAAAGATACTGTTTCTAACCAGAATTCACATTTACTGAGCTTTGCATATAATTGATTCATCCTCAATATCTGTAATGCAATCCTCAAATGATCCTCGTGCTCTTCCTTGGTCTTTGAATAGATCAGTATGTCATCAATGAAAACCACTATGAATTGATCTAGATGAGGCCTGAATATACTATTCATCAACTGCATAAAGGCAGCAGGGGTATTTGTTAGTCCAAAAGGCATAACAACAAATTCATAGTGCCCATACCTGCTTCTGAATGCGGTCTTATAAATGTCCTCATCCTTGATCCTTAGTTGGTGATATCCCGACCTAAGATCAATCTTCGAAAAATACTTGGATCCAGATATTTGATCAAATAAGTCATCGATTCTCGGCAGTGGATACTTGTTCTTGATAGTGAGATGATTCAACTGTCGATAGTCGATGCATAACCTCATGGATCCATCTTTCTTCTTTACAAATAGCACAGGTGCTCCCCACGGGGAAGTGCTTGGTTTGATAAATCCTTTCTTGAGAAGTTCCATCAATTGCTCCTTTAGTTCCTTGAGTTCGGCAGGGGACATCCTATAAGGTGCCCTAGAAACTGGGCCAGCACCAGGGATCAAGTCGATGGTGAAGGCCACTTCTCTTTATGGGGGTAATCCAGGCAAATCTTCCGGAAACACGTCCGGAAATTCTTGCACAACTGGGATGTCTTCTAGCTTAGTCTCCTTAGTCTCCTTAATGGTGATAAACGCAAGGAAAGATACACATCCTTTCCTTATTAGCTTGTTAGCTCGGAGAGCCGAAATAAGAGGTGACTTGCTCCGACTCTTAGGGCTAGTATAGACCAGTTCCGGAAAGTCTTTGAAAGTAACTTTGCTGTTACGGCAATCCACAGTTGCCTGATAGTTAGATAACCAATCTACCCTCAATATGACATCATATTCCTTTAGGTCTAAACATATGAGGTCGATAGGAAGATTTCTTCCTTTTACCAAGACTTCACAGTTTTGATAATGGTGAGTAAGGTCAACTTCGCTTCCGAGAGGAGTTGAAAGAACTAATTTCATCCATTCCGGTTCCATGGGTAATGGATTAGTAAACTTGTTAGAAATAAAAGAATGCGAGGCACCAGTATCAAATAAGACATATGCAGACTTGGAACAAACTTTCAATGTACCTTCCACTAGTCCGCCTTCATCTTGTTCTGTCTCCTTAATAGCTTGGAGACGTGCATTCTTTGTCACCGGGCGCTTCCCATCACCGGCTTGATCATTGAGTAGGGGACAGTCGGGAATCCGATGATCACGGCTCCCACAACGGAGACACGCTCCAAGTTTCCTCCAACATTCTTCGGCCTTGTGCCCGGCCTTATCACAATGCTTACATACCACCTTAGAGGGTGTAGTGGTGATGGAGAAAGGTTTGGTTTCTTGAACTTTTTTTCTTCGGAGGGAGTGCCTCCATTACTCGATCTCTTCTTGAAATTGGGTTTGAAAGTGCCGGAGCTAGTAACATGCTCCTTCTTGTCTCTCCCACGGATCCTATCAGATAGCTCCGTGGCATCTTCTAGTAACTGAGCTCAGCGTACCATCTCCGAATAGACCTGTATCTCCATCAACGCCAGCTGTGTGATATATTGGGGTCTGAGCCCATTTAGAAATCTCCTAGCTTTCATCTTCTCGGTACTAATTAGATGTTTAGCATATTGAGATAACCTGGAAAATTGTGCCTCATACTCAGCCACCGACAAAGATCGTTGTTTAAGTGCGGCGAACTCGGTGGCCTTCTTCTCCTGGACTTGGTCCGAAAAATATTTATTATTGAAATGTTCAACAAACTCCTCCCAAGTAACTTGTCCTTGATCTAATGTGGCTTCTACTGACTCCCACCAACAGCGGGCGTCCCTTTCCAATTGAAACGTTGCTAACAAGACCTTCTCTTGGTCCGTGCATTGCATAACTCGAAAGATACGTTCGGTCTCTCGGATCCAATGCTCGGCGTCATCCGGATCAGTGGATCCCATGAACTTAGGAGGGTTCATGTTCTTGAAGCTTTGGTGGAGATTTCCTGCTCCACGATGTGCACCTCCTTGTGCCACTTGTTGAAGTGCCTAGGCCATGCCTTGCAGAGTGCGTTGCATGTTACGCCATTGGGCATGTTCGGCAGCCATTGTCCTACAATTACAATACTATATTAATATGTGATGATGTTCGAAGGTTTTGATTCTAAGGTAACTTAACCCTTGGTACTAACCAATCTCACCGATTAAAGGTTTAAACCTATCCTTGGACTTGGGTTTCCTAGGAATTGAATATCCTAGGCTCTGATACAACAAAAACTGTCACGCCTCGAGCGCGAAAGGAACCCAGAGTGCGTGACAAGTTTATATCGATTATGTCAATCAGAGCGTTAGTGTATTCAACACAAAGACAGAGTTCGCAAAAGTAAAGATAACCCAATCCTTTATTCAATCACAACCTCAAAAGTACTTCTATTACAATCCATTTAATGAAAGTGCTAAGACTCTATAAAGGGAAAAGTACAACGATTGACTCAAAAATATAGTAAGATAAGACTAGTAGACGCTTGGATAGACGGAGTGGCTCTAATCTCTTCACTCTTGACTTTCCCCATCCGATTGAGTTTCGTCATCGGACTTACCTGAAAAACAGGGGAAAACACTGAATGAGCGAATGCTCAGTAGGAATTATAACTCAAGAGCTAGCTTGCTTTAAGTAAATTACATGTTACATGAATGCAATAAAGCTATGCATGTTTGCGTAAAACGACAAGAGAGAGAGAGAGTATAACAAGAGATAATTGAGTGAACTAGCATGTCTTTCGAGAACTTATATCAATAAATGTCAAGATATTCAAGCAAGTATATTCATCATGTCATGTCGGGAATTGGCTATCACGTTTCAAGCAAGTATATAAATACCCTTTCCGGGTCACGCAAGTCATGTCATGTCAAGTCGAGTATGAGATTGTGGAATGTCTAAGCAAGCTAGTCATGCACTTCGGTACAATTCCATACTGATGTGACACACCCTTGGACCAAAATGAACAAGCACAATTTGCAATTCAAACGGACCGATAATGGCGACCACTCACCCGATGCTCACCCAAGACCCGGGGTAGCTTGGAAATGCCAAGGAGAGGTTGTGAGGGCTGGGCCCTAGCTGGTAGAGGGCCAGCAAGGCCTAGGTTAATTCCCAAGGGTAATGGCAGCCCAATTCAAGGGAGCCGACGAGGTGCCAAGGCATGGGTTACACTCCTCACCCCACGGTGATCTCTTGAAGCAAGGAGCTCAAGGATCGGGCTCTCACTCTCACGGCCAGTGGAGTTTGTGAACTAATATTAGAAAGAACAAGCACTAAATGGAGTTAGGAGTGGAGCACTTACTCGACTGGTTTGAAGAAACTGGTCCCGCTCGGAGACGTGGGCGAGCGGGGAAGCGTGGGTTCCCCACACGCCGCGCCGGGGTAGCTTGACCTGCTCAAATTGTTACAACACTACACCCCATGCAAGGGGGGGGGGGATCTAGGGGTGGGGGTCAACTGATATTACATCCAAAACTACCTCCACACAGGGAGGGGCCTTCATCCGGCCAAGCGGGGAGGGGTGACACCGAACTAGCGATCAACAAGGAAGCCGACATCGGTTCTATCTGCTGTCTGTGCTTCAAGACTGACTGATAGTTATCATAATGCTGTGGCCACTCCAGAATTTTTCCGATGACGAGACCACTTGGAGATTCTTCATAGCTGGATCGGGATGATGCTTGAATTTTTTTGATTTCTTTGGGCACCGCTGCTGGTCGGGGTAGGGGCTTGAACAGGGTGGCAGAGCCTCAGTTCTGACAGCTTCAGGTTTCCAACAGCAGGAAGAAGAGGATGCCACGACCGCTCCCGAACTCAGAATCAGGTGCCGCCGAAGCCGTTCGAACCGTTGACGGGTCCTCTTCAAAGAAAAATTGGCGGGGAAGCCAAACGTTGTCGGATAAGACCAGTGGGCTCTGAACTCTGATGAGAGGTCGGTGCAGACTGTGGGGAAGCAGAATCGCTCACCCGGGGGAGAAAATTGATAACTCCTGGTCCCGGATGCCAAACTGAGCTCTTCATTTTGGAGAAGAAAGAAGACTTTTAGTAGAAGCTTTTTGAAGAAGAACTCTTGATCAGATTCCAATCAGGACCGTCGCAGTCGGATTTCCACTCCGGATCTGGTCTCCTGCCAGGGAGGCTTTGCGCAGTCGGGGAAGAATGACTTCCTTGGGCGATCACGAACTCAGAACGGGATGGGACCACCGCCGTTACGAAGAGGACTAGGAGACGCTTCCAACGATGGCTCTTGATCTTTCAGAAATGTCCGGAGGAAACCGTGGTCGCCTCTGTAAGCTGCTACTCTTCTGCAGATCTGCAACTGGGAACTGTAGGTTGAAGATGACGGGGGGGAATGGGGTATATAGGAGGGGAAATGGGGGTGGATGAGTGTGGGGAAAGCCCGGGCTATGAGGGGGTCTAGGAGGGGGTGTTCCAAGGTGGGGGAAGGGAAGAATGAGCTCTGGAAGGGGGTCTAACAGGTGGTGGGAGGAGGAGCTACGAATTTGGGAAGGTGGGTGAGAGGGAAAGGGTATTTGAAAATGGGTTTAAGGGTGGGATTAAATTTTGGTCTTGGGGGATGGGAAGAGGTGTGTGGGGAAGGTAAAAGGGGGCTTGGGGAGTGGGAATTCTCCCTTGGGAGATGAGAGGGTGCTTGGGGAAGGGGAGTGGGTGGTTGGTGGTTGGAGGGTGGAGTGGGGAGTGGTGGAATCTCCCTTGGGGCTGGGGTGGAGTTTAGGTGGGTTGGTGGGGAGTTGGGGATGAGTTATTGGAGGGGGGAAAGAGAGAGAAAGGTGGTTGGGAGGGGAGGAGAGAGAAAGGGGCGTAGGTTTTAGAGAGAGAAAGTGGAGGAGAGAGAAAATGACTTATTAGAGAGAGAGAGGTAGAGAGAGAGGGGGGATAGGGGGAATCACTCCCAAGGGTTTCTCACCCAACTAATGGAATCTCTCCAATAGGAAATTTGAACTCTCAAATGGTAATTTTCATTCATTGATTCATTAGTTCAAATGGAGGAAATGGGGTCCTATATATAGGCAACCAACATTTCTACAAAAATCCCTGACTCTTACTACAATGACCAAAGACCATGGGGTAGGGGCGCCCCTGGGCCTAGCCCAAAGAATTGGGCCCAATAACCATTCTAAACAATCTAATGACACTTAACCTAGGTAGATGACTCATTAACCTAGGTACATGACTCAAATAAAAGAGAAAATACATCAAATGACTCAAATAAAAATTACATAGGAGTCAAAATTAAATAACTAGACCATGCCGGATGCAACCGGGGCGAGGAGACGAGCTGTGAACGTGGGCACGGGCGGTGATGTCCCCATCACATACCGTGATCATTACAACTCTCATGGGCACTAGTACTTTCGGGTGCTCCTCCTAGGACAAGATCGGGCCCTATATGCGCAGGCATTGATCATGTATTTTTTGACATCCACTAAAGTTATAGCCAATATGGAGTTTCAAGGAATAAACTTGTATAACTTTAAGATAGATCTTGTGGAATAGCATTTCAAGGATTTGAACATGTGGTATAATGACGATAATAACGGTATAATCACGATTAACGATAAAACTAGGTGGAATCGGCTCCCTCACTCGGTTGCCATGACGATAGGAATAAGCGTCCACATGAACATGGTCGCTCGTTCTTGTACATGATAAGGTAGATAGAATTAGTGTACACAAGTACGGCACACTATTCTTAAAGGATATGGATGGTATGGATTACCCATTCCATTATTTCAAGAATATTCTCATGACATACAAACATCATGTCGTGAGGGCCGGTATACCATGTTTCTTTAGAGTGACATGGCAATTAAGAAGTGTCATGAGTTTTTAAGGGTACAACCAGCTCGGCTGCTTTGAGGGAATCCAAAGCTAGCGGAGACTTACGGAGGTCTCTATGATAAAGTCACCAATCCGAAGGAACGGAATGTGCCGCGAAGGGTTCATCTATCACCGAGAATTAGGGGGTAATCGAGAAAACACCGTGAAACATGGGACTATACTCACGGAATGGAACATAGTGCCAACACGCATAACCCACTGTCAAAGGGTTACTAAAAAACATGAAAATAGAACTATCAGTAAATTGACGTATGAGATGTGGGTCTTCATTTCATGATTTGACGCCCTTGTCAGGGTCGTCAGTTTATCAAATGACGGGTCATTACATATAGATTAATATCTTTAAATATTTGCATTTATTATCAAAATGACGCCTCTCATGAAGGCTTTAATTATGTAAATAGCGCCCTAGTCAGGGGTGCCATATATAAAATAAAAGGGTAGTATGCACGTCGTCAATTATTTTATCCAGGAATTTTATTCCCATTTTCACTATTTATCACAATTTGACGCCTATGTATAGGGGCATCCATTCAAAATAACGACCTAGTCAGGGTCGCTAATTCTTTGTCATATGATTTGCACCGGGCAGGTACAATCACAGACACAAGGTTTATAAAATATGTCTGATCAGGAATCATTTGGCATGAACAGATAGAGAAAAATATCAGGAATTTATTAGTATGATCATGCATCATTTTTCATGTAGGGATTCATAGTTATTAAATTTTGATCATGCATAATTATTAATTGACTGTTTCAATTGACGACTATTGATAAGGCGTCAAATTAAAATAACGCCTTAATCGGGGGCGTCATTTCAAGAAATACAGAAATCATCATAAAACAGATAAACCTCTATCAAAAATGAAATCGATAATTCTTACAGACCTATATGCATGTTTATAACTTACTAATTGTAGAGTTTTGCTAAGTCTTGAGAAAACCTACCTTGGTTGGGTGGTTTGGTTGACAGACACTGAAGAATAGTGAAGAAAATAACTGTGAACGATACTCTGTTTCAAACAGAGTTTCTGGAAGCAACTCTTTAGCCAAAGCAATAACAGCATCCCTCGGAAGATGTAGTAGGATGATGAGGGTGATAATAGCTTCAGCAACGCAGTGGGAACAAGGAAGAAGGAGATGATTCTTCTACGTTCCCGACAGGAAGATGATGGTAAGAGCAACAATTGCAGCAGCTCTTTTGGTCCAGATTAGAACAGCAGGAGCCTCCCACGAACAACCAAAACCTTCAGAAGAGGAAGCAGAAGACAACTTCTTCCCTTCAAGGTATTGACAGCAAGAGGAAGATGCTGATGAAGAACTGCTATGCAGCAGCACAATAGGAGCAGCAGAACGAAGAGGAACTTCAAGGCAGAAGAGCAGCAGCAGCATCCGGACGTCTTTGGCAATTAGTATTAACGTGAGTTTGATGGAAAGGGATGGGTATTTATAGGAGAAGAATCCTAATAGGTTCTAATAATTTTTAGACGTGCATTGCCCTTACCTTTCACTAGAGGGAATCCCTGGTTTATATAGTGTGCTCACCTTATGAGTCCCGTAAGCTGAGGAGTTTCAGGCGGGAGTTACATCCTCATCATGGGATCGTTACGTCCTCATCGTGGGATCGTTATGTCCTCATCGTGGGCTCTTCATGGCCTTGAGGGATCATGGATCCTTTATCCTCGTAAACTCCTGTTCATAAAGGGCTCTTCAACGGCTGCGTGGATAAGCACTCGTCAGTTGGTCCGAGCATAAAAGGTGCCATCCCTGTCCGGGCAATAGGCATAGCTCGGACGGAGTTAGGTCGGAGTGGGCGCAGGGCGCTTGCCTCTATCCCGATGAAGGGATAACTCGGGCATGGGTCCTCCTCCGTTCTAACGCTCGGGCCTTCCGAGCCTAAGGGCCACCGAGGACGGGTGGGATCCCGAGTAATCTTTATTGGGCTTTTTAGCCTAAGTGGGCCCTGTGGGGCTGTCACTTGGATGAGCTGAGCCTCGTTCGGTCCTGAGGGGCCTAGTTCGGCTGCTCTTAGATGGGCTACAGAAATCCCCCTCTCCACCTCCTTTTGATTTAGACAGTCCCATTATAAAATCCATACCGATATCCTCCCACTTCCACTTGGGAATATCAATAGGATGAAGCTTACCGACAAGTTTATGGTGTTCCACCTTAACTTGCTGACAAGTGAGACAACGAGACACCAAATCTGCTACCTCTCCTTTCATGTTAGGCCACCAAAATGTCCTCTTCAAGTCTTGGTACATCTTGGTAGATCCAAGATGAATCATGTACCTCGATCTGTGAGCTTCTTCTAATATCTTCTTCTTTCGTTCTGCACAATCTGGCACACAAGTCCTCTCTCTGAATAAGAGTCTTCCATCTGTTGCTAGTTTGAAATCAGATCGCTCTTCTATCTTGCCCTCGATTTCCACTAATACAGGGTCGTTGTCTTGAAGATCTTGTATTTCAGAGAGTAGTTCGGGTTGTATCCTCATATGTGATAGAGTAACACACCTGCTCTCCTTGTCCATGCTTATATCAAGTCTAGTGAACTATTCTAGCAACTTCCACTCCTGAATCATACAATTGGCTAATATTGCTCTTGGCTTCCGACTGAGGGCATCAGCTACAGGATTACCCTTTCCAGGATGATATTGTATTGTGAAGTCGAAGTCCTTGAGATATTCTAGCCAATGTCTCTGTCTCATATTCAATTCCTTTTGAGAAAAGAGATACTTGAGACTCTTATGATCGGAGTATACAACGAATTGCACTCCGTATAGGTAATGTCTCCAAATTTTTAATGCAAACACTACCGCGGCTAATTCTAGGTCATGGACTGGGTAGTTCTCTTCATGCTTCTTCAATTGGCGGGAAGAGTAAGCTATGACTCTTCCTTGTTGCATTAAGACACATCTGAGGCCAATTCAGACGCATCGGTGTATACCTCGAATTTCTCTCCTTCAACTAGCAAAGTTAAGACTGGGGCAGTAGTTAGGTGATCCTTGAGAGCTTGAAAGCTTCTTTCACATTCCTCACCCCATTCATAACGGATCTCCTTGTGAGTTAGCCTAGTGAGTGGTACGGTGATTTTGGAGAAATCCTTGATGAATCACCTGTAATAGCCTGCAAGACCCAAGAAACTTCAGATCTCGCTAGCGTTGGTTGGTCTCTCCCAATTCTTCACTGCTTCCACCTTTGATGGATCTACTGACAACCCATCCTTGGAAATTACATGTCCTAGGAAGGATACTTCTTCTAGCCAGAATTCACATTTGCTAAGCTTTGCATATAATTGATTCATCCTTAATATCTGTTATGCAATCCTTAAATGCTCTTCATGCTCTTCTTTGGTCTTCGAATAGATTAATATATCATCAATAAAGATCACCACGAACTGATCTAGATGAGGCCTGAATATGCTATTCATCATCTGCATAAAAGTGACAGGGGCATTTGTTAATCCGAAAGGCATAACAACAAATTCATAGTGCCCATACCTGCTCCTGAACGCGGTCTTATGAATGTCCTCATCTTTGATTCTCAGTTGGTGATATCTTGACCTGAGATCAATCTTTGAAAAATACTTAGATCCAAATATCTGATCAAATAATTCATCGATTCTCGGTAGTGGATACTTGTTCTTGATAGTGAGATGATTCAACTGTCGATAGTCGATGCATAACCTCATGGATCCATCCTTCTTCTTTACAAATAACACGAGTGCTCCCCACAGGGAAGTGCTTGGTCTGATAAATCCCTTCTTTAGAAGCTCCATTAATTGTTCCTTTAACTCCTTCAGCTCGGCAGGGGACATCCTATAAGGTGCCTTAGAAACTGGACCAGCATCAGGGACTAGGTCGATGGTGAAGGCCACTTCTCTTTGTGGGGGTAAACCAGGCAAATCTTCTGGAAATACATCTAGAAACTTCCAAACTACCGGGATGTCTTCTATCTTGGTTTCCTTAGTCCCCTTTATGGTGACAAAAGCAAGGAAGGAAACACATCCTTTCTTTATAAGCTTGCTAGCTCGGAGAGCCGAAATAAGAGGTGACTTGTTCCGACTCTTAGGGCTAGTGTAGACAAGTTCTGGAAACTCCTTAAAGGTTACCTTGCCTTCACTGCAATCTACAACGGCCTTATGTGTAGATAGCCAATCGGCTCCTAAGATAACATCGTATCCCTTTAAATCTAGACATATTAAGTCTGCTGGCAGATTTTTCCCTTTTATCATAACGGTACACTTGGAATAGTGGTGTGAGATCTCGGATTCATTTCCGAGTGGGGTCTCAATTACTATATCTATCCACTCTGGTTCCATAAGTAATGGATCAGTGAACTTCTTTGAAACAAAAGAGTGTGATGCACCAGTATCAAACAAGACATGAGCATACTTGGAACAAATCTTGAGTGTACCTTCCACTAGTCCGCCTTCTTCTTGTTCGGCCTCTTGAAGAGCTTGCAGACGTGCATTCTTCTTCACCAGGCGCTTTTCATCTCCGGTTTGCTCATTGAGTAGCGGACAATCGGGAATTCAATGTTCACAGCTCCCACAACAGAGGCAAGCTCTGAGTCTTCTCCAGCATTCCTCGGCCCTATGGCCAGTCTTGTCACAATGTTTACACACCTCCTTGGAAGGTGTGGTAGTAATGGAGAAAGGCTTGGTCTTCTTGAACTTTTGCTCTTTGGAGGGAGTACCTCCATCATTGGCTCTCTTCTTATCGAAGGAGGGCTTGAAACATTCAGGGCTTATAGTAGGCTCTTTCTTGTTCTTCCCACGGATCTTGTCGGACAGCTCCGTGGCATCTTCTAATAGCTGAGCTCTTCGGACCATATCCGAATAGACCAGAATGTCCATCGGTGCCAGTTGTGTGATATATTGGGGTCGAAGCCCATTGAGACATCTTCTTGCTTTCATCTTCTCGGTACTTACTAAATGTTTTGCGTACCTTGATAGCGTAGAGAATTGGGCCTCGTATTCAGCCACTGACAGAGTTCTCTGTTTGAGTGAGGCGAATTCTGCAGCTTTCTTCTCTTGCACTCGGTCGAAAAATATTTGTCATTGAAGTACTCGGTGAACTCGGCCCATGTGATGAGTTCTTCACCTAAGGTGTCTTTTACGGACTCCCACCAGGAACGTGCGTCTCTTTCTAATTGGAACATAGCTAGCAATACCTTCTCTTCGTCCGTGCATTGCATAACACGGAATATCCTTTCCACTTCTCGGAGCCAATGCTCGGCATCATCGGGATCTGATGAGCCAATGAACCTTGGGGGGTTCTGTGGACGCACTTTTTGACACGCTCATTTGTTTTTTCTTTAAGTCAGTTTATTCGGCCGGTTTATTCGTTTATTAAGTGTGTGGGCGTGCCAGTCACAAAGTGACGATTTATCGTGCGCTCGATCTGACTAATCAGACGATTGTGTGGTTCGTGTCGGGACCAAAACCCACCGCGCCATAAAGGTCACGGCATCATTTACATCCCCTCGGAGAGGGGAACACCCTTGATTAATCACCAGGAAAAGGGGCCTCATGGCTAGAAAATTAATTGCATAAAAACCTATTAAGAAATGCTAAAGTCCTCGTACGAGGGTGTGAAGAAAGTATTTAAGCTCATGTCGGTCATGTGTTGACCATTTAATACTCGGACAAATTTTCGGCTTGAGAATAGCATAATCGTCGCAGGAAGACCAGAACATGTGTACGTCGGGATACGACAAGTTTATTGTTCAAAGGAACGGGAAACGTTCAATTAAATCCCGATTAGAGCGGTCGAAAATCGATAAGTTTGTCGACCCAGTGCAAGATCAAGCTATGACCATACTGCGGTGGGCCCCCCGCGGTCAAAGTCAGGCTCGCGTGGGCATCGCCAATATTCACGGTGCCAAGGGGGCAACGGGAGGATGTCCTGGGACTAGATCTGAGAACCAATATGCGTTCAAAGGGATCGGGCTATAGGCCGAGGATATGGGTCAGGCAATGACCATGATCGGGGCGGACCCGAGGTCTAGGCAAGGCCCACGGAGGCCTTATTGCTATTCCCATGCAAAAGGTCCGGGGATGACTAGAGCCTTCTCGTTCCATTCGGATTTTGTCGGTCACTCATGGACCACTTTATGTCTGGAAAAAGGTCTATGTTTGTAGCGTAAGAGACGGTGACAAACCATACAAATACCGACCGTGAGTACGGCAAGTTTAATGCAAGTGCGGGATCAGATCCCGGTATATATGTCGGTCACTAACGGACCATTCACTGTTCGGACGAGAGTCCACATTTGAAGCATCGAAGACAAAGACAAAGCCGTACGGATGTCTGCCGTAGATACGGCAAGTTTAATGTGGATGCGGGATTGGATCCCGGTAGAAGCGGGTCAGGCGAATGAGCTATTGGCCCGAGAGGTGTTCGGATCATGAACCACATTGGGGATTCTGAGGTCCACGTCCGATGCCATGGGGCATCATTGATTTTCTCTTCATACGTAGTCCGGAGGAGCGAGTTGTTGGGTGTGGAGCCCGAGCTCGGCGTCGTGCGGCCTCGCACCCGGATCGACCTGCGCGGTCAGGTCGCGAGGGTCAAGGGGGTAGCGCCCCTTGCGGGGGTCTCCGGGGGCGGAGCCCACGGAAGGAAAATTTGATTATAGCTTGTTAGTTTCAGGCCTTTTATTTTGATTGGTTGATTATTCTCATAAGGGTGGTTGATATGCTTTCATTTGTTTTATTGATTAGTTTCGATCTCTTCTTTTATTTGGTTAATCACTCTTTCTCTTTTAGGCACGTCGGTTGAAGGAAGCCAAGGGGGGCGCGCCGGTCAATGGAGGCCCAAGAGGGCGCGCCGGAATAGGAGGTGCAAGGGCGCGCCCGTTTAAGTAGTGCCATGGGGTGCGCGGGTTAAGGGGGGGTCCAAGCCAAGGAAGGGGAGCGCGCCGGGTAGATGACAAGAAAGTGGAGGGGCGCGCCAGTTATGGGTTGCACAGGAGGGAGTGAGGGGTGCGCCAGTTTAATGGGTTGCACAAGAGAGGGGCGCACCGAATAAGGCCAAGAAGAGGGCGCACGCCAGATTAAGAGTGTAATAGGGCACGCCGAAATAGACTCAAGAAGACGGGGGCGCACTGGATTAGGGGCACTATTCATTCTAGGAATTTGGAAATGGTTTTGAGTGTGAAGCTAAATCGGTGCGGGGGGGGGGGGGGGGGTACCGCACTGGATGAACCCACGCCGGATTAGAGGCGCACCAGGCTAAGTTCTATGGGTTTTATTTCATTCTGTTTCTTCTTTCTTTCAGCCGTGGGTTACTTTGATGATTGATTTATTCATCTTATTGATGGATTAAGCTTGTGAAGAGAAAGCTTAAGTGTTCAATTGATACCACAGATCAATAGGGTAAAGGTTTAGACATTTCTTTTTGTTTATTAAGGTAAATCAGCATGAAGATTGAATGTTTTATTAGGAGGGTTTGTGCAGGGTAGTTCAGTTTGATTCAGAGGCTTCAAGCATGTGCAGCTCTGGCCGTCGGAGAGTAGTTTGTTTGTTCGTTCTTGTATGTTCTTGTTCTTGGTGAAAATTGGGCAGCATCTCTCCCGGACCGAGATTTTCTAGAGAAACATAGAGGAACACCAAACGGATTGCTCCGGGGTGAACCTCAAAACTCGGAGTGAGGCCTCCGTTAACCCATAAGTGAGTGTGGAGGCTCGAGGACTAGCCTTCAAGAGTTCCAGCAGCTCACGGGTGATGATTTTGTAAGCGGGACGAATGTGTGCCATGAGAGGCCATGAATGTTCATCCCCTGACAGACTCCTTCGAAGGCCATGCTATGGAGAAGCAAGCTTCGAAGGGCCCTGGATGAGGAGAAGGCAGAGAGAAAGAGGGGGAAGCAGAAGAACGCCGCATGCTGCAAAAAAGGGGCTTTTCTTTTTATTCATTCGCAAAGGGAAAGATAGCAGGGAATCTACCCTAAAGCAAAAAAAGGGAATACATCAGAGAGAAAGGAAGGAATACATCGATGGGGGAGGGGGAATGAAGCACAAGCTCCTCCCCCTCCGAGCTCACCTCTCTTCTCTCACGCTCAATCTCTCTTTTTCTTCACCTAGCAGGCGCGGGGATGGAGCTTCCTTCCTCTTCAGAAATCTCTCTGCTTCTTTTCTGCCTCACTTGCTGTGTCTCCCTCCTGAACTCTCTTTCAACGAACCAGCCTCCCATATATATATGACGGGTTGCGTTTCTTGTAGAAATGGCCAGTGGGGGGAGAATTCCAGCCACTTCTACCTTGTTCGCAGCAACGCTGGGAGTTGACTCGTTGTGCTGGATGCTGTTGGTTCGTGCCGTACGCTACTGCTCATCCGAGGATGGGATGTTCACGGATTTTTCGGGGCCTGCTTCGCCGTTGCCGCTTCTGTGCTGTCGAACGGATGTGAAGGCAGAGCTTGGTAGCATTAAATGTTCTCTGCGCACCATACTGATGCAAAATAGAGCATCGGTTGGCGGATGAGATGGCCCCTTTGGTTGAAACGGCGCGGGGTTGTGCGCGCCAGATTAGCAGCACACAAGGGGGCGCGCCGGTTTGGAATGAGAAGGGGGGGCGCCGGTTTAAGGTTCCTGCAAAGGGGGCGTGCCGGTTTAAGGCTGTTGGATGGGGCGCACCGGTTTAAGGCTGTATAGGCACAACCAAGCCGGTTTAAGACCCATTAGATTCCTTCCCGGCTTAGCGGTGATTCAGATGGACACCTTCCCTCCTGTGTTGCTTTAGTTATGAGCCTCCGAGTCCCGGTCCAGGACTTTGAGTGATTTTCGGCGCATGCCGTACATGTGTTCGAATTCTTGAGTTTCTTTTGATTCGGCCTTCGGCACCATCGACTAGAGAGCCAGGGTTATCTCTTCAGCCCGAGGGGCTTCTTTGTTGGGTGGCGGAGCACCGGGTATATATTCATCCTGCTTGGAGGAGGCAAAGGGTTTATTCAGCCCTTCTGTCTTCGACTTGCTCTCGAGTACTGAGACGTGCATGCCGCATGATCATCATCATTTTTTTGACGTCCACAAGTTCATATTTCTAAAACTACGGTGGAGATCACCAGCTCCACGGTTTACCGTTCCTTATGCCACTTGCTGTAGCGCCTGAGTCATGCCTTAAATAGTGCGTTGCATGTTACGCCACTGAGCACGTTCGGCAGCCATAGCCCTACAAAGATTTTAAAATAACTAATCAATATGAGATTTGACCAAGAGTTCAAGTCAATATGAGATTTGACCAAGAGTTCGAGTCCCTAAGTTACCTTAACCCATGGTTCTACCCAATTATCACCGGGTGAGGGTTTAAACCTATCCTTGGACTTGGGTTCCCTAGGAATTGAATATCCTAGTCTCTGATACCACAAAAACTGTCATGTCCCGAGCGTGGAAGGAACTCGGAGATGTGTGATGAGTTTATATCAATCATGTCAATCAGAGCATAAGTGTATTCGACATACATAGATAGAGCGCGCACAAGTAACGATAACCAAGTCCTTTATTAATCATAAACCTTTAAGTACTTCTATTACAACTCTTGAAAAAAGAACTAAGAACTTAATAAAAATAAAGTACAATGGATGGCTCAAGAAATAGAAAAGACAAGACTAGATAACACTTGACGATTTGGAATGGCACTAAACTCTTCACGCTTGTCCATCCCCATCCGAATGAGTCTCATCATCAGAATTACCTGAAAAATGTGGAAAACACTAGGTGAGCGAACGCTCAGTAAGAATTATATCTCAAGTGCTAGCTTGCTTTAAGTAAATTACATGATGCATGAATGCAAGTATAGCTATGCATGTTCACATGAAACGACAATAGAGAGAGTGCATAGCAAGAGATAATTTGAGTGAACTAGCAAGATTATTTCAGGATATCATGTAATTATACCATGATAGGCAAGCATGTACATTTAGCAAGTCATGTCAAGAATTGGCTATCATGTAAGCAACCAAGTAAATACCCTTTCGGGCCACGCATGTCAAGTCACGTCAAGTCAAGTACAAGTACAAGAGTTTGTGAAAATGTCTAGTCAAGCAAGTCATGCACTTTGGTGCAATGCCACACCGTGATCAATAATATCTCCCATGGGCACAAGTACTTTCGGGTGCTCCTCCCAGGATCAGATCGGGCCGTTATATGCGCCATCATTGAATTATGTATTTCGACATCCACTTTAGTTATAGCCAATATAGAATTCCAAAGGAACAAGCTTTGTAGGAACGTTAAGGTAGATCTTATGAATAGGATCACAAGGGTTGAACTTGCTGTGTAAGGACGTACCATGATAATAACGGTATAATCACGATTAACGTTGAAAACTAGGTGGAATCAACTCCCTAATTGGGTGCCATGACATTAAGAATAAGCGCTCATATAGATATGGTCGCTTGTACATGATAAGTTAGATAGAATTAGTGTCCACAAGTATGGCACATAATTCTTAAGAAATATTAATGGCATGGTTTCCCATTCCATTAATTCAAGGATATTCTCATGGCATCCAAATAGCTTGTCATGGGGGCCGGTATACCATGTTTCTTTAGAGTGACATAGCAATCAAAAAAATGTCATAGGTTTTAGTGGTAGAACCTGCTCAATCGGCCTTGAGGGAATCCAAGGCTACGAGGAGTCTTACGGAGGTCCCAATGACTAACTTACTAGTCCAAAGGAACGGAATGTCCAACGGAGGGCTCGTATGTCACCAAGAGTTAAGCGGTAATCGATAAATCATCATGAAACATGGGACTATACTCATGGAATAGAATATATTGCCTATAAACATAACCCACTATCAAGGGTTATAGAAAACCACGAAAAATTAGAAAATAGGAAATTGGCGACTGCGATCAAGTCTTCATTTCATGAAATAGCGCCTTGGGAAGGGTCGCTAGTTTAATATATAACGACTGTTCATTCAGTCGTTATATCCAGGTTCTATATATATTAAGATCTGTAAAAATTCTCAATTCTAGATATTATGTAAATGACGACTTTGCTTAAGTCTTCAATTCAGTAAATAGCGCCCTAGTCCGGGGCTTCATATTTCAAACTGATGGCAGGGTGCATGTCATTATTTCCAATATCTATGTAATTCTATCATGAATATTGTAATGTTCACAAGTTATCACTAATTAGCGGCCGTGTGTGGGGGCGTTCATTAAATTGACGACCTGAAGACGGTCGTTATTTATTTGTCATATGATACGCACCGGGCAGGTATAATCATAGACACATGATTTCTAGAGTGTGTCCAATCAAGAAACTAGAGACATGTACAGGCAGAGAAAAATAGCAAGAATCTAACAGTATACTCATGCATTAAATTAGATGTCATGGTGGGGATGCGGATTTTTATTTATCATCCTCTTATTTAAATCTTATCTGTTTATTATTTATTGATTTATTCGTTTGTTGGTTTATTGGCGTGCCAGTCACCGGGGTGACAATTTTATTGTGCGCTCGATCTGACGTGGTCAGTCGATTGTGAAGTCCGAGTCGGGACCAGAAGTCCGTCATACCCTGAACGCTATGACGTTAATTACATCCTCCTTAAGGAGGACAACCCTTGATTAAACGCTAAGATAGGAGGAGGACATCGGTAACACCACATGCTCAAAAGAAACGGAATTCATTCGTTTGCAAGACGCTAAATGGATTAGACGAAGCAGGGGTTCGTTATCTTAGGGGATAGCTCCGACGGCATATTCCCACCAGCTTGAACTATGCCAAGTGGGAGATAGGAAACTACCCATGCGGTGGCAGAGTAGGATCCAGAAAAGATCGGGCATAATTGACCCGGAGTCCGAATGGGGACCGGCGTGACATGGCACGCTCCATGTGGGTGCGATGGCACATCTATATCCCCCTTGGAGGGACCATCGGAGGGCATGCAAAGGCATAACTCCGTGGGCCGACGGGGCTGAGAGGGAGAACATCACAGTTACCCAATAGGATATGCATAAATTTCGGCAGCATGTCCGCTCAACTTGGATTATGCCAAGAGAGAATAGGTCATCATCCACGGAATGCCGGGATGGCGACCGAACGAGGATGGGCACCGGGCCTCGGGACATCGCTTGCATTTATACCATCGATTAATATCCCCTTTAAGCCCCTCAGAACTCATGTAACGACATGGCCCTTTGGGTTCATAAGGGTGAAATCCGGATCGAGAATGAGGACTGTAGGGGAGGTCTTCCCCATTACTGTGTCTTCTCAAGGCATCCATGACGATCTCTGAACATCCCCGGGGCCTATGTCTGAAGAGATCAGAAGGTTGACAAATGGTAGTGCAGGGATGGTCCCCTGACTGGGCTTCAATTGGCCAAGAAGAAGGGTCTCGGCGATGGCTTTAGTTGGCCGAAAGAGGGGGCTTCTCGGCGTGGGTTTATTGGCTTAAAAAGGGGATCTCGGCGTGGCCTCCTTAACCAAAAAAGGGGGGATCTCGGCGGTGGCTTAGTCAGCCAAAAGAGGGGTTCTCGGCCAGGGGCTTCCCGGCGCGCTCCTGGCCGCGCCGAGAAGGTGGCGCCGGGAGCATGTAGACTGGGGGGTTTGAATAGGCTTATAGGGAAGGGGTCTCGGCGTGGAGCTTCCCGACGCGGCCAGGAGCCGCGCCGGGAGCCTGGCGCCGGGAGGCTTGCATGGAGGCTCACGTGAAAAGGGTTTGAATGGCAGGGTTTGTCGTTTAGCTGGGGGGAGAGGGTCTCTCGGCGGGACAGCTCTCGGCGGGGAATTTTGCACGCCGAGAAGGTGGATTTGCGGAAGGATTTCAGGGTTTTTCAGAGCTCAAACGGTACTCTGTTTCTGGGATTCCTGGGCTTTCTGACTGTGATTGAAGCCGGATTTGAAGTGCAGGAGGGGGATTTCAAGGATGCTTCTATTAGGAAGGGCCAAGGGGGATCTGGAAGGTAGAATCGACGGAGAATCGAGACTATCATCTGGATCTTTGAAGACTTCATTTATTTCTGCCGTCGGCCGTCTGGGGATCAAGAGATGACTGTCTCTGATCCCCAGACGAACCTAATGGCATCTAAAAATCGGTGACGGAGGAACCTTTATCGCCGAAACTCCATACCCTAGTCATCCAAGGGGTTAGAATGGAGGGTCGGGAGATCGAAATCGTCATTCGTTAGAATCTGAGGGATAGCAGTGGTCTGACATGTCCTCTCGTATAGCCAGCAGTTCAGGAATCCAAGAGATTGATGTCTCTGGTCCTGAACGGCACAAGGAGGAGGCTTGAGGGGCCTTGTAAGAAAGCTCGCACGGACACGAGGGATTTGCCATTGAGGCAGGAAGAGGGGAGGCGATAGAACCCAGTAACCTATTAGATAAGGTTAGGGGTTCTGTTCCTACGCCTCTGCAGAGAAGGTTCGTATGAACCATTAGCCATTTCCCATAAACGATGATCATACGAGGGGGAGCGGAGAGCAGATATTTCAGCCAAAGGGGGCAAACCTCTTAATCAGTAGATCCCCGAATGGGTCTCATTGATATTTCATTACATTGCTCGAAGCTTTACACTGACTGTAAAAGAGAAATGCAAAGTGGAGAGACAGACGGAGCTCGAGACCTAAACCTCGCTAACTACGTCTGATAAATCGAGAAGAAAACTCGCTAGATTACATCAATAGAAAGAAAAGACAGCGTGGGGAGGGCGGAGCATTGACCCCTCTCCCTCCCCGGGACAGCCCACCTGAAGCTTGCTTCCTCTTCTCTTCTGCTTCTTCTCTTCTCTCAGCCGAAGGAGACTCTCTCTCTACTTTTTTTTTCCTATTCTTCTATCTTCTCTTCTTTTTTATCTTCTCTTTTGGTGGCTCTCTCTTTTTCTGTTCGTCCCCCCTCAGTTGGTCCGCTCGCCAGGCATCCATCTGTTCGAAGGGAGAGGGTTTTTATACCCGTTTCCCCCCTTCTCGGCGCGCCCCAAATGGGGCTTCCCGGCGCGATTGCAAGTGGCTCTCGGCGCCCTCTTTTGGGCTTCGGCAAGTGGCTCTCGGTGCCATCCTTTGCAGGCCCAATTAAAGCTTTTTAGCCACTTTCACAGACCCATTTGGGTCTTTCAAGGGCATCATCACCCAAAAGGGGTCTTCCATTGGTGACACAGCTTGTATCATTATTAAGGTTTTCATCAGTCCGTAGACAGGGGTCTCATCAGTCCGTAGACAAGGGTTTCATCAGTCCGTAGACAGGGGTCTCATCAGTCCGTAGACAAGGGTTTCATCAGTCCGTAGACAGGGGTTTCATCGGTATTGCCATCTGAATGGTGACAAAACCGGGTATTATCTTATCGACACCGTCACTTGAATGGTGACGAGCTCGGACATCAGCTTTAGTCTGGGAAGACCTCAGCTGGGTATATAATATGTGGAGACCATTCTTCTTTTGTTCTGACTTTGCAAAAGCCTTTGCAATCTTCATCTGCCGGTACCGGCTTCATCTTCATCTCATATTACATCTGTCAGTAAGCCGACATCTGACTTACCCTGACATATCATCCGTGGATTCTTGGACGAAACGGTAGTACAGCTCTCATTAAAGGGCTGGAAGGTCTCATCAGTCGAGTGACTGCAGCTTTATCAGTGCTGCCATCTGAGTGACATTGGCACCAGGCATCAGCTTTGCCGACAAGGGTTTTAGCCGGGTAGACAGTTGATGAGCTTCATCATTGGTCTTTCACTGTTGGTCCGACCCTCTTTTTAATTATGTTTTCACCCTTGTTCATTTTCCAGGTGTCAACAAATGCCCCCCACCTGCAGGCGGCGTAAGCGCAGAATAAGCGGCACGGGGCTTGCAGGTGTCTTTCATCATTCGAGGGTATCTTCCTCAATTTGTTTTTAATCGGGTTCTCAGACCCGATCATCTTGATGCAACAATACTTTGCACACTTATCTTCCCTTTTCATATTTTCATTCTTCATATTTTCTTTATTTTCAGCAATTCGGAGCTTCTCGGCACAGGGCCATAGGCTTCTCGGCATGAGCCTCTCGGCGCGAAGCTTCTCGACGCGAGGGACCTCTCGGCGCGGAACTTTTCGGCGCGGACGAAGGGGGCTCTCGGCCGGGGCTTCTCGGCACGCCCTGGCGGAAGGGGGCCTCGGCCAGGGCTTCTCGGCCTGGGGTTCTCGGCGCGCCTTCTGGCCGACGGGGGCTCTCGGCCTGGGCGGTTCTCGGCGCGCATTTGGCCGCGCCGAGAACCCATCTGCCTCGGGCCCTATATTAAGGCACCGAGAGCCTTTTTTCTTCATTCTTGCTTCTTCTTTCTCTTTCCTCATTTTTCTTTCATCGGCGGGAGCTCCTTCTCCTCTCGACCGCTCTCGTTCTTCTTCCCGTTTGGTTGGATTTCGCCCGGGTAGGACGCTAGTTTGGGATTTAATCCCTTTTTATTTCGGGATCACCCCCTCTTGGTTGGTGACTCCCTATTCTCCTTGGGCAGACCCTGAATAAGGGGAGATGCTGCCGAAATTTTCATAGAGTCTCATGTTACAATCTTTATAAGACTGGCTTTTAATTCACACTTTTTCTCCGACTGCAGGCACTGTAATGGCTTCCAGCTCTGATGCTGCGTCTTCCGGAGCTGTTGGTGCTAGCTCATCGGCCCAGCCAGACATATCTCGGGCCACAGTAAATTGGCTGAATGTGCACAGCTTGGATTTCGGATACGACAGGATTGCTTCAGTCGATGAGTCGTCTGACTCAGAGACTGACACAGTGTCGACGGCCCGGGTATACTCCACGGCGACCGAGACATGCTTCAGGCGGGATGGTGGCTATCGGCAGACCATCCGAAGGACCGGCATTTGATGCCGTTCATCCGGACTTTCACAGTAGGCGGCATGCGAGACTACCGGATAGCTCGCGTAGTTGAAGCTGCCATCCTTGCTGAGCGAGATAGTCTGAAGGAATCAGTGTATCGCAGCAAGGCCATCTATCTTCCTGGGGAAAAGCGCGACTGGGATGCAGTCCTCGGCATATCGGAGCTGGAACCAGAGAAGAAGATGCTGGCCTGGGCCCCGGAATTCACACCTGCCCGGTGGGATAATGCTAGCGGCCGAGTTCATAGGGAGAAGCCCGGCTATGGCATGTTCTTGGCACCATTGAAGTGGGGATATCGCGAAGAGCCCTTCGTGCTGAATTGTTCGGCCGTTCAGTTCAAGTACCATCTGGCCGCTGGTTGGTTCGGGGATACCAAAATCACTGACGCGCACTTATTCCGAGTAGGATTAGTGGAGTTTACCGAGTTTGTTCTGAAGGAATATGCCCCTCTGCTGATCAGAGCCGGGGTGTATCACAGCGTCTTCGCTTCTAGATTCCGGTATCCCATATCCCGAGGGTTGTGCTGTGGAATGTTTGAAGTGTTCTGCCCTTTATTCAACACTTTCTATACAGCAGAGGGGGAGACATCCCTAGACCTCTGGAGTTTATCACAGCTCTCCGGCCTGCCCATTGATGGCGAGCCATATGAGGAAGTTTGCTTGTCAGATTTCGAGAAGGATAGCTCTGATGGCGAGGGCAAGTATTCCATTGGCTTCTCATATCGATATCTGATGAAGGTATACCGCTCCATCTGTCTGGCGTATAGCAGAGGGTCCGCTAAAGGCTATCAACCCCGAGAGAAGGGCAGCAAACTGAGGGTCTGGATAGGGCAGTGGATCCAGTATTTCTTTGACGGTCCCCTGAAGTATGCAGACTTTCTTTCCATGGGTCCGGCTGCTAGCAAGCAGATAAGGGCCCCTCGCTATAAGTCGGCGTTGCCATCCTCATTGCGCTGTGCAGGCAGCGGTGGTCCCAACCCAGCAGGCGTAGACCCCATCACACACTGTGCGGCTTATTTCACATTTTGGCTGTGCACTTTCGCTCTCCCACAAGGGGACGAGACAGTTATTCGGCCAGAGGCCATATATCTAGCTTGTCAGATGGCATGGGGGATGAAGCTGTCGCTCTGCCCAGTGGCCCTGTGTTTGATATATAAATCTTTGGGGGACCTGTACAAGCATCGAACTCCCCGTTCTTGGAGGACCGTGGGTCCTTTTCATTTCTTCAACGCCTGGGTCTGTAGTATATTCCCTGAATTAGCTCCGAGAACCTTGCAGGCGGATACAGTGTTACCCAGGATGGTTGAATTTGCCAGCGCTGAGCCTGGTCCCTTTTATGATCAGCTGTTTAAAATAAGGGGCCGACTGATAAGGGTACCGGTGGATGCCCCTGGCAGCATACATTTCTGGAGCTTGGCGGCAGGTTCAGCTCCTTTGATTGATCCTCAGAGAGAGTGCAAGCTGGAAGAGACAGAGACATATATCCATCCTGTCTCAGGAGTCAACACAACCCGGCCAATCCTGGAACCGGAGCTGGTGAGATGGGCCATGGCAATTCGGCCCAGTGTTTTGGTCTACAGGAAGGGTGGCCTGCTTCTGTTGGAGCCATACTATCCGTTCCGATTTGGGCGAAACTTCGGCTACGACTAGCATATTCCTACCTCAGTTGCCCAGTTTCCCCTGGATAGCCGGGCCAAGCACGGGTCCATCATTGTTGGCGAGGGCCGGTTGTGGTGGGATTTCTATCATCGCCAGGATGATGTAGTTTTCAGGGTGCCTACTGTTTCTAACCGTGTTCCCCGGGTAACACCAGAATATATCAAATGGTGGAATATCCGGACCGGTTTTTACAGGGACGGTAGGGGTGCCTTCTGGGATGTGGCAGAGCGCTCCTTCCTGAAACAGCAACCTGGGCCGGTGTTTGATATTCCTGAGGCCCACTTGAAGAAACTTTACTCACAGCACCCGAGGGAGGCGGAGAATTATCTGACTCAACGTCGGGCATTGAAGGAAAAGAGTTCTGAGCCGCTTGTCCCTGTCTTTGCTGCTATCAATGAAGACACTTTCCTGAAGACCTTGAAGTATTTATGCCGTGTGGGAGGCGCTCGCTTGGAGGAGCAGCAGTACCCATTCCCTGTTGAAGAGCCGCTCCCGACAGCAGCTCCTTGGAAGGGTCCAATTGATAAATTTCATCCATATAGGACGTTTGTACGCCGAGAAGATAGAACTCAGACGTACTATAGGCAAACGTCCTGGCTGTTCATTCTGCTGAATTTGCATGGATTATCTGCAGAAATCCCAATAGCTGGCATATTGAACAAGCCACTGTTTATATCATTTCATTATGTCGATGGTTGGGGCATGGACCATCTTGACTTATTTCGATGCCTTGACTCTCACGGCCATAATGATCTGGCAGCTTTAGTAGAGAAGTGCCAGATATTTGGTGATGTGTGCTGGCTCATCAAGGAGGCTGCTTCCCGCTCCAAGGAGGTAGCTTATCTGTACTGGCCACTTTCTGTATTCTACAACGGCCCGGCAGGTAAGATTTCTTCTTTTTTGATTGCAGTGTTTTCTGCTTAGCATCTGAATTTCGCACCCACTGATCCCTTCGCCCTTCTGCCATTTTCAACAGACCGGCCTGATATAAAGCGGCAGGGGCTCTATAGAAAGATTATTGCGCAGGCCGAGAAGCCTACTTATTTTGAAGTCCCGGCTGCAGCACCGACCACTACTCCCCTGCCTCCTGGCAAGAAGAGGAAGGCTTCCGCAGTCAAGGCTGCAGTTGGGAAGGCTAGGAAGGCCAAAAAGGCCCATGTTCAGCAGTCGACTTCGGTGGCGATGGACACTGGGACCCCTCTCCCCGACATTCCTTCATTCGATGAGTTTGAGTTGCAAAGGGAGGCTGCTCAGACACCGGTTCAGGGTAACATCATTAGCTTGCATTTGCATTCTTCATCATCTTTTGTAGATTTCCAAAGAAGTCTTCGACTCTGACCCCTTCCCTTTTTGCGCAGCTCAAGAGCCAATTGTGGCACCCTCCGACGTAGAGACCAGGCTGCCTTCCCCCACGTCGGCTAGTGAGGCGGGGGGTAAGTGTGATTTCTCATATGTTTCACACTTCTATTACTTTTTCTACTATAACCCTCAGATATCACTTTTCTGTTGAAATGGCAGCCGAGGAGCAGGCTGAGGTTGAAAGGATGACAGAAGAGCCGATTCAACCTCCGGAGGGTCACGAGACTCAGTCGAAGCGGGGTACTGTTCCGGCCAGGCGCATAATTACCCGGTCCACATCCCGACATGCTTTAGAGGCATCCCCACAGCATGTAGCCAGGGTAGAAATATCATCGGGTAGCTCTACAACCGTCTCTGATGAGGAGGAAGTGGCTTTCAGCGGCAGTGAGGGGGATGCTCCTGAATCAGAAGCCCCGCCTGTACCTGCAAAAGGTGCTCTGTCTTTTCAGCCTGCTAAGCTGCTGGTGCCATCTTCCGAGGAGGAGTTGCAAGAGGAGTTTGCTGGGCTCGACACCGAGATCGACATATCTTCACTCTTTGTCGCTTCAACTTCGGAGTTTCCTCCTCTTTCGCCCCACTTCGAGGATGCGAACCCTGCTTCAAAGGTGGGTCCCCTTTCAAGCTTGCTGCTTCATCTGCATCTTCATTTAGTGCTGAAGGTTGTTTTGCTTTGGTCTCAAGGCCCTATCACCGTCAGCTCAGACACAACTGCAACTTTTATGGAGGCTTCTTCTGCAAACTGGGCTATTGTCCCTTTTCTACCTTTATCCTGCATGGGGGCTTCTGAGGTCATTCGCCCTGTTCCAATGCGAATACATTATTCAACAGATTTAGCATCGTTGGACCTGGGGGCCTCAGGAGACAGATGCACTCTTATCAGGGCTTCAGATTTCAGATCCGAAGCTGATCTAGCCAGAAGTTCTACTTTCATATCGGCCGCAGTGATGACCATTGCTCCTGAGTCAACAATTCCCACAACATCAATCATGGAGGGTGAACCTTTGCCTCTTCAGACTGTGGCCTCCGCGGCCTCGACGTTGAAGGAATTGGCCACCGAAGCGGAGATGGAAGAAGGAGAGGTAGCTGCTGCGAAACTGGGAGTATTGCCTGTAACCGCCCCGGATCCTATCTCCATACTTTCAGAATCTGAGGAGGAGGTGCCTGAAGTTGCATCCGGGAGTATTCAGATGGCCGCTTCCGAGGAGATGGAAGTGGAAGATCTCTTGGCCACGCCAGAGGTTGCAGGGAGAGCTCAGTTGGTACCTTCGGTAGACCTCCCATCTTCTTCTTCGCAGCCGGATATTACCCTATGGGCGGACATTGATAGTGAAGTAACCTTTGAAGTAGCTCCTCTTCCTATGCCTGGCTTTACTTCACCTGAGAGTTTTGTCTGGCAACATCTGGGCATGCTGCGCCAGCTAGTGGAGTCCTAGCCCGGACTAACCTATCCACAGTTGAAGGAGATAGCTGAGCGCTTCACCGCCGGCTTGCAGGCGATGGGATGTCCCACAGAAATATGGGCCCAGCGAATTCTTTTATTGTTAAAATTTGTTCATCGCCGGGATTTCTTGACACATATCATGTCTGACAAACTGGCGGCTTTGAAGTTGCAAAGAATGGAATGCAAATCCGAGCTGGCGAAGACGAACTCTATTCTTCAGGAGCGGCAGTGCCAAATGCAGTCTTTGGCGGAGCGGGAGCAGTTTGTGCGCGACCAGATAACTACCTTAGAAGCTGAACTGTCCGATCTCCGAGCTGAGCTACCGCAGCTAACAACTTCTCGACCGCAGCTCGAGGAAGAAGCAACTCTATTAGAGGGGCAGGTGGCGTCCTTTCAAGACGAGTCCGTTCGACTACAGGAGGAGGAGGCTCGTCTTCATGAATTGGGAGCCGCCCCTTATGTGGGTCTTCTGGCTTTCGAGGATATCTTCAGGCAGCCATGAACCATCTTCTCTTTCTTTTTCTTTTGTACTCTTTTGCGATACAACGTCCCCTCGGGGCCCTTTATGTACTCACTTATTAATGAAAAGAAATCTTTGGCTTCACGCGTATCCATTTTCTTCTGCATGTGGTTTTATCACTTTGAGAAGTGGGGTAGCGGTTTTAGCAATTCCTCATGCGAATGGCCCGTACTTGGCAGGAGAGCGTCCACCCCCTCAGAGAAAGGATGGGGAACTCGCTCCACCACGTGACGGCATCCGGGGAGGTGCTTAAACCGGGTTCTGTTGGTAGCAGCAATCGTCCCTCTTGGCAATATGTGCTGCGAGGGAGACAATTTGCAGAAATGTGAAAGAAGAGGTTTCATCGGACTAGACGAAAGGTCTAGACTGGGTAGAGGTTATAGCAGATGGGACATTGAAAAAGGGTATGGGGTTTTCATCAGAACGGACATAAAGTACGAACTGGACAGATTGTATCATTGGCTGGGCGATGTACCGATCAGCCAACGGTTGACTTCATCATCGATATTGAGCTTATATCGATGCAAGGGGGATTTCATATGTTTTATCAGAATAGACGTAAGGTCTAAACTGGATAGGGTTTCATCATTGATCGGGCAAAGTGCCAATCGATCAACAGTTGGTTTCATCATCGATATTGGGTTTATATCGACGCAAAGAAGAGTTTCATCAGCATAAACGAAAGGTCTAAACTGGCTAGGGTTTCATCATTGATCGGGCAGGGTGCCAATCGATCAATAGTTGGTTTCATCATCGATATTGGGTTTATATCGATGCAAAGAAGAGTTTCATCAGCATAGATGAAAGGTCTAAACCGGCTAGGGTTTCATCATTGATCGGGCAGGGTGCCGATCGATCAACAGTGGGACGTCGGTAGAGGCGTAGGTCTCATCAGGATAGACGTAAGGTCTGTTCCAGCAAGTTTTATCGCAGGTGAGGCTTGCCAAGAAATGCGTAGGCTTCATCAGGACAGACGTGAGGTCTGAGCTGGACAGGCTTCATCAGAATGGTGATGGGTTTCATTATCGGTGGGACGTTTGAAAGAGGGTATGTGAATTTTATCACGATAAACGTAAGGTCTATCCTGGAAGGGTTTTATCATTGGTGGGGAATGAAGCCGACTGACCGACGGGAGGTTTCATCAGTGAAAGGGAGGTAAAGGTAGCGTGCCTGTTGGCATGGAACTTTTGAATTACCACATTACTGACCCAAGTGCCCTTTCGGGTTTTCACCGGAGCCAGCCCCCTCTTGCTTTTGCCCACGCGCCCTTTCGGGTTTTCATGTGGCGGGGTACCCGATTTTGCCTACAGTGCCCTTTCGGGTTTTCACCACAGCTAGGTTTTGGCCATTTTTGCCCTTGTCCGGGATATCCGAACAAGCCTGGCGGGGTATCTCTATTTTTAACCCCATTATATATATATATATATATATATATATATATATATTTCTTGAATTGGGACTTCAGCACGGATCGGGCGATGTGCTGCTCCATTAGTGACTGCTTTTATCATCGGTATTGGGTTTATGCCGATGCAAGGATTTCATAGGCTTCATCAGGATAGATGTAAGGTCTAAACTGGGTGGATTTCATCATTGACCGGGCAGCGTACCAATCGATCAACAGCAGGTTTCATCATCGGTATTGGGTTTATACCAACGCAAGGATTTCATAAGTTTCATTAGGATAGACGTACGGTCTAAACTGGAAGGGTTTCATCATTGACCGGGCAGTGTACCAATCGATCAACAGCAGGTTTCATCATCGGTATTGGGTTTATACCAATGTAAGGATTTCATAAGTTTTATCGGCATAGACGTAAGGTCTAAACCGGACAGGTTTCATTGCTGATCGGGTGAGTGTGCCCATTGATCAGCAGCAGGTTTCATCACGGTGGGACCTGGGACAAGGTATGAGGGCTTTTATCAGGATAAACGTAGGGCCTATACTGAGTGGGTCTAATCGTCGATCGGGCAAGGCACCGGTCGATTGACGAGGAGTTTTATGGCGGGAGGTGAGGCTTTTCTTTGGGATTACCACATTACTGACCCAAGTGCCCTTTCGGGTTTTCATCGGAGCCAGCCCCCTCTTGCTTTTGCCCACGCGCCCTTTCGGGTTTTCACGTGGCGGGGTACCCGATTTTACCTACAGTGCCCTTTCGGGTTTTCACCACAGCCGGGTTTTTGGCCATTTTTTTGCCCTTGTTCAGAATATCTGAACAAGACTGGCGGGGTATCACTATTTTTAACCCCATTTTTCTTTTCTTTTCTTCTTTTTTTTTATTTGGTATGCGAGCTGAGAGAGAGGGCAGCTTGGGCAGGGCGAGATGCCACTGAACCAGGGAGAGGGTAGCTTGATCAGGGGGGAGTGCCATTGACCAAGATGAAGTGGCCTGATTAGGGCGGAGTGCCGCTAACCGAGGAATGGGTAGCTCGGCTAGGGCGGAGTGCCGCTAAACCAAGAAATGAGGTAGCTCGGCTAGGGCGGAGTGCCGCTAGACCAAGAAAGAGGTAGCTTGGTTAGGGCGGAGTGCCGCTAGACCAAGAAGGAGGTAGCTTGGCTAGGGCGGAGTGCCGTTAGACCAAGGAGGAGGTAGCTTGGTTAGGGCGGAGTGCCACTAGACCAAGGAGAAGGGTAGCTCGGTTAGGACGGAGTGCCGCTAGACCAAGGAAGAGGGTAGCTTGGTTAGGACGGAGTGCCGCTAGACCAAGGAAAAGGGTAGCTTGGTTGGGGCGGAGTGTCGCTAGACCAAGGAAGAAGGGTAGCTCGGTTAGGACGGAGTGCCGCTAGACCAAGGAAAAGGGTAGCTTTTGGCCCGATTATTCGGAGTATGTCGGTTGTGCAGCATGATACAGCTTTAGGTGCCTACCGTTGAGTGGCGAGAATTGAATCTCCCCTCGATGGTTGACAACCATATAGGCCCCACCTTCGTAGACCCTATGTATCACATAAGGACCTTCCCAATTAGGATTTAGCTTTCCTTTTGGGTTGGACGCCATGACTTCTCTTTTCTTGACCATGACAAGGTCACCTTTCTTAAATTCTCGTCCTTTTACGAGTTTGTTGAATGCAGTGGCCATGCGGGCCTGATACATCTGGATATTCTTCTGAGCTTGGAGGCGCTTCCCTTCCAATTCAGCCAATTCTTGTAATCTTCTTTCTGCATTGGTTTGTTCGCCATGGGCCAAGTCATATTGGACTGCCACTCTGAGTGACGGGACTTCCAGCTCTAGTGGAACTATTGCCTCCGAGCCGTACACCAATGAGTATGGTGAGCACCCTGTAGGTGTTTTGAAGACGGTGCGATATGCCCATAAAGCTTCATACATTTTCTCTTCCCAGTCCTTCTTGTTGGAACTGACGACTTTGGCCAGTAATGTACACAAGGTCTTATTAAAAGCTTCTGCCAATCCGTTTGCCTGTGGATTGTAGGGCGTGGAGGTTCTCCATTCAATCTTGTACTTCTCGGCAAGCCGATAGATTTTTTGATTTCTGAAATGACTTCCATTATCAGATATTATTCGGTTGGGGATCCCGAACCGGAAGATAATGTTTTGCTTGATGAATCTGGAGACCAGCTCACCAGTCACTTCTCTTAATGCTATAGCTTCCGCCCATCGGGAGAAGTAATCTGTTATGGCCAGTATGTACTTATGTCCGGCCGAGGAAGTTGGCAATGGCCCGACTACATCAGTTCCCCATTGTGCAAACGGCCAGCTAGGGACTGTAGGGTGCAGAACGGCAGGTGGCCTTCTAGGCACAACAGCATGCTCCTGACATTTCTGGCATGACTTTGCAAACTTGCAGCAGTCTTCAAACATGGTGGGCCAGTAGTAGCCCAGCTTCTTAATCTCTATCTTCATCTTTGGACCGGCCTGGTGGGCACCTGCTGTCCCAGCATGTGTTTCTTTCATTGCTTGCCAAGCTTCCTCAGTAGACAGGCAGCGGAGCAAAATCTTCTTGCGTGCATCTGCCATTATTCGGAACAGAGTTCCATTTCTGAATTCATAAGAATCTTTGATCCTTAGAAGTTTCATCTTTTCTTCTCTTTTCTGCGGCAGCTGTTGGTGTAAAAACCATTGTAGCAGGTGTTGTCTCCAATCAGATGCCTGTTCTGTACTGATAGTAGCAACTTCTTCTTCTTCGGGGCACTCTTCTAGCATGCTGGGGACCTGCCGCCGGTTTATAACAACAATGTTCAGTGTTTCATTTGGTGGGACTGCTATTGAGCTGGCTAGTTTTGCCAGTGCATCAGCTTGGGCATTATGTCCACGGCCCACATGCTTGAGCTCAATATGATAGAATTTCGCCATGAGGCGCACAGCTTTTTGGTGGTAGGGGTTCAACTCCGGCTTTCGCACTTCGAACTCCCCTTGGATTTGCTTTATTATCAACATTGAATCCCCGAATACCTGAAGCATCTGGATACCCATGTTGAGGCTTATACATAGCCCGATTATCAGAGCTTCATATTCGGCTTCATTATTGGTGCAGGGCTTGTTTATAGAACAGGAAGTATGCACAACCTCCCCTTCTGGTGATCTTAGCACAATACCGGCTCCGGCCCGTATTCTGGTCTTTCCATCGGAGTCGGTCTCTGTTCTAGATGCTCCATCAAAGAATAGCTGCCACATAGTTGACTGAGCCTGGCAGGCTTCTAGTGTCTCATCATCGGGTAACTCAGTCCCCAACATATCATTCTCTGGCACAGGATGCTCTGCGAAGAAATCGGCCACGGCCTGTCCTTTTATTGCCCTCTGGGGTATATATGTGATATCGAATTCCATCAGAATTACTGCCCATTTGCCCAACCGGCCTTTCAGTACTGGCTGAGTCAGTATGTATTTGAGTGGATCTGCTGCAGATATCAATCTGATTTCATGTGACAGCATATAGTGCCGGAGCTTTTTAACGGCAAAGACTAGTGCCAAGCATGTCTTTTCTATATAGGTGTAGCTTTCTTCAGTTCTAATCAGCCTCCGACTCAGGTAGTATAGAGCCTGCTCTTTGCCTTCTTCATTTATCTGTGCTAGCATTGCCCCCAGGGAACAGTGTGTGGCTGCAATGTACAGTATCAGGGGTCTGCCCTTAATAGGTGCCCCCAGCACTGGAGGGGTCTTGAGATATTCTTTCAGCTTCTCAAAGGCTTCCTGACAGCCATCGTCCCAGAGGAACGGTACATCTTTCATCATGAGCTTGTGAAAAGGGTGGCATCTCCCCGACAGATTTGATATGAATCGTCGGATATAGGCCAAACGCCCTTGTAGAGATCTCAGCTCGTGGAGATTCCTTGGTGGAGGGAGCTCCTGGATAGCTTTAATCTTGGATGGGTCGATCTCAATGCCCCTATGACGGACAATGAACCCAAGGAATTTTCCACTGGACACGCCGAAGGCACATTTCATAGGATTCATCTTGAGTTCATATTTGCGCAGCCTCTGGAACACTATCCTCAGGTCTTGCAGATGATCTTCTCTTCTGCTGGTTTTCACCACCAGGTCATCAATGTAGCACTCTACCTTCTTGAAGAGCAAATCATCAAAGATCTTTGTCATAGCTCTCTGATAGGTAGCGCCGGCATTCTTAAGGCCGAACGGCATTCTTTTATAATGAAATATCCCCTTCGGGGTGCGGAATGCAGTGTGCACTCTGTCTTCTTCAGCAATCCAGATCTGGTTGTATCCGGATGACCCATCCATGAATGACAGGGCTTCATGGCCAGTGGTTGCATCGATCATGACTTCAGTGATCGGCACTGGGAAATCATCTTTCGGGCAAGCCTTATTCAGGTCCCTGAAATCTACACATATTCTGATCTGCCCATTTTTCTTCTTCACGGGCACTATATTGGCCAGCCATGTAGTATACTGGTTCTCTTCAACAAAGCCCACATCAATCAGCTTATCAACCTCTTTGTTAATCTGATTTATCAGTTCGGGGCGCATTCTCCTGGAAGGCTGCTTCACAGGGCTTGCCTCTGGGTTTATCGCCAATCGGTGCTGTGCCACATCGGAACTCAGTCCTGGCATTTCATCATACGTCCATGCGAAGCAGTCTCGAATTCTTTTAAAAACTGAATATACTGTTCTTTGACAGCTGGCTCCAGCAGTGCACTGAGGAATGTCGGCCTTGGCTCATCTGCTGACCCCAGATTTACTTCTATCAGCTCATCGACGGTGGCTTGGCCTCCGTCTTCAACTTCGGGCGGGGCTTCTTGCAAATCAATAAAGCCTCCCGGGATATAATCTTCTTCATTCTCATGATTTTCTGTTTCATCACATGGGTCATCAGCAGATGCTGGTGCATCGTATAAGGCCAATATGGCCGGATTCTGTTCAGTCTGCCCCGAGGACGTGACTGGCTCAGCGGAAAACTTCGAAGTGGAGTCTTCCGTGCTTAGAGGCTCTTCTGATGTGGGCTCCCCTGAGAGGTCATCATTATGTAGAGCTCGGAATTCTTCTAGAATGCGCCCAAACTCCAGGCACTCTTGCAGCTCTCTGGCTACTTGATCTTCATCCGGGGTTCCCGTATCAAATTGTGCTTCGGCCTGGAACAGATCCTCTTTGCAAGATGGATTCTCCCAGCACCAACCCTTCTTAGTCTCATCAGACATCCTTGGCTCCGGCTGGTTGTCTTGGACTTCATTGTCTGTTATGGATTGATACATAATTTCTTCATCTTCAAAGGGGTATTGATCATATCCCACTTTAGGGGGATCTTCATTCTGGTAGAAGGCAGAGATGACATCCACCTCGGCTTCATAGTATTCTTGCAGGGTATAACCCAGTCCCGGGTGCTGTGTGATCTTCCTCAGTTCCTTGCTATCTCGAGGCGGATCCCATAGCTCCTTGAATGCTTTCTTCTGAGCAGCAGGCTGCATCGATGGCATTTGCATCTTGGAGAACATTTGTGAAACCCGTTGGGTAGTATAATCCAAGCCTGTAATCGGTACCATCAGGTTTGCAGCTTCTTCAGGGGCCATACAGTCTTGATCATCTTCTTCGACTGGCTCCCCGGTGTAGAATATAATAGGGGGTTCGCAGAAGCGAGGGATTTCCATAGTCTTTAGTGGCAGCACCGTCTGGTATTCTATGCTGGCTATGGGCTTGACTAGACCCTGAGGAACTTCCACCTGTGTGTATTTTTCTTTCATTTTTTCTTCAGTATCATCTGGGTGTATGCCAGGAGGAGTGATCCGAGCAAAATCACCAGCATAAGAGATGTGAGATACTCCATGCTTTTTAATGTAGCCTTTTGGCGGCGGCGGAGACCAGTTTCTTGTCTTCGTCGCCGGCTTTTTCTGGCTGACCACAGCTTCTTTTCCTTTATCCTTTTGTGACACCTCAGTGTAGTAGGATGCATCGAGCATATGGCACTCGAACACTTCGAAGGGATGTAGGTCTGCAAACACCCTTTCTTCTTTTCCTTCATGGCAGTATTTTATGCATTGGTGTAGTGTGGATGGCACTATCTGATATTCGTGCAGCCACGGTCTTCCCAGCAGGGCCTTATACGTGGTGTTGGAGTCGATTACATAGAATCGTACCACGGTAGTGAGGTCGCCCAGTGTGAGGTTGAAATCAGCCACCCCCAGAGGTGTTTCACATTTCTGATTGAACCCTGCAATCTTCATATCTCTGACCTTGGTAAGCTGCAGGTCAAAGTAGTATTTCTGATAGATGCGATAGGGAAGGATATTTACAGCAGCCCCGGGATCTATCAGTATCCTGCTCAGCGACTGACAGTTCAGGGAGCCCCTCATATACAGCGGTCTGTTGTGACCGGTATTTGGGATTAGCATATCATCTTCCGTGAAGGTGACCGATGGCCCAGCATTCACTTCTGCCAGGAGTGCTTCACATTGTGCCGGAGACTGCAGGGCATCCACGATTGCTTGGCGAGCTTCTTCGCTCAGAGAGAGAATTTCCCAGATGGAGAATCTGGTAGGGAGCTTCTTCAGCATTTTCATGACTCGACTGCCCACCCGGACATTAGATAGTCTCATCTCCTCTGCCCATCGGGGTCTTGGAGGTTCATGTGGTGCCTGTGGCCTTTGCTGCCCAGTCCCAATTTCATCTTCTTCATCGGTCTCCCGGAAGGCTTCTTCTGTAGCGACTGCCCCTGGTTTTGCTAGAGGGTTACTTTCTTCATTTTCTTCATGCTGTTTCTGCTTTCTAGCTGCTGTCTGCTGGCATTTATTGCTTTTAGCTGGAGCAGTATGAGCCGGTTGCTCATTCTCTAAGCTGGACAGGAACTCCAGGAATGAAGGGGCTTCATCTGCCTTCTTCTTGTCTTGGTACAGACTGGCAGGGGGAGGAACCTGGGCACCTCGTATCTCTGGTTCCGGGATTTGATAGGGTTGCTCCCCTCTGAACATAATATTATGGTTGGCTGGTGGTGGGCGCCCCCATCTTCTCCCAGAACGTGTTGCATGGGCCGAGGTGGAGGCTTCGGCATGGTTAGCTTCTAGCGGGGCGTCGGATGCTTCTGGCTCATCATCCTCCCCGGGCAAGGAAAAGAGTACCGACAGAGTGTTACATTGTACTGTCGTGACCTTCTTTCCCTTCTTGGACTTGGGTCGTCTCCTCTTC
This sequence comes from Amorphophallus konjac, assembly GCA_022559845.1. Lineage (NCBI taxonomy): Eukaryota > Viridiplantae > Streptophyta > Magnoliopsida > Alismatales > Araceae > Amorphophallus > Amorphophallus konjac. The sequence goes on from CM040119.1 coordinate 89,085,870, forward strand.
TTCTGGGAATTTGGCTTTGCTAGCTCCTGCCCCCAGAAGGGTTCATTCTCAGCTTTTTCTTGTTCTGCCTCTGGCTGCTCTTTGATTTTCAATTCTTCGAGCTGTTCCCAGGGTATGCAGTCTTTCATCAGCAGATGCTTGGGTTTCTTCTGCTCGTACTCATCAAGCTCATTAATATATTGCTGCAGACGCCTGGCTGCAGGGCTTACTTCTTTATGTGTAGGGAGGGGAGTTTGTCTCCTCCGGTTGTGAGTAGGGATCCGGATGACTGGTCCAGTCTCAGTTGTATGCCATATTGGCTTTATCGGAGGCGGCTCGGGCCTTGGGGTAACACCCCGGATAACTGCTCCGCTGGTACTGGCTGCAGGAGTCTTCTTTTTGCTTTTTATGGGTATCATCTGCCATCCTTCCTGATCTTTCTGTGGGGTGAGGAAGCAAGCTTCATAGGTGTGCTTGGTGCATTCTTCAACGGCTTCCTTGGGCAGCTGTTGGTAGACTGAGATCATATTGGCAGCCATTCTCCAGGGTGGAGGCTCATGTGGATGGGGCGGCTTTACCTGGTAATCTCCCAGCTGCAGCTCACCTTTCTTGACCATTCCTTCCATGATATCTTTAAAGACATAACAATCTTCAATTGCGTGCCCCAGCGCACGGTGAAATGGACAGAACAGCGGATCATCTTTCTTTGCTGCATCTGCTGGTCTTTTGGGTTCAGGCAATGTTACCTTATTGAACTTGTATGCCCAGTTGAACAGTGCGGCCGTCTTATCTTTTGGGAAGGAATATGCTTTTCTCATCTTGTCTCTCAGAGAGACTTTATCTTTTCTTTCTGCTGTATCTGCCAGCGGGGGAGCTTCATCTGCCCCTTTCTTCCCCTTCTGTTGCTCGAAGGTTCTGAAATCGACGGTGTTGGCCTCAGAGTGTGATGGCCGTCGCTCATTGGATTTTCCCTTCGGCATGGTGGGGACATTGGCGGTCAGACGCTTGGACAAGAACGTCTCGACTTCTGCCACTATATTGTTCAGTCGGTCAAACGTTCTGACATCTGCACCGATCATTTTTTCTAGCACCTCCCTCCTGAGGCTCTGCTTGCATATTTGCACCGCATCTTCTTGATGAGGAGGTCTTCGGCATCTCATGGCTAAGTTCCTCCACCTTTTGATGTAGTCCAGTGCAGTTTCATCTTGCTTCTGCCTGGTTGCATATAGCTCTGCTATCGTGATTTCCCTTTCCGTGACATGAAATCTGTCGCGGAATTTTCTCTGCATATCAGGCCAATCAACCACTGACCCAGCTGGCAGGCTTGAGTACCATTCAAAGGCCAACCCAGTGAGGGATGAGCCAAAGAACTTGAGCAGATAAGCTTCATCGACTGCTAGGTCGCCCATGATTGTAGTGTAGTAGGCTATATGCTCCCTAGGGGAGCCTTGGCCATTAAATTTCTCGAACTTCGGCGGCTTACTGACGCCTGGGGGTAGTCTCTTGGCAGCATACTGGGGAGGATACGGTACCTTGTACACATCATAGGTACCAGCATCACCACCAGTCTTTTCTGACAGCTTCATTTCCACAATTCTTTCAATCATCTGCTTGTGGGCTACAGCTGGATCTATGTCTTCTGGAAAGAAGTGAGCTTGTTGCTGGCTGTGAGGAGTTGTCACCACAGTGGCGCGCAAGATGGGCGCGGTAGGCTGTGTCTGAGACACAGAGGGCTGAGCTGCTGTTTGCTGTGGAACAGGTTGGCTCGGTGTCTTGCCCTTATCAGCTAGGAGAGGGTTAGCTGGGATAGCCGTCTCTGCTGAGCTGGATGTCTGCCCCGCAGGTTCAGCTTGCTTTGAGACTGATGTAGCTTCATGTCTCTCATTGAGCTGCCTTCGGAGAGCACTGATCTCCTGCTGGTATCTTCTGAACATCATCTGGACCATAGGATCCAAGGCTGATGGGATTTGCATATCTTCAGAAGTCCCTTCAGCATCATCAATAAGGGGATTGTCCTCATCCTCTGTCGTCACCACATTGACTGTCATGGTGGTGATGTTGCGGGCTTCATCATATTTCTTCATCTTATCTTTTGCGGCCTGGCCTCTTCTTGTGACAGGACCAGGTCTAGTAGCCAACCTGAGCAGTTCATCTGGCCGAGTTGGTAGTATATCTTGCCCCCTGGCAAGTCCAGCCATGTTGCAGGCGAAGATTTGCATTTTTTCTTTCCGCCTGTAGACCTTTCTTTTCACCTGGTCAGGATATTTGAGCCGGTCAAAGACCGATATTCTTTCTTTGGCTTCTCCCGGTACAGGTCTTCTTTGTCATATCCGGCCCTGAGACCTTCTTCATAGTGATTTGAATCGGAGGAAGAGGCTCCGATCATCGTTTCTCGAAGTGTTTCTTCTTTTTCTTCACCTCTGGTGCCCAAGGCACGGGATAGTCTTTGTTGACCGAGGGCAGAGCTCCCCAGGTAGTGGAAGTAGTCTTGGACTATCTGCTTCATCTCTTCAGAATTGTGCCTCTGTGGCTCAGGTTGGAGCATTAGTCTTTCCTGGCTTCTCTGCTGATAGGCCAGTCTTGTTACCTGAGCATTCAAATGCTCGGCTTTGGAATATTTGAACAAGTCGGCCTGTCTGGCACAGGCCCTCGGTCTTCTTGGGATGGCGACCGTGACTGGTTCGCTCATTCCCACATTGCCGTTTCGGCAGCAGTTGACAGCAGCATCATATTTCTTTCTTTGCCATCTTCTGCCCCCAGCCCTGGGACGGATGACAGTAAGGTCTTCCTTGCTCTCATCCCTTCTGCCCCTCATCATGGGGCGAGCAGCAGTCAAATTTCTTTCTTCATCATTTCTCTCATTTCTTCTGTCCCAGGCTTTGGGGCGAGCAGCAACAGCATTTCTTGTCTCTTTTCCCTCTCTTCTTCGGCTTTCTGCCCTGAAGCGGGCAACAGCATCTTCAGCAGCCTTCTCCTCATCTCGAGCTGGAACCCAGCTCTGAATCCTCTTCGGTCGCCAGACCTGTTTGTATTTCGCTGGCTTGGGCGCCAGCGGCTTCCTCTCAGCAGCCTCCCAATTGGCCTGCCTGGCGGCCAGAGTCTGGAATCTGTTGGCAGTGGGCACCATCGGGATGATCACGTCCGGCTTGACCTCCCTTGGGCAACCATTCATGTTTGCCCGGACACCTCCAATCATCATGGTCTTTCCGGAGTTGGAAAGACGACGGTCAACAGCATCATACCGGCTCCTCCGGTTGGTTCTTCTCCCCTTCTGAGCAGCAGCAGGGACCAGGCCCCTTTTTTGGACATGATGGACGTAGCAGGCGACGGCCGTGGGGACCGTTTTCTCTGGTAAGATATTCTTCTGGTCAGTGATCTTCACCGGGGCACTTGCAGCAGTGCCTTGCTCATTGTCATCGACCTGCAGAAGGTCAGTGAAGACGACGCCCAAGCAGTTGGGCAGCCCCACGGCAGGCGGCATCGATCCGAATGCGAGAGGTACCGCCAGGTAGCCTTCTCGCACATGCATGTCAATCGGCTGCTGGTCGAAGCAAACGGACATGATTCCGGCTGTCATTGTAGATTCCTGAAAATAAGGAAAGTACACAGAATCAGAATTTTGAGGGGGGCCCGCTGGGCCTCCTACTTTAGCGTAAAGATGAAGGGAGACTAAGTCCCACCGGGCGTGCCAGACTTGTGGACGCGGATTTTTATTTATCATCCTCTTATTTAAATCTTATCTGTTTATTATTTATTGATTTATTCGTTTGTTGGTTTATTGGCGTGCCAGTCACCGGGGTGACAATTTTATTGTGCGCTCGATCTGACGTGGTCAGTCGATTGTGAAGTCCGAGTCGGGACCAGAAGTCCGTCATACCCTGAACGCTATGACGTTAATTACGTCCTCCCTAAGGAGGACAACCCTTGATTAAACGCTAAGATAGGAGGAGGACATCGGTAACACCACATGCTCAAAAGAAACGGAATTCATTCGTTTGCAAGACGCTAAATGGATTAGACGAAGCAGGGGTTCGTTATCTTAGGGGATAGCTCCGACGGCATATTCCCACCAGCTTGAACTATGCCAAGTGGGAAATAGGAAACTACCCATGCGGTGGCAGAGTAGGATCCGGAAAAGATCGGGCATAATTGACCCGGAGTCCGAATGGGGACCGGCGTGACATGGCACGCTCCATGTGGGTGCGATGGCACATCTATATCCCCCTTGGAGGGACCATCGGAGGGCATGCAAAGGCATAACTCCGTGGGCCGACGGGGTTGAGAGGGAGAACATCACAGTTACCCAATAGGATATGCATAAATTTCGGCAGCATGTCCGCTCAACTTGGATTATGCCAAGAGAGAATAGGTCATCATCCACGGAATGCCGGGATGACGACCGAACGAGGATGGGCACCGGGCCCCGGGACATCGCTTGCATTTATACCATCGATTAATATCCCCTTTAAGCCCCTCAGAACTCATGTAACGACATGGCCCTTTGGGTTCATAAGGGTGAAATCCGGATCGGGAATGAGGACTGTAGGGGAGGTCTTCCCCATTACTGTGTCTTCTCAAGGCATCCATGACGATCTCTGAACATCCCCGGGGCCTATGTCTGAAGAGATCAGAAGGTTGACAAATGGTAGTGCAGGGATGGTCCCCTGACTGGGCTTCAATTGGCCAAGAAGAAGGGTCTCGGCGATGGCTTTAGTTGGCCGAAAGAGGGGGCTTCTCGGCGTGGGTTTATTGGCTTAAAAAGGGGATCTCGGCGTGGCCTCCTTAACCAAAAAAGGGGGGATCTCGGCGGTGGCTTAGTCAGCCAAAAGAGGGGTTCTCGGCCAGGGGCTTCCCGGCGCGCTCCTGGCCGCGCCGAGAAGGTGGCGCCGGGAGCATGTAGACTGGGGGGTTTGAATAGGCTTATAGGGAAGGGGTCTCGGCGTGGAGCTTCCCGGCGCGCTCCTGGCCGCGCCGGGAGCCTGGCGCCGGGAGGCTTGCATGGAGGCTCACGTGAAAAGGGTTTGAATGGCAGGGTTTGTCGTTTAGCTGGGGGGGAGGGTCTCTCGGCGGGACAGCTCTCGGCGGGGAATTTTGCACGCCGAGAAGGTGGATTTGCGGAAGGATTTCAGGGTTTTTCAGAGCTCAAACGGTACTCTGTTTCTGGGATTCCTGGGCTTTCTGACTGTGATTGAAGCCGGATTTGAAGTGCAGGAGGGGGATTTCAAGGATGCTTCTGTTAGGAAGGGCCAAGGGGGATCTGGAAGGTAGAATCGACGGAGAATCGAGACTATCATCTGGATCTTTGAAGACTTCATTTATTTCTGCCGCCGGCCGTCTGGGGATCAAGAGATGACTGTCTCTGATCCCCGGACGAACCTAATGGCATCTAAAAACCGGTGACGGAGGAACCTTTATCGCCGAAACTCCAGACCCTAGTCATCCAAGGGGTTAGAATGGAGGGTCGGGAGATCGAAATCGTCATTCGTTAGAATCCGAGGGATAGCAGTGGTCTGACATGTCCTCTCGTATAGCCAGCAGTTCAGGAATCCAAGAGATTGATGTCTCTGGTCCTGAACGGCACAAGGAGGAGGCTTGAGGGGCCTTGTAAGAAAGCTCGCACGGACACGAGGGATTTGCCATTGAGGCAGGAAGAGGGGAGGCGACAGAACCCAGTAACCTATTAGATAAGGTTAGGGGTTCTGTTCCTACGCCTCTGCAGAGAAGGTTCGTATGAACCATTAGCCATTTCCCATAAACGATGATCATACGAGGGGGAGCGGAGAGCAGATATTTCAGCCAAAGGGGGGCAAACCTCTTAATCAGTAGATCCCCGAATGGGTCTCATTGATATTTCATTACATTGCTCGAAGCTTTACACTGACTGTAAAAGAGAAATGCAAAGTGGAGAGACAGACGGAGCTCGAGACCTAAACCTCGCTAACTACGTCTGATAAATCGAGAAGAAAACTCGCTAGATTACATCAATAGAAAGAAAAGACAGCGTGGGGAGGGCGGAGCATTGACTCCTCTCCCTCCCCGGGACAGCCCACCTGAAGCTTGCTTCCTCTTCTCTTCTGCTTCTTCTCTTCTCTCAGCCGAGGGAGACTCTCTCTCTACTTTTTTTTTCTATTCTTCTATCTTCTCTTTTTTCTTATCTTCTCTTTTGGTGGCTCTCTCTTTTTCTGTTCGTCCCCCCTCAGTTGGTCCGCTCGCCAGCCATCCATCTGTTCGAAGGGAGAGGGTTTTTATACCCGTTTCCCCCCTTCTCAGCAGGCTTCATCTCGGCGCGCCCCAAATGGGGCTTCCCGGCGCGATTGCAAGTGGCTCTCGGCGCCCTCTTTTGGGCTTCGGCAAGTGGCTCTCGGCGCCATCTTTTGGGCTTCGGCAAGTGGCTCTCGGCGCCATCCTTTGCAGGCCCAATTAAAGCTTTTTAGCCACTTCACAGGCCCATTTGGGTCTTTCAAGGGCATCATTACCCAAAAGGGGTCTTCCATTGGTGACACAGCTTGTATCATTATTAAGGTTTTCATCAGTCCAGTCCGTAGACAGGGGTCTCATCAGTCCGTAGACAAGGGTTTCATCAGTCCGTAGACAGGGGTTTCATCGGTATTGCCATCTGAATGGTGACAAAACCGGGTATTATCTTATCGACACCGTCACTCGAATGGTGACGAGCTCGGACATCAGCTTTAGTCTGGGAAGACCTCAGCCGGGTATATAATCTGTGGAGACGATTCCTCTTGTGTTCTGACTTTACAAAAGCCTTTGCAATCTTCATCTGCCGGTACCGGCTTCATCTTCATCTCATATTACATCTGTCAGTAAGCCGACATCTGACTTACCCTGACATATCATCCGTGGATTCTTGGACGAAACGGTAGTACAGCTCTCATTAAAGGGCTGGAAGGTCTCATCAGTCGAGTGACTGCTGCTTTATCAGTGCTACCGTCTGAGTGACATTGGCACCGGGCATCAGCTTTGCCGACAAGGGTTTTAGCCGGGTAGACAGTTGATGAGCTTCATCATTGGTCTTTCACTGTTGGTCCGACTTTCTTTTCAATTATGTTTTCACCCTTGTTCATTTTCCAAGTGTCAACACATGGTTCAAGTTATTAAATTTTGAACATGTGTATTTATTAATTAACTAACTAATCTGACGACTGTTTGCACGATTGCTATATCAAATAGCGCCCTAGAGGGAGGTGCGTTCTACTGAAAACTTCCAGGAATACATTTAAACCCACTGAAAATATTCTAACAGACCTATATGCATGATTATGATTTAATAACTATTAGATTGGGCCTGTACTTGAGAACACCTACCTTGATTGGGTGATTCTGGTTGACAGACGTGAAGAACTGTGAAGGAAAAATAAGAATATCTGATACTCTATATCAGTTTCAGAGAAACTGGAAACAACGGCAACAGGATGAGCAGCTTGTTTCCTCTAGCTCCTAACTATCGAAGAATCAGCAACTAGGAAGAGATGATGCAGGCTTCAACGAAAACCCACTATCAGAAGAAACAATACTTCTTCCTCTAATGTCAGTACAGCTTCAACCGTGCCAGCACGAAAGAGGAAGAACTTGACAGAGGGAAAAGAAGCAATTGCTTCTTATGGCAGCAACGACTGCAACTGACGGTGAAGCACGGAAAGAAGCCTTTTCCTTCGTAAGAAGCAGAGAAAGAGAATAGAATTCTCTCCCCCACGTACAGCCAAAGAAGAATAATCTTCAAGAGAACAGCAAGACGTCTTCAAAATTAGAATCAACAGAGGGTTCGATGGAGGGGGTTTGATATTTATAGAGAAGAGGTTCGATTGCGAGTTAGAGTTTGATTAGGATCAAAGTTTCCATGGAAGAATCCTATTGTTAGCTATACTTCCCTATGTGTTAATCCTTTCCAGATCAAAACCTTCCCGAATAGCATCCTAGTTCGAACAAAATACTGCAACCCTTCTGTAGGGAAATAGCGCCTAGGATAGAGGCGTCATTCATGTAATTGGCGCTCATACAAGAAGTCTTCAATTCCCCAATTGGCGCCCGCTTGAGCGGTCTTCAATTTATGAAATAGCGCCTTAAGCGAGGGCGCTATTCAATTTTTGGCCCATTTGTTATCTGTTTTAAGTATAAAGCCCATTTGGTGTATATAAACGGTTTTAAATATACATACATACATATATGCAAAGTTGAAGACATTTATAAAACTACTTTTCGGAGCAGATATGGCCACTATGAATTTGTGGTAATGCCGTTTGGGTTAACTAATGCACCGGCAGCATTTATGAAACTTATGAATAATGTCTCCAGGCCTTATCTTGACCACTTTATAGTCGTCTTCATAGATGCTATTCTTATTTACTCCAAAACAAAGGAGGATCATGGAAGAAGCTCATAAATCAAGGTATGCTATTCACCTTGGTGCAACCAAGATGTATCAAGATTTGAAAAGAAACTTTTGGTGGTTCAATATGAAAAGAGAATTGAAAGTAGCCGATTTTGTGTCCCGGTGTCTCACTTGTCAACAAGTAAAAGCGGAACATTTAAAACCTGCTGGTAAACTACACCCCTTGAATATTCCCGAGTGGAAATGGGAAAGTATAGGGATGGATTTCATCATGGGTTTACCTAAGACAAAAGGAGGACATTATGGCATATGGGTGATCATAGACCGATTGACTAAATCTGCACATTTTCTCCCAATCAAAAGTCGATGGTCTGTGGATGTACTAGCAGCACTATACATGAAAGAAATTGTCTAGTTGCATGGTGTCCCTGTCACCATTATATCCGACCGAGATCCTCGCTTCACTTCATAATTCTGGAAGGGTCTACAACATTCATTAGGGACCCGACTTAATTTTAGCACTGCATTCCATCCACAAACTGATGGTCAAACTGAGAGGATAAATCAAGTAGTGGAAGATATGCTTGGGGCATTGTGGACGTCGAAAAATGTCGATGATGATCATACGGCATGCACGTCTCGACACTCGAGAGCAAGCCGAAGATGAAAATGCCAAATAAACCTCATGCCTCGCCCGATCAGGATGAGGACTCGCTTGGTGGTCCGCTAGCCGATGAGGGAGCCCCTCGGGCGGAAGATATGGCCACAACTCTACAGCCGGCCGTGCCGAGAGCTGAATCAAAGAAGAGTCGGGGACTCCAACACAGCCCGACGTGCACCGAAAGTCACACAGAGTCTGGGATCGGGCCCCAAAGGCTGCGAATGGAACATTGTAGAGGTCATACATAGCAATCGGAACCTTCCGGGAATGTCGACATTCACGTAAAATGGCCGCGACTTCGAGAAGAATCCGTTTAGTGCTTAAAACAGCACGAGGGGGCTTTAAAACGGCGCGCCTTAAAATGGCGTGCCCCCCCTTTAAAACGGCACGCCTCCCTTTGGATGTGGCACCGTTTTAACCCCTTTTCTTTTCATTGGCTACACGGCGCGCCCCGAAGCCCCCCTTTGATGCTTAAAACGGCGCCCCTTTGAATATGGCGCCGTTTTAACCTCTTAACCCCTTTCTCTGAAGCGCTTCCTGGCGAGCAGCCAACCCATCCCGTCGTCATTACGGTCCCCTGTTTCCTGCGAACAGCACGTCGACGAACTGCTTAAAATGGCAAAAGGTATGCTTCGATCCGTTGGGCATCCAAGCATGTTCTTCAAATGGAAACTCTCGAGCCCTGCACCGTCGAACGCCCACTTCGTCCGTCGGCCGCCCATGCTCCTACAAATGATGAAAGCCGCGTGTCTCGCGGTGGGTATGCCAGCAGAGGAGGAGGCCATGCCTCTGCCCCTCTCCCGATCACACTGTAGCCGCGGCGGAGGTGACGTCCACGACAACGGCACTCGACACGGTGACACGGCAGAGGCGTTGCAGGCGAAGCAAGATGGAAAGAAGAGGAAATAAAGAGAAATAAGGGGGGGGGGCTCTCCTTTCGACAGGGCCACTGGCCCCTATAAAAAGCCCACCACGGGGAACTTTGATCGGTTGGAGAGGAGGGACGACCCTTGGAAGCTTTCTTTTGAGAGAAATCCCTTGAATCCCGAAGCCAGTGTTCCTGTGAGAGTGAAGTGAAGAGAGAAGAGGGTGAAAGAAAGAAGGAGAGGTGAGGGGAAGAGAGCTCGGTTCCCCCCTTTGTCTTTGCATTTCCTTCTACCCCTTTGATTTCCTTTTGGTGATCTTCATATGTAGACCTGTAGCAACCCTGATAAATAAAAGGGTTCAAATAAATTAAAATTTCCCTAAATGAATCAAAGAATTAGTAAAGATAATGGGAAGAAGCTTAAACGGATAAATTAAAACCCAAAACCAAATAACACCTCTCAGTAGGGCGTTAATTTTAAAAGAAACGCCTCTATATAAGGCGTGCCTAAAGAAAGGACGCCCACACGTGCGGTCGTCAATTCTCACGCGACCAAATTGGGCAAGTAAAAGAAACGCCCCTTTCATGGGCGTGTTTTTAAACACGAAACGCCCTTATACAAAGCGCCTTTTAAGAAACGCCCTATGACAAGGCGTCAATTTAAAATGCGACGCCCTGACCTAGGTCGTTAATTACATTCCGGTTCCGTTCGAACCAAGAGCTTATCCTGGGAAGGATTAAGCTAATCTAGTAAGTATCTACTAGGGTAAGGACTCTATATTGGAAGCATTACTTCCACTAGAACTCTAACCCTAATAGGACCCCCAAAATCCTATAAATACCTTTGATTACCAAACCCTAAATCCATTTGATCGATCTCCTCTGCTACGGTAAGTAATAAACCGTGATTCTTCCTCCTACTTTCCTCTCAATATGAAGAATTTTAAATGATTCTTCTTTTTGTAGGAAACCTGCAGGTCAATTGAAGAACGTAGGTTCTTCATCCGGGTGTAAGTTCTTCTTCCTTTGCCTCTAGATGATCATTGCAAAGGAGCTAATATCTTCCGTATATTCTATAGGGTCCTACGGCAGGTTGACAAGTGAAGAACGTGGATCTTCTTCAGTTCAACTCTTCCTCTGAGTCCTTCGCTTTGACATCTCTGCTTCTGGTGCAAGTCGGTTCATGGGAGGAACATATATATATATATATATACTAGAGCTGCTGTCCGATTCTTCAGAAAGTCTTCAATCAAAAACTCTCAGATCAACTAAAGGTAGGTTTTCTCAAGCAACGTAGCCCAAACAAGTGATTTAATATATATACCAGCATTACATGCGTGTAGTATAGTTTTCTGCTGGCTTTAATATGTTTTCTGTAATATTTTTTGAAAGAGACGCCCGTGTCTAGGGCGCTACTTTTAGAAACGACCTGCACTAGGTCGTCAATTTAAGATTTGACGCCCTGCCCTATAGACGTTAATTTCATGAAAATCGCATGTAATTAATAATTGAGCCTGTTTAAAATTCAATAAATATGAAATATCGATTCTAATATCTTGCATGACTCTACCTGTGAATTCTTGCTAATTTTCCTGTCATGACCATGTCTCCTGTCTCTTGAAATTTTATTTCCTGAAATATTGTAAATTCCTTGAATTCACGACCTGGACTAGGCCGTCTCTCACGGTGATAACGCCCCTGTGTAGGGCGTGATTTTAAAAATTTACGGCCCTTCCTAGGGCGCGTTCATGTTAAACTACAGAAATTGATATCTTGCAAAAATGAAAATTAAGAAATAGACGACCACTGTATATGTCGTCAAATTTATATAAAACGCCCCTGTCCAGGGCGTGTTTTTGATAAAACACAGAATTATGGAAATTTCTGCAAAATTGGAAATGCATGTAAACGCCTTTATTTAAGGCGTTATTTACTTAAGTAGTGACTTAATCAAAGTCGTTATTTTCTGTAAAAATATTTTTACCTGTTACTGCTAATCGAGGGTTTTCATTATATTTATATATATGTATATCGGCACTATATCTCCACTCCGTGAGTATAGTCCCACGTTTTCATGTTGTTCTATCGATCACCCTCAACTCTCATTGACATACAAGCTCTCCATTGGACATTCCGTTCCTTTGGACTAGCGAGTTAGTCATAGAGACCTCCGTAAGACTCCTCGTACCTTGGATTCCCTCAAGGTCGACTGAGCTGGTTGTACCTTAAAAACCCGTTACATAATTTTTGCCATGTCTCTCTAAAGAAACATGGTATACCGGCCCTTATGATTATACAAAGTGTATATCATGGGAATTTCCCAATGGGATGATGATATCATGCCATATTCCGATGTTCTTGTGGACCTCAATTCTATGATAAGAATGAGGGTATCTTGCCTTTGATGTGCTATTCATGTGGACCACAATTCTATATAAAGAAGGATAGTCCATACTTGTCATGGTACCCGAGTAAGGGAACCTAATTCCACCTAGTTTATCGATCGTCGTGATTCTACCGTGATTATCGCCTAGCTATGTCCAATGTCATATTTTTGGACTCTATTCTCTCAAAGTTATCCTACAGGAGCTTGATTATTGAAATTCCATATTGGCTATATATATACAAGAGTGGATGTCGAAATACATGATAAATGCCTGCGCATATAGGGCCCGATCTGGTCCTAGGAGGAGCACCCGAAAGTACTTGTGCCCATGGGAGTTTTAATGATAAGGTATCTGGCATTATACCGAGTGCATGACTAGCTTGATTAGACATTCCACACAAAATCTTGTACTTGAATCGTACTTGACTTGACATGACTTGCGTGACCCGAAAAAGGGTAATTACTTGCTTGCTTGATACATGATAGCCAAAGTTCTTGACATGATAAAAGTACTTGCTTGAATATCTTGTTATCTTTTCTTGAAAGTTCATGACTAGTTCAACTTGTTACCTTATTGATATTCTCTCTATCTTGTCGTTTCATGCGAGCATGCATAGCTATAGTACATTCATGAAAGATGTAATTACTTAAACCCCTTGCTAGTGCTTGAGATATAATTTCCTACTGAGCGTTCGCTCACTCCGTGTGTCCCTTTTACTTTTTCAGGTAAGTCCGATGACGAGGGAACTCATTCTGAAGGGGATAGTCAAGAGTGAAAGAGATAGAACTTCTTCAAATGTCATCGAGTCTTTTATATACTTCTTGAGTCAAACTAAGTACTTTTCTTTTTTATTAAACAGAGTATTGGATTTGTAATAGCCTATTAATAATAAGGATTGGGTTATCTTTCTATTTGCGCATCTCTGTCTTTGTGTCGAATACACTACTACTCTGATTGGCATGATTGATATAAACTCGTTGCGCATATCCGGGTATCTTCCGCGCTCGGGGCGTGACAATTTTTTGTGGTATCAGAGCCTAGGGTATTCAATTCCTAGGAAAAACCCAAGTCCAAGGATAAGTATAAACCTTTTACCAGTGAGATTGGGTAGAACCAAGGGTTAAAGTTAAAAATAGAGTACTGGTTTCTAAATGTAGTCACGTACTAATATAGTTATTGTAATTGTATGATAATGGCTGCCGAACGTGCTCAATGGCGCAACATGCAGCGTACCCTTCAAGGAATGACTCAAGTGCTACAACAGGTAGCACAGGGTGGTGCTCCACGAGCTGGAAGCTTACACCAAGCCTTTAAGAGCATGAATCCCCCGAAGTTTATGGGATCGACCGATCCGGACGATGCCGAGCATTGGGTTCGGGAGACTGAACGTATATTCCGTGTTATGCAATGCACGGATCAGGACAAAGTCTTATTAGCTACTTTCCAGTTAGAAAAGGATGCTAGATGCTGGTGGGAGTCTATTGAAGCAACCATCGATCCTAATCAAGTTACATGGGAAGAATTTGTAGAATATTTCAATGCTAAATACTTTTCAGACCGAGTCCAGGAGAAGAAAGCTGCTGAGTTTGCTGCATTAAAGCAACGATCCCTATCAGTAGCTGATTACGAGGCACAGTTCTCGAGATTGTCCAGATATGCCAAACACTTGATTAGCACGGAGAAAATGAAGGCTAAAAGGTTTCTTAATGGGCTCAGGCCCCAGTACATCACTCAGCTGGCGCCTATGGATATCCAAGTTTATTCTGAAATAGTACGTCGAGCTCAGCTACTTGAAGATGCCACGGAACTATCTGATAGGATCCGTGGGAAAGACAAGAAGGAGCAAGTCACAAGTTCGGGTTCTTTCAAACCCAACTTCAAGAAAAGGCCTAGTGATGGAGGTTCTTCCTCTCAAGATCAGAAATTCAAGAAGACCAAGCCCTTCTCTATCACCACTACACCTTCAAACGTAGTATGCAAGCATTGTGACAAGGCTGGTCACAAGACCGAAGAATGCTGGAGGAAATTAGGAGCATGTCTCCGTTGTGGGAGCCGCGAACATCGGATTCCCGACTGTCCGTTACTTAATGACCAAGCCGGAGACGGTAAGCGCCCGGTGACAAAGAACGCTCGACTTCATGCAATAAAGGAGACCGAGCAAGAAGAAGGTGGACTGGTAGAAGGTACATTAACAGTTTGTTCCAAAAGTGCTTATGTCTTATTTGATACGGGTGCATCGCATTCCATTATTTCTAAGAAGTTTACCGACCCGTTACCATTAGAACCAGAATGGATAAAAATAGTTCTAACTACTCCTCTTGGAAGTGAAAATGATATTACTCATCACTACCAAAACTGTGAGGTAATGGTTCAAGGTAGGAATTTACCTATAGATCTCATATGCCTTGATCTAAAGGAGTATGATGTTATACTGGGAGCGGACTGGTTATCCAAATACCAGGCAACGGTTGATTGTCGCAATAGCCAAATTGCTTTCAAAGATTTTCCAGAATTAGTCTTTACTCGCCCCAAGAGTCGGAACAATTCCCCTCTTATTTCGGCCCTCCGAGCTAGCAAGCTCGTCAGGAAGGGATGTGTAGCTTTCCTTGCATTTGTCACAGTTAAGGAAACAAAGGACACTAAGCTAGAAGACATTCCAGTAGTACAAGAATTCCCGGACGTGTTTCCGGAAGAGTTGCCGGGATTACCCCCTCAAAGGGATGTGGCCTTCACCATTGACTTAGTCCCTGGTGCTGGTCATGTTTCAAGGGCACCCTATAAGATGTCACCTGCTGAACTCAAAGAGTTGAAGGAACAATTGATTGGACTAATTCGAAAAGGGTTCATTAGACCAAGTACTTCCCCGTGGGGAGCACCTGTACTGTTTGTAAAGAAGAAAGATGGATCCATGAGGCTATGCATCGACTATCGACAGTTGAATCATCTCACTATCAAGAACAAGTATCCACTGCCGAGAATCGATGAATTATTTGATCAAATTTCTGGATCCAAATATTTTTCAAAGATTGACCTCAGATCAGGATATCATCAGTTAAGGATCAAAGATGATGACATTCATAAGACCGCATTCAGAAGCAGGTATGGCCATTATGAATTCGTTGTTATGCCTTTTGGACTAACAAATGCCCCTGCTGCCTTTATGCAGTTAATGAATAGCATATTCAGGCCCTATCTAGATCAATTCGTGGTGGTTTTTATTGATGACATATTGATATATTCCAAGACTAAGGAAGAGCATGAGGAACATTTGAGGATTGCTTTACAAATATTACGGACAAATCAATTATATGCAAAGCTCAGCAAGTGTGAATTCTGGCTTGAAGAAGTGGCTTTTCTAGGACATGTGATTTCAAAAGATGGATTATCAGTAGATCCGTCAAAGGTCGAAGCTGTTAGAAACTGGGAAAAACCAACCAATGCTAGCGAGATCAGAAGTTTCTTAGGCCTTGCAGGCTATTATCGGCGATTCATCAAAGATTTCTCTAAGATCGCCATACCACTTACAAGATTAACTCGTAAGGAGATCCGTTATGAATGGAGCGAGGAATGTGAAAGAAGCTTCCAAACTCTTAAGGATCATCTCACTACAGCTCCGGTCTTAGTTCTACCAATAGAAGGAGAAAAATTCGAGGTTTACACTGATGCTTCTGGCATTGGCCTCGGATGTGTCCTAATGCAACAAGGGAAGGTTATAGCATACTCTTCACGTCAACTAAAGAAACACGAAGAAAACTACCCCGTCCATGACTTAGAACTGGCCGCGGTGGTATTTGCACTGAAGATCTGGAGACACTATCTTTATGGAGTACAGTTTACTGTATACTCCGATCACAAGAGTCTCAGATATCTCTTCTCCCAGAAAGAGCTAAACATGAGACAAAGACGTTGGCTGGAATATCTCAAGGACTTCGACTTCAATATACAATATCATCTCGGAAAGGGTAATTTTGTTGCTGATGCCCTTAGTCGAAAGCCGAGAGTAATGATAGCCAATTGTATGATACAAGAATGGAAGTTACTGGAACAATTCTCAAAGCTTAATATAAACATGGACACAGATTGCAATAGTGTCACCTTATCTCATGTGAGTATACAGTCAGATTTATTATCTGAGATACAGGCACTTCAGGGTGATGACCCAGCATTGGTAGAAATAAAGGACAGATTAGAAGGACAATCCGATTTCCAAATAACTTCTGAAGGAAGATTGTTATTTAGGAACAGAACTTGTATACCGGACTGTCCCGAATTAAAGAAGAAGATCTTAGACGAAGCTCATAGATCAAGGTACACGATTCATCCTGGATCAACCAAAATGTACCAAGATATGAAAAGGAATTTCTGGTGGCCCAACATGAAAAGGAAAATCGTGAGCTACGTATCGCGCTGTCTCACATGCCAACAGGTCAAGGCGGAACACCAAAAGCCTGCTGGAAAGCTACATCCGCTAGATATTCCCAAATGGAAGTGGGAGGAGATTGGTATGGATTTCATCATGGGATTATCTAAATCAAAAGGAGGACATGATGGAATCTAGGTTATTATTGATCGATTGACTAAATCGGCTCATTTCTTGCCAATAAAAAGCCGATGGTCAATTGATGTACTAGCTGCATTATACATCAAGGAAATAGTCAGATTACACGGAATTCCTGTCTCAATCGTGTCCGACAGAGACCCTCGCTTTACTTCACATTTCTGGAAGGGTCTACAACATTCGTTGGGAACAAGGCTTAACTTTAGTACAACTTTTCATCCACAAACGGATGGTCAGACCGAGAGAACTAATCAGGTTGTTGAAGATATGCTTAGAGTATGCATCATTGACTTTGGAAGAACTTGGCATGATCATTTACCTTTAATTGAGTTTGCATATAATAACAGCTACCAAGCTAGTATCCAAATGGCACCTTTCGAAGCCTTATACGGAAGGAGTTGCCGATCACCCTTATGCTGGAACGAAGTTGGAGAGAAACAACTGATAGGTCCAGACATGGTAAGGGATACAACTGAAAAGATACAAGTAATCAAAGAAAGATTGCAAGTTGCTCAGACCAGGCAAAAGGCTTATGCTGATACAAGAAGGAGAGATCTTGAATTCCAAGTCGGAGATCATGTATTTCTTAAGATATCACCTGGACGCGGAATACGAAGATTTGGTATTAAGGGCAAGCTTACGCCAAGATTTATCGGACCTTTTGAAGTTCTAGAAAGAGTTGGCGAGGTTGCTTATCGCATCGCATTGCCTCCTCAATTGTCCGAAGTACATAATGTGTTTCACATTTCTATGCTGAAGAAGTATGTGCACGATCCCTCGCATATTATTGAACATGGAGACCTGGTAATACAGAAGGATCTCACATATGAACAGAAGCCTATGAAGATCTTAGAACGTGAAATACGTGCTCTCAGGAATAAGGTTATTCCCATGCTTAAGGTGCAATGGAATAAGAACGCTGAACACGAAGCAACATGGGAGACCGAGGAGTTTATGAGGAAACGATTTCCTGAATTATTCTAAGTGGTATATACTCTATACTCTCCACATTTTATATATATACAGTCGAATTTGGGGACCAAATTCTTTTTAAGTGGGGGAGGGTGTAGCAACCCTGATAAATAAAGGGTTAAAATAAATTAAAATTTCCCTAAATGAATCAAAGAATTAGTAAAGATAATGGGAAGAAGCTTAAACGGATAAATTAAAACCCAAAACCAAATAACGCCTCTCAGTAGGGCGTTAATTTTAAAAGAAACGCCTCTATATAAGGCGTGCCTAAAGAAAGGACGCCCACACGTGCGGTCGTCAATTCTCACGCGACCAAATTGGGCAAGTAAAAGAAACGCCCCTTTCATGGGCGTGTTTTTAAACACGAAATGCCCTTATACAAAGCGCCTTTTAAGAAACGCCCTATGACAAGGCGTCAATTTAAAATGCGACGCCCTGACCTAGGTCATTAATTACATTCCGGTTCCGTTCGAACCAAGAGCTTATCCTGGGAAGGATTAAACTAATCTAGTAAGTATCTACTAGGGTAAGGACTCTATATTGGAAGCATTACTTCCACTAGAACTCTAACCCTAATAGGACCCCCAAAATCCTATAAATACCTTTGATTACCAAACCCTAAATCCATTTGATCGATCCCCTCTGCTACGGTAAGTAATAAACCGTGATTCTTCCTCCTGCTTTCCTCTCAATATGAAGAATTTTAAATGATTCTTCTTTTTGTAGGAAACCTGCAGGTCAATTGAAGAACGTAGGTTCTTCATCCGGGTGTAAGTTCTTCTTCCTTTGCCTCTAGATGATCATTGCAAAGGAGCTAATATCTTCCGTATATTCTATAGGGTCCTACGGCAGGTTGACAAGTGAAGAACGTGGATCTTCTTCAGTTCAACTCTTCCTCTGAGTCCTTCGCTTTGACATCTCTGCTTCTGGTGCAAGTCGATTCATGGGAGGAACATATATATATATATATATACTAGAGCTGCTGTCCGATTCTTCAGAAAGTCTTCAATCAAAAACTCTCAGATCAACTAAAGGTAGGTTTTCTCAAGCAACGTAGCCCAAACAAGTGATTTAATATATATACCAGCATTACATGCATGTAGTATAGTTTTCTGCTGGCTTTAATATGTTTTCTGTAATATTTTTTGAAAGAGACGCCCGTGTCTAGGGCGCTACTTTTAGAAACGACCTGCACTAGGTCGTCAATTTAAGATTTGACGCCCTGCCCTATAGGCGTTAATTTCATGAAAATCGCATGTAATTAATAATTGAGCCTGTTTAAAATTCAATAAATATGAAATATCAATTCTAATATCTTGCATGACTCTACTTGTGAATTCCTACTAATTTTCCTGTCATGACCATGTCTCCTGTCTCTTGAAATTTTATTTCCTGAAATATTGTAAATTCCTTGAATTCACGACCTGGACTAGGCCGTCTCTCACGGTGATAACGCCCCTGTGTAGGGCGTGATTTTAAAAATTTACGGCCCTTCCTAGGGCGCGTTCATGTTAAACTACAGAAATTGATATCTTGTAAAAATGAAAATTAAGAAATAGACGACCACTGTATATGTCGTCAAATTTATATAAAACGCCCCTGTCCAGGGCGTGTTTTTGATAAAACACAGAATTATGGAAATTTCTGCAAAATTGGAAATGCATGTAAACGCCCTTATTTAAGGCGTTATTTACTTAAGTAGTGACTTAATCAAAGTCGTTATTTTCTGTAAAAATGTTTTTACCTGTTACTGCTAACCGAGGGTTTTCATTATATTTATATATATGTATATCGGCACTATATCTCCACTCCGTGAGTATAGTCCCACGTTTTCATGTTGTTCTATCGATCACCCTCAACTCTCATTGACATACAAGCTCTCCATTGGACATTCCGTTCCTTTGGACTAGCGAGTTAGTCATAGAGACCTCCGTAAGACTCCTCGTACCTTGGATTCCCTCAAGGTCGACTGAGCTGGTTGTATCCTAAAAACCCGTTACACAATTTTTGCCATGTCGCTCTAAAGAAACATGGTATACCGGCCCTTATGATTATACAAAGTGTATATCATGGGAATTTCCCAATGGGATGATGATATCATGCCATATTCCGATGTTCTTGTGGACCTCAATTCTATGATAAGAATGAGGGTATCTTGCCTTTGATGTGCTATTCATGTGGACCACAATTCTATATAAAGAAGGATAGTCCATACTTGTCATGGTACCCGAGTAAGGGAACCTAATTCCACCTAGTTTATCGATCGTCGTGATTCTACCGTGATTATCGCCTAGCTATGTCCAATGTCATATTTTTGGACTCTATTCTCTCAAAGTTATCCTACAGGAGCTTGATTATTGAAATTCCATATTGGCTATATATATACAAGAGTGGATGTCGAAATATATGATAAATGCCTGCGCATATAGGGCCCGATCTGGTCCTGGGAGGAGCACCCGAAAGTACTTGTGCCCATGGGAGTTTTAATGATAAGGTATCTGACATTATACCAAGTGCATGACTAGCTTGATTGGACATTCCACACAAAATCTTGTACTTGAATCGTACTTGACTTGACATGACTTGCGTGACCCGAAAAAGGGTAATTACGTGCTTGCTTGATACATGATAGCCAAAGTTCTTGACATGATAAAAGTACTTGCTTGAATATCTTGTTATCTTTTCTTGAAAGTTCATGACTAGTTCAACTTGTTACCTTATTGATATTCTCTCTATCTTGTCATTTCATACGAGCATGCATAGCTATAGTACATTCATGAAAGATGTAATTACTTAAACCCCTTGCTAGTGCTTGAGATATAATTTCCTACTGAGCGTTCGCTCACTCCGTGTGTCCCTTTTACTTTTTCAGGTAAGTCCGATGACGAGGGAACTCATTCTGAAGGGGATAATCAAGAGTGAAAGAGATAGAACTTCTTCAAATGTCATCGAGTCTTTTATATACTTCTTGAGTCAAACTAAGTACTTTTCTTTTTTATTAAACAGAGTATTGGATTTGTAATAGTCTATTAATAATAAGGATTGAGTTATCTTTCTATTTGCGCATCTCTGTCTTTGTGTCGAATACACTACTACTCTGATTGGCATGATTGATATAAACTCGTCGCGCATATCCGGGTATCTTCCGCGCTCGAGGCGTGACAAGACCTTTGTCTTCATATTCCCCTTCAATGTAATCGGAGTTCGGTCTGTTGTGGAATGAAAGGAAAACTCCCCTTTGGGAGATTTTGATGCCCCAATCCCCCTCAATACTCAGCCCATAGTGGCTCTATTTTCTTTTCCTACCGCCGTGTTCTTGTGTGGACTTCGGCTCTCACGCGATCTTCAGCCACGCGATCACGGCAACCCTCGGGTCGTCGGAGTTCCTTTGTAGGCTGGCCCTCAGGACCTCCGGCCCCGAACGGGGGGAGTCGATACGATCGCAACAACCCATGGGTCACCGGTTTCCCTTGTAGGCTAGCCCTCGGGATCTTCGGCCCCAAATGGGGTAACTTTACTGGTGTCGTTGCTTATGCACACACCGGGATGTTTCGGGGCCGTCGGAGTTCTCTCCGCATGGCGCGCCCCATCTTTTCCCCCAGACCCTTCCGATCTAGGGGAGGTGCTGCCCGATTTTCATCAGGGCCAAGAACAAGTGAACAAATAGAACACTCAAGAACGAACTAAGTTTTTAATCCAACACACAGTAAAACTCTGCGAACTGAACCCCCCCTGAACGAACACTTAAGCATCCACGCTAATCCACCTGAATAAACAATTAAAACACTTAAATCTTCTTTCTGTAAACATAATCCATCCATAAGATGAACAACTAATCAATAAACCGGCTTACAGTTTAAAGAAACAAGAAACAGAGCATAAACGGGTTGAAAGGAAGATATACAATGCTTAATCCGGCGCCCCCTAATCCGGCGTGGGTTAATCCGGCGTGCTACCCCCCCGCGCCGGTTTAACCCCACACTCAAAACCCATTTTTTTTCCTTGCAGCTATCCAGCGCGCCCCCTTGCACTAGCCCATTAAACCGACGCGCTATACTGTGGAACCTCTTCCTATTTGAGCCTTAAACCGGCGCGCCCCCTTCCTGGACCTTAACCGGCGTGCCCCCCCCCTTGAACTCCCTTAAACCGGCGCGCCCTTCAGCCCCCTTGTAGTGTCCTTAAACCGGCGCGCCCTTCCCCTTGTGGCATCCTTAACCGGCGCACCCCCCCTTCAATATCACTTAATCCGGCGTGCCTGGAAGAGAGAAGGTGATCAAGAAAATAAAAGAAAACATGCAATTCAAGTTAATAGAAAACTAATCAAAAGTCTCCTGACCGCGCAGGTCGATCCGCGTGCGAGGGCGCACATTGTCGAGTTTTGGCTTTACACTTAACAACCCGCTCCCCCGGACTATGCAATGACGCCCCATGGTATCAGACGTGGACCTCGGGATCCCCGACATGGTCATGATCCGTGCACCTCTTGGGCCGATAGTTCATCAACTTGACCCACTTCTTCCGGGATCCGATGCCGCACCCATATGAAACGTGCCGTACCTACGGCAGATATCCAAATGTCTTTGTTGTTATCCCCGATGCTTCAATTATGAACTCCCGACCGAATACTGGATTGTCCGTTAGTGGCTGATGTATATACACCGGGATCTAATCCCGCACTTTCATTAAATTCGCCGCACTCGCAGCAAGTATTTGTATGGTTTTGAACACCGTTTTACATACCAATGCGGAGGTTTTAAATCATGTCAACCCAACTCGCATGCTTTAATGAAAAATGATCTTTAGGTCATTTGGCCCCTTTTCTTGGCTATTAATCAGAGGTCTTCCCCTCTCCGAGGGGATGTAATTAACGTCGTGGCCTTTATGGCGCGGCGGGTCTCCAGTCCCGACCCGATATCCACAATCATCTGATTAGTCAGATGGAGCGCACCCCGGGCTTCGGACCACTCCAGTCTCGAAGCCCGAACACATTGTCACCTAGGTGACTGGCACGCCCTTGCACTAGATAAACCGATAAACTGATAAAAAGAACACCCACGATATTTCTGAACTCCATGAATTTTAGTGCGTTCCACAGGCATGTGCTATAGACTTTGGAGGAAGTTGGCACGATCACTTCCCTCTAGTAGAATTTGCATACAACAATAGCTACCAAGCTAGCATACAAATGGCACCATTCGAGGCTTTATATGGAAGAAGCTATCAATCACCTATTTGCTGGAATGAAGTAGGAGAAAGGCAATTTCTCGGTCTCGATATTATACGGGATACTACCGAGAAAGTAAAGCTTATTCGGGAGAGACTCCAGATAGCTCAAGATAGACAAAAATCATATGCTGATAATCGAAGACACGACCTGGAATTTCAAGTAGTGGACCATGTGTTTCTCAAGATTTCTCCAGGTCGGGGTATTCGAAGGTTTGGTATTAAGGGCAAGCTTACTCCAAGATTCATTGGCCCCTTTGAGATTCTCGAAAGGGTTGGTGAAGTCGCATATCGAATCACTTTACCCCCTCAACTCTCTGAAGCCCATGATATATTTCATGTCTCAATGCTCAAGAAGTATGTACCTGATCCTTTCCATGTCATTACTTACGACAACCTGGAGATCAAAAAGGACTCAACATATGAGCAAAATCCAGTCAAGATCATTGAATGAGAAATACGTCAAATGCGGAATAAAACTATTCCTATGGTCAAGATCCAGTGGACAAAAGCAGGAGAAACATGGGAAACGGAAGAAGCCATGCGTAAAAGATTTCCAGAATTATTTGAATGTAAGTACACTCTCCATAAAGACATGTATTGAATTTGGAGACAAATTCTTTTTAAGTGAGGGAGGGTGTAATGCCTGAGGATTTTCTATGAATTTTTTTTCAGATTTAAAATGTAGTTATATTAATTATTAAAGCATTTAATGGGCTATTAGTTGAATTATGGCCTTACACTAATCCAAGAGGATTAGGCCCATATAATAAACCCAAATAGGCCCAAAGTTTTGGACTTTAGCCCATATTTTAGAAGCTAGGAATGGGTGTAATCACAGAATTTAAGAGATAATTACTCCTTGGCATATAAATAAAAGGATAATATTAGAGATAATTTCAAAAGAGTTTGAAGTATTTCAAATTCGGCGCCTGGAATGAAAAATGGTCTATTACGAGACCGCTAAGGGAAGGTTGGTAGTCCAGTCCTAGACTACTAAGGCTCTGCAGTTCCGTGAGTAGAAGAAAACGTGAAAAGATTAGATTTTTAGCATTCAAATCACCTAGGATCAACTCTATCTACTAATTAGATAAGTCTAGAAGGTTAGTAGATCAAATTGGAAGCCTAATTGGGACTCTAAGTTTGTTCTAATCCTCAAACCTTAGCTAAAACCTATAAATAGGTCCCACATTTGACCTATGCGACCCTTACTTTTGGCTCGCACGGAACTAAGGTCAGGAGGACGAATTAAAGGTAAGTTTCTTCTAGGAATTTGTTCATTATAGTTAGAACTAACTTTCCTCAAAATTTTGTTCTAGGAGATCAAGTCTACAAGGAGATAGAAGGCTGCAAAGACGATGGTTCGGTGATAGAAACTCAGGGAATAGTTCGACCGACCCAAGAAGATCAGGAAATTAGAAGCCCCAAATGAGGTAATTAAATAGGGGTTCTTTAGAACAATTTGTTCCTATTAGTACCCTCTTCTTACCCTCAAAATTTCACGTCCTTAGCTTAAGGGAATTAGGAGATACAGGAGGGTGAAGTTGCTGATTTAGTTCAGGACGAGCAGAGAACTAGGGTTGACTTTCAATCTTAAATTCAAAATTTAAAGCCCAAGATAGAGGTAGGTTATCTCATGGATGGCTCAAACTTTATGTCAGGAATAAAAGCCCTCTTGTTTCAATTGATTTCATGCATTGTACGTCGTAAATTTCATGTTTTATTAAAACTATGCATCTAGGTTACTATTCATGCATAATTCTTAGCCTTAATAAAGTAAAAATGGAATTTTCTTGTTATTCACACAAACCTATGCATATTGTTGGCCTATATTTATTCTCTCACAGCTATGGAAGTTAAAATATGTTGATTTCTAGGCATGATATGCATTACTTTAGCATTTAGTCTTATTATCTTTTGAACTCGGATGTACATAGGAAGAAACGATCTTCCTATCGACCGCCAGGGAAATATAGCGGTCGTACGATAGACCGCTAGCCAAAGTTAAATGGTCCTGTATTAGACCATTTTCGATTTCTGATTTTGTAATATTGGTAACCTGAACCATATTGTAGAATTAACCATAGTTATTCTATAATGAGCCTAGTTAACTAAGTTTTATTCCTATTTTAAGTACTGGTTTCCTATACTTAGTTAAATTTCTGGTTCATCATAATAGAATTCATGTTTTGTGCACATGGATATTATTTTAACTTTTGTTAGTTTATGGCCAAAATTATATATACTCTTGTAATTAAATACATGTTTTAAATAGAGGATTCATGATTTAACTTGATCATTGTTTTATCACGATTCTCTCTCTTCTCAGAGTCATTTTCTTAAGTACATGGCACATATTCCGGTATGTTATCATTAGTTACACCTTTTGCACATTAGGAACATAATCTTGTACATGATGACCTCTCCTTTGGATATTCCTTCCAACGGACTAGGAAATCTTTTTTCAAGGCCTCCGTAAGACTCCGTGAGCCTGGGATTCCCACCAGGGTGCCGAGCTGGTTGTACCATTAAAGTCCAATTGTCTAGAAAGCACTTATACCGGAGTTTTATATTCTAGACCTTAGCGGCCATCTGGTTGACCGCTAGAGACTGTTTGCGGCCCTGCACTTGACCGCTAACGGATCCTAAATGGTTCTGCATTAGACCACTAAGACTCCAGATATTCTGTTCTCAAAATATCAAACTATCTTATAAAACAGTCCTGTACTAGACCGCCAGGAGAAAGAAACGGTCCAGTAAATGACCGCTAACTTACTGAGTTTGATTAACCCGAGGTTTGACTCAGGGGTTGATTTTCTTATGTTCCTAGATGGTCCAATGGATTATCTAGAACCTGTCACATTATTCCAAAGATACTTAAGTAATTTTCAAAGATATGGAATGTACCATTATGTTACCGATTTATTTCCATGGCATAACCTAGTTATTAAATGCGTTATTGAAATCTCTTATTCTCGATAGAAGCATTCTTATTTTTGGTTACCTTATCATGGAACTATAGTTGAAATTGTACATTATTGGCCACATTATTGTTATAAATGTGGAAGTAGCTTGATTTATACTTGAAGATACAGTTCGAGCACTGATTATGTTCAAGGGCTCTATGCTAATCCCCTCGGTTGATTGTTGGAAACATACTATAAGCCATGGGGTATGATGCTACTGGCGTCGCATTGCGCTGGGAGTACTGATGGAATCGTCGATTCAAATTCAAAATTTGAAGTTGAAGGGATTGACAAGCGGCTTCAACAAAATGATCAAATAGATGTTTTTTTTTTAATTGGGCCACATGTATGGGCTTAATGGGTCATGTTTTATGTTTGTAGTAATTATGTCCACAAAAATCATGTAAGAGTCTTTTTTTATTTTATGTCTTTTAGTCTTCCCAAGAGAGTGTCTTCCCAAGAAAGTTATGATGAGTAGGTGTTAGGTGAGTTGTCTTTTGATTTTCTTTATAGAGTCTATAAAAATGGGCATGTAGTCTTTCTTTAAAAAAATGAAGTTGATTAGAAGTTTTGGAAACCATCGTGAGGTGTGAAGCCTTGTATCTTGTGTGCTCTTCTCCGAGAAGGAGATGAGGTGAGAAGCCTCCCCCCCAGGTGAGATGCCCGGCCATCCACTGCCCACCTCCTTTCCACCATCTTCCCTCTCACCACTCTCCCCTTCCCCACCATTGCCCATCCCTTCCCCTTTCTCTTTCCCACAGCCACCCCCACAATGGCATCGGAAGTGAGAAGCTTATGGTTGCATCGTCTCCGTGAAAGAGACGGGTAAGAAGCCCTAACAACATCTTCCTACCCCCAGTACCATCGTCGCCCTCCACCCAGCCCACCACCACCATCCATCCCTGCCATTCCATCTTAGAACCCAGCACCCCAGTGAACCCACCTGTGGCCGCGCTTTGCCCCCCTTCCTTCTTTCCTCTACTCTCTCTCTGACACCACACAATACCTTCCCACCATGGCACCGCCAGCTTCTCTTCCCCCCCCATCTACGTACACCCCCACATCACATAAAACCCAGCCCCATGTTCTCTTTGCCCCTATCCCTCACTCTCTCAAACTCACGGGGCGGTCCCCTGTTTGGAACAGGGGCACCGCCGGTGCACCCATCTCCCTCCCCTATCTCCCCTTCGCAGCCTCCAAACCCCTCCTCTTCTCACTCTCCCACTCCCTTCACTCATCTTCCCTGTCCGAGAAAACCCGCCCTCCCCACCGCCATGCACTCCCATCGTATCACATCAAGTGGTATCAGAGATTAGGGAATCGGAATGTTTCATCAGACCGAGATCCTGAGCTACGAGGTTCGAGGTCGAACCTCTTCCAAGCGGAGGAGTTTGATGGAATCGTCGATTCAAGATTCAAAATTTGAGGTTGAAGGGATTGACAAGCGGCTTCAACAAAATGATCAAATAGATGTTTTTTTTTTAATTGGGCCACATGTATGGGCTTAATGGGTCATGTTTTATAATTGTAGTAATTATGTCCACAAAAATCATGTAAGAGTCTTTTTTTATTTTGTGTCTTTTAGTCTTCCCAAGAGAGTGTCTTCCCAAGAAAGTTATGATGAGTAGGTGTTAGGTGAGTTGTCTTTTGATTTTCTTTATAGAGTCTATAAAAAGGGGCATGTAGTCTTTCTTTAAAAAAATGATATTGATTAGAAGTTTTGGAAACCATCATGAGGTGTGAAGCCTTGTATCTTGCGTGCTCTTCTCCGAGAAGGAGATGAGGTGAGAAGCCTCCCCCCCAGGTGAGATGCCCGGCCATCCACTGCCCACCTCCTTTCCACCATCTTCCCTCTCACCACTCTCCCCTTCCCCACCATTGCCCGTCCCTTCCCCTTTCTCTTTCCCATAGCCACCCCCACAATGGCATCGGAAGTGAGAAGCTTATGGTTGCATCGTCTCCGTGAAAGAGACGGGTAAGAAGCCCCAACCACGTCTTCCTGCCCTCGGTACCATCGTCGCCCTCCACCCAGCCCACCACAACCATCCATCCCTACCATTCCATCTTAGAACCGAGCACCCCAGTGAACCCACCGGTGGCCGCGCTTTGCCCCCCTTCCTTCTTTCCTCTACTCTCTC
Organism: Amorphophallus konjac; assembly: GCA_022559845.1. Lineage (NCBI taxonomy): Eukaryota > Viridiplantae > Streptophyta > Magnoliopsida > Alismatales > Araceae > Amorphophallus > Amorphophallus konjac. Next base: position 89,113,966 of record CM040119.1, read on the forward strand.
TCTGACCCCACACAAGCTCACCTTCCCACCATGGCACCGCCAGCTTCTCTTCCCCCCCCCATCTACGCACACCCCCACATCACATAAAACCCAGCCCCATGTTCTCTTTGCCCCTATCCCTCACTCTCTCAAACTCACGGGGCGGTCCCCTGTTTGGAACAGGGGCACCGTCGGTGCACCCATCTCCCTCCCCTATCTCCCCTTCGCAGCCTCCAAACCCCTCCTCTTCTCACTCTCCCACTCCCTTCACTCATCTTCCCTGTCCGAGAAAACCCGCCCTCCCCACGGCCATGCACTCCCATCGTATCACATCAAGTGGTATCAGAGCTTAGGGAATCGAGATGTTTCATCAAACCGAGATCCTGAGCTACGAGGTTCGAGGTCGAACCTCTTCCCAAGCGGAGGAGTTTGATGGAATCGTCGATTCAAGATTCAAAATCCGAGGTTGAAGGGATTGACAAGCGGCTTCAACAAAATGATCAAATAGATATTTTTTTTAATTGGGCCACATGTATGGGCTTAATGGGTCATGTTTTATATTTGTAGTAATTATGTCCACAAAAATCATGTAAGAGTCTTTTTTTATTTTGTGTCTTTTAGTCTTCCCAAGAGAGTGTCTTCCCAAGAAAGTTATAATGAGTAGGTGTTAGGTGAGTTGTCTTTTGATTTTCTTTATAGAGTCTATAAAAAGGGTCATGTAGTCTTTCTTTAAAAAAATGAAGTTGATTAGAATTTTTGGAAACCATCGTGAGGTGTGAAGCCTTGTATCTTGCGTGCTCTTCTCCGAGAAGGAGATGAGGTGAGAAGCCTCCCCCCCGGGTGAGATGCCCGGCCATCCACTGCCCACCTCCTTTCCACCATCTTCCCCCTCACCACTCTCCCCTTCCCCACCATTGCCCGTCCCTTCCCCTTTCTCTTTCCCACAGCCACCCCCACAATGGCATCGGAAGTGAGAAGCTCATGGTTGCATCGTCTCCGTGAAAGAGACGGGTAAGAAGCCCCAGCCACGTCTTCCTGCCCCCCGATACCGTCGTCGCCCTCCACCTAGCCCACCACCACCATCCATCCCTGCCATTCCATCTTAGAACCCAGCACCCCAGTGAACCCACCGGTGGCCGCGCTTTGCCCCCCTTCCTTCTTTCCTCTACTCTCTCTCTGACCCCACACAAGCTCACCTTCCCACCATGGCACCGCCAGCTTCTCTTCCCCCCCCCCATCTATGCACACCCCCACATTACATAAAACCCAGCCCCATGTTCTCTTTGCCCCTATCCCTCACTCTCTCAAACTCACGGGGCGGTCCCTTGTTTGGAACAGGGGCACTGCCTGTGCACCCATGTCCCCCCCCTATCTCCCCTTCGCAGCCTCCGAACCCCTCCTCTTCTCACTCTCCCACTCCCTTCACTCATCTTCCCTGTCCGAGAAAACCTGCCCTCCCCACCGCCATGCACTCCCATCGTATCACATCAAGTACTTTCTCTATAAATAAGTGAAATATCCACGAGAATCCACATGAATTCACGAAGTACTTGCTACTAAGTGAAGAATACTTTCTTACTTGATTACATGACTTTATAGTACATTCTTGTTACATTCTTGTTCATGAAAATGGCCAAACTTACTTTCTTGATTAAGGAATAATATTCTCAGATCTTGTACTTGGTCATATCTTGTTACTTCGATTTATTCGCATGTTTCATCGTATCTGCATGATTTATCTTGTTCTCTAGAGCTAAAATACTAATCATTTAAATTTGCCTTCATGTTGATACGAAGATACTTACTTGGCATGTGTGCTTATTACCCTACTTTCCAATCTTTTTCAGGAGATTCTAGTGGGTCAGATTCAGAATACTCAAGCGATGGGTATGAGAGCGAATGAAGGATACGTGACTCGAGAGAAGCCTTAGTTATCAATGTCTAGTCGAGTCATGATGTAATTTTTATTTTCTTGAGTCTAGTGGCAAGAATCAAGATCTTATGTACTTTGAGGATTATTTTGTGAAGTAATAAAGTTGAAGATTTTTAGTGAATTACCTGTGCAATTACTCTTATGTGTGATTATCTTGCGCTCTGATTATATTGCTTGCTTGAGGCTTACCATGCCGGCGGTTCACGTTCCCGATTGTTTCTGCTGCATAATCTCGGGGCATGACACGAGAAGTGGCAGAATTCGTAAGTAGATGTCTGGTATGTCAACAAGTGAAGGTCGAGCATTTCAGACCTACAGGGAAGTTAAAATCGCTTGATATTCCACAATGGAAGTGGGAGAGCATCGGCATGGATTTTATAATGGGCTTACCAAGAACTCGTGGTGGTATTGATGCGATATGGGTAATTGTGGATAGGTTGACTAAATCTGCATATTTCTTGCCCATTAAGTTGAAGTGGACAGTAGACGTTCTGGCTGCCTTGTACATGAAGGAAGTAGTAAGGCTGCATGGTGTGCCTGTGAATATTGTGTCAGACAGAGATCCCAGATTCACTTCACATTTTTGTAAAGGATTGCATGAGTCCTTGGGAACCCGTCTGAATTTCAGCACCGCTTTTCATCCTCAGACAGACGGGCAAAGAGAGAGAACTAATCAAATCGTAGAAGATATGCTAAGAGCTTGCATAATCGACTTCGGTGGTAGTTGGCACGAACATTTGGCCCTAATAGAATTTACCTACAATAATAGTTATCAGTCCAGTATCCAGAATAGTTATCAGTCCAATATCCAGATGGCACCATTCGAGGCTCTTTATGGAAGAAGTTGCCGATCACCCTTGTGTTAGGAAGAGGTAGGTGAAAAACAATGGCTGGGACCGGATCTCATTTTAGAATCATCCAAGAATATCCGGGTTATCCGAGATCGTCTGCAAGTTGCACAGTCAAGACATAAAGGCTATGCAGATAATAGAAGGAAAGACTTGGAGTTTCTAGTAGGCGAGCATGTATTTCTGAAGGTTTCGCCCATGAGAGGAGTTCAAAGGTTTGGCACTCGTGGCAAGCTGAGTCTGAGATTTGTTGGCCCGTTTGAGATCCTAGAGAGAGTTGGCAAAGTCGCCTATAATTGGCTTTGCCACCCCAGTTATCTGGAGTACACAATATTTTTCATGTGTCTATGCTGAGGAAGTATGTTTATGACCCCGCGCATATTATTCAACATACGGATTTAGAATTGAAAGAAGACTTGACTTATGAAGAGAGACCCATCAAGATTTTGGACCGGAAGCAACAACAACTCAGGGATCGGTCTATATCGATGGTCAAGGTTCAGTGGAGCCGACGTGGGACCGAAGAAGCTACTTGGGAGTCTGAAGAAGCTATTGGAAAGCAGTACCCCGAACTCTTGTAAGGTCAGTTATCTTTTTCCCTATCCAGATAAATACGGTGAATTTGGAGGACCAAATTCCTTAAAGTGGGGGAGGGTGTAGCACCCCGAGAATTTATTTAATAAAATAATTGATGATAATTGAAAATTATTTATTATGAAATCGAAAACGCCTTTAGGTTAATTTTGAACAATTTATAAAAATCTAAAAAATTCATAATCGTGTAGAGGACTAAAAGTTTAGACAATTTGTTTTCTTGGTCGAACCCTAAATAAAATTTTAATCAAGCCGAATTAAGGAAATTAGGGCTAAAATCGGAGTTTCTGTTAATTAGACCTTAAATCACCAAATTTGAACTCAATTCTCGATCTTTTGAGCCCAAATCAGGCCCATTCAAATAGCCTTGATGGGTAGCCCATTTGTCCTCTCGATCCCTGCGCTAAACCTAACCCTAGACTTCGAATTTGGAGCGAGAAGGCGGCGCGACCCAGTGAAGCCCGAGTTTCACGCACGATCAACTTTGAGGACTCTATCCGGCCGTATCATATCCCTTAGATCGAAATAGTTTCTATAAAGGGAACCCTAAGTCGAACTAGAAGCCTCATTTGCAGTGGTGGTCGGCGGTGTGTGCGAATCGGGGAGGAGACATCAAATTTGGAGCGCGAAGTTCGTGCAGTCCCGAGCGGCCAGCATCCCCTTTGTTCTTCAATTAAGGTAGGTGATATTGGACCAAACCTTAATAAAAATATATCCTTAGAAGCATCTTCGAGTCTTCTATCTTTTGATAGTAAAAGCCCCAAATGTTATACTATATATCATGCGTATTCCCTGTTTTAGTATGAGTGTCTGAGTTAGGGCACCGATCGTGTTACCATCTATAGATCGATTAAATGTTAGGTTCTAGTAGGCCCAAATTCTAATAAATCCATGCTACCTTATGCAAAATTTTGTTCTCTTTGTGTTGATACTATTTTGCCCAATTATGATTCACTATACCACGTGAATTTTTGGTCATGACCGAGGTCTATCAGAGATTGCCGGAGATCGAAGCAGTGACCTTTTTGCGGTCGTACAGGAACCACTTCTGATCCAGGCGGCCCCGCGATAGACCACTTTCGCCTTTTGAAAAGGTGAAGTTCATCGCAGGCTAGCGGCCCCATGATAGGCTGCAAGGGTCTTGTGTGCGGCTAGTCCCTGACCGCTACAGAACCCTAATGGTTGTGCGACCGACTATTTTTTTTGTATGGCACATTAAAATGGTTATTTTGTTAATTGTGGATTCTTTGTGCTAGACATCATGTGTAGGGCAGAGATGCCCTTAATAAAAGGACCATATGAAATGTTTAAAATGTTTAAAGTCCCTGTAATCATCCATAATTATATCTTGTTCCTCTTAATTCGCATCATAAAATAGAATTGGGAAATTTTACTCCAATGTTAAATTGATATCGTGATAACTTTTAAGATTGTTCTTACAGTCACGCCACTCCGGTGGTACTGGCTGACCGTTACCTTATGTTTTTCAATGTTTTATTTTGCCATCAATCTTGTAATGGTTGGAACTCTCTGCCAGATACTCCTTCGGTCGGACTAGGACCTCCATTATGAGACCTCCACAAGTCCCCGCGAACCTGGGATTCCCACTAGGAAGCCGGGCGGGTTGTACCCCCAAAACCTGCACCTACTGACTTGATCGAATCGCATGGTTTACAGCTAGAATCGGGTCTATCTTGGTTAATTACGGCCCTTCTGAGACCGCTACCATATGGTTGTGGCCCATAAGTGACCGCTTATATCGTGTAGCGGCCCTGGCGTGTCCGCATCTAGCTGGCTAAGTGCCAGGTTCTGCTGGTCGATATTCCTTGATTTTTTCATCGACATGGTCATGTTTGAGTCGACCTATAGTCTCTAGCTCGACCTGAGAGGTGTCGACTCGACCCTGGTTCGGTTCCGCCATGTCTCGGGCAGGCTGAGAGCCCATTAAGTTGATTGCCTTAGTCTTACTGCGCCCAACTAGTTGTGGTTATCGCTAGACCATTTTAACCACTAAACGGGCCTCCCAGGACCGTTTGCATGATAAGGTGGTCCAGTAGAGACCATTTTCTTCGAAACTTGGCCCAAGATCTTTTCTGTCCTAAGCGGCCCATTCAGGACCGTCTTTTATATGTTGCGGTCCTAGATAGACCGTCTTTATATCTTGCCTTATTACGGCCTGCACATGACCATTACTCCTCTAGAGCTTGTTTCTTACGTGTTTCTTGTGTGCTTTGGTAGTCAGGCCAAATGTTGGTTTGAACTGCAATAAATTCTGTTTATATTCCTGTCATTGCAAGCCATAGTCTTATGGCTTCCCAACTAATTATTGAATTTCATTGATTCTAGAGAATTCTTGACCGATTCTAATGAATGTCTAGATATTACTTGGGATCTTGGATCCACCAAATCAATGCCAACGCATCTCAGGGCCCGGTCTGGTCCTGGGAGGAGCGTCCGAAAAGTACTAGTGTCCCGGGGAGTTGTAATGACATGGTGAGGTATTGCACCGAGTGCATGACTAGCGTGTGTCATTGACATTCATTTCTCCTCTATATTTCTTCACGCTATCTTTACATGACTTGCTTGTTGCTTACTTGATCGACCAAATTTCTTGGAAATGATATAGTTTTATTCCTTTTTATTCAAAGGTGTTAATTCCATCATGGCTAGTAGCGTTATCTTTTCCATCTTATTTATCCGCATGGCATTTCATTAAATTGGTTAATTACGTAAACTTTGCCTACTATTGCCTATTGAGCGTTCGCTCGCCCAGTTTTTCCCCCATTTCAGATAGTTCCAGTGATGAAACGCAAACGAACGGGGATGGGCAAGAGTGAAGACCTGGAGTGGACCCGTTAGACGTGGATTGCCAGATGTCTTAGTAGAGTGGTTATGTAGTGGGTTGTCGAGTCATTGTGTAGTGATGTCGTTAAGAGTTAATGTTAAGAGTTGTAAGCTTTTCTTTATCCTTTCCGAGTCGTGAAGTAAGATACTTGGTGTAACGCCCTGGATCTTGATGGATCCTTTGCAGGTCTTGTGGGATCTTTGTTGGATCTTTCGGATCTGTTTTGGATTGGTTTCGTTGAGTTTCAGTTCGCTTTTTTGGCTTCCGAGTTGAGTTTGACGAGCCGTGTGGGTTTTTCTCACGTACTAGTTACGGAACCCTACGGTGAGTTTGTTTGTCAATTCTCAAACTCGTGGATGCTACAGCGACGATGTACTCTTCGAGCCGGTCATTTTGGCTATTTTTACGTATTTTTCTGAATTTGTGCATTTTCGGCGCATTTTTGGAATTTTCGGAAATTAGGAAAATTCCCTAATTTCTTTCCTTTTTATTTCTTTTCCTCTCTCTCTCTCCTCACTCTCGCGATCTCACTCTCTCTCCCGTTCTCTCTCGTTCTCTCCCCCTTCCGGCTCCGGCTGCAGACGGAGGCGCTCGTGGGTGAGGTGGCGACGAGGTGGAGCTGTCGAGGTGCGCGATGGGGCGAGGATCGGATCGATTCTGGCGCGATCCCGAATGGTGGATTCAAAGATGGTGAAATCGGTTCGCAAGTGATTTTTGGCGTGGTTTAGTCCCTTCGGGGCACGGTTTCTTCGGTGGAGGTAGGGTGATTGATCCTTACTTCGCCCTCTTCGTTTTCCCTGCCATTGCACGGCGTTCGGCAAGGAAACGGCCGAGTTTGGGCTTGTTTTGCCTAAACCATGATTTTCGTGGTTTTTAGGGTCGGCCGGTAAATGGCGACCATTTGCGGTGTAGTTAGTTTCTAACTGACCGCTGGGATGTCAGGATCCCATCCACGTTGATTTCGTGTCGTTTGGTGTTCATGCGAGGCCGGTAGAAGCCCGGGAACCTCACTGACCCACTTAGGGTTGATTTGTCTAAATCACCCGGATCTTGCGTTTTTGAGCTTGCATGTGGGGTTTTGAGTCCCCTGATGTTGTTATTTGTCATTTAGGTGTGTTTCCCCTGCGTTTCGGCGTGAATGGGGCATGGAACGGGCCGGTTTGGCCGTTCCTCTGTTTTCTCGCCGTATGGGAAGTAGCGGTCGTTCCAGTGGCCGTTACTTGCTTCTGACGGTCCTACGATAGACCGTTACTTCGTTTGATGTTTTTGAGCGTTCTGGCTTTTGGGTGATTGACGGCCCTGGGGTGGCGCGTCACTTCCTTGTAACGCGCCTAGGTCTGCGCGTTACTTCGCTTGTCGTGCTTTGTGTTGGGGTTGAGTCGGTGGATCTAACGCGCTTCACCTAGCGCGTTAGGTGAAAGTGACGCGCCTGGTCCTGGCCGTTACTTTCTGTTTGACCGACGTTTGACCTGTTGAGGCGGTGCCTCCAGCGGTCGTGCCCCAGTGCGTTGTTTGAGTGTAACGCGCCTGCCCCTGGCCGTTACATTCTGTTTGGCCGAGCTTGGGTGGCTGTGCCCGTTGGTTATGACGGATGTGCCCCCATGCGTCGTTGTGTTATAACGCGCCTGTCTCTGGCCGTCGTTGGTTGTTTTGTGCTGGGGTTGAGGGTGGCTGGGCACGTTGATAGTAATGCGCCTTCCCCCTGTGCGTCGTTTGGCTCTGACGCGTCTCCCTTGCCGCGTTGTCTGTTTGTAACGCGCCTGGCGTTGCGCGTTACTTCGCTTTGGTTGTGGGTGGCTGTGCACGTTGTGAATAACACGCTGGCTCCCATGCGTCGTTTGTTTGTAACGCGCTTAGGCCCGTGCATTACATTGATGTAACGCGCTCGGCGCCGGCCGTTACATTCTTCATGTTTGATAGGTTGGTTAGGGTGGTGTGAGCGACGGCCTGTCGTCCGACCATCGCTTGGTGAGTAACGGCCCTGGTCTAGACCGTCACATGCTAGTAGCGGTCTAGGGGTGGCGCGTTACATGCCTTGTGCTCCGTTTTCCATGATTTCGGTTTTGGCTTGTCTTGGCTTGTCCTTGTGGTCTGCCCGTTGTCCCGTGGATGTCTCCCGACGTCCTATGAGGGCTAAGACTACGTTGTGAGGTGGCCAAGAGTCTTCTTGCTTGAGGTAGGATTCTCTTTCCTATTTTTCGAGCATTGTTGTTGGGTTTAGGTAAACCCGGTGTGACCCAGTGGTTGACATGTGACCTTGTGTGTGTGTGTGTCTCGGAGGTTATGCCGACTCGAGACACTTTTTCTGGATGCCCCGAGGTATTGCCTTACCTCGATCTACGTGTCCAAGTGGGCTGAGGGTTCTTGGTGTTTCCCTCAGGTCTCCGTGTGTCATTTTTTACGGAGCGTTGTCTTGTTGGCTTAGGATTAGACCGATTGGCGGCTTGTTTCGCTGTTTGTGATGATCTTACCTTGGAGTCGTCCGACTCAGGGATCGTTACGTTGTAGGTCTAGTTGCCTGGTCCTGAGTCTGTTGGCGGTTGTCTAGCTGCCTTGGTGCTTTGTTGTGCACGAGACAGAGCTTTTCTTAGCTATATGTGCAGTAGCACCTGTGTTTCGGAGTCTGTGCCTTGTGAGCCTCCCCTAGTTGTAGCCCTAGGCTTTTGCCGACCCACCGGGAGTTGTGGAGGGGTTTTCCTGTTGCGTTTGGTACATACGGTTCTTAAGCTAGTTCTGTAGGCCCCGGCCAGCGGTAGCGTCCTACCGAGGGGAATATTGGATAGAGGCCTGGCCTAGGTAGAGGTCAGTGTGTGCACACGTGGTCAGGAACTGGGGACTTGCGTCGACGGGCGTGGCCCTGACTAGTCACTCGCAGTTGGTGCTGCAGTCCTGTGCTGTGGTACCATGTTTCCTTGGAACTGTTGTTCCTCGGGCCTGGTTCTTGGTGTGTCTTGTCCTTGAGTGACATGACACTTGTGGCGCAGTGTAAGTCGTTAGTGGATGCCTCTGGTTGTTCTTCTGGGAGGAGGGTGCTCCTGTCACTCGGTGCTGTGACTCTCGCGTTTTCTTGTGCGCTGTGACCTTTGCGAGTTGCCCTCTCGTGGCCGTACTTGAGGTCAGTGTTCTGTCGTTGGCATGACATTCTCGTCATGCATGGGGCTACGTGCACGACGTCTCCTGTCGTGTTTTGTCTGTGTTTTCGGCGTCGGCGTCCACCTTCGCCTTTGTTTTGGCTGACGGACTAGGTTACCCTACTGTGTGAGTTTGGGGTGACCGTCTGTTGCTGTTTGGAGTAGCTTAGGGTGCCGAGATCTCCTCGGTGGCCGTTGTCCCGTGTTTTACGGCCTCGCTCTTCTTTGCTGTTGAGCTCCCCTTGCTCTTAGCCTGTTCCCTACTCCTGCTGTACCTGTTCTGTTTACAGCTTTGTAGTGTAGCGTTTCCTGCTTTGCTGCACTCGTTGTTTTGTTGCTTCCGTTGCACTGTGCATTTTTCTAGTGGGGATCCGCGTGACCCCTACTGAGTTTCTGTTGAGACTCACCCCTGCTTTTCAGGTGGGTTTCGCCTTCTGCCTCTGCTGTCCTTGGTGGAGCGCGTTCGCTGTAGTTGCCAGCTGTACCTGCGTCGGGCTTCCCCCGACTCTTGTGTACGTTTCTTTTCTGTCAGACTGTACTGTGTTAGACTTGTTGTCTTTCCTTTGGGCTGGACTCTGGTGTATAATTGTAATTGTTGAAATTATTAATGAAAAAGTAATTTTATTTTTGCTACTTTAGCAATCCATTGTAATGAATTTAATTGCTTACTGTTATATCTGCTGGCTTCAATGTATTACACACACTCCTTTTTCCCTTCGGCGCTTTCCCGCGCTTGGGAGGCCTCGCGGGTCCCATGTGGTATCACGTGTATTCGGTATTTATACCGGGTGCATCGGGTATCCGGAATCCGGGTCGTCACAGTTGGTATCAGAGCAGTGTTCTGAGATGTTCGGAGTTTCTTTTCTGAGCTATCAGAGCATTGTCGTGTGAAATACATGGAAATCCAGATATACAATTACTAGAGTCCTTAAGGTCCAGTACAGTCTCTTGCTGGCATAGGTGTTGCGATGTTTATCGCGGTGGTTTCTGTGTGTGGTCTTGTGCGTGCTTGGTTGGCACTGTACGAGATGGTTTTGCTCTCGTCTGGGTGTGACGAGGTGCTTTGTTCGATTTTGAAGTTGTCTTGATCATGTTGCACTTGGCAGTGTTTGTCGGTTGGCATGAACCTGCAGTGCCTTGTTCGAGCTGTTTTATGTGCTTTTGCTCAGGTGGCTTATGACTTTCAGCGTTGGTGTGATGGCCATGCACGTTCTTACGTTGCTTTGGTTGTCCCAGCTTGAGTCTGTGTAGCTCCTGATGCATCGTTGTTTCGGTTGTCTCGATTATCGTGTTTCCTCGATTGAGAAGTTGCTCGAGCGAACCTAGGATTTTCCCTTCCTGGTGAGCTGTTGTTGTCGAGCTTGTTGCTTCTCGTTCTTCTTGGTGAAGCTTTTTTGAGGTTTGCCTTGGAATTGCTATCTTAGTGATGCCTTTGTCCTGTGTCTGTTGAGCCTGATCTACTCCTTGTTGTACGGTTGCTTGGCTTTGGACTCCATAATGGTGTTAAGAGCTGTCGCGTACCGTATTTGTCGTGCCGTGTCCAGCGACCGATGTATTGTGAAGGCTCATTTGTTGTTCCAGGACGTGATGGTAAACTGAGATTAGCTCTTTCCGCGTGCTTTGTGCTGAAGCTGGTGCTCTTCCTTTGTTGCACTTAGGCTCTTTGTGATCGGTTGTTCGCGAGATCGGTGCTCGTGGCGTGTTAATTGCGATCTTTGTTGATTGCTATAGCGTCTGGCATGTGCTGAGGTGCGATTACCGATGTTGTTATGTTGCCTGTGCGCGTTGTTGAGGGTGCAGCGGAAACGTGTGGGTTGGCTACCCACTCGTCGAGAGGTTTGTTCTTTTTTGATGTGACTTCATCTTGGCTTCTCGTGCCTTGACTTTGTCTATTGTCGTGCCATTGTTTGTGGTTTTCTGGTGTTGGCATTGGCATTTGCGAGTGTTGGGGAATTTGTCAGCATCCCTTGCTGATTGAGTATCATTTTCGCTCAGCATTTCTTTTCTTGGTTGTTGTGCTCTCGAGGCGTGTTCGTAGTCCTTGAGTTGCGTTCCCCGAGAGTGTTGTCATTTCTCGTTGTTGTGGGTCTTTTCCTGGTGAGCAGTCTGATGCGTGACCTGTCCCGTGTGGTCGTGTGTTCAGCTGTTCTGTGCCTTGATGTGACCCTGCTTGCAGTTGTGTTCCTTGGTTCTGTGTTCAGAACGGAACCAGAATCCTGCAGGTGCTGCCGTTGTTGTTTTGGCGCTATTTCTTTATGATTTTGTGTTCTTGCCTTGGACCATTGTCTTGTCAGTTGGCTTTGCTGTGCTCCCTTTTCTTTGGTGGAGTTAGCTTGTGACTTGATCAGATGTAATATCTGAGTGAGAACTGACTTGATGGTGCTTGTGGTCCAGTGTTGTTGTTGTCGTTGGTGTCCTGAGTGCCAGGTTTTCTCTGTTGCCTTTGGCACTGGAGTCGATGATGTCGCGAGCTGTCAGCTGTGAGGACTGTGTCTCCTTGTGTAAGCTGCTGCTTGCCGTGTTGTCGTTGTGTTTCTCGGTTGTCTGTTGTTGAGGCAGTCGTGTCTCCGTTCCTAGTGAGGCGTAAACGACGTTGCCTTTGCTTCGGAGGTGTCAGATGTGTTCACTTTGGTGCCATGCTCGTGCTGTGGACTTGCTATCTTGGAAGCTGAGTGTGTACCTATAATTGTGATCTAACAGTGTTCCTCTGAGCTATGTTTTCTCAAGATTTGTGTCGTTTCTGTGCTTGTGTTGTTGGGTTGTTCTTCCCTTGCTTCTCCTTTGTTAGTCCTTAATTTCGAGGGCGAAATTTCTTAAAGGAGGGGAGGATGTAACGCCCTGGATCTTGATGGATCCTTTGCAGGTCTTGTGGGATCTTTGTTGGATCTTTCGGATCTGTTTTGGTTATGACGGATGTGCCCGTTGGTTATGACGGATGTGCCCCCATGCGTCGTTGTGTTATAACGCGCCTGTCTCTGGCCGTCGTTGGTTGTTTTGTGCTGGGGTTGAGGGTGGCTGGGCACGTTGATAGTAACGCGCCTTCCCCCTGTGTGTCGTTTGGCTCTGACGCGTCTCCCTTGCCGCGTTGTTTGTTTGTAACGCGCCTGGTGTTGGGTTAGATGGACGTAGTCTATCTCCACTAAGTGTGGATCTAGAGGGGGGTGAATAGATCAACTCCTAATTTAAAACTACTATATGTTCTAAAGCGGAATTTAGGCAAACATCAGTTAAGCTAAAGGAAGAATGCTATGCAACAGGTCGATCCATGAAAGCCATTCACCATATCTTATATCAAAAGCTAGACATAAGTATGAGCGATAGAATCAATAAGACTAAGCAAAGGATACCAGCACACATAGTTCACAAGCAATCACACAAACACAATGCACACACGATTTTTAGGTGGTTCGGTCAACGACCTACGTCCACCCTACACTCAATCGAGTATGGCTTTCCTGCTGCGCAACACAGCTTGCGTCCGCTGGGCTTTACAGCTTGGCCAAACAACCCGCTGATACACAGCTTCGCTGGGCACTACAGCTTGCCGACCAGAGGATCTGATCCTCTACAACAGCTGGGGAAATACAGCTTAACCCGTCCAGTGGAGACTACCACTGCAAGACCGCTGACACACAGCTTGAAGAAATAGTATTCGGAAATGAATGACAGAATCAAAACGAAAACAGAAAAGCTCAAAAGCAATATAGCTCTAAGAGCAAAGCTCAGCTCTGGTTTTGAACCACGAGACTGAGATACATACTCTCTCACTCTCACTCTCAATCAGCTCTCTCTCAACTCAATCTCTCTCGATCTCTTCCTCTCTCTTTTTCTCCTTCTTCTCTATTTCTTCTTCTCTGTATCTTCTTCTTCTCTCTTTTCTCTCTATGGATCGAAGGCTCACTGCTATATAGACTTTCTTTTCTTTTCTTTCGATTAGTCTTCTTCTGTGGAAGAAGACTTGTTTATATAGCAACAACAGCAGCAGGCGTATGCTCTCCACGTTTCCCGCCCAGCAATTTGGACCACGTGGCAGCATGCAATGGAGTGTCAGTACACATGTCCTCATCTGGATACCTTGTCCTTCTCGGATCACGAGCCAAGTACCTGGGATCACGTGCCCCTCATTAGCTTCTTCAGTCTGATGTATAGAGTTCTCCGTTCACGTGCTCAATGTCAGCAATCTGACTTGCTACGTCGACGCTGTCACTCAATGGCGTTAACGCAGTGAGGCATTCCAGTAGCCATTAGCCTCGTCTCTTTAGCTGCTGCGTCGACGCTGCTCAATTATGGCGTTGACGCAGTGGAATAGCCTGTGAAGATGAATGCTTCTTCAACTGCTGTGTCGACGCTGCTTGCTTGTGGCGTTGACGCAGTGGAAGATATCGTGATGGCTTCGTCAACTGATGTGTGGACGCTTTAAGCTCCCAGCGTCGACCCTGTTCCGTTCAGCAACAAGAATGAAGTCATAAGATTTGAGTATGTACATTGCAGTGTATATACTTCGTTGTATAGACTTGTGAAGACAGAATGCAACGTACAGACTTTACCCACTGTATGGACTTCATGTAATGCAAACGAATGTGAAGACTTCAGTGTATAGACTTGAAAGTCTTGAAGCCAATGTATGGACTTGAGCAAGCTAAAGGGCTGTATAGACATCGAAGATAGGGGCCGATGTATAGACTTGCCAAACAGTCCAGTGTATATACTTTATGCAAGGAGGCCAATGTTTAGACTTGAAAAGCTGAGGCCAGTGTACAGACTTGCCACCGACCATTGTGTAGACTTGATCAGCAAAGACACAGTATAGACATCAACTCTGCACATCGAATGTATGGACTTCAAGTGTGAAGACCATTGTAGAGACTTTGGTTTCAAGGACAATGTGCAGACTTCGAGTTTGAAGACCAATGTCCAGACTTTGAGTTTGAAGACCAATGTCCAGACTTTGAGTTTGAAGACCAATGTCCAGACTTTGAGTTTGAAGACCAATGTCCAGACTTCAAGTAACACTGTGGATGTATAGACTTGATGGAGCGAAGCGATGTGTAGACTTGAAGCTCCTGATGGATGTATAGACTTCAAATATCACGACGCTGAGGAAGACAGACAATGTACAGACTTGCTGTAACAGTCTGATGTACAGACTCTGAGGTTCAAGGCCAACGGCTGTACAGACTTAGAATATTAAGACTGATGTCCAGACTTCATGCGTTGACGCTATACACACTTAGCGAGTTGACGCTGTATCATGATGCGTTGACGCTGTACACCCTTAACCAATTCAATTGAGATGCAGTGTGTGGACTTCATCTTGAGCGAAAGGTAAGTGATGAATGTGTAGACTCAATCGACATGAGAGTTTCCAGTGTATAGACTCATGAGAGTAAGAAATGCAGACAGCAGTGTATTAAATGCAAAGAACACATAGTCAATCTGATAAAGCAATTTTATCAAATCAAAAATAGTTGCCAATCAATCAAAACAATGGTGTTGCCAATGAATTAAAGCAAGTGTCAACATCATCAACATAGAGGGGTCACAACAATCTCCCCCTTTTTGATGATGGCAACCCCATATGAAGTAGAATAGCAACATCCTGTCATATAGATATATGTTTGATGAAAGACATGATGTGTTATGCAGATTGACATGCAGATGCTATGAAGGCATGCAACTCACTGCATGCAACTCACTGCCTCAAACTCTCCCTTGGAATGAATTCAGAATTGACTTCAGAATTCAGACAGATATGTATTCTCCCCCTAGACATCCCCTAGACAATATTCTCCCCCTTTGCCATCAACAAAGAGGAGGAATCAAGAGAGGAACTGACTGGCATTCTGAATAGGTAGTTCATGAATAAGCATTCTAAAGCATAGAGTCTTCAGTCATATGAAATTAGAAACTGCTGTCAGAAAGAGTTCTTGCTTAAAAATGATAAAATTTGGAGTTCATGCACTACAAGCAATAGATAAGTTCACTGTGCTTGATAAAACATAAACCAGAATCATATTTGCATGAAAGATTCAGTTTCATAATATCTTACTTTCATAGTCTCATAAAAGATATTTAAAGAAATCAAGTCATGTATTGAAACTAAACAAATTGACACTCATGAACTTTTCTTTTGAAGAAGCAACATTATCAATATTAGATTATATTGAGCATTCAGGTACCACAAGTCTTTCTGCGTAAGGGTATACGTTTATAAGACGCCAATACCCCTAGATACTCAACAAGATGGACAATTCTGCCTATGATCAAATTCAACAGAACTGAGTTACACCTTTTTGTGTGAGGGTACACGTTTATCAGACGCCAGTTACCCCCCGGTACTCAGTGAAACCAGCCTGCTGTTTTGAACATTTTAAACAGAGATAGCTGATACACTTTATGACATGAGTGTTATCCACTTCTTTGATGGATCACTCAGTTTCTCAGTGATTTATCAGTCATTGCTCTGCCAATGCTAATTTTCAATGATTTTTAATGTTTTCAATAGCTTTCTTAGCTGTCCTTTTTATGTTTCAGAATGACTTGTTCAAGAACAATACACATACTTAACCTCTCTAATATGATTTCAGATGAGTTTTCATATTTCAGATATGATTAGCTTTGTCTGACATGAAATAAGAAAGAGGTTGAGAGTTTTATCAATTTTCAACTTACTTATATACTGATTACAATCTTTAAACTCCAACCATTATAAGATTTAAACCATTACATCAGTCTTTGAACAATTCAAATTCTTATAAATGAAGAAGTCCATTTTCTACTGCTTAGAAATCAGAACTGACCAACAGATTGACATAATGTCAGAGATAAGTATTCAGAGTTAAAGGTTGAATGACTTCAAGAAAGTTGAAACCACTCTGAAATTCTAGCAATACTCCCCCTGTCTATATGCATGCAACATGGCAAGAATTAATTGAGAGAGAGTTTATGCATAGGTCATGAATGAATGATATGCAAGGACATGCAAAGACTCGACAAGCTCCCCCTGAATATATGCAATACAGGACAGTTCTACATCCACATTCACATCCACATGATTTATCTAAGCAATCAAAAACAAGTCCACATCAGAGATTTTATTCACAGCAATTAAACAATCATTCATCATGCTGAAATTTACATAAGCCAAGTTCTCTTCTAAGAAACTTAAATTTTTTATTCCCAAGAGGCTTAGTAAAAATATCAGGAATTTATTTTTCAGTTTCTATGAAATTCATTTCAATCTCCTTTTTATTTATAGCATCTCTAAAAAAATGATGTTTTATCTCTATATGCTTAGTCCTAGAATGGTGAACAGGATTTTTAGCAAGGCATATAGCACTAGTATTATCACATAAAAGTGGAATGCATCCCAGATTTATCTGATAATCAGCCAGTTGGTGCTTAATCCAAAGTACTTGGGCTGCACAATTACATGCTGCAACATACTCAGCTTCAGCTGTGGATAATGCTACAGTGTGTTGCTTCTTAGATGCCCAAGACACTAGACAGCCACCAAGGAATTGACAGTAGCCACTGGTGCTTTTTCTATCTACTCGACACCCAGCATAGTCTGCATCAGTGTAGGCTAGAAGCTCTAACTCACACTTAGCATGATACCAGAGACCTAGTTCTTGGGTGCCTAGTAAATACCTAAAAATTCTTTTCACAGCTTTAAAGTGATTTTCTTTAGGACTGGCCTGAAATCTAGAGCATAAACACACATCAAATTGTATATCAGGCCTAGATGCTGTAAGATAGAGAAGAGATCCGATCATACCTCTGTATAGCCTTTGGTCCTCAGGTTTACCTTTAGAGTCTTCATCCAAACTGGTTGATGTACCCATTGGAGTAGCTATTTCCTTGAGGTTGTCCATTTTGTACTTCTTCAATAAGTTCTTTACATACTTGGACTGAGAGATGAAGATGCCATCTTCTGTTTGTGTAACCTGCAGTCCAAGAAATAGTTTGAGCTCACCCATTGAGCTCATTTCAAATTCATCAGTCATTATTTGAGAGAATTCCTCACACAATTTGGGTTAGTTGACCCAAACACAATGTCATCCACATAAATCTGAATGATAAGAATATCTGGATGGCTTACCTTGGTAAACAATGTTTGATCCACTATACCTCTTGTGAAGTTCTTGTCGGTGAGAAATTTGCTCAACCTGTCATACCAAGCTCTAGGAGCTTGCTTTAAACCATAGAGAGCTTTATTGAGCTTGTAAACATGATTAGGGAAATCTAAACATTCAAACCCAGGAGGCTGTCTCATATAGACATCCTCATTAATTTCCCCATTTAGAAAAGTAGATTTCACATCCATCTGCTGAAGGTTTATTCCTAGGGAACATGCATAAGCCAATAAAATTCTTATTGCTTCTAACCTAGCTACAGGGGAAAAAGACTCTTCAAAGTCAATTCCAAATTCCTGATTGTACCCCTGAGCTACAAGTCTGGCTTTATTTTTAATAACATTCCCCGCTTCATCAGTTTTGTTTCTAAATACCCATTTAGTCCCTATGACTGTTTCATGATCAGGAGGTGGAACCAAATGCCACACCTTATTCCTGTCAAACTGATTGAGCTCCTCATGCATGGCATTAATCCAATGCACATCTTGGAGAGCACAGTCAATGGACTTGGGTTCTATGTTTGATACAAAAGCATAAGCATTCAGTTCATGTTGAATTCTTAAGTGGCCTCTAGTCCTAGGGGGGTCATGCAGATTTCCAATAACATTTTCTACAGGATGATCCTTGAGATATCTAATATTTTCAATTGGAGTATCATGAACTTGATTTACCTCCCCCTGAACTGTAGGCTCCTCTTCATTAAGCTCTTTATGTTCTTCTTCATCCTCGTATTTGTCTGCAGGATCTCCTTCCTTCAGAATTTCACCATTGTTTTCATTCCTGCATTGACCAACATTTGAATTTGCCAAGGATTCATCAAAAACTATGTGTGGAGATTCTTCAACAGTTTTAGAGTTCAGATTGTACACTCTGTATGCTCGGGTGTTTTCAGAATAGCCAAGAAAAATTCCTGGTTCTCCTTTAGGTTCAAATTTATCAAGGTCCTTTTTATCATTTATGTGAATGAAACATTTACAACCAAAAATCTTGAAGTGAGCAATAGAAGGTTTCTTACCTTTTAATATCCCATATGGTGTTTGTTAGGTAGAAGTTCTTACCATGGCTCTGTTAATTACATAACAGGCAGTGTTCACTGCTTCAGCCCAAAATTTCCTTGGTAGACCACCTTTGACAAGGAGTGTACGACCCATTTCCACTAGGGTTCTGTTCCTTCTCTCCACAACTCCATTCTGCTCAGGTGTCCTTGGTGAGGAGTACCTGTGGTTGATTCCATTTGACCTGCAGAATTCATCAAATTGTGAGTTTTCAAACTCACCTCCATGATCAGACAAAATGTTTTCAATTTTTTAATTTGTTTTAACATAGAACTCCTGAAATTCTGAGAAAGCATCACTCTTATTAAATAAGAAATAAACCCAAGTATACCTAGAAAAGTCATCTACCATGACAAACCCATACCTCCTCCCTGATAGGCTGACAGATCTAGTTGGCCCAAAAAGGTCCATATGTATCAGCTCATAGGGTTTGGAAGACAGATTTTCAGTTCTAGACTTAAATGACTTTCTAGTTATCTTTGATTGAGTGCATGCATCACAGATTTTGTTTTCTTTCTTGAATGAGACTTCAGGAAGTCCTCTAACCATGCCATGCTTATTTAATTTGTGCAAAACAGTGTAGCTAGCATGACCTAACCTACGATGCCATAAAAATGCTATGTCTTCTCTACTGGAAGTAAGGCAAAGGTTAGTGTGTTGAATTTCATCTAAATTTATCATGTAAGTATTATTTATTCTTTTTCCAGAAAATTTGACAATATCAGAATCAGGTTCAAAAACCTTGCAGCATTGAGAATTGAATAAAACATTGTAACCTTTATCACATAACTGGCTAATGTTAAGTAGATTATAGGCTAACCCTTTAACCAGCATAACATCATCAATGCAGCAGGTAGAACACTTACCTACCTTACCTGATCCGATAATCCTACCCTTTGTGTTGCTTCCAAAGGTGACAAGGCCTTCTACTTTCTCAATCAGTATGCAAAATTTGACCTTATCTCCTGTCATATGCCTGGAGCAGCCGCTATCCATGTACCACAAGTTGTTCTTGGCTGCCAGGCATACCTGCATACACAATTAGGTAGAGAAGTTTGGAACCCAAGACTGATTGGGCTCCAATGTAAATGAACTAGAAGCAAAACAGGAAAGCAAATGTTTCGGAATCCACATTTGTTTAAATGTGTTTTGTTTAGTGGATCCTACAGATTTTCTTCTGTTGTTGTTCCTTTTCTTCTTATTGTTCTTTTTCTTATTGGCAGCAGCATGTTTATTAACAGTATTGTTATTTCTGTGCCAGTGCCTTGGCCAGGGTATGTCCACAAAATTTTGGCCATAGTAGTTCCTGGGCTGGCTATGAAAATATTGATTTCTAGATGTCCAGTAACCATACCCATTGACCCAATTTACACTGTAAGGTCTTTGGTTTTGAGCACCATGGAATGCAAGACCTGTAAACCTACCATGAGTTCTAGACCAATTTGACCTATTGAAGTAGGTTGGCTGTGCATTGTAGTGGGTCTGAGCTTTGGGTTGATAAGAATAATTGGGTTAACTCCTAGCAGCACCCTGTCTCCCCTGTACTTTGGACCCTGCTGACCTATACACAGGTTTGTATTGGGTCTTCTTAAGAGGTGGAGGTGTTGGTGGAGACTGGGTTACCTTGACCTGGGGTTTACTGGACTGTGTAGGTTGACCCCTAACCTGAGTCTGAGCCCTAGGATTCTGCTTAGATGTGCTAGCTCTACTAGGCTCACTGAGTATTTGTTTACCCTTCTCCTCAGCACTGGTCTTTTTCAGATTAGCAGTTTTATTCATTAAATTTATTGAGTTCATGCTAATTAGAGGTTCCTTTTCCTTTTGAGCAACAAATGAAATTATTTTCATTTCGAATGTTTTTGTTGCACTAGAATTAAATCCTAGGCCCTCTTTTCTGAAATTAACCTTTGACCCTAACAAAGCATTTAAGTTATCTGTTCCTTGGGTCATTTTCTCAATGGTTTTCATTTTATCCTCATTGTCTTTCTGAAGTTCATCAATAGCCTTTTTCAGCTCATTGTTGACATTGAGGACAGCTTCATATTTTTCAGAGATAATTTTGACTTCACTTTCACATTTCTGAATCTTCAGCTTCCATTCATCAATTTCATTTTCAAGCCTTAGATTCTCTTCCTTAGAAGCTTTTAACTCATTTTTGATTTCATCTTCTTCAGAGCATGTGAGTTTCAATTCATCAATCTCAGATTCCAAACATGCAATTTTATCAGTTAGTGTTTTATCATTTTGCATGGAATTGATTTTTCTTCTAAGATGCCTATTCTCCTTTCTAATATCATCAGCTCTATCAGCTATGTCAAGATAAGCATCTACCCAATCAGCAATTGTGAAGTTTTCAAATCTAGTGATTACCTCATCTGTGTCCTCCTCTCTATCTTCGGAGCTTGTTGCCATAAGGCAAATGGGCTGTTCAGATTCGGCTTCACTATCTGAGCTATTGTTGAAAGAGCCTTCATCTTCATCACTCCATGTGGTGATCATAGCTCTTCCCTTCTTGATTTTCTTCTTTGACATGTCCTTATGTTTCTGATTGTCTGGACAGTCAATTTTTCGATGCCCTGGTTTCCTGCATTGATAACAGACATTAGCTTCATCTTTCTTTGCAGGTTTAGATTTATACCTTTTATCCTTTCGGCCACCACTATATTTCTTCTGGTCGAACTGTCCTGCTCCCTTTCTGAGAAATCGCCTGAACTCTCTAGTTATCATGGCTATCTCAGATCGAGTCACATCTTCTTCTTCATTTAGGCTCTCCTCTGATGATGAAGAGCTGCTGGAGCTGGATTTTGTTGATTTGCTGGAACTAGCCTTCAGCGCTATCGGCTTCTTCTTCCTCTCGGCTTCATCTGTCCTTGGCATGTTTATCTCATATGCCATTAGTGAGCCAATCAGCTCATCAGCTTTAGTATTACGCAGGTCCCTTGACTCCTCCATCACTGTTGCTTTGGTGTGCCAATTGGGAGTCAGGGAGCGTAGAATTTTCCTCACTACATCATACTCTGCCTGAGGTTTTCCAAAACCTATGAGGCCATTGGTTATGACAGTCAGCCGAGCGTACATTTCGCTGATGGACTCGTTCTGCTTCATCTTGAAGGCTTCATACTCAGATACAAGAAGATTGGCCTTCTGCTCTCTTACTTGAGATGTACCTTCATGATTTACTTCCAGCGCATCCCACATCTCCTTAGCTGATTTGCAAGCAGATATACGGGAGAATTCTGTAGGATGCAGAGTGCACTGGATAGCATTAATAGCACTCCAATTCAGCGTGGACCTTCTGATCTCCTCCTTGGTCCATACATCTTCATTCGGGGACAGCTCATAAGGTCCCTTGCTGACAATCTTCCAAATCTCATAATCCTTAGCCCTGAGGAACACTTGCATACGGTTCTTCCAGTATGCGTAGTTTGATCCGTCAAAGAATGGGGGCTTCGTTGTTGAGTGACCTTCGGCAGTCATCCCTCGAGCATCCATCTCTGCCTATTCTCTTCGGGCGATGAGTCCCTGCAGAAGAGTTAGGCTCTGATACCAAGTGTTGGGTTAGATGGACGTAGTCTATCTCCACTAAGTGTGGATCTAGAGGGGGGTGAATAAATCAACTTGCCTAATTTAAAACTACTATATGTTCTAAAGAGGAATTTAGGCAAACATCAGTTAAGCTAAAGGAAGAATGCTAAGCAACAGGTCGATCCATGAAAGCCATTCACCATATCTTATATCGAAATCTAGACATAAGTATAAGCGATAGAATCAATAAGGCTAAGCAAAGGATACCAGCACACACAGTTCACAAGCAATCACACAAACACAATGCACACACGATTTTTAGGTGGTTCAATCAACGACCTACGTCCACCCCACACTCAATCGAGTATGGCTTTCCTGCTGCGCAACACAGCTTGCGTCCGCTGGGCATTACAGCTTGGCCAAACAACCCGCTGATACACAGCTTCGCTGGGCACTACAGCTTGCCGACCAGAGGATCTGATCCTCTGCAACCGCTGGGGAAATACAACTTAACCCGTCCAGTGGAGACTACCACTGCAAGACCGCTGACACACAGCTTGAAGAAACAGTATTCGGAAATGAATGACAGAATCAAAACGAAAACAGAAAAGCTCAAAAGCAATATAGCTCTAAGAGCAAAGCTCAGCTCTGGTTTTGAACCACGAGACTGAGATACATACTCTCTCACTCTCACTCTCATTCAGCTGTCTCTCAACTCAATCTCTCTCGATCTCTTCCTCTCTCTTTTTCTCCTTCTTCTCTATTTCTTCTTCTCTGTATCTTCTTCTTCTCTCTTTTCTCTCTGTGGATCGAAGGCTCACTGCTGTATAGACTTTCTTTTCTTTTCTTTCGATCAGTCTTCTTCTGTGGAAGAAGACTTGTTTATATAGCAACAACAGCAGCAGGCGTGTGCTCTCCACGTTTCCCGCCCAGCAATTTGGACCACGTGGCAGCATGCAATGGAGTGTCAGTACACGTGTCCTCATCTGGATACCTTGTCCTTCTCAGATCACGAGCCAGGTACCTGGGATCACATGCCCCTCATTAGCTTCTTCAGTCCGATGTATAGAGTTCTCCGTTCACGTGCTCAATGTCAGCAATCTAACTTGCTGCGTCGACGCTGTCACTCAATGGCGTTAACGCAGTGAGGCATTCCAGTAGCCATTAGCCTCGTCACTTTAGCTGCTGCGTCAACGCTGCTCAATTGTGGCGTTGACGCAGTGGAATAGCCTGTGAAGATGAATGCTTCTTCAACTGCTGCGTCGACGCTACTTGCTTGTGGCGTTGACGCAGTGGAAGATACCGTGAAGGCTTCATCAACTGATGCGTGGACGCTTTAAGCTCCCAGCGTCGACCCTGTTCCCTTCAGCAACAAGAATGAAGTCATAAGATTTGAGTATGTACATTGCAGTGTATATACTTCGTTGTATAGACTTGTGAAGGCAGAATGCAACGTACAGACTTTACCCACTGTATGGACTTCATGTAATGCAAACGAATGTGAAGACTTCAGTGTATAGACTTGAAAGTCTTGAAGCCAATGTATGGACTTGAGCAAGCTAAAGGGCTGTATAGACATCGAAGACAGGGGCCGATGTATAGACTTGCCAAACAGTCCAGTGTATATACTTTATGCAAGGAGGCCAATGTGTAGACTTGAAAAGCTGAGGCCAGTGTACAGACTTGCCACCGACCATTGTGTAGAGTTGATCAGCAAAGACACAGTATAGACATCAACTCTGCACATCGAATGTATGGACTTCAAGTGTGAAGACCATTGTAGAGACGTTGGTTTCGAGGACAATGTGCAGACTTCGAGTTTGAAGACCAATGTCCAGACTTTGAGTTTGAAGACCAATGTCCAGACTTTGAGTTTGAAGACCAATGTCCAGACATTGAGTTTGAAGACCAATGTCCAGACTTCAAGTAACACTGTGGATGTACAGACTTGATGGAGCGAAGCGATGTGTAGACTTGAAGCTCCTGATGGATGTATAGACTTCAAATATCACGACGCTGAGGAAGACAGACAATGTACAGACTTGCTGTAACAGTCTGATGTACAGACTCTGAGGTTCAAGGCCAACGGCTGTACAGACTTAGAATATTAAGACTGATGTCCGGACTTCATGCGTTGACGCTGTACACACTTAGCGAGTTGACGCTGTACACACATCCAATGAAGTGCGTTGACAATGTATCATGATGCATTGACGCTGTACACCCTTAACCAATTCAATTGAGATGCGGTGTGTGGACTTCATCTTGAGCGAAAGGTAAGTGATGAATGTGTAGACTCAATCGACATTAGAGTTTTCAGTGTATAGACTCATGAGAGTAAGAAATGCAGACAGCAGTGTATTAAATGCAAAGAACACATAGTCAATCTGATAGAGCAATTTCATCAAATCAAAAATAGTTGCCAATCAATCAAAACAATGGTGTTGCCAATGAATTAAAGCAAGTGTCAACATCATCAACATAGAGGGGTCACAACACCTGGCGTTGCGCGTTACTTCGCTTTGGTTGTGGGTGGCTGTGCACGTTGTGAATAACGCGCTGGCTCCCATGCGTAGTTTGTTTGTAACGCGCTTAGGCCCGTGCATTACATTGATGTAACGCGCTCGGTGCTGTTGGCACCCAAAATATGATCACCGGCGAACAAGCCATAAAGACGAATGATCCGGCCCACCGAAGCACGGAAGCCGACAAAGATCAACCTATTGAAGACTTCTCAAGTTGTCAGAGTCTCGAGTCACTCCGTATAGATACGGGGACTTCACCTCAAGGGAGCCGGGACGAATTCACAACCAACTGGCAGTGCGACCAAGGCTGCCCAATGAATCGGCATTGACTCTGTCATGCTGCATACACTACACTCGTTGTCCGATCAAGGACGACGATCTACCCGGTGGATACCCACCTCATGAAAGGCTCTCCTGAGGATAAAGGAGTCCCCCCGGCTTCCCGAAACGGAGAACCGAAAGCTCTGACGGCG
Organism: Amorphophallus konjac; assembly: GCA_022559845.1. Classification (NCBI taxonomy): domain Eukaryota; kingdom Viridiplantae; phylum Streptophyta; class Magnoliopsida; order Alismatales; family Araceae; genus Amorphophallus; species Amorphophallus konjac. The sequence goes on from CM040119.1 coordinate 89,139,009, forward strand.
GAAGATCCCGATCGCCCGGCATGGGCACGGCTTCCCGCCAAGATGGGCCCATTAGTAGCCGAATGATCGCCCGGATCAGGCGGAACTATCTCCTGGCTATCCAACCTCCTAGAGAGCTCTGAGTACGAGCCAGGCCAGACCAACAGCATGGAGCGTAGAGCCAAAGGCCGTGTCGGCAGAAAGCCCGTACGATCAAGTCAAAGCTATCTGGAGTCTCAAGAACGGCCGTACGTTGACCTGGGAGCTTCGACAAAACATCCCGCCAAGGTTTCGATGGCCATTGGCTAGATAATGTTCACGATGACTCTCGGAATCATCCCGGACTCATCGACTGGCTTGAAGCGCACGAGGAGCATTAGCCCAGCGCGCCTTAAACCGACGCGCCCCTCATTCGATGCCCCTGATCCCGGCGTGCTAAAGCCCCATCTTCAGCCCTTAGGCCGGCGCGCAAATCACCCTGAGGGTGTCCAACCCCGGCGCGGTAAGCCTTGAAGGCTCTTCCCGGTGCGCTAATCCCACGCCGGTTCAAGTTCGAACTCAGGCCTCTATATATAGGGTTCTTCGAGAACAGAAAGAAAGCGACGCCAGACGGAAACAAAGAAGAGAAAGAAAAGAGAGACTCTCGAGAGGGAGGCTTCAAAAAGGAAAGCAGAGAGAAGAGGAGGGACGAGAGAGAATTCCAGAGAGAAGAATAGCGCCTCTCCTGGGCGTCCTCCGCCGGTGACCTTCTTCTTCCCCGACTGAGTTACGATACTCTGTTTTCGGTAGCAGGTGGGCACCGGCGTTGTTCCTCCCCTATCTCCCGCCGATCCCCCCCAATCTCCGTCTACTGGTTGTAAACCGAAGAGGGGAGGGATGGCAATGATATGAGCCGACCCCTCCCCTCCTCTGTGTTTCATCCTGCCATTATATGTTCCTCGGCGTCGATGAACGGCATTCTGGCAGTGGTGTCGACGCCGGATTCTCAATGTAAACATTCGTTCATTTTTCATCTTTGAATAGTGATACGTGTGCGAATGATTAGGCCAACAGGCCGAGCTGATATTCAGAATCTCTGCCTCTCTCACTTGTGTCAATGCGTATGTTGGATTCTCTTCGACGTAGCTGTAATTCCGATTCCATCGAAGCCTCGGCTATGCCCCGAATCATCGTGGGCTATAGAAACACCCCTCCCCGGGGGTTTTCTTTCGATCATTTACTTTACACATGATTCAAGGATTTTTGCATCATTCTTATCCTCATGGATAGAGCCGCGCCTCTGCGTGTGCCTCTATTCACTATACAAGGGATCCACCCCTCTCGAACTTTGCTTTTCAACCATTCGAGTAAATGCCCCTGCAACGATCTCATTTCGTTTATGCATCTACTGCTCCCATGCACCATATTCATCCACACCGCTCTGAGGGTTTCCCGATGTTTCGATCATCCGGGGAGGGGGACATTCCTCTGCTATTTCTTGACGATTGCTGGGTGACCGGGGAGGGCTCCATCTCTCGATGGTGGGCATTCCCTCGAAGCCACTGTAGACAGTGACGGGGCCCTGGTTCAACGAAACTCAACCCCGACAAATTAATACCCGACCGAGACTGGGGGATGCGTGCTCCTTGTAGGCTAGCCCTCGGAGTCTCGCTCTCCCAATGGTCAATCTCTCCAAGGGATGAATCACCGACTATGGGTCCGTCACCCCTCGTAGGCTAGCCCTCGGGGCATCGTTCCCACTGTCGACGGCTTCCTCCCTCTATTTCTTCTCCCCATGGAACTTTGGGTGCCCCTAGTAGGCTAGTCCTCGGGGTACTCCATCCACTGGGATTTGCTGGCTGCCATTGTGCAGACCGGCGATGTAGGGGCTTGTTCCACAGGTGAACATGACCCCGCTTATCCCCTGCAATTCTTTGCAATCCGGGGAAATGCTGTCCAATTCTGGATAGATTAAGTTTATATAAACCTTGATGATCAATTGCTACGAATCTAATTACCCCAGTGCTCGAGTATGAACCTCGTACTGACTTAACATGTCATCCTCGGAGGGCTCTGGACTTCAATTGAATAAAATTTCTTGGCCTCAATGGACTCAAAGTCCCCCAGATGGTCCCAACAAACTCAAAGGAGGTCCAAAGAAATAGAATTTGGGCTAAAACGGCGCGGAGTCCCCCGGCGCGCCCTAATCCGGCGCGGTACCCCCCCGCGCCGGATTAAGGCCACACTCATATCCATTTTTTTCCCCTTGCGACTTTTTGGCGCGCCCCAGACTGACGCGCCCCCAAGCTCTCGCGCCATCTAAAGCTGTTAGTCATGGCCGTGCCGTATTAGCCACTATACCTACGCTCTACCGCGCCGTGTAAGTCGTAACCGCACCAGTTTTGAAACCCTTTTGATATTTTACTCACTCGCTTGCCTCGGGACGAGTTTCGTCTCTCGGGGGCAATGTCAATAAGCTATATATGGTAGTAAATTGAATAAAAGAGGGGCCAAGCGAGCCTGAGTTGCATCGTCATCATCATCGTATCTGTTAGCATTCATGCTTTCGCTATCGTACTCATGTTGTCCTTCCTCCTCTCGACGAGGGGCAATAAATGTGGTCGATCACCGCCGCCTTCGTGGCGCTATCTTCATATTCAATATAATCATGAATGTCTTGTATGCATGCATGCATAGGTCCCCGGGTATATTAAATGGCGTCGACTGAAAGCCGGATCATGTCTGGCCGGAAGCCTTCGTCACGCGCGATGGTGGTCTTTGGACCTGCGTCCTCCGCCATGTACCGAGGATCCATTTTCCCATTAAATTACGCATCTTCTGCATGATTGATGCTGCATCCTGCCTGTCATTGCTATAATCATCATGTAGTTCTTTTTCCGGCTTCGACAGCCCGTTATCTCGGCAATTAATCAAAGGTGTTCCCTCCTCGTGGGGGATGTAATTAACGCCATAGCCTTTATGGTATGGCGGACTGCTGGTCCCGACTGAACCTCACATTCGCCCGACATGGGTTGGAATGAGCGCATTATAAACTCGTCACTTATGTGACTGGCACGCCCGCGTCATCAGTCGGTCAGTTGACTACTGGTTAGTCAAGTGGTCGACCGACCCGCGAAAGCTGAACGAAAAGAAAGTAGGGAAAATATCCCGCGTCAAACAAGTCTGGCACTCCCAGTGGGACCAGTGTCACCTTTCATCTCTTTGCTGAGATATCCGGGCTTCGAAGCCCTTTCAAAGGCTACTGATTATTTCCTGGTTTGTCTTTGTAGGCAAACAATGACAACTCATGGAATAGCTGGCGTAGACTTCGATCAGTCGATAGTTGCTGGACACGCGCAAGGGTACCTGGCGGTACCCATGGAATTCGGCAGCTTCCCTGCCGCCGTAGGCTTCCCCAACTTTCTGGGTTTGGCCTTCGTCGACGTCCTAGAAGTCAAAGCCCCAGAACCTGCCAAGCAAACTGTGGAGGAGGTGGAGCCTCTGAAGGTTCCCCGCTGCGACGACTTGCTCAAGAATCCGGCCCCGGCTGCTAGCTGTATGGTGCACCACGTTGTACGTGGGACGCACCCCGCTGTCGCCAAAAAACACCCTGGAGGACGTCAGCATCGCCAGGTCCGCAGGAACGCTACTGTGATCACCGGAACTGTGTCTCAGTCCGGGAAATCCATGCTGGTTGGAGGCATGCGCGTCTTCCTCAACGGACGCACGGCACGGGTGACCCCGGACCGAGTCATCCCCAACGTTCCTGTCCACAACACATATCAAGCCCTTGCTGGAAGGAGGGCAGAAATGGAAGAAGCCGGCCACCATGGCCAAGGAAACCCGGCACTCAAGCCGAGGAAGTTCAAACAGGTGTGGGTTCCCAAACGGACCCGACCTGTCCACCAGCTGACACCCATCCTCCGCCATCCTGTGAATGACGATGCGGAGGTGATAAGAGAAAGGGGCCTACCCCCGAAGATGGAAGAAGAGGTGGTTGCGGATCCTCCGCGCCACAGAAGTTTCCGGGCTGCGGCCCGTCAAGCAAACGTCCCTGCCACGGGGCGAAGATTCCAACAGCCAGCCGACAGAGCTCGACTGGCCTACATTCCTCCTGCTGGAGGCCGACAACTGTCCCCCGTACTACACCAAGAACGGGGTCGAGAAGGAATGACTTGCTTGGTCAGAAGCTATTTCCGAGGTTTAGGCAACCCCTCACTCGGACAGCAGCGGTTGATGCAAACAATCGCCACTGAGGAAGATTACTGCCCATCGGCAGCACATGAAGAAGAGATGGAAGATAGAATGATGGTGTCGTCGGTCGACGACAATGGATACGATGACGGCTTTGAGATCGAAGCCGATGAAGCCTTCCCCGAGCGGGAAGAAAGAAGAAGGGTTTCTGTGTTCGAGAGGCTGACCTTTCTGCAACAAGCCAGGCGGAGGGTCCATCGACAAAGAAGAAGGATGCAGGTTTTCACTTGCAACATGGCTGGTGTGTCCAGCCGATATGGGGAGCTTCCTGAAGACCCCCAAGAACTGGCTCAATTGGCCGTACGGCCGGGGCCAACTACCCGCAGGACAGAAGCAGCAAGAGGGCTTCTGACGATGATGAAAGAGAAACAGCCCCAGGTCTACCTCCACTGGGATGATAAAGCCCCCGTCTTGACCGCTAACGTGGTGACGGCAGAAGAAGAAGACGACGTCCTCCTCGACATCCTGCCCGAGGGTACGTCTGGGGAGACAACAGAAGATATCCCCACCACTATAGACCCATCAATCTTGATGCTACTGTAAAAATATCAAAGGGAGATAGACTCCCTGAAGAAGCAGCTGATGGAGAAAACTGAACACTCATCGGCCTCTAAACCACCCGAAGTCCAGGGTGAATCATCACGGGGAGCGGCTCGTCGAGACGACCCTCCACCACTATATACACTACCCCAGCCGTCAGAGCCAAGCATGGCGACTGCACAACAGCGGCCGCTACAGCCTCAGCCGCTGCTACCTCCAGTGCTCTCCCAGGTGCACCCGACACCCCCGCTGCTGCGTCCTCCACAGGCGACCACCCTGGTCACCCCGTACCTGCAGCCAGCACAGTTCTATCCAGAGCCGGTTGACCCCACGGTCGTGAACCGGATGATGGTGGAGAGGATGATCGAGCTGAAGCTCGCAGAGAAAAGTGAAGGTGACTACGTCGCATTCGATGCCTATCGGGTGCCCTACCCGCAACACCATGCAGCTAAACGACTGCCCCCGGGAGTCAACAAGCCGCCTAAGTTTGACAAATTCAACGGGAAAGGGTCCCCTAAAGAACATATTGCTGACTATATGACCGTTATGGGGGATCTGGCCACCGACGAGTCATATCTGCTGAAATTCTTCGGGTCCTCGCTGACGGGGCTCGCATTTGAATGGTACTCCAGCCTCTCGGCCGGGTCAATTAATGACTGGTCAGATATGCAGAGGAAGTTCAGAGAAAGATTCCATGTCACAGAGAGGGAGGTCACGGTGGCCGAACTCTACTCAACAAGGCAAAGGGCAGATGAGACTGCCCTTGACTATATCAAGAGGTGGAGGAACCTCGGAATGAGATGTAAGTGGCCCCCGCATCAGGAGGACGCTGTGCAAATATGCAAACAAAATCTCAGGAGGGAAATCCTTGAAAAAATGATTGGAATGGAAATACGGTCGTTTGACCGGCTGAATAATGTGGTGGCCGAGGTAGAGGCCTTTCTAGCCAAGCCTGTCCCGGCATCAGCCACCAACACAGTCCAGAAAGGCAAGACTGCGGAGCGGCGTCCCACACCTAAAGAAGCGAATGTGCTTGACATCAAGGCATTCGAGCAACAAAAGGAGAAGGGCAAGAAAGCGGCTCCCCCGCAGCCTGCAAAAGCTCCAGATGACAAAGAGGGTCCTTCCCTGAGGGACAAAATGAAGAAGCCTTATTCTTTTCCCAAGGATAAGACCCGGATCCTGTTCGACTGGGTGACAGAATACAGCATGGTCACTCTGCCTGAGTCGAGGAGACCGGAGGACCTAAAAAGAAAAGACAGTCCAAGATTCTGCCCCTACCACCAGATGTTGGGACATTCAATCGAAGATTGCTATGTTTTCAAGGACATCATCGAGGGAATGGTGAAGAAGAATGAAATAGAGTTGGGAGAGTACAAAGTAGACCCACCTCAGCCACATGAAGCTCCTCCCTGGAGAGCAGCAGTCAACATGGTCTCCCTCTACCAGGCACTGCCTGAGGAGATCTCTGAAGCAAGCACACGGAGCACCTACGAAATCCATTTCCTGGAGTCCGTGAAAGAACAGCAGTGGTGGCAGCAAGTCCCTGTAAAGCACAAGAAGAAAAGGGCGCCTCGCCCGAAAGAGGGGGCACATGTCCGTGGTATTATATCCCGACCTGCTCCACCATTGGTAGCACCTGTAGGGGTTACCCCACTTGCAGCTATCAGAATACATGCACCCAACAGGAGGTGACAGACTCCACTGCCAGCAGTCAAGGAAACCAATCCTGGGGTCCTTCGACTGCAACACTTAATCGAAGGGCTAGATGAATATGTGCAGCCCGAATTGAGACCTCTGCTGGTACGGGACCACGTCCCATGGCAAGAACTGGAGCAACTCTCACTCAAGCCGGTGGAGGAAGCTGAGGCAGCACCCCCTGAAGAGAACAACCTGTTCTGGGGGCAAATACCCGCAGAAGTAAGGAAGAAGAAGAAGAAGCAAAAGAAGAAGAAAGGAAAGTCCGTTGGGACCAGCAAAGTGCAGATCGTCTCCTGCAATACCCTGTCAGCACTCTTCAACCTGCTCGGGGAAGAGGAAGAAGAAGAGATATGCTTCACACCCCATGCTGGGGGAAGCGAGGCCGAGGCCGCAACTGCTACACATGCTACTCGATCGGGCCGAAAATGGGGGCGCCAGCCACCACCCAACCACAATATCATGTTCAGAGGGGAGCAACCCTACAAGACACCTCCGTCGGAGATTAAGGGAGTTCAAATCCCTCCTCCGTCAGGCCTATACGACAAGAGTTGGGGCAAGACAGTCCCTTCATTCCTTGAATTCATGAAGATGTCAAAGGGGAAACAGCCCTGTCAAGAGGCTAACCCTACACCCGGGTCCATCCACCCGCAGCCAGCGCAGTCCCCTGAGGATGCAAATACAGATGGAGCTTGCCCCGCGGCAACTAACAAAGAAGACCCAGAAGCCGGTACCAGCCAGAAGGGTGCCGAATCTGAGGAAGATGAAGCAGGTCCGTTAGGGCCCACAAATCAAAACCTCCCCAAGCCCAGATGGGCTGAAGAAATGAAACTCTCCAATGTCCGAGCTGGGAGCTGAATAATGAAACTGCTCAAGAAGCTCCCCGCCCGATTTACCATCTGGGAGATTCTCTCCTTAAGTGAAGAAACTTGACAGGCAATCATCACTGCTCTGCAGACGCCTGCTCATTTTGAAGCTTGCATAGCTGAGGCTGTGCCAGAAGCCAGTATGACCTTCTCTCCAGAAGACATGCTGCTACCTACTGCCAGCCACAACAGGCCACTATACATGAAAGGGCACCTGAATGGCAGGGAACTGAACAGAATACTGGTTGACCCTGGTGCAGCAGTCAACATTCTACCCTACAGAATATACGAGAGGTACCACTTCAACATGCATCTCGAAAAAGTCGGGGATATGCGTATCGCTGGCTTCAACCAAAAATGTGAAGTATCTATGGGAGTGGCAGAGTTCACACTGACCCTGGCAGACTTCACTACGATGGTGCAGTTTCATGTCATCGACTCTCGCACCTCTTACAAGGCATTGCTGGGTCGCCCATGGCTGCATGAAAATCTGGTGGTGCCCTCCACGCTCCACCAATGCATTAAATACAGTCTCCAGGGAAAGGAGGAGAGGATATTTGCCGATCCCCACCCTTTTGAGGTGTTTGAATGTCACCTGGCTGACGCCAACTTATACACGGGGCCTCCCCGGAAGGTTTCAGGGGCCGAGGCCCCCACAGAAGCATCAAAAAATAGATCGGGTGACGGTTGGTATCCACCACCGCCACGCGGGTATGTCAAGCCAAAGGTGGTCTCCCACATCACAGCTTCTGGAAATGTTGGTAGGGTAACACCCCCAGCACTATACCCCAAAGCTAAGGAAGTGCAGGTCAACTGACAGCACGACTGCATCGGAGTCCCGGCCGGCCTCACCAAACCAGTCCTCGGCCTCAATGATCCCACTGTCGAACCTTTCAAAGCTTGGGAGGTGACACAGGAAGATGGGCCCAGCACCCTGTTCTATACAGCTGAGGAGCATCCCACTCGGGAAGACACAGATTGCAGCCTCCCCGAGGATATAAGCAACCCGCCGGTTCCTGTCCAAGGTCTGGCATTTACAACTGATCGGATGGCCATAATGTTTCAGAAGCAACACATTCCTCCCGATCAATCTCAAAAGCGCAAAGAAGCTTTCCAGAAGATGTGGCATCCTACAAATCTGGACAAAGAAATGAGACGCGTCTCTCAACACCCGGGGCTGGGCTTCACCCTGGAAGACTACTATTACAGTGGGCGGTACGAGGTGGATACTATCTCTGCCTTCTATCCAACTGAAGATAGCCCTCTGGGGGCAACCTTTGATGAATATCCGGTGGAAGCCGAACATGCTGAATTGGCTCTATCCGGGAATCAACAAATAGAGACCTTGATCCCTTGCCGATGCTGGGAGCAGGTCCATCCTGAAGAAGCAGCCCTTCAAGCCGAATTTGATACGGCTAGCAGCAGCGAAGCCGAAGACATTCAAGAAGCAGAAGTCTCTCCCTCCACAGGGGTCATGCTAATGGCGACTTCAACACCCTTTCTGTCAATCAGGGAAGCCGTGGTTAACTCCAATCAAGGGGAGCCGGCTACCAGGAAAGAAAAAGTCACTTCTGCGGAAGATGCAGCTATCCCGGAAGGCGAGACTCCCTCAACTTCTGCTACAAATCCAATATGCTGTCCGAGCCCGACAGCAAACAGCTACTGGACTGTCATGGCTGCAACCTCATCTACAAACACTGAAGCTGTTCTCTCACCCTTGGGAGCTGTAACAGCAATGGATGCGTCAATAGATCCATCCGCTCAGCCGCTGGCGCATGGAATCAAGACGCCTCATGAAGCTCTGGCGATGTCTGACGAGGAACTCGAAATGCTCGACCCTCAAGATGGTGTTCCAGACTTCGTCGACCTCCAACCAGCGCCTCCAGAAATAGAAGACGGAGGCCAGGCCACAGTCGATGAATTAATAGTGGTCAACTTGGGAAATGAGGGGGATCCTAGGCCTACCTTCCTCAGCGCCCAACTGTCCCCGGAAGAACGGGAGCTATACACCCAGCTGTTGCTGGAATACCGGGATTGCTTCGCCTAGACCTACAAAGAGATGCCCGGTCTAAGCCCCGCTGTCTCACAACATGAGCTAGCAATCAGCCCCGAAGCCGAGCCGGTGAAGCAGTCACCGCGGCGTATGAGGCCAGAGCTCATCACCCGAATCTGTGCTGAAGTTGACAAACTCATTGACGTGGGATTTGTTGAAGAAAACCAGTACACCACATGGCTGGTGAATATCATCCCCATGAAAAAGAAGAATGGACAGATCCGGATATGTGTCGACTTTCGGGATCTAAATAAAGCCTGCCCCAAAGATGATTTCCCGGTGCCAATAACCGAGGTCATGATCGATGCTACAACCGGCCATGAAGCCCTGTCATTCATGGATGGGTCTTCCGGCTACAATCAGATTTGGATTGCGGAGCATGACCGGGTCCATACTGCTTTCCGAACTCCTAAAGGCATTTATCATTACAAGAAAATGCCATTCGGACTAAAGAATGCTGGCGCAACCTATCAGCACACAATGACCAAAATTTTTGATGAACTGCTCTACCACAAGGTCGAGTGCTACATAGATGACCTGGTGGTCAAAACCAGAAGGAAAGAGGACCATCTGCAAGACCTCCAGACTGTTTTTCAGAGGCTGAGGCAGCATGGCCTGAAAATGAACCCTATGAAATGTGCATTCGGAGTATCGAGCGGAAGATTCTTGGGCTTTATCGTCCGATACCGGGGGATTGAGATAGACCCCGCAAAGATCAAGGCGATACAGGAGCTACCTCCACCTAGGAACATCTCCGAGCTGAGATCACTACAGGGCCGCTTGGCTTATATCCGGTGGTTCATTTCTAACTTGTCAGGGCGATGCCAGCCTTTTCACAAGTTGATGATGAAAGATGTTCCCTTTTATTGGGATGAGGATTGCCAGACAGCCTTTGACAAGCTAAAAGAATATCTAAAGACTCCTCCAGTATTGGGCACACCGGTGAAAGGACGGCCGTTGATACTGTATATAGCAGCTACACATAATTCTCTGGGGGCAATGCTGGCCCAGAATAATGAAGAAGGGAAAGAGCAAGCCCTCTATTATCTCAGTAGAAGACTGGTCAGAACCGAAGAAAGATACATTTATATTGAGAAGATCTGCCTGGCACTAGTCTTCGCAGTCAAAAAGCTCCGGCATTATATGTTGTCGCATGAAATCAGCTTGGTGTCCAAGGAGGATCCCCTGAAATATATCATGTCCCAGCTGGCACTCAAAGGCCACCTTGGCAAATGGGCGGTAATCCTTATGGAGTTTGATGTCTCCTACGTACCGCGCAAGGCCATCAAAGGTCAAGCTATTGCAGACTTCTTCGCTGAACACCCGATACCCGGGGACTGCCCGTGGGAGCCGGAACTTCCTGAAGATGAAACCCTAGAAGCCGCCCAAGTGCAGCCTTCCTTATGGCAGCTATACTTCGATGGCGCTTCCAGAATTGACACCTCTGCCGCCGGATCATCCAGGGTCAGAGCAGGGGCAGGTATAGTCCTGAAATCTCCGGAAGGAGAAGTGGTGCATACATCCTGCTCCATAAACAAACCATGCACGAACAATGAAGCGGAATATGAAGCCCTGATAATCGGGTTGCAAATCACTCTGTCCATGGGGATTCAGATGCTGGAAGCATTCGGAGACTCCATGCTGGTTATAAAACAGCTGGAAGGAGAGTTCGATGTGCGAAAGCAAGAGCTCATCCCCTATCACCAGTTAGCAACTCGCCTGATGTCGAGATTTTACTTCATCAGCATCAAGCACATCAATCGAGGCTGGAATGCTCAGGCAGACGCCCTCGCTAAGCTGGCCAGCTCGTTGGCGGTCCCGCCAGACACAAGCCTGAATATAACCGTGATCAACCGTCGGCAAGTCCCCAGTGTAACAGAGGCCCTGGTCGACGAACAAAACATGGAGGTAGCAGTCATCGAAGGGGTTCAGCAACCCGATTGGCGAGAGCATCTCCTACGCTGGTTTCAGCACCAGCAACTTCCGAAAGAAAAGGAGCAGAGAATGAAACTCCTAAGGATCAAGGATTCTTACGAGATGAGAAGCGGGACCTTATTCCGGATTATGGCAGATGCCCGAAGGAATGTCCTACGACGTTGCTTGTCTTTAGAGGAAGCAGGGCATGTGATGCAAGAAATTCATGCAGGATCAGCCGGAGCACATCAGGCCGGTCCGAAAATGAAAATTGAGATAAAGAAACTGGGTTACTATTGGCCCACTATATTTAATGATTGCTGCAAGTTTGCCAAAGCTTGTCAGAAATGTCAAGAGCATGCTAATGTGGCGAGGAGACCTCCAGTGCCGCTGCATCCCACCCTACCAAGATGGCCGTTTGCTCAATGGGGCACGGACGTGGTAGGACCGTTACCAGCATCTTCATCAGGGTGCAGATACATCTTAGCGGCTACAGACTACTTCTCTAGATGGGCGGAGGCAGTAGCACTAAGAGATGTGACGGGAGAACTAGTTGCAAGATTCTTCCGGCAGAATGTAATATTCCGGTTCGGAATCCCCAGCCGAATCATCTCTGACAATGGCAGCCATTTCAGAAATCAGAAGGTTTATCGGCTGGCCGACAAATACAAAATTGACTGGAGGACATCGTCCCCCTACAACCCTCAAGCCAATGGACTAGCAGAAGCCTTTAACAAGACCTTGTGCACACTACTGGCAAAGACTGTCAAGTCTAATAAAAAGGATTGGGAAGAAAGGATGTACGAAGCACTTTGGGCTTATCGTACTGTCTACAAGACCCCAACCGGCTGTTCACCTTTCTCCCTTGTCTATGGGTCGAAAGCTGTAGTGCCGATTGAACTTGAAGTTCCTTCATTGCGAGTTGCCATCCAGCACGGATTAGTCAGTGGTGAGCAGACCAATGCAGAAAGAAGATTGGAAGAGCTCGCTGAGCTCGAAGGAAAACGCCTCCAGGCGCAACAAAACATCCAACTCTACCAAGCTCGCATGGCCCGCGCTTTTGACAAGTTAGTCAATGGTCGAGAGTTCAAGAAAGGAGACCTGGTAATGGTCAAAAGAAGAGAAGTGATGGCTTCGAACCCCAAGGGGAAGCTGGTCGAAAACTGGGTCGGACCGTATATCGTCCGCCGAGTATATGAAGGGGGTGCCTACGTCCTTGTAGACCACAAAGGAGTCATCCAATTCTCTCCCCTCAACGGAAAACACATTAAGCTGTATCATGCAGCGCAGCCGACACACCCTGAGTGATCGGTCGGAACACACTTTTCCTTGGTTAGTGGCATTCCGCCCTAATCGAGCTACATTTCCTTGGTTAGTGGCATTCCGCCCTAATCGAGCTACTTTTCCTTGGTTGGTGGCATTCCGCCCTAATCAAGCTACTTTTCCTTGATTAGCGGCATTCTCCCCTAATCGAGCCACTTTTCCTTGGTTAGTGACATTCCGCCCTAATCAAGCTACTTTTCCTTGGTTAGTGGCATTCCGCCCTAATCGAGCTACTTTTCCTTGGTTAGCGGCATTCCGCCCTAATCAGCTACCTTTTCCTTGGTTAGCGCATTCCGCCCTAATCAGCTCTTTTCTTGGTTAGCGCATTCCGCCCTAATCGAGCTACTTTTCCTTGGTTAGCGGCATCCCACCCTAATCAAGCTACTTTCCTTAGTTAGCGGCATTCCGCCCTAATCGAGCTACTTTCCTTGGTTAGGCGGCGTTCCGCCCTAATCAAGTTACTTTTCCTTGGTTAGCGGCATTTCACCCTAATCGAGCTACTTTTTCTTGGTTAGCGGCATTCCGCCCTAATCGAGCTACTTTTCCTTGGTTAGCGGCATCCCGCCCTAATCAAGCTACTTTTCCTTGGTTAGCGGCATTCCGCCCTAATCGAGCTACTTTTCCTTGGTTAGCGGCGTTCCGCCCTAATCGAACTACATTTCCTTGATTAGTGGCATTCCGCCCTAATCGAGCTTTTTTTTCTTGGTTAGCGGCATTCTGCCCTAATCGAGCTACTTTTCCTTGATTAGCGGCATTTCGCCCTAATCGAGCTATTTTTCCTTGGTTAGTGGCATTCCGCCCTAATCGAGCTACTTATCCTTGGTTAGTGGCATTCCACCCTAATCAAGCTACCTCCCCTTTGGTAGCGGCATTCCGCTCTAACCAAGCTACCTTTGCCTCGGTCTAGTGGCATTCTGCCCTAACCGAGCCGACCCTATACCGGAATCAAAAAAAGGAAAGAAAAGAAAATAGGGTTAAAAATAGAGATACCCCGCCGGACTTGTTCTTATATCAGGTCAAGTGCAAAAACGGCTATAACCCAGCTGTGGCGAAAACCCGAAAGGGCGCCACAGGCAAAATCGGGTACCCCGCCACGTGAAAACCCGAAAGGGCGCGTGGGCAAAAGCAAGAGGGGGGCTGGCTTCGGTGAAAACCCGAAAGGGCGCTTAAGTCAGTAAAGTGGTAATTTCCAAATTCTCCTCCTATTCTCCACCTGATGAAACCCCAAAAGGGACAATCATCAAAGTCTCACCGGAAATCCTATTAACAAACCCTTTTGACCCTCGTCATCATCGGCGAGATCGGTCGATCTCTACCCGCAACTTGGACCTTACGTCCCTGTTGACAGCCCCATCCTCGCTCCGACATGCGACCCATGTTGATGAACAAACCCATGGTCAACCCTCGTCATCATCGACGAGATCGGTTGATCCCTACCCTTGACTTGGACCTTACGTCCTTGTTAATAGTCTCACCATTGTTCCGGCAATAACCTCTGCCGATTAATAAGCCCGGGTCTGACCCTCGTCATCATCGGCGAGATCGGTTGGCCTCTACTCTTAAACTCGGATCCTACATCCTTGTTAATAAACCATGTCCTTGCTTTGACATTTAACCAGTGTCGATGAAATAAACTTAGGACCAATCCTTGTCATCATCGACAAGGACGGTCAGCGTTCTCGCGGTCCAGTTCTTCCATACCCAGAAGTCAAAAACAAAAAAAAGAGAAAAGAGAATGGGGTTAAAAATAGAGATACCCCGCCAGACTTGTTCCTATATGAGGACATGTGTAAAAATGGCTATAACCCTGCTGTGGCGAAAACCCGAAAGGGCGTCGCAGGCAAAATCGGGTACCCCGCCGCGTGAAAACTCGAAAGGGCGCGTGGGCAAAAGCAAGAGGGGGCTGGCTTCGGCGAAAACTCGAAAGGGCGCTTAGGTCAGTAATGTGAAAAAAAAAATATAATAATGAATAATGAATAGCGATGGATCACCCTCCGTCCAGAAGGCCATTTACAAGGTCGACGGGGAATTTTCATCCGATATCCCACCTACATGCATCTACCTATCTGGTTCTTGTCACCATCGGCAAGACCGTCTACCCCTTTCGACCCTTGTCACCATCGGCAAGATCGGTCGCTACCTATCCGGTTCTTGTCACCATCGGCAAGATCGGTCGCTACCTATCCGGTTCTTGTCACCATCGGCAAGACCGTCTACCCCTTTCGACCCTTGTCACCATCGGCAAGACCGTCTACCCCTTTTGGACCCTTGTCACCATCGGCAAGACTGTCTACCCCTTTCGACCCTTGTCACCATCGGCAAGATCGGTCGCTACCTATCCGGTTCTTGTCACCATCGGCAAGACCGTCTACCCCTTTTGACCCTAGTCACCATCGGCAAGATCGGTCGCTACCTATCCGATTTTTACCACCATCGGCAAGACTGTCTACCCCTTTCGACCCTTGTCACCATCGGCAAGATCGGTCGCTACTTATCCGGTTTTTGCCACCATCGGCAAGACTGTCTACCCCTTTCGACCCTTGTCACCATCGGCAAGATCGGTCGCTACCTATCCGGTTCTTGTCACCATCGGCAAGACCGTCTACCCCTTTCGACCCTTGTCACCATCGGCAAGATCGGTCGCTACCTATCCGGTTTTTGCCACCATCGGCAAGACTGTCTACCCCTTTCGACCCTTGTCACCATCGGCAAGATCGGTCGCTACCCCTTCTCGGTTCTAGCCGTTCTCGGCAGGACCGTTTATCCGTCAGTTTCACTATAGCCTCCTGAGTCCCCCGAACTCTCGACCGGCATAGGCCGTTTCTAGTCTTGAGAAAAGTCACGGTGCGGTGGAGTGAACACCTCACCCCTTCCCTGAAGGCGTGAGCGCTCTCCTGCCCTAGTGACTCATACACTCGGACTAGAATCAACGGGCAAATGAAAGAAAAAAACAATGACAAGATGGAGTCTTCATTCAAAATCAGGATGGAGATTTTTCATTACGATGAAGTAAAAGGCACATGATTACATGCGCCATGCCCTGGAATACATAAGGTGCATTAAAAGGGAGCAAATAAAGAAAAGAGATTACGGCAAAGGGCGTCGGAAGATGTCCTCCAGCACAGGAATACCCAGGGAGGGATGACGGGTCAGTTCTTACAATTTGAACTCGGTGGCCTCCAGCTCGGATAGCTTCACCTCCAAGGAAGCAGCTTGTCCTTCGGCCATCTCGGCATCCTCAACCTTTTGGACCCCCAGGCGATCTACTTCTTCAAGTTCAGCCTCTATCCTGGAAAGTTCGACCTGCAATGCCGCCATCCGGGCCGTCAGGGAGCTCCGGCGTTGTAAAGAGGCGTTGGCTTCGTCCCTCGCCCTCGCCGCGGTCTCTTGCAGAGAAATAAGGGCCGTCTTGCTTTCAGCCCGCTCCAATGATATGGCCGCCAGCTGGTCAGCTGCCTCCCGGCCTAAGAACTCCCTCCTGTTCACATACTTCAGGAGCAGGATCACCCGCGGAGTCCAGTCGTCCATGGGACAACCGAGGTCCAACAGCGAGCGGGACAGATGCTCTATCAAGCCCCTCAGCTGAACATAAGTTAAATCCCTACTGGCCGTTACGGTCTGCTGGAGGGTCCCCAGGAACTGCCACACGACATCACTCGAGGATCGAAGACCAAGTGGCGACGTCTCGGGCAGTTCGAACTCTACTCTACTATCCACGGCAGCCCATATATCATCGGCCGTCCCGGAGGATGACGACGGCATGAGCTGCAGCCCACTACTACCGGGAACAACCGCACCGGCAGATGCGGTGGCTGGAGCCTCAACAACAACAATCTCTTTGCCGGCCCCCTGGGGTGGGAGTCCAACAAGGACCTCAAGGATCGGGGACGTCCGTCCCTCAATAATCTCCCTGGCTTCTACCTCAGCAGAGCCACCCTTCTCCAGAACTGACTGCTGTGCAGCCTCCCTTGGCGAAGAATCTCCGGCTACCGCCGAACTATCAACTTCCATGAGCGCTCCGGGACCAACTGGAACCATCACTACTGCATGATCCTTTGGGTACCGCAATGCGATGGGCCGCAGGACGGACGGGAGAGTCGCATGGCCTGTTCCCAGGGCCGGGAGTGGTATCTGCACCGTCATAGTTGACAGCGCCACCTCAGTCTGCATCGGAGATATATACACTTAAAACTTGGCTAGAAGGAGGAGAAAAGAAGCATGGTAAGCACCGACCCTGGATAGGTCCTTACCTAGGCCGGGACTAAGCTTAAATCTTTAAGAGCAGCTTCCCCAGCGCCAGCCTCCTCACTCGTAAGCGATAATGACGGCACAGGACCGCCCCATGATAACCGGGCCGGGCTGAAAGTCAGATAGTCACTCTCATAGGCCGAGGACACCCCAGCATCGTCCGTCTCAAAATCAAGCAGTGATGGCTCCTCGTCACTGGAGCCGCCACCATAATCTACATGCTCAGAGGAGGAAGACCCCTCTGCTCTCTCAGGACGCTCCGCCGTCGAAGTAGGAGCCTCGCCAGCAGGAGCATCACCCTCGGCGGAAACTTTCCCGGTGCTCTCCACGCCAAGGGCAACAATAGATGATACCTCAGGGGCGGGTTCTCCCTGCCCCGAGGGGATCACCTCCTCTGCACTCTCCGAGCCCGGAAACAATGATGGTTGTATATCAACTACAATTCACGGCAAAAAGGGGTCAAGATGGCTGAAGATACGAAGATTTACGTTGCTATCGCAACTAAACTATAGATTACCTTCCATCTCCCGCCGGGGTGTTGGAGAGGGCAGATCCCTTTCTGTGGGAGCAGCAAAGACTTCCTCTGCCCCGTCCCTAGCCGCTACATCTACCGTCGCCTCCAGTCCGACGACCGCGGCAACTGTATCGGCAACTGTCAGCATGGGCCAGCCCAAGCGGTCGAGACAAGCTAATGCACTTTGAAGAAAAGAAGAGCCTACCTTCGGCCTCTAGCCCTTGTGCACGAGAAGCCTCAAACTCTTCGAAAGATACAACAGAAGGAAGGACGATTGCCGATTCCTTCTCGGCAGCTTTCTTCCGGCGTGCCTGTGTCACCCGGGTCACCGCCGCTTTCGCCTTCCCGACGGCCTCTCGCAGTTGGGACCTAGTCCTCTTCCTCGAATCTCCAGGAGGCAGTGGCGTCGCGGTCGGGGCCGGCTCAGGAACTTCAAAATATGCCGGCTTTTTGGCCTTTATGATCAGCTCCCTGAAGTGCCGGGTCTCCTCCGAAGTCGGTCGGACTGCATACGCACAAGGGTGAGAATGACACAACCACAATGAAAAGAAGAAGCTGGCCGAAGGGCCTGAATGAAAAGATAGAACGTACTTGCCGGCCCCGTGTAAAAGGGGAAGAGAGGCCAATAAAATAGCGAGGGCGTTTTGTCCCTCGAGGCTGCCTCGCGAACAAGCCAGCACAGATCCCCAATCTTTTCGCTCGGCTCAGCCAGCAACGCCAGGTCCTCGTGTCCACGGGAGGACAGCAGATAATACAGGCTCAGATGGTCCAGCCCCCACCTGTCTGCATATTTGAAGGAGATCTGAAGAGGATGGTCCAGTATGGCTTCGCTGGGGCCACCCACCGAGAGGCCATGAGACCGAAGGAGTGCGAACAGCCAGGGGGTATTGGCATATAAGTCAGCCCGCCTGTCCTCCTTGCGAATAAAAGTCCGGTAGGGATACAACCTGTCCACCTCGGGACGCCAGTCGGCCACTGCCGCGATGGGCTCCTCTACTGGCAAAGGGAGTTGCTGGAGGATCACCCTCTCACTGCTTACCCGGCATAAACCCGAAGGGTCTTCACATAATCATCCTTGTTGATCGGGGCAGCTTCGGCTCAACTTTCGTCTTGCGGCTTTTTACGAGCTTGCGGGCCTCTAGATAGGCCTTCACGTCCGTATTAGTCCAAGACTTCAACTTCTTCAAATAAGAAGCGTCAATGTCAAGAACTGGCTCTGGCTGGGAAGCTAAGAACCTGTGCTCCGCCACAGCCCAGCACTCTCTCTGGGAAGTCCTGTAGAATCCCGTCCGCGCGTTCCACCACTTGACGTATTCAGGCGTGACGCGAGGGAAGCGCGCAGGGGCGGGCACCCGGAAAGAAATGTCTTTGCGACGATGGAAAAAGTCCCACCATATTCGGGCGTCGTCACTGGACGTTTGCCCGGCTCTATGCCTGTTGGGCAATGCAAATTGTGAAGAAGAATATGGAATCTGCTGGTCGTAGCCAAAGTTCCGACTGAAACGGAACGGGTAATACGGCTCCAGCCACAGAATGCCGCTCTTGCGAAATACAAGGACACTAGGCCTGATGGCCAGTGCCCAATCAACCAACTCCGGCTCCAGAATAGGCTTGGTATAATTGGCCTGGGAAATCGGATGAATGTACTCCTTAGTTTCAAAAAGCTTGCATTGCCTCGTCCTGTTTGTCAATGGACTCGAGTGAGCAGCTAAGCTCCAGAAATGAAGAACCCCGGGCGAGTCCACGGGAAGACGGGTCAATTTACCCCGAATGGCATAGAGTTGCTCCGTTAGCAATGATGGCTCGGCACTTGCAAACTCTATCATGCGTGGGACCATAGGAACCGCTTGTAACGCCCGAGGAGCTGCCTCCGGGAATAGGGTGCAGACCCAGGCATTGAAGAAATGTAACAGACCAACCGTCCGAAAGCTTCTAGGGAGAAGCGTCTTGTACAAGTCCCCCAACATCTTGTAGATGAGGCACAAAGCCACTGGACAAAGAGACAGCTTGATACCCCAAGCCATAAGACAGGCCGGGTAGATGGCCTCTGCTCTGATCACGCTCTCGTCGCCTTGAGGAAGAGCGAAGGAGCAGAGCCAATAAACTAGATATGCAGCACAGTGAGTCACTGCATCAACACCAGTAGGGTTTGGGTTCTCTCCCTGCCTTCCTCTCGAGGAAGATGATGAAGCGGCCTGGCGTCGCACCCTCTTCTTCCGCTTCTGGGCTACTGGCGCTATGGGAGGAAAATCTTCATACTTGTTCTTCCCCTGGAAGAAATATTGAAGCCAGGCGCCCATCCGCACCCGGCGCTTTTCGCCCGGCTTCCGAGCTTCCCTCGTATCGTGCGACGAATGAAAAAGGGTGCGATACACCTTCATCAGATACCGATAGGCGTAGCCCGCCAAATACCAGCCGTCACCGTCGGTCTGGTCTTTCAACCAGTCAGGCCAACAAACTTCTTCATACGGTTCTCCATCAATGGGCAGGCCGCTGAGTTGAGACAGGCTCCATAAGTCCAAAGAAGTCTCTCCCTCTGAAGTATAGAAGGTGTTGTACTCAGGGCAAAACACCTCGATCATGCCACAGCACAATCCCCGGGAAATTGGGTACCGATACCTGGAAGCATACACGCTGTGATATACACCAGCTCTGGTTAGAAGAGGAGCGTAATGATGCAGCACGTAGTCTGTAAACTCTACTGCCCGGGCCTGAATGCATGGGCGTCTGCAGCTTTCAGCTCAGCAAACCATCCCACTGATATCTGGTGCTTGAAGCGAATTGCCAAGCAATCCAACAAGAATGATTCATCCCTATATCCCCATCTCAACGGGGCAAGGAATAAACCAAAAATCGGCTTCTCCCGATCCACTCTGCCCGCGGAATCATTCCACCGAGCGGGTACGAACTCGGGAGCTCTAGTCAGCAGTCCGTCTGCCGGAGCCAGGTCTTGCAGCCCCAGCACAGCGCTCCACTTCCTGACCTCTCCGGGGAGATAGATGGGTCTTCCCCGCATCACACATTCGGCCAGGCTGTCTCTCTCCACCAGCAGGGCCTGCTCGACCTTCCGGACGGCGAACACATCCCGCTTCCCCTGAAGGTTGAAGCGCTGAAGAAGGGACATCAGGTGCTTGTCCTTGGGATAATCCTTCCTGGTCACGCCCTCTCTATCATAATGAAAAGAGTCTCCCCGAGAATAAGGAGACGACCGGTGTCTACAGTGTCCGTCTCTGAATCTGAAGACTCTGCAACTATAGCCACTTGGCCGTGCCCCCAGTCAAGAGAATTAACATTCTCCCATGTCACTACGGCGCGAGAGGAAGAGCTGGATGCCATGACAGCTGCAAAAAGGGCACATCAAGCAAAAGCGAAGTCAGAAAATAGCTGATCAAAGGCAAACTTCCGACAAAATTTCGGCAGAGTCTCCCCAGCACGGGGGATTGCCAAAGAAAAGCGGGAACGCGTCCACTGAGGAACGGTCCCTAAAAGACAGCCATCGGCGCGACACCGAGGCCAAGAGGAACACCCGGGGGAATAGCTCCGAGGGCGAGCCCTACTAGAAGCCTCCCGGGGCCCAAAGAATGGGTCTTGAAACCCAAATCGACATCATCTACACTCACCCGAAGGGAAAGAGCCGCCGCTCTCGCGCCAAAAGGGGAGAAGGAAGAGAAGAGAGAGAAAGTTTTTTCGCAAATGAGGAGGCGATGAAGAAAAAACAAGGAAGAAGGAGATAAATAGGGGGAGTCCCCCTTTGTTAAACCGGCGCGCTATTTAGCGCGCCGGGTTAAAAACCCTTTAAGCGAATGCGCGCGGGAAAAGGCGCGCCGGGCCAACCACCCCCAAGATGCCAAGGCCGCGCCGGCTTCGTGGCCGAATCGCCCGGGACCGCGCCGGGTCAAAGGCCCGAGGGACTTACCCTCGTCGTATCAACGTCTAAACGGCGCCGGGTTAACATCCATGCCGAATTTAGGGCCATCTTAGAGCTCATGCCAACCAAGGAGGAGATCAGTCAGGGTGAAATTCATCCGTCGGTCTTGCTGCACCTGTGCCTTGCTCGCAACCCCCACGTCTGGGGGGCATTTGTTGGCACCCAAAATATGATCACCGGCGAACAAGCCATAAAGACGAATGATCCGGCCCACCGAAGCACGGAAGCCGACAAAGATCAACCTATTGAAGACTTCTCAAGCTGTCAGAGCCTCGAGTCACTCCGTATAGATACGGGGACTTCACCTCAAGGGAGCCGGGACGAATTCACAACCAACTGGCAGTGCGACCAAGCCTGCCCAATGAATCGGCATTGACTCTGTCATGCTGCATACACTACACCCGTTGTCCGATCAAGGACGACGATCTACCCGGTGGATACCCACCTCATGAAAGGCTCTCCTGAGGATAAAGGAGTCCCCCCGGCTTCCCGAAACGGAGAACCGAAAGCTCTGACGGCGGAAGATCCCGATCGCCCGCATGGGCACGGCTTCCCGCCAAGATGGGCCCATTAGTGGCCGAATGATCGCCCGGCTCAGGCGGAACTATCTCCTGGCTATCCAACCCCCTAGAGAGCTCTGAGTACGAGCCAGGCCGGACCAACAGCATGGAGCGTAGAGCCAAAGGCCGTGTCGGCAGAAAGCCCGTACGATCAAGTCAAAGCTATCTGGAGTCTCAAGAACGGCCGTACGTTGACCTGGGAGCTTCGACAAAACATCCCGCCAAGGTTTCGATGGGCATTGGTGAGATAATGTTCACGATGACTCCCGGAATCATCCCCGGACTCATCGACTGGCTTGAAGCGCATGAGGAGCATTAGCCCGGCGCGCCTTAAACCGGCGCGCCCCTCATTCGATGCCCCTGATCCTGGCGCGCTAAAGCCCCATCTTCAGCCCTTAGGCCGGCGCGCAAATCACCCTGAGGGTGTCCAACCCCGGCGCGGTAAGCCTTGAAGGCTCTTCCCAGCGCGCTAATCCCACGCCGGTTCAAGTTCGAACTCAGGCCTCTATATATAGGGTTCTTCGAGAACAGAAAGAAAGCGACGCCAGACGGAAACAAAGAAGAGAAAGAAAAGAGAGACTCTCGAGAGGGAGGCTTCAAAAAGAAAAGCAGAGAGAAGAGGAGGGACCGAGAGAGAATTCCAGAGAGAAGAATAGCGCCTCTCCTGGGCGTCCTCCGCCGGTGACCTTCTTCTTCCCTGACTGAGTTACGATACTCTATTTTCGGTAGCAGGTGGGCACCGGCGTTGTTCCTCCCCTATCTCCCGCCGATCCCCCCCAATCTCCGTCTACTGGTTGTAAACCGAAGAGGAGAGGGATGGCAATGATATGAGCCGACCCCTCCCCTCCTCTGTGTTTCATCCTGCCATTGTATGTTCCTCGGCGTCGATGAACGGCATTCTGGCAGTGGTGTCGACGCCGGATTCTCAATGTAAACATTCGTTCGTTTTTCATCTTTGAATAGTGATACGTGTGCGAATGATTAGGCCAACAGGCCGAGCTGATATTCAGAATCTCTGCCTCTCTCACTTGTGTCAATGCGTATGTTGGATTCTCTTCGACGTAGCTGTAATTTCGATTCCATCGAAGCCTCGGCTATGCCCCGAATCATCGTGGGCTATAGAAACACCCCTCCCCGGGGGTTTTCTTTCGATCATTTGCTTTACACATGATTCAAGGATTTTTGCATCGTTCTTATCCTCATGGATAGAGCCGCGCCTCTGCGTGTGCCTCTATCCGCTATACAAGGGATCCACCCCTCTCGAACTTTGCTTTTCAACCGTTCGAGTAAATGCCCCTGCAACGATCTCGTTTCGTTTATGCATCTACTGCTCCCATGCACCATATTCATCCACACCGCTCTGAGGGTTTCCCGATGTTTCGATCGTCCGGGGAGGGGGACATTCCTCTGCTGTTTCTTGACGATTGCTGGGCGACGGGGGGGGGCTCCATCTCTCGATGGTGGGCATTCCCTCGAAGCCACTGCAGACAGTGACGGGGCCCTGGTTCAACGAAACTCAACCCCGACAAATTAAGACCCGACCGAGACCGGGGGATGCGTGCTCCTTGTAGGCTAGCCCTCGGAGTCCCGCTCTCCCAATGGTCAATCTCTCCATGGGATGAATCACCGACTATGGGTCCGTCACCCCTCGTAGGCTAGCCCTCGGGGCATCGTTCCCACTGTCGACGGCTTCCTCCCTCTATTTCTTCTCCCCATGGAACTTTGGGTGCCCCTAGTAGGCTAGTCCTCGGGGTACTCCATCCACTGGGGTTTGCTGGCTGCCATTGTGCAGACCGGCGATGTAGGGGCTTGTTCCACAGGTGAACATGACCCCGCTTATCCCCTGCAATTCTTTGCAATCCGGGGGAGATGCTGTCCAATTCTGGATAGATTAAGTTTATACAAACCTTGATGATCAATTGCTCCGAATCTAATTACCCCAGTGCTCGAGTATGAACCTCGTACTGACTTAACATGTCATCCTCGGAGGGCTCTGGACTTCAATTTAATAAAATTTTTTGGCCTCAATGGACTCAAAGTCCCCCAGATGGGCCCAACAAACTCAAAGGAGGTCCAAAGAAATAGAATTTGGGCTAAAACGGCGTGGAGTCCCCCGGCGTGCCCTAATCCGGCGCGGTACCCCCCCGCGCCGGATTAAGGCCACACTCATATCCATTTTTTTTCCCCTTGCGACTTTCCGGCGCGCCCCAGACCGGCGCGCCCCCAAGCTCTCGCGCCGTCTTAAGCTGTTAGTCATGGCCACGCCGTATTAGCCACTATACCTACGCTCTACCGCGCCGTGTAAGTCGTAACCGCACCGCTTTTGAAACCCTTTTGATATTTTACTCACTCGCTTGCCTCGGGACGAGTTTCGTCTCTCGGGGGCGATGTCAATAAGCTATATATGGTAGTAAATTGAATAAAAGAGGGGCCAAGCGAGCCTGAGTTGCATCGTCATCATCATCGTATCTGTTAGCATTCATGCTTTCGCTATCGTACTCATGTCGTCCTTCCTCCTCTCGACGAGGGGCAATAAATGTGGTCGATCACCGCCGCCTTCGTGGCGCTATCTTCATATTCAATATAATCATGAATGTCTTGTGTGCATGCATGCATAGGTCCCCGGGTATATTAAATGGCGTCGACTGAAAGTCGGATCATGTCTGGCCGGAAGCCTTCGTCACGCGCGATGGTGGTCTTCGGACCTGCGTCCTCCGCCATGTACCGAGGATCCATTTTCCAATTAAACTACGCATCTTCTGCATGATTGATGCTGCATCCTGCCTGTCATTGCTATAATCATCATGTAGTTCTTTTTCCGGCTTCGACAGCCCGTTATCTCGGCAATTAATCAAAGGTGTTCCCTCCTCGTGGGGGATGTAATTAACGCCATAACCTTTATGGCATGGCGGACTGCTGGTCCCGACTGAACCTCACATTCGCCCGACATGGGTCGGAATGAGCGCATTATAAACTCGTCACTTATGTGACTGGCACGCCCGCGTCATCAGTCGGTCAGTTGACTACCGGTTAGTCAAGTGGTCGACCGACCCGCGAAAGCTGAACGAAAAGAAAGTAGGGAAAAGATCCCGCGTCAAACAGGCGCCGGCCGTTACATTCTTCATGTTTGATAGGTTGGTTAGGGTGGTGTGAGCGACGGCCTGTCGTCTGACCGTCGTTTGGTGAGTAACGGCCCTGGTCTAGACCGTCACATGCTAGTAGCGGTCTAGGGGTGGCGCGTTACATGCCTTGTGCTCCGTTTTCCGTGATTTCGGTTTCTGCTTGTCTTGGCTTGTCCTTGTGGTTTGCCCGTTGTCCCGTGGATGTCTCCCGACGTCCTATGAGGGCTAAGACTACGTTGTGAGGTGGCCAGGAGTCTTCTTGCTTGAGGTAGGATTCTCTTTCCAACCTTTCGAGCATTGTTGTTAGGTTCAGGTCAACCCGGTGTGACCCAGTGGTTGACATGTGACCTTGTGTGTGTGTGTCTCGGAGGTTGTGCCGACTCGAGACACTATTTTTGGATGCCCCGAGGTATTGCCTTACCTCGGTCTGCGTGTCCAAGTGGGTTGAGGGTTCTTGGTGTTTCCCTCAGGTCTCCGTGTGTCGTTTTCTGCGGAGCGTTGTCTTGTTGGCTTAGGATTAGACCGATTGGCGGCTTGTTTCACTGTTTGTGACGATCTTGCCTTGGAGTCGTCCGACTCAGGGATCGTTACGTTGTAGGTCTAGTTGCCTGGTCCTGAGTCTGTTGGCTGTTGTCTAGCTGCCTTGGTGCTTTGTTGTGCACGAGACAGAGCTTTTCTTAGCTGTCTGTGCAGTAGCACCCGTGTTTCGGAGTCTGTGCCTTGTGAGCCTCCCCTAGTTGTAGCCCTAGGCTTTTGTCGACCCACCGGGAGTGGTGGAGGGGTTTTCCTGTTGCGTTTGGTACGTACTATTCTTAAGCTAGTTCCGTAGGCCACGGCCAGTGGTAGCGTCCTACCGAGGGGAATACTAGCTAGACGCCTGGCCTAGGTAGAGGTCAGTGTGTACACACGTGGTCAGGGACTGGGGACTTGCGCCGACGGGCGTGGCCCTGACTAGTCACTCGCAGTTGGTGCTGCAGTCCTGTGCTGTGGTACCATGTTTCCTTGGAACTGTTGTTCCTCGGGCCTGGTTCTTGGTGTGTCTTGTCCTTGAGTGACATGACACTTGTGGCGCAATGTAAGTCGTCAGTGGACGTCTCTGGCTGTTCTTCTGGGAGGAGGGTGCTCCTGTCACTCGGTGCTGTGACTCTCACGTTTTCTTGTGCGCTGTGACCTTTGCGAGTTGCCCTCTCGTGGCCGTACTCGAGGTCAGTGTTCTGTCGTTGGCATGACATTCTCATCATGCGTGGGGCTACGTGCACGACGTCTCATGTCATGTTTTATCTGTGTTTTCGACGTCGGCGTCCGCCTTCGCCTTTGTTTTGGCTGACGGATTGGGTTACCCTACTGTGTGAGTTTGGGGTGACCGTCTGTTGCCGTTTGGAGTAGCTTAGGGTGCCGAGATCTCCTCGGTGGCCGTTGTCCCATGTTTTACGGCCTCGCTCTTCTTTGCTGTTGAGCTCCCCTTGCTCTTAGCCTGTTCCCTACTCCTGCTGTACCTGTTCTGTTTACAGCTTTGTAGTGTAGCGTTTCCTGCTTTGCTGCACTCGTTGTTTTGTTGCTTCCGTTGCACTGTGCGTTTTTCCAGTGGGGATCCGCGTGACCCCTACTGAGTTTCTGTTGAGGCTTACCCCTGCTTTTGAGGTGGGTTTCACCGTCTGCCTCTGCTGTCCTTGGTGGAGCGCGTTCGCTGTAGCTGCCAGCTATACCTGCGTCGGGCTTCCCCCGACTCCTGTGTACGTTTCTTTTCTGTCAGACTGTACTGTGTTAGACTTGTTGTCTTTCCTTTGGGCTGGACTCTGGTGTATAATTGTAATTGTTGAAATTATTAATGAAAAAGTAATTTTATTTCTGCTACTTTAGCAATCTATTGTAATGAATTTAATTGCTTACTGTTATATCTGCTGGCTTCAATGTATTCCACACACTCCTTTTTCCCTTCGGCGCTTTCACGCACTTGGGAGGCCTCGCGGGTCCCATGTGGTATCACGTGTATTCGGTATTTATACCGGGTGCACCGGGTATCCGAAATCCAGGTCGTCACACTTGGATACTTTGAGGTTGTTGGAAATACTTTATCCTCTTAATTATGAGTATTGTAGATTAATTGTTTTCTCTTTGCAATTATGTTCTTTTAATTTCCGTCATTGCTCTGGTTACCATGAATGTATTTTAACTACTGCGTTCCAATATTCCGCATCGGGGCGTGACAAGCAACTTCTTCTCTTGTAGAAGCTTGATATTTATAGTCGAGGCACAAGGAAATGTGATGAAGAATTTTCCCTCCAAAATCTTTTCTTGTCTTTGAGGAAGATACTTTGCCAGAAGTATGACTTGAGCTGACTGGCTTCAAGTCCAAGGATAGGACAGTGGCAGCAGAGGAGAAACTCTTTTCTACAACCACTTTTCAACCCTCCATAAAGCATTATTCCTTTGAGGCATGAGCAGAATGTACTTGAGAGCCTCTCCAAGTCAGTCCCATGGTAGGACGGTGGTAGGCTGGCAACAGACCATATCTTTTCCTCACCTGCTCTTCAGATCTCTACAATAAATGGCCCCTTTGACATGTGATCTTCTTATTTGCTGAAGTCAACTTCTGTCCTGTATACTCTGTCTGGACAGATGTCTTCTTTGGGTGAAAGCCAAAGGCAGACTATGAGAAGTGACCTTTCCCAACTATAGATTCTGACATAGCCATCTCCAAAAGGTAGAGTAGATGTGATATGATGATAGGGACAAAAGTCAACTTTGGGTACCTCATCCAGACCTCGAAATCCATATTTTTGGACATTTACGGTACCTATTTTCCCTCTCTGGATCTTCCATTAACTTGACAGAAAAAAAGACTTGAACTAGCTTCAGAAGCACTGTTGCGTCGAAGCAGCAGGCCATTGCATCGATGCAGCTGTGAAGGTTTGCTGCTTAGAGGCTCAAGGTCTTCTGGTGCTTAGACGTAGAAGGGTTGATGCGTCGATGCAGGAAGAGCAAACTTGCTGCTTGATGTCGAAGCAGCGAAGCTGAGGTCAGAACCTTGAAGCTGCTGAGGTCGGAGCAGTGATTGCTTGTAGAGTTGAAAGTTTTCATGTGCACCGACCTTCTGAACATGTGCACCGACCTTGATTTGAGTTTTCTCAGACTTTGTAATGTTGAAGGCAGACATTGCATAGACCTTTCTTAACATGTGCACCGACCTTGACTTGAGTATGCTCAGACCTTGTAATGTTGAAGGTAGACATTTCACAGACCTTTCTTAACATGTGCACCGACCTTGACTTGAGTATGCTCAGATCTTGTAATGTTGAAGGCAGACATTGCACAGACCTTTCTTATGTTAAAGGCAAACATGCACAGACCTTGATGCGTTGAGGGAAAACATGCACAGACCTAGTAATTCACATGTGCACAAACCTACCGTAATGTGCACCGACCTGACAGTCATATATGCACAGACCTAACAGCGTTATATGTAGATGTGCACCGACCTTAGTTGATGTGCACTGACCTTCTGAGCAGAGATGCATATGTGCACCGACCTTGGTTGAGCATGTGCACCTACCTTATAGTGTTGAAAGCATATGTGCACCGACCTTTGTTCGGCATGTGCACCGACCTTAGTCCAAGTCTTCAGCATGTGCACCGACCTTAGTTGCAAGTCTTCAACATGTGCACCGACCTTGACTTGAGTATGCTCAGACTTTACCTGATGTGCACCGACCTTGGCTCTGTGTTGGCGAGAGGTGCACCGACCTTACTGAGCATGTGCACCGACCTTGACTTGAGTATGCTCAGACTTTACCTGATGTGCACCGACCATGGCTCTGTGCTGGCGAGAGGTGCACCGACCTTATAGTGCACAGCTTCTTCATATGCACTGACCCTCTTAACTAAAAGGAGCATGTGCACAGACCTTCTGCTATGTGCACCGACCTTTCCTTTCACATGTGCACAGAGCTTCTGCCAAGTGCACCGACCTTGCCTTTCACATGTGCACAGACCTTCTGCTATGTGCATCGACCTTGGTTCACAGGTGCACAGACCTTCTGCGATGAACAATAGCCACTGCACCGACCTTGTGAACATGAAGCTTTTTAGCTTGATTTCTGTGCTGCCAATTGGCTTGATTTATATGCTGTCAGTTGCCTAGATTTTTGTGCACCCAATATTATCATCTATCTCGATTTCTGTGCATCCAATTACCTAGATTTCTATGCAAACATATATCTTGAGTTTCTCTTTCAACTTGGAAGGTTCTTGCTCTTGAATTTCTGTATCTTGAATTCATCCTTGATTTTCATGCTGTCAATTACATATATTTACGTGCCATTCTTAATTTCTTACACTTTACTTGCAATGACCTGAAATGTATGAATATTGACGTTATCAAATGCAAGATAGACTCATCAGTGACTTATAGGCAGACATCATCAAAACCACATTAAGGCAGAGAATCATGCGTGTACCATACATGCACAACATTCTGCCCCTTTTTGATGATGGCAACTATGAGTCATTATTAGTCAAAGTGCAAATGATGTGACACGACCTAAGGGTGCAATGGTATCAACGAAATGAACCTCGGACCTAGACTTGCAATCCCACTTACAAATTAGCGGACTCGATGTTGGCGGACCGATATCGCAACACAACCCTTTCCCCGTGGTGACTAAGTGATGGTAGGGTGGATTCGAGAGCTTAAACCACGCTGCTTAGGGTGATGACTTGGCCAATGAGTTCCCCTCCCTTGGATTGGAGCACCCACATCAGTGGGGCGGACGCCGTGCCTTGAGGGTACGAGGATCTCTCCTCACTCAAACCGCGGTGGCCACTCGTGATCGGGAATCACGGGACCGGGCACTCTCTTCCTCGTCGGCTGAACTTAGAAATGATACTAAGAAAACACAAATATCCAGGGAGGGTTCAGCATATACCTGACCGGTGTGAGGACACCAGCCCCGTGTCGGAGACGTGGGCGAGCGGGGAAGCATGTGTTCCCCACACGCCGCGCCGGGGAAGCTTGACCTGCCCAAGAGAAGTTACAACACTACACCTCTCGCAGGAGGGGGATCTTGGGGTGGGGGTTAATGGATATTACAACCAAAATTATCTCCACGCAGGGAGGGGCCTTCAGCCGGCCAAGCAGGGAGGGGAAAATGAGCAAGGAACACCGAAGATGGAGATTGCCGATTCTGCCCGCGTTCTGTGGGTGCTGACAGCCGCGTGGAGAACCGACTGCTGCGACTGCTACCGATTTTTGTTGGGGACGAAACCACTGGAAAAGCTTCGTAGGAGGCCAGGGAAGTCGTCCAATTTTTGCTGAATTCTTCTGGTGTCGAGGCTGATCTGGATGGAGGCCCGAACAGGGAGGCAGACCCTCGGACTGGCAGCTTCTGATTTCTAGCAGTAAGTTTCAGAGGGTGCCCCGACAGCTCCCGGACTCGGAATCAAGCACCGTCAGAGTCGCTGGACCCGTGGATGAGTCTTCTGTGCAGAAAAACTAACGGGGAAGCCAACCGTTGTCGGAGAAGATCAGGGGACGCAGAACAATGGCGACTAGTCGATGCAGACTGTGGGCAGTAGGACCGTGTAACTGAGGGAGAAAAAGGATAACTCCTTCCACGGGATGCCGAACGGAGTTCCACTTCTTGATTCTGAAAGTAGACAGGAAGAAGAAGAACTTTGTAGAAGAGCTCGTGGCCTGATTCCTTGGGGGTTTGCCGTGGTGAAGCTTTCTCTCCGGATCAGGATCTCTGCAGAGCTAGCTCCTGATTTCCAACAGCTGGTTGCAGAGGCTGCCCTGACACCTCCCGAACCCAAAATCGAGCACCGTTGGTGTCGTTGGAATCATGGACAAGTCCTCTTCGCAGAAAAACTAACGGGGAGGCCAGATGATGCCGGAGAAGACCAGGGATCTCTGAACACTGATGACTGGTCGATGCAGACTGTGGGTAGCAGGACGACGGAGCTGAGGGAGAAAAATGATAACTCCTGCCACAGGATGCTGAACGGAATTCCGCTTCTTGATTCTGAAAGTAGACAGGAAGAAGAAGAACTTTGTAGAAGAGCTTGTGGGCTGATTCCTCCGAGGTTCGTCGTGGCAGAGCTTCTAATCCGGTTCTGGTACTCAGCAGGGGCAGCTCTGCGCAGTTGTGGGAGAATGGATCTCCCGGTCAGCTCAGAGCTCGGAAGGGGACGAGACCACCGCCGTTGCGAAGAGGACAGGCAGCCGCTTCTATGGACTACTCTTGGGCTTCCAGGAACATCTGGGAGAGGTTGGGGTCGCTGCTGCAAGGTTCAGGTCTTCTGCAGGTCCTCTTACTCTAGATGGTAGAAGGTGGGGTGATGGAGGTGAACAAGGGAAGATGGAGAGGATGAGAGGGGGGCGACCCTAACCAAAGGGGAGGGGTCTTGGGCGCCCTAGGGCTATGGAGGGAAGGGGATTTTTGAATTCAAATGGTCTAGGGAAGTGGAGGGTTGCATGGGGGAGAGGGAAGGGTGTTTGGGAAAGGGATGAGGTGGTTGGAGGGTGGCTTAGTGATTGGGGATGCTCCCTTGGGACTAGGGGGTGGAGTAATGGGATGTGTGGGGAAGGGGAGTGGCCTTTAATGGGGGTAGGTGGGAGAGTGGTGGTTGGGAAGGGAGGAGAGAGAAAATTTTCGAAATTGGATGTGGAGGAGAGAGAAAGGGGAGTGAAAGAGAGAGATTAAGAGAGGGATGGGCGGGATTCTCTCCCTAAGGTTTCTCACCTCACTAATGGATTCACTCCACCATAAAAATGAAGATAGAACTCACAAAATGGCACATTTTTCATTCATTGATTCATTCCCCTCAAATGAAGGAAATGGGGCCCTATATATAGGAAACCCACATTTTACAATAAGACCCTGACAAAAGACTTAATAACAAATAACCGAAGGGGTAGGGGGGCTCATGGGCCAAGCCCAATGAATTGGGCCCAATAGCACACTAAACAATCTAATGACACTCAAACTTAGGAAAATAAATGCAAGACCTAGGGACATGACTCAAATAAAATGAAAATTACATAATTATGACTCAAAGAAAATATGAAAATTACATGAACTGAATCAGAAAAATGTGACGGACATAATGGAACCATGCTGGTGAACAACCGGTAAATATGAAGGGTGAGAGATGCCCCCATCATACTCCCGGGGTGCGAAGAGCTCGACTCCGTCGAGTAAGAGTCTTTCCTAGCTCGCCCATGTGTCCACCATCGTGGCCGGCCATTCCACCTCACAAGATACTGCTGGATTGCCCTGCTCCTGATGGTGTCATTATGTTTAACTAGTATCAAATCTTTGTGCTCATGCCGGGCTCTCAAGGTTAGAAGGGGATTCTTATTGGTGGGGTCACTCTTAAAAGGGGGTATGGGCTCAATATCCTCGCTAGGTGCCACCGCGGGGCCCTTGCAGGGCACAAGGTCCGCCACACTACAATGAGGGTTGACCCCATATTCCTTCAGAAGGACCAACTCATTGGCATTTATGCTCAATCGCCCCAAGACCTTAAAGGGTCCAGTCTCTCGATCCCTGAGCGTAGAGGCGACTCTAGGGAAGAGCCTCTTCATCCTGACCATCAGATAGTCACCCTCTTGGAAGTCTTGGTTTCTTTTGCAGGTGTCAATTCACCTTTGACAAATCCCTTTACCTTTGATGATGGGCCTGCAAGTATGCAATCCTGAGACATAATTGGTGAATGCTAGCACTCTATTGGATGTTGGGGGTCTCGAGCACCCAAATGTGGACCTAGCATGTCTAGACTCCCTATGAAGATTAGTGAGGATAGGAGGGCCTGGACCTCCAAATGTAGCTCTATCATGCAAAGGGGTGGCAAATGCCGGGGGACCCGAACATCCAAGAATGCACCTATCATGCTTAAGACTCATGATGAATGTAGGTGGACCATTACATCCGAAAATGGTCCATTCATGCTTCCTACTTGACATGTGGGTGATGTGAATGAATGGACCCGTCTTATGAATCATGCCAAGTGATGTGTTGTGCCAAGACTTATGCATTCCTATCCCAAAGATGACTTCCATGTGTATGGGTGTGGTATGGCCTTTGAACTTCCATGTGAAAGGGTCAAAAGGATCTAGGAAGGTGGGCATTATGGAGAGGGGCTCTTCCTTGCTTCCTAGGCATATGGTATCACATGGGTAACTAGGCTCCCATTGGAAGGGATCAAAGGGGTAATGGACTGGGCTTCCTAGAGGAAGGAACTCTATGTCCACATGGTCTACGCATAGTGGGTCATCCTTCCCCAAGGTAACTGGACCAAGGTTTTAGTGGGCCAGTCGATCAAGGTACTTGGGATCTTAATGGTAGTGGAGTGGACCATGATGAGTTCTTCATCCATGGGGAGAATGAGAAGGAGGTCACTAGTGTAGCAACCAATGGTGAAGACTGAGGTGATAGAACCATCACATGGGTGGATGAGACTAAGTCTTCTTGGGTGGGCCGCTCCTATGGTCAATAAGCAAGTCAACTTTAGTTGCCATTCTAAACCCTTGAGGAGATCATCCCAACCATTTACCTCATAGTAGGATTGGAATGTGGTGTGATAGGAGTTAATGGGTGCTAATTGGAAAGGGTGCTCCATGGTTGGGGTTTGAAAGTACAAGGCATGAGGGATGGGATTTTGCTTGAGCCATTTGATGATGAGTTCTCCTACGGTCACCACCTTTTGCGTGAGATTGAGTGGTTTGGGGAGGTATGTGTTTGTTTGGACGGGGATGAGTTGATGTCCTTCTTCCTTATTGATAGGAGTATGAATTTCCTTAAATGTGGGGAAGGGATTTGGGTTGGTATCCAATCCCGGGGATTTGGTCTTGTGGGCTGGGTTCTCCTCATGTTCACTCATGACCTCATTCATTCTTTGAAGTGGGTTGAGAGGGCATGGTGGCCGGGTATGGGGCTCCGGTGGGTGAGGGAACAAAAGGTTGTTGAAACCATAGGCTCCCGGGAGATGTGGGGGATGAACTAGGCAAGACCAACGCAATGGGTGGAAGGTGGTATTCCGTTCATCAAGCCATTGTTTCCCTAGGATTATGCAAGGGCCTTCCAAAGTACCAATTTGACACCATGCACCATCAAAGTATTTGATCTCTCCAAACCATTTATAGAATTCAACGAAGACTAGGTCTCCGTTGTGCACAATTTGTCCGGTCGTAGAGAGGGTGGCTACAATTTCGGGGGATACCCAATTATCTTCTACCATGTAGATGAAGTCAATTTCTATGGGGCTCCCATTAGGTAGGTATGCTTGGGATATGATGGGAATTTGGGCCTTTTGGTCTGTAGACTCAATGACAATGGGAGGTGGATAATGCATGGAACGATCCGATGAGAACTCTAATGCAAGCGTGCCCATGGACTTGACTTGTGAGAACAAGTCAAAGACTTGCTCTGATACCACTTGATGTGACACGACCTAAGGGTGCAATGGTATCAACCAAATGAACCTCGGACCTAGACTTGCAATCCCACTTACAAATTAGCGGACTCGATGTTGGCGGACCGATATCGCAACACAACCCTTTCCCCGTGGTGACTAAGTGATGGTAGGGTGGATTCGAGAGCCTAAACCACACTGCTTAGGGTGATGACTTGGCCAATGAGTTCCCCTCCCTTGGATTGGAGCACCCACATCAGTGGGGCGGACGCCGTGCCTTGAGGGTACGGGGATCTCTCCTCACTCAAACCGCGGTGGCCACTCGTGATCGGGAATCACGGGACCGGGCACTCTCTTCCTCGTCGGCTGAACTTAGAAATGATACTAAGAAAACATAAATATCCAGGGAGGGTTCAGCATATACCTGACCGGTGTGAGGACACCGGCCCCGAGTCGGAGACGTGGGTGAGCGGGGAAGCGTGTGTTCCCCACACGCCGCGCCGGGGAAGCTTGACCTGCCCAAGAGAAGTTACAACACTACACCTCTCGCAGGAGGGGGATCTTGGGGTGGGGGTTAATGGATATTACAACCAAAATTATCTCCACGCAGGGAGGGGCCTTCAGCCGGCCAAGCAGGGAGGGGAAAATGAGCAAGGAACACCGAAGATGGAGATTGTCGATTCTGTCCACGTTCTGTGGGTGCTGACAGCCGAGTGGAGAACCGACTGCTGCGACTGCTACCGATTTTTTTTGGGGACGAAACCACCTGGAAAAGCTTCGTAGGAGGCCAGGGAAGTCGTCCAATTTTTGCTTAATTCTTCTGGTGTCGAGGCTGATCTGGATGGAGGCCCGAACAGGGAGGCAGACCCTTGGACTGGCAGCTTCTGATTTCTAGCAGTAAGTTACAGAGGGTGCCCCGACAGCTCCCGGACTCGGAATCAAGCACCGTCAAAGTCGCTGGACCCGTGGATGAGTCTTCTGTGCAGCAAAACTAACTAGGAAGCCAACCGATGTCGAAGAAGATCAGGGGACGCAGAACAATGGCGACTAGTCGATGCAGACTGTGGGCAGCAGGACCTTGTAACTGAGGGAGAAAAAGGATAACTCCTTCCACGGGATGCCAAACAGAGTTCCACTTCTTGATTCTGAAAGTAGACAGGAAGAAGAAGAACTTTGTAGAAGAGCTCGTGGCCTGATTCCTTGGGGGTTTGCCGTGGTGAAGCTTTCTCTCCGGATCAGGATCTCTGCAGAGCTAGCTCATGATTTCCAACAGCTGGTTGCAGAGGCTTCCCCGACAGCTCCCGAACTCAGAATCAAGCACCGTTGGTGTCGTTGGAATCATGGACAAGTCTTCTTCACAGCAAAACTAACGGGGAGGCCAGACGATGCCGGAGAAGACCAGGGATCTCTGAACACTGATGACTGGTCGATGCAGACTGTGGGTAGTAGGACGACGGAGCTGAGGGAGAAAAATGATAACTCCTGCCACAAGATGCCGAACGGAATTCTGCTTCTTGATTCTGAAAGTAGACAGGAAGAAGAAGAACTTTGTAGAAGAGCTTGTGGGCTGATTCCTTCGAGGTTCGTCGTGGCAGAGCTTCTAATCTGGTTCTGGTACTCAGCAGGGGCAGCTCTGCACAGTTGTGGGAGAACGGATCTCCCGGTCAGCTCGGAGCTCGGAAGGGGACGAGACCACCGCCGTTGCGAAGAGGACAGGCAGCCGCTTCTATGGACTACTCTTGGGCTTCCAGGAACATCAGGGAGAGGTCGGGGTCGCTGCTGCAAGCTTCAGGTCTTCTGCAGGTCCTCTTACTCTAGATGGTAGGTGGGGTGATGGAGGTGAACAAGGGAAGATGGAGAGGATGAGAGGGGGGCGACCCTAACCAAAGGGGAGGGGTCTTGGGCACCCTAGGGCTATGGAGGGAAGGGGATTTTTGAATTCAAATGGTCTAGGGAAGTGGAGGGTTGCATGGGGGAGAGGGAAGGGTGCTTGGGAAAGGGATGAGGTGGTTGGAGGGTGGCTTAGTGATTGGGGATGCTCCCTTGGGACTAGGTGGTGGAGTAATGGGATGTGTGGGGAAGGGGAGTGGCCTTTAATGGGGGTAGGTGGGAGAGTGGTGGTTGGGAAGGAAGGAGAGAGAAAATTTTTGAAATTGGGTGTGGAGGAGAGAGAAAGGGGAGTGAAAGAGAGATTAAGAGAGGGATGGGTGCGATTCTCTCCCTAAGGTTTCTCACCTCACTAATGGATTCACTCCACCATAAAAATGAAGATAGAACTCACAAAATGGCACATTTTTCATTCATTGATTCATTCCCCTCAAATGAAGGAAATGGGGCCCTATATATAGGAAACTCACATTTTACAATAAGACCCTGACAAAAGACTTAATAACAAATAACTGAAGGGGTAGGGGGGCTCATGGGCCAAGCCCAATGAATTGGGCCCAATAGCACACTAAACAATCTAATGACACTCAAACTTAGGAAAATAAATGCAAGACCTAGGGACATGACTCAAATAAAATGAAAATTACATAATTATGACTCAAAGAAAATATGAAAATTACATGAACTGAATCAGAAAAATGAGACGGACATAATGGAACCATGCTGGTGAACAACCGGTAAATATGAAGGGTGAGAGATGCCCCCATCAGCAAAGAAATATAATCATGAGTTGAAGCACAGAGACTTATATAAATTCTCTCCCCATATAAGACTCTCCCCTTTAAGCATTCAAGACTCCCCCTTATGCATACTCTAGTTAATGACACATACAATTCTCTCCCCCTGTGACACCATCAAACTAACACAATGGAGAGAACATATGGCACAGTTAGGAAAAGAAAGGAGTAAAGTAGGAGATTATTAGCACAGGATGTACAGAGTGAAAGTAAGTACATACCTGTATGGAGCAATTAAATGCACAGCAACCTGAGATACCTTTGTAGTGTTCCAAAAAAATGATGTGGAATTACATGCCAATGGTTGTACACTGATTAAAGTTAACAATTGTTGGGTCCTTCGTGAATGCAAGGAAAGCAAGTATTATGCATAGAGAAGACCGTGCAGACAAGGAGATGATACCACTTGTTAGAGAGTGATGCGGAGCGTTTAGTGAGCAAGTGATACCAATTGTTAATGACCAGCATAATGTGAATTGTAAGGTCTTTTGGCATGCTAGAAACATATTTACACAAATAGGCATCATATGCCTTGAAGGCACAACACAACAACATATAGCGAATCATGAGAGGCAGACATGTGCATGAGATTTGAGCATGTCAAAGTAATGCAATCTAAGAGCAATTATTTTTGGTTTTCTATTTTTAGAATTTCTATGCAATGCATGGAAATGGAAAATGCACACTAACCATATGCTGGATGAACTGAAGCCAATAGCTTTAGGGACATGATACTACTTATTGATGAGCAATTTTAGTACAAGGTTATGTCCCATGGCATGGCAGGGGCTGATCACGAAACAAGAGCAACATGAATTGAGTCATGAGAGGCAAATACATGCAGGAGATGTTATCATAGAAACATGATGTAATTCGACAGTAATACAGCAGCCACATCACAAATTTGATTTTCAAAATTTTCAAGTTTTTTTAATGGTTTTCTAGTTTTCAGATTTTTGAGTTTTCTATGCAGTGCATGGGAAAAAAAATGCAGACCACCCATGTATGTGAAGACTAAAATCAGTTGCATGGGAATCATGATACCAATTAGCCTGTTGCCAGTTGATGAGAAGGCTGATGCTAGATACCAATTGTTAAGAAAATGGTGATGCTTTCATGGCAGCCTGAGTGAATTATGCAGATTGGTCCAGAGAAGGCAAATAATGAAGGAGCATCAAAAGACAGTTTGTCTTAAGAAAAGGATGGAGGTTCTTTAATCTGAAGCTAAGTTCATAAATGTAGAGTTATAGATTTTTCAGAATCTCCAGTTATAGAATTCTAATGATGCAGCCTTTATATTCAGGTTGGTTTAACGCTAATGAATTCTGATCTTCTCAATGAAAACATTTGAGAACATATGTATTCAAGATTAATAAAAGTGAACCAGAAATTCATACTAACTTACTCATTCAATTCTATTGGCTACCTTGAGAGTGATTATAACAAGTATTGAGGCTAAACACTTAGATATCTCTGATTTTAACCATGAGTACTACACATTCAGATTTTTATTTTCAAAACATTGTTGAGCATTAACAATTATCATTCTTATGAGCAATCAAGTGTAGTATGCACCTTTGACGTGAGGGTACACGTTGTTTAGACGCTAGCACCCCCAGTTACTCAGTGTAGCTTACCATTTTGCCATTATTAGAACAGAGGTATCATGACACTTCATGACGCTGTCCTCTTCACTTCTTTGGTGAAGGAACTCGGTTTCTCGGTGAACCCAATGCCATTGCTCTGCCTTAGAGCACTGAACTTAGCACACACCTTTTTGTATAAGGATATACGTTTACCAGACGCCAATATCCCCAGTTACTCAGCAAGGCTAGTTCATTGCTTTCATTATAGGCCCATTTTAGAAATCTTCAATTTTGACAAATGTTTAAAAACAATACTAGACTGAAGTTTCTCAATCAAAGTTGCCTTTGTACTAAGGATAAACTTTCAGATTCAAGAAGGCAAAACATGTCAAAACATGAAAATCTAGTTAAAGTCTATTAAGCCTGAACACAAATATTTTC
Organism: Amorphophallus konjac; assembly: GCA_022559845.1. NCBI lineage: Eukaryota > Viridiplantae > Streptophyta > Magnoliopsida > Alismatales > Araceae > Amorphophallus > Amorphophallus konjac. The sequence goes on from CM040119.1 coordinate 89,178,109, forward strand.
AAGATCATTAAACATCAAGGCTCAAAAAATCATTAATTTTAAACCAAGAGCTTTCATGTTCAAGGTAGTCATAAAACTCTATAAAAAAAGATTCTTCTTAAGTATTTACTATGATTAGCAAGCTTAAAGACAGATAGAAGATCCTCCAAGAAGTTTAAGGCAATTCAAATCTAAGGTGAACCACAAATAGAATCAGCCATTGTGGTTTGGTTCAAGCAGAGAGTGTTGTATGAGTGGAGAGCACCAACTAGAGCCAGTATGGATAGAAAACACTCCCCCTGAGGGTATGCATTGAACCTCAGACTGGAATGGGTAAGATAAGACTAGCAAGAGATTTTTAACAGAGTTTACAAGGATGATAAAGCTCCCCCTAAGAACATGCTGTCTATGCATGATGTCAACAAGATTGTGTAGTGATGTAGACGAGATTTGACGTTGACTCCCCCAAAGCATGTGCATGGGTTGACAATGAAGTGTGCAACCTATGACTTAAGTGAACACTTGATGCATTATAAATGATACCACTTGATATGCAATCTTTGTGTCCTTTTAACATGGTGTGCATTCGCGTGTATTAGATCACAATATGATGCAATCATAGATTATTTGTAATGCATTCTGAACTGAAATGCAGACTGGATTTTTTAATGTGCAGATGGATACATGCTACTTACTCCCTCTTTCCAAATGTTGTGAGTGTGCAAGTAAGACATAACAGGATATGCAAGGGAGTATGAGTAAAACATGCCAGTCATGCAGTGTTGGGTCCCTTGATTATGAAATGCATGATAGTGCATGAAATTCCAAGATGATGCTTAATGACCACACATATACAGATTCAAACAAATGCAATGCATTTCTTCACTAAGGTGAAACCTCTTAAACTCCCCCTTTGGTGAATGCTCATGGAAGTTAAGATAGACAATCAGCATTTTATTTGTCCATGCGAGTGATGAGTTGAGATATATGTAGCCATGGAAGACATCATCAAGAACAATGATTATCAATGCTAAGCAAGAAGTTCACATGGCTGGTAAAAGGTAGTAGAAATGAAACAATAACTCAATCAACATAACTATTTCATCAACATGACACATTTCTCATGAGTTAAACATCTAAATTTTCTAACTTCTGGTACAAGACGGAGGTGTGGATCTGAAGACCCAACTCACGCACAGTGAGAGTTCCGGGAAAGCTTAACTTGCCTTTCTGCACATCACCATTTGATATACCAGATTTTGAACAATTGATAAGCAAGTTACTCGATCTTAAATGATCAATTTACATCATGGAGGATGTTTCAGCAGTTTAGGGAGATACATTCAGCTTGCGGGATTTATTGACCACACAGCCCTAGAATGTAATGACTACAATGCAAGCCTATCATGCAAAGATTGAACAATTAAAGTTTATTTACATACCTATGCCTTGAGCATTTATTTGCTAGTTGAGCGTTGCTCAGCTCCAAGGCACCTACAGCCACAATTCTCATTTTTAGTTTTGTGGTACCCAAGCTTGCTTGTATCCTGGTTGGTTAGCAGCACTTCTAGCAAATGACTTTATTTTGTTTACTACTTTCTGGTCATCCACTCTCATCCAAGGACAGTGATTAGATGTATGTCCATATTCACCACAATAGAAGCAATGCACAAAGGATTTACCATTCTCTCTGTGTGCAGGTGCATTGAGCCTTTATGAATGTGCATGTATACTACCTGTTGATCATGAGAGTTACTCCTACCTTTCAGACGCCAACATTCTTTGACTGTGTAGCCAATTTTACCACAATGGTGGCAGCAAGGAGACATACTTCTTCTGGCAGTCTTGGAGTGCGTCGATTTTTCCTGATAGGTGCCTCGATGCACATGGTCATATCTGGGCCTCTGAATGGTAGTATGCTGAACAACCTTTCTCCCAGTGTTGACCTACCTCTTGCCATTGCTTTCTGCATTGTTTCTCCTGATCTTTCCTACGGTTATGTCATCATTCTTCAAGATAAAATAGTCATGCACAGTGTGACCATGCCTACAACAATAAAAACAATGAACATTCATTTTATGAGAAACATGGTGTTTAGCATAGAACTTTTTATTGTGCATGTCAGGATAAGTAGACTGATTTTTGTTCTTCTTTTGAGCTGCATGCAGTTTTGGGCGACCATACGAGGTGCTAGCTTCAAGTGAACTAGAGACGAAGGAGGTGCACGCCTTACTTCCGCAGGATTTTTTGTTCACCGTGTTGTGACCCAATCCCTCTCTCTAATGATTTACTTTAGTTCCCAAGAGTCTGTCCAAGTCTTCTTTACCCTGCAGATACTTAGACAGACAGTCATTTAAATCTTTGACATCATTTTCTAAGGAAGAGATTTTCAGCTTAGAGTTGGCAAGGTCCTCTTCGCAAGTAGTAAGTTGCTCATTGAGCATAGCATTTACACCCTTGTAATTTTCAATTTCCAATTGAAGTTCAGTCAGTTTCTAAGGGCTATCATTAATAATGCCCTTGCCTTTTTCGTAGATAGATAGTCTTTTAAGCAGCATGTTATTTTGCTCTTTCAAGATTTTATTCTCTTCAATCAACCCCTCATCATGGATTAACCCCTCAAGAGTAGTTTCATCATTGGTGATTGGTTTAGGTTGGTTTTGAAGTTGTCTCACAATTTCGTCCAACCTAGTGATTTCAACTTGAAGGATTCCGGTTTCATCTCTAAAGCAAGCAATGCTTTCTTTATGCACATCTACATCAATCATAAGAGTGTCATTGAGCTCCTCAAAAGTAGAACAATTTTTACAAAAGGAGCTCTCATTCTGACTGTTTTTCTTCAAATCCTTTTACAACCTTTTATTTCCAGATTTCACTTTGTTGTACTACTTGATCAACTTATCATAGTCCTCCATGAGTTCTTTAAAAGTAAAATCCTCGGAGTCAGAGCTTACCTGAGATGAGGATGGATTGCTTGATTGCTCTGATTGGTCAGCCATGAGGCATTCATGCCCTTGTTCTTCTCCCTTCTCATGGATGCTCACCAACTGCGGGAATGGTTTTATTCATCATTTATTTATTTATTTTATTGTTGTGTTTATTGGTTTATTGGTTGGTTTGTTAGGCGTGCCAGTCACCGGAGTGACGATTTATTATGCGCTCGATCTGACTCAATCAGTTGATTGTGAAGTCCGAGTCGGGACATGAAATCCGTCATACCATAAAGGTTATGACGTTAATTACGCCCTTCCTAAGAAGGACAACCCTTGATTAAACGCCAAAATAGGGGGCCCCCTCGGGGCGGTTAAGAAAAAATGACTGGCACGTAGAAAGAAAAGAAAAAGCAGATATATCCAGAAAGAAAAGAAAGAAAGAGAGCCAGAGAAGAGAGAAAAAGTAGAGAAGAGAGCCCTAGGCCGATCGAAGGTGGGCAGCCGGGGAGGGAGAGGAGTCAATGCTCCGCCCTCCCCCTCCCCCCCATTTCTGTAGTTCATTTTCTTAATTTTGATGGTTTCTCCTTCTTCTTCCTCTGATGTGTGCTATAATGCTGTAGCCGGCTTCCCACCGATAGGATGATGTATCACTTTTGCTTTCTTCCTATGTATCTCTTCCGATGTATGGGTCGGGCGGAGTATCAGTGTCGAATGAATGAATATGACAGGTTGCAGTTGGCGCCTGCTGTTCGTTTCCCTGAAGCCTTGTTGCCATCCCCCCATGTTTTTCTGCCTTATCTTAAACTCTGTAGCATGCTATTCCCCTCCCCAGTTTGGTCAATAGTCTGCTGATTCGCCTGGTTTTCAAACGCTCTCTGTGCTTGTTCCAGAGCTAGGGACAGACCATCCCTTGGCCTCCGGGACAAAGTAGAGCTATACGATGACCGCAATTCATGAAATTCCGGAGTCTTAGGTGTTCACGTTCATTATCGAAGTCAAGCCTGGGCCAGAGGCAGCCATCTCTTGACTCCCAGGATGACAAAAGATAACATCCAAAAAAAAACTGTCCCCGGGGGACTTTACACAGCAATGGTGACGGAGGTTCTACACACTTGATCCTTCCCCAATTTCCTCTCCGTTCCTAGCCTTCCTCTAAAACCTAAGCTAGAACCAGTCGAAACTTGACGAATTGATTCACTTTGACCCCATAAAACTCATTTGTCTTAGCCTGATTCGTCAAGAAACCCTCTATCCTGGTCTGAACCATCAAGAAGCCCAAAATAGGGTGCCGTAGAATCCCAGAACCTCTCTCGGCACTATTACCCATCTCGGCCCCATGCACAGTAAAAGGGGTGAATAGTTCTCGGCGGGATCCTTCTGGGGCCGAGAACCCTGACCCCCTGGCCTCCTTGCCTGCGCCGAGAACCCTATCCCCCTAGCCACTCTACCTTCATGCCGAGAACTCCACTAATGCCAGCTTCCCGACGCCCCGAATAGGACCTTGTGAAGAACCCTTCCCGGCGCGGTGGTTTTCGCGCCGGGAACCTATACGCCCATTAAAGCTGTGCCGAGAAGCCGGGAACCTATACGCCCATTAAAGCTGTGCCGAGAAGCTGCCTTGCCATGCAACTGAATCCCCGGCACCTGGATCAAACTCATACAGGGATACCCGTGAGTCACCAGACCTGTCCTGGGGATAAATTTAAAGGGAGTCAGACTCCCTTATGTTCCACTGTTCCGCGTCGGATTTATGAGCAATCCCTTCAGCTCAGGTGGGCTCTGCCACTGCATGAGTGCCACCGGCTTCTATAAGGGAAGAATCGAACATTGCCCCCAGGGCATACATATGCAATTCGGGAGGTTCGGCCTCTCTTTCTCTCGGCTTTCATCCCGGCATTCCGTGGGTGATAGCCTATTCTCTCCTAGGCACAACCTAGATTATGGGGAGATGCTGCCGAAATGTCGATCGATGTTTTAACCCCCGATAAGCCCCTGGAAATGCACATCATACACCTCCCGTCCGGCTCGATCTATCGGGGGATACAAATACTTCAAGGATCTCGGCCGGATGAGAAACGTGAGCGGGGACATGTCTCCGATGATTGCCCATGCCCCGTCCCGCCATTGCGTGGACGATGTCCTATTTCTACCCGGCATGACCCACACAAGAGGAGGTCATGTTGATTTAATAAGTCTGTCATCTACCCAATTACATTCTTAGAATAACAAGAGCTTCAATATTATGCACTGTCATTTTTTTCTTAACCGCCCCGAGGGGGCCCCCTATTTTGGTGTTTAATCAAGGGTTGTCCTTCTTAGGAAGGGCGTAATTAACGTCATAACCTTTATGGTATGACGGACTTCCGGTCCCGACTCAGACTTCACAATCAACTGATTGAGTCAGATCGAGCGCATAATAAATCGTCACTCTGGTGACTGGCACGCCTAACAAACCAATCAATAAACCAATAAACACAACAATAAAATAAATAAATAAATGATGAATAAAACCATTCCCACAAGATAGGGTTCTCGGCGCAGGCAAGGAGGCCAGGGGGTCAGGGTTCTCGGCGCCAGAAGGATCGCGCCGAGAACTATTCACCCCTTTTACTGTGCATGGGGCCGAGATGGGTAATAGTGCCGAGAGAGGTTCTGGGATTCTACGGCACCCTATTTTGGGCTTCTTGATGGTTCAGACCAGGATAGAGGGTTTCTTGACGAATCAGGCTAAGACAAATGAGTTTTATGGGGTCAAAGTGAATCAATTCGTCAAGTTTCGACTGGTTCTAGCTTAGGTTTCAGAGGAAGGCCAGGAACGGAGAGGAAATTGGGGAAGGATCAAGCGTGGAGAACCTCCGTCACCATTGCTGTGTAAAGTCCCCGGGGGACAGTTTTTTTTGGATGTGATCTTTTGTCATCCTGGGAGCCAAGAGATGGCTATCTTTGGCCCAGGCTTGACTTCGATAATGAACGTGAACACCTAAGACTCCGGAATTTCATGAATAACGGTCATCGTATAGCTCTACTTTGTCCCGGAGGCCAAGGGATGGTCTATCCCTGGCTCTGGAACAAGCACAGAGAGCGTTTGAAAACCAGGCGAATCAGTAGACTATTGACCAGAGAGCCCGATCTATTGCTGCGGGTCGTCGGATGTCCAACTCAGGGAAGACGATGCTGATTGGAGATATTCGGGCGAACCTCAATGGTTGCCCAAGGGAGGTCAAGCTAGATGTGATCGTCCCAATGTTACCTACCACCAATAGGTTCCGAGTACTGACTGCTAGGAGGGCCGACATGGAACATGGAGATAGAAGGCCACTGGCACCAAAGTCGCCCAGATTCAGGCAGATCTGGCGGCCGAAGAAAATCCAGAGCTGGGCCCCAGCTCAAGATGAAGAACAAATTGCTGATGCTGCTATTGCCTGCTTTAGGGCAGGGAGCAGAAGAGGAGAAAGAAAAGACGAAAGAGATGCTGTTGCTGTTCACCCCAGGGCTCGGGGTAGGAGAGATGAGAAAGAGAATGAAGGAAGAAATATGACTGCTACTCGCCCCAGGATGAGGGGCAGAAGATATGAGAAAAAAGAAGACCGCATGGTCACCCACCCCATGGCCGGGGGCAAAAGATGGGAAAGGGAGAACTATGCTGTTGCTGCCAACCGCCGCCAAGATGGGAGTAGAAGGTTCAGGGAGGAAGAGAAAATGATAATGAGTGAACCAGTCGCTGCTGCCATTTCAAGAAGACCGAGAGCATGTGCTAGACAGGCCGACATATTCAAATATTCCAAAGCTGAACATCTGACTGCTTAGGTGGCAAGACTGGCTTGTCAGCGGAAAGGTCAGGAAAGACTGATGCCCCGACCAGAGCTACAAAGACACAGCCAAGAGGAGATGAAACAAGTGGTTCAAGACTACTTTCACTACCTGGGGAATTCTTCCCTCGGGTAGCGAAGATTATCCCGTGCTTTAAGCACCATAGATGAAGAAGAAGAAGCCTTTCAAGAAGCAATGATCGGAGTCTCCTCCTCCGATTCCAATGATTATGAAGAAGGCCACAGAACCGGGTATGGGAGAGAAGACCTGCATGGGCAAGAAGCTGAAGAAAGAATATCGGTCTTTGACCGGCTCAAATACCCCGACCAGGTGAAAAGGAAAGTCTACAGGTAGAGGGAGAAGATGCATATCTTCGCCTGCAATATGGCCGGACTTGTCAAAGGGCAGGATATGTTACCGACTCAGCCAGATGAACTGCTCAGACTGGCAACCAGACCAGGCCCTGTCACGAGGAGAAGTTAGGCGGCCAAAGAAAAAATAAAGACTGATGATGAAGTCCGCAAGATCACCACTATGACAGTTAATGTGGTGACAGCAGAAGAGGAAGATAATCCCTTCGTCGATGACGTTGAAGGGACTTCAGAAGAGATACAGATCCCGTCAACCATGGATCCCATGATCCAGATGATGTTTAGAAGATATCAACAAGAGATCAATGCTCTCAGAAGACAGCTAAATGAGAGGCATGAAGCTACACCGGTCTCCAAGCAAGTCGAGCCTATGGGGCAGACCTCCAGCTCAACAGAAATTGTTATCCCAGCTAATCCTCTCCCGGCTGATAAGGGCAAAGCACCGAGCCAACCTATTCTACAACAAACAGCAGCTCAACCCTCTGTGTCTCAGACACAGCCCACCGTGCCCACCTTGTGCGCAACTGTGATGACAACTCCTTACAGTCAGCAACAAGCTCACTTCTTCCCGGAAAACATAGATGCAGCCATAGCCCACAAGCTGATGATTGAAAAGATTGTGGAAATGAAGCTATCTGAGAAGACTGGTGATGATGCTAGTACCTACGATGTGTACAACGTACCGTATCCTCCCCAGTATGCTGCTAAGAGACTACCGCCAGGCGTCAGTAAGCCACCGAAGTTTGAAAAATTTAATGGCCAGGGCTCTCCCAGGGAGCACATAGCTTACTATACCACCATTATGGGTGACCTAGCAGCTGATGAAGCTTATCTGCTTAAGTTCTTTGGCTCATCCCTCACCGGGATAGCCTTTGAGTGGTATTCAAGCCTGCCGGCTGGGTCAGTGGCCGATTGGCCTGATATGCAAAGAAAGTTCCGCGATAGATTTCACGTCACAGAAAGAGAAATTACAATAGCAGAACTATATGCAACCAGGCAAAAGCAAGATGAAACAGCACTTGACTACATCAAAGGGTGGAGGAACTTAGCTATGAGATGTAGAAGACCTCCTCATCAAGAAGATGCAGTGTTAAATATGTAAGTAGAGCCTCAGGAGAGAGGTACTGGAAAAGATGATTGGTGCAGATGTCAGAACATTTGACCGGCTGAACAATATAGTGGCGGAAGTCAAAAACTTCCTATCCAAGCGTCCGACGGCCAATGCTCCAACTGTGTCGAAAGGTAAATCTAATGATCGACGACCATCGCACTCTGAGGCTAACACCGTCGATTTCAAAACCTTCGAGCAACAGAAAGGGAAGAAGGGGGCAGATGAAGCTCCCCTGCCAGCAGACACAGCGGAAAGAAAAGATAAGGTCTCTCTGAGAAACAAAATGAGAAAGCCATACTCTTTCCCGAAAGATAAGACAGCCGCACTATTCAACTGGGCATACAAGTTCAACAAGGTAACATTGCCTGAGCCAAAGAGACCCGAGGACGCGGCAAAGAAAGGTGATCCACTGTTCTGTCCATATCACTGTGCGCTGGGGCACGCAATTGAAGATTGTTACGTCTTCAAAGATATTATGGAAGGCATGGTCAAAAAGGGCGAGCTACAGCTGGGAGATTACCAGGTGGAGCCACCTCGTCCACATGAGCCTCCGGCCTTGAGAATGGCCGCCAATATGATTTCAGTCTACCAGCAGCTGCCTAAGGGAGCCGTCGAAGAATGCACCAGGCATACTTATGAAGCTTGCTTCCTCACCCCGCTGAAGGGTCAACAAGGGTGGCAGATAAAGCCAATAAAGAATAGAAAGAAAACTCCCGCAACCAATACCAGTGGAGCAGTTATCCGCGGTGTCACACCAAGGCCCGAACCACCTTCAGTAAAGCCAGTATGGCACACAGCTGAAACAGGGCCAGTCATCCGGATCCCCACTCATAACCGGAGAAGACAAGTCCCCCTACCTGCACATAAGGAAGTAAGTCCTGGGGCCAGGCGTTTACAACAGTATATTAATGGGCTCGATGAATATGAACATAAAAAGCCCGGGCACCTGCTGGTGAAAGACTGTATACTCTGGGAACAGCTCGAAGAATTGAAAATTAAAGAGCAACCGGGGGCAGAACAGGGAAAAGATGAGGCTGAGCCTTTCTGGGGGCAAGAACCAAAGAAGCCAAATTCCCAGAAAAAGAAGAGATGGTCTAAATGCAAAAAGCGCTAAATGCCGCGCCGAGAGCCCCTCTTCTACCTTCACCATTTATGGCGAAAAAGGCGCGCCGAGAAGCGGCCTAAATCCCGCGCCGAGAAAGGTCGGGCCGAGAGCAAGGCGCGTCGAGAACTGCACAGTGGCCGCGCGGAGAAGCAGCCCAATCTTCGCGCCGAGAAGCCCATGAATATCATGCTGAGAAGCCTCCAAAGTGCTGAAAAGAAAAGAAAACTTATCAGAAAAGAACACAGAAATAAAAAAGTATATGTGCATAATATTGCTGCAATAAGTTGATTAAGTCGAAGGACTAGATTGAAGAGAAATGGAGGAAGATACCCTCGAATGCTAAAAAGGCACCTGCGGACCCCGTGCCGCTTGCTCTGCGCTTACGCCATCCGCAGGCGGGGGGCATTTGTTGACATCTGGAAAATGAGCGAGGGTGGAAACAGAACTGAAAGAAGGAATCAAACCAGCAACAAAAGATTACTGATGAAACTCGTCAACCATCTGCCCGGCTGAAGCCTTTTCCAGCCAAGCTGATGTCCGGTGTCGTCGTCAGCCAGACGGCAACACTGATGAAGTAGCAGTCAACTGACTGATGAGACCTCCTACCATACTTTAATAAGAGCTGTATTACTACCTCGTCCGGAAGTCTACAGGCAACATGTCGGACTAAGTCAAATGTCGACTTGTTGACGGATGAGATATGAGCAAAGACAAAGATGAAGCAAGAACCAGCAAATGAAGATTATGAAAACCTCTGCAAAGTCAGAACAGAAGAAGAGCCGTCTCCATGGGCTATATACCCGGCTGAAGTCCTCCTAGGCTAAAGCTAATATCCGGTTTTATAATCGTGTGGGTGGCAATACTGATGAAATGATGTCCTGTTTTGTTATCGTTCAAGTGACGACACCGATAAAATCCCAGTCCACTGACTGATGAAGGTCTCCATGATCCTATTAAGACCTGGGTCCACCAACAAAAGGCCTGCTGCGGTTCTAATATATTCAGAGAGCCGATAAGTCCATAAGAGGTCTAAAGAAGGCCTAAGTGGGCCTATGAAATGGGCTCACGAAAGCGGCGCCGGGATACTCTACGGATGCTACCTCGCGCACCGGGAGCTACTTGACTGAGACGCGCCGTGAAGATGAAAAGGCACGCCGACTTCCATCTGCCGAGAAGTTAGGAGGGGCTGGGTCTATATAAACCCACTCCCTCGAAGAGAAAAGGAAGAGGATGAAAAAAAAGAGAACCTCATCAAGGATGGGAAAAAGGAAGAAGAAAGGGAGCAGGGTTTTTGGCGAGCGGAAATCTACCTCCTCCAGAAAGAAAAGAAAGAAAGAGAGCCAGAGAAGAGAGAAAAAGCAGAGAAGAGAGCCCGAGGCCGATCGAAGGTGGGCAGTCGGGGAGGGAGAGGAGTCAATGCTCCGCCCTCCCCCCCCATTTCTGTAGTTCATTTTCTTAATTTCGATGGTTTCTCCTTCTTCTTCCTCTGATGTGTGCTATAATGCTGTAACCGGCTTCGTGCCGATAGGATGATGTATCGCTTTTGATTTCTTCCTATGTATCTCTTCCGATGTATGGGTCGGGCGGAGTATCAGTGTTGAATGAATAAATATGACAGGCTGTAGTTTGCGCCTGCTGTTCGTTTCCCTGAAGCCTTGTTGCCATCCCCCCATGTTTTTCTGCCTTATCTTAAACTCTGTAGCATGCTATTCCCCTCCCCAGTTTGGTCAATAGTCTACTGATTCGCCTGGTTTTCAAACGCTCTCTGTGCTTGTTCCAGAGCCAGGGATAGACCATCCCTTGGCCTCCGGGACAAAGTAGAGCTATACGATGACCGTTATTCATGAAATTCCGGAGTCTTAGGTGTTCACGTTCATTATCGAAGTCAAGCCTGGGCCAAAGATAGCCATCTCTTGGCTCCCAGGATGACAAAAGATCACATCCAAAAAAAACTGTCCCCCGGGGACTTTACACAGCAATGGTGACGGAGGTTCTCCACGCTTGATCCTTCCCCAATTTCCTCTCCGTTCCTGGCCTTCCTCTGAAACCTAAGCTAGAACCAGTCGAAACTTGACGAATTGATTCACTTTGACCCCATAAAACTCATTTGTCTTAGCCTGATTCGTCAAGAAACCCTCTATCCTGGTCTGAACCATCAAGAAGCCCAAAATAGGGTGCCGTAGAATCCCAGAACCTCTCTCGGCACTATTACCCATCTCGGCCCCATGCACAGTAAAAGGGGTGAATAGTTCTCGGCGCGATCCTTCTGGCGCCGAGAACCCTGACCCCCTGGCCTCCTTGCCTGCGCCGAGAACCCTATATTGTGGGAATGGTTTTATTCATCATTTATTTATTTATTTTATTGTTGTGTTTATTGGTTTATTGATTGGTTTGTTAGGCGTGCCAGTCACCAGAGTGACGATTTATTATGCGCTCGATCTGACTCAATCAGTTGATTGTGAAGTCTGAGTCGGGACCGGAAGTCCGTCATACCATAAAGGTTATGACGTTAATTACGCCCTTCCTAAGAAGGACAACCCTTGATTAAACACCAAAATAGGGGGCCCCCTCGGGGCGGTTAAGAAAAAAATGACAGTGCATAATATTGAAGCTCTTGTTATTCTAAGAATGTAATTGGGTAGATGACAGACTTATTAAATCAACATGACCTCCTCTTGTGTGGGTCATGCCTGTTAGAAATAGGACACCGTCCACGCAATGGCAGGACGGGGCCTGGGCAATCATCGGAGACATGTCCCCGCTCACGTTTCTCATCCGGCCGAGAGCCTTGAAGTATTTGTATCCCCCGATAGATCGAGCCGGACGGGAGGTGTATGATGTGCATTCCCCGGGGTTTATCGTGGTTAAAACATCGATCGACATTTCGGCAGCATCTCCCCATAATCTGGGTTGTGCCCAGGAGAGAATAGGCTATTACCCACGGAATGCCGGGATGAAAGTCGAGAGAAAGAGAGGCCGAACCTCCCGAATTGCATATGTATGCCCTGGGGGCAATGTTCGATTCTTCCCTTATAGAAGCCGGTGGCACTCATGCAGTGGCAGAGCCCACCTGAGCTGAAGGGATTGCTCATAAATCCGACGCGGAACAGTGGAACATAAGGGAGTCTGACTCCCTTTAAATTTATCCCCAGGACAGGTCTGGTGACTCACTGGTATCCCTGTGTGAGTTTGATCCAGGTGCCAGGGATTCAGTTGGATGGCAGGGTAGCTTCTCGGCACAGCTTAAATGGGCGTATAGGTTCCCGGCGCGAAAACCACCGCGCCGGGAAGGGTTCTTCACAAGGTCCTATTCGGGGTGCCGGGAAGCTGGCATTAGTTGAGTTCTCGGCGTGAAGGTAGAGTGGCTAGGGGGATAGGGTTCTCGGCCCAGGCAAGGAAGCCGGGGGGTCAGGGTTCTCGGCGCCAGAAGGATCGTGCCGAGAACAATTCACCCCTTTTACTGTGCATGGGGCCGAGATGGGTAATAGTGCCGAGAGAGGTTCTGGGATTCTACGGCACCCTGTTTTGGGCTTCTTGATGGTTCAGACCAGGATAGAGGGTTTCTTGACGAATCAGGCTAAGACAAATGATTTTTATGGGGTCAAAGTGAATCAATTCGTCAAGTTTCGACTGGTTCTAGCTTAGGTTTCAGAGGAAGGCCAGGAACGGAGAGGAAATTGGGGAAGGATCAAGCGTGGAGAACCTCCGTCACCATTGCTGTGTAAAGTCCCCAGGGGATAGTTTTTTTTGGATGTTATCTTTTGTCATCCTGGGAGCCAAGAGATGGTTGTCTCTGGCCCAGGCTTGACTTCGATAATGAACATGAACACCTAAGACTCTGAAATTTCATGAATAGCGGTCATCGTATAGCTCTACTTTGTCCCGGAGGCCAAGGGATGGTCTGTCCCTGGCTCTGGAACAAGCACAGAGAGCGTTTGAAAACCAGGCGAATCAGTAGACTATTGACCAAACTGGGAGGGGAATAGCATGCTACAGAGTTTAAGATAAGGTAGAAAAACATGGGGGGATGGCAACAAGGCTTCAGGGAAACGAACAGCAGGCGTAAACTGCAACCTGTCATATTTGTTCATTCGACACTGATACTCCGCCCGACCCATACATCGGAAGAGATACATAGGAAGAAAGCAAAAGCGATACATCATCCTATCGGCGCGAAGCCGGTTACAGCATTATAGCACACATCAGAGGAAGAAGAAGGAGAAACCATCGAAATTAAGAAAATGAACTACAGAAATGGGGGGGGGAGGGCGGAGCATTGACTCCTCTCCCTCCCCGGCTGCCCACCTTCGATCGGCCTCGGGCTCTCTTGTCTGCTTTTTCTCTCTTCTCTGGCTCTCTTTCTTTCTTTTCTTTCTGGAGGAGGTAGATTTCCGCTCGCCAAAAACCCTGCTCCCTTTCTTCTTCCTTTTTTCCCTTCCTTGATGAGGTTCTCTTTTTTTTCATCCTCTTCCTTTTCTCTTCGAGGGAGTGGGTTTATATAGACCCAGCCCCTCCTAACTTCTCGGCAGATGGAAGTCGGCGTGCCTTTTCATCTTCACGGCGCGTCTCAGTCAAGTTGCTCCCGGTGCGCGAGGTAGCATCCGTAGAGTATCCCGGCGCCGCTTTCGTGAGCCCATTTCATAGGCCCACTTAGGCCTTCTTAAGACCTCTTGTGGACTTATCGGCTCTCTGAATATATTAGAATCGCAGCAAGCCTTTTGTTGGTGGACCCAGGTCTTAATAGGATCATGGAGACCTTCATCAGTCAGTGGACTGGGATTTTATCGGTGTCGTCACTTGAACGATGACAAAACATGACATCATTTCATCAGTATTGCCACCCACACGATGACAAAACCGGATATCAGCTTTAGCCTGGGAGGACTTCAGCCGGGTATATAGCCCATGGAGACGGCTCTTCTTCTCTTTTGACTTTGCAGAGGTTTTCATAATCTTCATTTGCTGGTTCTTGCTTCATCTTTGTCTTTGCTCATATCTCATCCGTCAACAAGTCGACATTTGACTTAGTCCGACATGTTGCCTGTAGACTTCCGGACGAGGCAGTAATACAGCTCTTATTAAAGTATGGTAGGAGGTCTCATCAGTCAGTTGACTGCTACTTCATTAGTGCTGCCGTCTGGCTGACGACGACACCGGACATCAGCTTGGCTGGAAAAGGCTTCAGCCGGGCAGATGGTTGACGAGTTTCATCAGTAATCTTTCGTTGCTGGTTTGATTCCTTCTTTCAGTTCTGTTTCCACCCTCGCTCATTTTCCAGGTGTCAACAAATGCCCCCCGCCTGTGGACGGCGTAAGCGCAGAGCAAGCGGCACGGGGTCCGCAGGTGCCTTTTTAGCATTCGAGGGTATCTTCCTCCATTTCTCTTCAATCTAGTCCTTCGACTTAATCAACTTATTGCAGCAATATTATGCACATATACTTTTTTATTTCTGTGTTCTTTTCTGATAAGTTTTCTTTTCTTTTCAACACTTTGGAGTCTTCTCAGCATGATATTCATGAGCTTCTCGGCGCGAAGATTGGGCTGCTTCTCGGTGCGGCCACTGTGTAGTTCTCGGCGCGCCCTGCTCTCGGCCCGACCTTTCTCGGCGTGGGGTTTAGGCCGCTTCTCGGCGTGCCTTTTTCACTAGAAGGGGGAGGGTTCTCGGCGTGCTAAATTCCACGCCGAGAGCCCCTCTTCTACCTTCACCATTTATGGCGCCGGGAGGTCTTTTCTTCTCATTTTCATCGGAGCTTCCTCTCTCTTCAATCTCTTCTCATCGGCGCGAGCTTCTCCCTCTCTCGGCCGTTCCATTTTCTTCCCGTCTGTGTATACCTTGCACGGCGGGATATTGTTTTGGGATTGAATCCCTTTTTATCTCCGGGATCACTCCCTCTTGGTGGGTGACTCCCTATCTCTCTTGGGCATACCCTAGATAAGAGGAGATGCTGCCGAAATTTATCAAAAATTGTTTACCTCATCATTTTATGCCCATTCATCTTCCAGATGCTTATCTTCTCATCTTTCCCTGATTGCAGGTGCTGACATGGCTTCCGACTCTTCTGCTGCGGCTTCCATGACTGTGGGAGTGAGTTCATCAGCTCAGCCGGATATATCTCGCGCCTCGGTCAACTGGATGAACGTGAACAGTCTGAGCTTTGGCTATAATCAGATTGCTACTATTGACGAGTCCTCTGATTCTGAGACTGACACAGTGCCGACTTCTGGGGTCTATTCTTCCATAGAAGGTATTGATTTCAGAAGAGCTGCTGACTACCGTCCAGACCTGCCGAAGGATCGTCATCTATTGCCATTTATCCAGTCCTTCACCATAGGCGGAATGAGAGATCTTCTGCTTGCTCGGTCTGTGGAAGCGGCAATACTTAGTGACAGAGACAGCATGAAGGGCTCTGTTTATCGTGCCCGGGCTACATATCTTCCAGGCGAGCAGCGGGACTGGAATGCCATGCTGGGTATTTCTGAATTAGAGCCGGAGAAGAAAATGTTGATCCGGGCTCCAGAGTTCACCCCGACGAGGTGGGACCATGCAGCCGGTCGCGTCCACAGGGAAAAGACCAACTTCGGACTTTTTCTAGCACCTGTGAAGTGGGGTTACAGGGACGAGCCATTTATTCTGAACTGTCTGGCCGTTCAATTTAAATATCAGCTAGCTGCCGGCTGGTTTGGAGATGCTAAAGTGACAGATGCTCATCTTTTCAGGGTAGGGGCAGTGGAATTCACAGAATTTGTCCTGAAGGAGTATGCCCCTTTACTGATTAGAGCTGGGCTCTACCATAGTGTATTCGCCTCCAGATTCCGCTATCCCATCTCTCGGGGACTATGTTGTGGCATGTTTGAAGTATTCTGCCCACAGTTTAACACATTCTACACAGTAGAGGGCAAAACATCTCTCGACCTCTGGAGTCTTTCGCAGCTCTCAGGTCTGCCTATTGATGGGGAGCCATACGAGGAGGTTTGCCTGGATGACTCTTTAAAGGACGCCTCCGATGGAGAGGGCCGATATTCTTTCGGCTATGCATACCGGTATTTAATGAAAGCTTATCGTACCATTTGTCTGGCTTACAGCCGGGGATCCTCCAAAGGCTATCAACCACGGGAAAAGAGCAGCAGGTTGAGAGTCCGTGTAGGACAATGGATACAATACTTCTTCGGGGGTCCCTTGAAGTATGCGGACTTCCCTTCTGTGGGATCGACTTCTAGCAAGCAAATCAGGGCCCCTCGTTACAAATCAGCACTGCCAGCTTCACTGCGCCGAGCAGGTGCAGACGGCCCGAACCCAGCAGGGGTTGACCCTATCACTCACTGTGCAGCTTATCTGACTTTCTGGCTGTGCACCTTCGCTCTTCCTCAAGGGGACGAGACGACTATCAGGCCGGAGGCTATATATCCGGCCTGTCAGATGGCCTGGGGGATGATGCTGTCTCTGTGCCCAGTGGCTTTGTGCTTAATTTACAAATCATTGGGGGATTTGCATAGACATCGGGTTCCCCGCTCCTTAAGGACTGTGGGTCCGTTTCATTTTTTTAATGCCTGGGTCTGCAGTATTTTCCCCGAGCTGGCCCCGAGGACTTTACAGTCGGACACATTGCTTCCTCGGATGATCGAATTCGCTAGCGCCGAACCTGGTCCTTTCTCAGAGCAGCTGTTTAAGATAAGGGGCAGGTTGATAAAAGTGCCTGTAGACGCTCCTGGCAGCATTCATTTTTGGAGCTTGGCAGCAGGTTCGGCTCCTTTAGTGGACCCTCAGAGGGAATGCAAAATGGAGGAGGTAGAAACTTATGTCCATCCTATTTCGGGGGTCAACGCCACCCGGCCCATATTAGAACCAGAACTGGTCAGGTGGGCTATGGCTATTCGGCCCAGTGCATTGGTCTTCAGGAAGGGAGGCTTGCTCATTTTGGAGCCCTATTATCCATTCCGTTTCAGCAGAAACTTTGGCTATGATCAGCATATTCCTCCATCGGTTGCTCAGTTTCCTTTGGACAGCCGTGCCAAGCACGGGTCCACCATCGCCAGTGACGGTCGAACATGGTGGGATTTCTTTCATCGCCGAGAGGGCGTAACTTTCAGGGTTCCGACCGTTTCTAATCGTATACCCCGTGTCACATCAGACTATATTAAGTGGTGGAATACACGCACCAACTTTTATAAAGATGGCAGAGGTGCCTTTTGGGATGTGGCCGAGCGCGCTTTCTTAAAGTGGCAATCAGGGCCTGTGTTTGAAATTGACGAGGTCCATCTGAAAAGGCTCTATTCACAGCACCAGAAGGAGGCGGAAACATATATTGCCACGCGTCGGTCTTTGAAAGAGGGAGGTTCTGAAATACCCACTCCTGTCTTCTCTGAGATTAATGAAGACGCTTTTACAAAGGATCTGAGGCAGTTGGGCCATATAGGGGGTGTTCATTTGGATGTACAATATCCATTCCCCCCGGAGGAACCTCTCCCGACAGCAACTGCTTGGAGGGGTCCGGTGGACAGGTTTCACCCTTATAGGACGTTTGTGCGGAGGGAAGACCGCACCCAGACATATTATCAGCACACTTCTTGGCTTTTTGTATTGCTAAATGTTCACGGGCTATCAGTGGAGAACCCAATAACTGGCATTCTGAATAAACCACTTTTTGTTTCTTTTCATTATGTCGATGGCTGGTGTATGGATTATCTCGGCCTGTTTCATTGCCTCGACTTCCACGGACATAAAGACTTGGCTGCCTTGACAGAGAAGTGCCAGACCATTGGTGACATATGCTGGCTCGTGAAGGAGGCTGCTTCCCAATCGAAGGAGGTGGCTTATCTGTATTAGCCGCTTTCCACATTTTATGATGGCCCAGCAGGTATGACCCTTCCTGTGCGCTCATGGCATCTTTCTTTTATTGTTATGTTCTGCATCTGTTGACTATGACTGCCTTTCTTGTGTCTTGCACAGATAGACCGGACATAAAGCGGTAGGGACTTTACAGGAAGAGTATTGCTCAAGCTGAGAAGCTTGCTTACTTTAAATTTCCTGCAGCGGCACCTACGACCACTCCCTTACCTCCGGGCAAGAAGAGGAAGCCTTCTGTGGTGAAAGCTGCAGTTGCCAAGGCCAAGAGGGCCAAGGTTGCTCGGGTCCAGCAGTCAGCTCCGGTTGTGACGGATGCCGGAACCCCTCTTCCAGACATCCCCTCTTTTGACGAGTTCAGGTCTCAAAGGGAGGCCGCTCAGGAACCTGCCGAGAGTGGCGGTAATAGCTTGTAGATGCAATCTTCATTGTCTTCTTGACTGATCTTTTAAGGAGTTCTTCGAGGCTGAGCTTCTCTTTATCTGATACAGCCCAGGAGCAGGTTTCAATGCCTGTGGAAAGGGACACGAGGCTACCTTCTCCTACCCCGGCTGGTGAGGAGGAGGGTAAATGTGCTTTCTCATCTTTTTCTTTATACTTCCATTGTTTGTTTTTTTTTTTTTTGTATCCCTCAGAGGTTCTCTTTTGCTGAAGTGGCAGTCGGGGAGCAGACTGAGGCCATGATAGCAGCGGGAGAGTCACCTCAACCGCAGGAGGGTCACAGGACTCAAACAAAACGGAGCCCTATTCCGGCCAGACGCATAATCACCTGGTCCCCATCCCGGCATGCTCTAGAGGCGACCCCGCAGCATATAGCTAGTGTGGAGATATCCTCGGGCAGCTCTAAGACCGTCCCTGATAATGAGGAGGAAGTGACTTTCAGCGACAGTGAGGAGGAAGTTCTAAAATCAGAAGCCTTGCCCGTATTTGCAAAAGGCCTTCCGCCTTTACAGCCTCCTAAGCTGCTGATGCTATCTTCTGAGGAGGAATTGCAAGAGGAGTTTGCCGGGCTCGACACCGAGGTTGACATAACCCCTCCGTTTGCTGCTTCAACTACGGAGCTTTCTCCCCTTTTGTCTCATTTCGAGGGTATAGACCCCACTTTAAAGGTAAGCTTCTCTTTTTTGTTTGTTGTTCTATTTATTTTCTTTCATTCATTGCTGAAGGTCATTCTACTTTGTCCTCAGGACCCTATCATCATCCGCTCAGACGCGACCGCAGTTTCTATGGCCATTTCATCCGCAGACTTGGCCATTATCCCTGCTTTACCTTTAACTTGCATGGGAATTTCTGAGGTTATCCGCCCTGTGCTAGTAAGGATACAATCTTCAACTGACTTAGCATCATTGGACTTGGGGGCCTCAGGAGAAAGTTCCGTCCCTGTCAGGGCCTCAGATTTTAGAGCCGAAGTGGACCCAGCCAGGAGCTCGACTTTTATACCGGCAGCAGTAATGTCCATTACGCCCGAGTCAGCAGTCCCTGCCATAGTGGCTATAGAGACTGGATTTCTGCCTCCACAGACTAGGGCGCCTTCGTCCCCATTACCAGAAAGAGCAGTTGAAGATGAAGCCCCCACTCAGGAGACCCATGAAGAGATAGCTCCATCATTTATTGATTCTCCTCCTGCGGGTGTTCAAGCCATAACTCATGAGGCAGTGGTAGCGGAGGAGTCTTCGGCTCGGCAGGAGAGTATAGAGAGGGACCAGCCAGCTCTCCCAGCAGATTTGCCGTCTTCGTCCTCCCGGCCGGCTATTGCGCTGTGGGCAGACATTGATAGTGAAGTGACCTTTGAAGTGATCCCCTCCGCTTCTTTCGGCTTCGCATCGTCTGAGAGCTTGACACATTTGCAGCTGAAGGAAATTGCTGATCGCTTCACTGCCGGCCTGCAGGCCATGGGCTGCCCTTTGGACATATGGGTTCAGCGTGTTCTGCTTCTACTGAAATTCATGCATCGGAGGGATTTCCTAGCACGGACTATGACCGACAAGCTGACGGCATTGAAGTTGCAGAGGTCAGAGTGTAAATCTGAGCTGGAGAAGCTGACGCTTGCCCTTGAGGAACGCCAGGCTGAGCTACAGAGTGTTGTTTAGCGGGAGGAAGCTGTCCAGGACTGGATAGCCATTCTGGAAGCGGAACTCGCTAGACATCGAGCCGAGCTGCAACAATTATCCTCTATTCGGTCACAGTCCACCGAGGAGGTGGCCTTGTTGGAGGGATGGGTGATGTCTCTCCAGGGTATGTCCGTGAAGCTTCAGGAAGAGGAGGTGCGCCTTCACGAGCTAAGAGCCGCTCCCGATGTGGGTCTTTTGGCATTTCAAGATATCTTCCGGCGGCCTTGAATTATCTCTTCTTTGTTTTCTTCTGCCCTCTTTTGTGATACAGTGTCCCCTCGGGGCTCTTTGTGTACTCCTCTTTTAATGAAAAGGAATCTTCGGCTTCATGTGTATCCATCGTCTTTTCTATGTGGTTTCATCACTTTGTGAAGTGGGGTAGTGGTTCTAGCAGTCCCTCTTGTAAATGGCCCGTACCTGGCAGGAGAGCGTCCATTCCTTCATAGAAAGGATGGGGAACTCGCTCCACCGCGTGACGGCATCCGGGGGGCGTGCTTAAACCGAATTCTGTTGGTAGTAGCAAACGTCTTCTTTGGCCATATGTGTCGCTAGGGAGACTGTTTGCGGGAATGTGAATGAAAAGGCCTAGAGCATCATCCGGAACGGGCGAATGGTCCATCCCGGGTAGGTTTCAAAGCCAGTCGGGGCAGTGTGCCAATCGGCCGGTGCATGATTTCATCATCAATATTGGGCTCATATTGATGCAACGAAGTTTTATAGGTTTCATCAGAATAGACATAAGGTCTAGACTGGCTAGGGTTACCTCAGGTAGGACTTTGAGGGTCCATGGTTTTCATTAGGATAGATGTAAGGTCTGAACCAGATGGGGTTTCATCATTGATCGGGCGGGGTGCCAGTCGATCAATAGCTGGTTTCATCATCGACATTGGGTTTATATCGATGCAAAGAAGTTTCATAGGTTTCATCAGAATAGACATAAGGTCTAGACTGGATAGGGTTTTATCATTGATCGGGCGGGGTGCCAGTCGATCAATAGCTGGTTTCATCATCGACATTGGGTTTATATCGATGCAAAGAAGTTTCATAGGTTTCATCAGAATAGACGTAAGGTCTAGACTGGATAGGGTTTTATCATTGATCGGGCGGGGTGACAGTCGATCAATAGTTGGTTTCATCATCGACGCAAAGAAGTTTTATAGGTTTCATCAGAATAGACGTAAGGTCTAGCCTAGATAGGGTTTGATCGCATGTGGGACTTTGCTAAGCAATACGTAGGTTTCATCAGGATAGACGTAGGGTCTATCCTGGTAGAGTTTCATTGCCGACCGGGCAAGGAGTCGATCGATCAAGAGAAGGTTTAAGAGTTTCATCAGGACAGACGTAAGGTCTGAGCTGGCCAAGCTTTATCAGAATGGTGATGGGTTTCATTGTCCGTGGGACATTTACAAGAGGGTATGCAGATTATATCAGGGTAAACGTAAGGTCTGTCCTGAAAAGGTTTCATCGTTGACCGGGCAAGGAGCCAAACGGTTAACGGAAGGCCTTATCAAGGGAAGGAAGTATGGAATTTCTCAGAATTACCACATTACTGGCCCAGGCGCCCCTTTCAGGTTTTCACCAGAGCTAGCCCCCTCTTGCTTTTGCCCATGTGCCCTTTCGGGTTTTCACGTGGCGGGGTACCCGATTTTGCCTACAGTGCCCTTTTGGGTTTTCACCACAGCTGGGTTTTAGGCATTCTTGCCCTTGTCCAGAATGCCTGAACAAGTCTGGCGGGGTATCTCTATTTTTAACCCCACTTTTCATATATATTTTTTTGTATTCTTTCTCTTTTCCTTTGTCATCGTCTTTCCTAGAACTAGAACTTTCATTCTATGGACCATGGGGCCATGTGTTTATTGTGGATACATGATCATTGATGTGGGTGTCAACATTAATGCAAAGGGAAATAGGGTTTCATGATCTATCCAGATGAAAGGTCCGAATTGATTTAGAGGATATAGATAGCAGCTCGGGCACGAAGCCATTTGCTGGAAATGTGAGTTTCATCGTTAATGTAAGGTTTGACATTAACGCAAAGGAATAGAGTTTCATGATCTATCCAGACGAAGGGTCTGAATTGATTCAAATAGTTGTGTCGTGTTTATCAGAGCAGACGGAAGGTCTACCCTGGATGGGTTTTAGCATCGATCAGGCAGTCTGCCAACCGATCAATAGCAGATTTCATCATTGGTATTGGGCTCATACCAATGCAAAGGTTTCATATGTTTCATCGGGATAGACGTAGGGTCTAAATCGGACAGGTTTCATCACTGATCGGGTAGTGCGCCAATCGATCAACAGCAGGTTTCATCATCGGTACCGGGTTCATACCAATGCAAGGATTTCATATGTTTCATCGGGATAGACGTAAGGTCTAAACCGGAGATGCTTTATCGTTGATCGGGCAGGGTCCAATCGATCAACAACAGGCTTCATCATCGGTACCGGGACGTGTGGTAGGTTTCATCAGAATAGATGTAAGATCTAGACTGGATGGGATTCATCGTGGTGGATCTTAGACAAAGACAAGTGGAAGTGTTTCATCAGAACAGACGAAAGGTCTATTCCGAGGTGGCCCCCTCTTTTTTTCGTGTTGCTCTCTGAGCAGGTGCCATTCATCGATGTGGGGTGAACATCAATGCAAAGGAGAGTAGGGCTTCATCACGCAATTCAAACGGAAGGTCTGAACCGAAGCAGGTGGATGGCGGCTTAGGCATGAAGCTGTTGCCAGGAATGTAGACTAGCTTAACAGGGACGAAGAGTCTAGGTTAAAGAAATAGACCGGCCTATCTTGTCGATGATGACAAAGGCCGAGGAATTGTTAGGCAGGATTTCTAGTGGGACTTTATGATGATCGTCCTCCTCAGAGTTTTATCAGGAAGGGTGAAAAAGGGAACTTTAAATTACCACGTTATTGGCTTAAGCGCCCTTTCGGGTTTTCGCCGGAGCCAGCCCCCTCTTACTTTTGCCCACGCGCCCTTTCAGGTTTTCACGTGGCGGGGTACCCGATTTTGCCTGCAGTGCCTTTTCGGGTTTTCACCACAGCTGGGTTTTGGGCCATTTTTGCACTTGTTCCTAATATAGGATCAAGTCTGGCGGGGTATCTTTATTTTTAACCCCATTTTTACTTTCTTTTATTCTCTTTTTTTTAAAGGGTGACAGGTCGGAATGCCACTAGATCAAGAAGAGGGTAGTTCGGCCAAGGCGGAGTGCCGCTAGACCAAGAAAAGGGTAGTTCGGCTAGGGCATAGTGCCACTAGGCCAAGAAAGGGTAGCTCGGCTAGGGCGGGGTGCCACTAAACCAAGAAAATGGTAGCTCGACTAGGGCGGAGTGCCACTAGACTAAGAAAGGGGTAGCTCGGCTAGGGCGGAGTGCCACTAGACCAAGAAAAGGGTAGCTCGGCTAGGGCGGAGTGCCACTAAACCAAGAAAGGGTAGCTCGGCTAGGGCGGAGTGCCGCTAGACCAAGAAAAAGGGTAGCTCGGCTAGGGCGGAGTGCCGCTAGACCAAGAAAATGGTAGCTCGGCTAGGGCGGAGTGCCACTAGACCAAGAAAGGGGTAGCTCAGCTAGGGCGGAGTGCCACTAAACCAAGAAAGGATAGCTCGGCTAGGGCGGAGTGCCACTAGACCAAGAAAAGGGTAGCTCGGCTAGGGCGGGGTGCCACTAGACCAAGAAAAGGGTAGCTCGGCTAGGGCGGAGTGCCGCTAGACCAAGAAAAAGGGTAGCTCGGCTAGGGCGGAGTGCCACTAGACCAAGAAAAGGGTAGCTCGGCTAGGGCGGAGTGCCACTAAACCAAGAAAAGGGTAGCTCGGATAGGGCGGAGTGCCGCTAGACCAAGAAAAAGGGTAGCTCGACTAGGGCGGAGTGTCACTAGATCAAGAAAAGGGTAGCTCGGCTAGGGCGGAGTGCCGCTAGACCAAGAAAAAGGGTAGCTCGGCTAGGGCGGAGTGCCGCTAAACCAAGAAAAAGGGTAGTTCGGCTAGGGCGGAGTGCCGCTAGACCAAGAAAAAGGGTAGCTCGGCTAGGGCGGAGTGCCACTAGACAAAGAAAAGGGTAGCTCGGCTAGGGCGGAGTGACGCTAGACCAAGAAAAAGGGTAGCTCGGCTAGGGCGGAGTGCCGCTAAACTAAGAAAAAGGGTAGCTCGGCTAGGGTGGAGTGCCACTAGACCAAGAAAAGGGTAGCTCGGCTAGGGAGGAGTGCTGCTAGACCAAGAAAAAGGGTAGCTCGGCTAGGGCGGAGTGCCACTAGACCAAGAAAAAGGGTAGCTCGGCTAGGGCGGAGTGCCACTAGACCAAGAAAAGGGTAGCTCGGCTAGGGTGGAGTGCCGGTAGACCAAGAAAAAGGGTAGCTCGGCTAGGGCGGAGTGCCACTAGACCAAGAAAAAGGGTAGCTCGGCTAGGGCGGAGTGCCACTAGACCAAGAAAAGGGTAGCTCGACTAGGGCGGAGTGCCGCTAGACCAAGAAAAAGGGT
Source organism: Amorphophallus konjac (assembly GCA_022559845.1). Taxonomy (NCBI): domain Eukaryota; kingdom Viridiplantae; phylum Streptophyta; class Magnoliopsida; order Alismatales; family Araceae; genus Amorphophallus; species Amorphophallus konjac. The sequence goes on from CM040119.1 coordinate 89,202,844, forward strand.
AGCTCGGCTAGGGCGGAGTGCCACTAGACCAAGAAAAAGGGTAGCTCGGCTTGGGCGGAGTGCCGCTAGACCAAGAAAAGGGTAGCTCGGTTAGGGCGGAGTGCCACTAGACCAAGAAAGAGGTAGCTCGGCTAGGGCGGAGTGCCACTAGACCAAGAAAAGGGTAGTTTTGCCTGATCACTCGGGGAATGTCGGTTGTGCTGCATGATATAGCTTTAGATGTCTTCCGTTGAGTGGTGAGAATTGAATTTCCCCTCGATGGTTGACAACCACGTAGGCTCCTCCTTCGTAGACCCTCTGTATCACATAAGGACCTTCCCAGTTAGCATTCAGCTTCCCTTTTGGGTCCATGACTTCTCTTTTCTTGACCATGACGAGGTCACCTTTCTTGAATTCTCGTCCTCTTACGAGTTTGTGAAATGCATTAGCCATGCGGGCCTGATACATTTGGATATTCTTCTGAGCTTGGAGGCGTTTCTCTTCCAATTCAGCCAATTCTTCTAATCTTCTTTCTGCATTGGTCTGTTCGCCACGGGCCAGGCCATATTGGACTGCCACTCTGAGTGACGGGACTTCCAGCTCTAGCGGAACCACTGCCTCTGAGCCGTATACCAGTGAGTATGGTGAGCACCCTGTAGGTGTCTTGAAGACGGTGCGGTATGCCCACAGAGCTTCATACATTTTTTCTTCCTGTCCTTTTTATTGGAACTGACGACCTTGGCCAGCAGAGTGCACAGAGTCTTGTTAAAAGCTTCCGCTAACCTGTTTGCCTATGGATTGTAAGGGGTGGAAGTCCTCCACTCGATTTTATATTTCTCGGCAAGTCGATAGACCTTCTAGTTTCTGAAATGGCTACCATTATCAGATATTATTTGGCTGGGGATTCCGAACCGGAAGATAATATTCTGCTTGATGAATCTATCGACCAGCTCACCAGTCACTTCTCTTAATGCTACAGCCTCCGCCCATCGGGAGAAGTAATCTGTTATGGCCAGTATGTACTTATGTCCGGTCGAGGAAGTCGGCAGTGGCCCGACTACATCAGTTCCCCATTGTGCAAATGGCCAGCTGGGAACTGTAGGGTGCAGAGTCGTAGGAGGCCTTCTAGGCACAGTAGCATGCTCTTGACATTTTTGGCATGACTTTGCAAATTTACAGTAGTCTTCAAACATTGTGGGCAAATAGTAGCCCAGCTTCTTGATTTCTATCTTCATCTTGGGACCAGCCTGGTGGGCACCTGTTGTTCCGGCATGTACTTCTTTCATCGCCTGCCAAGCTTCCTCAGTGGATAGGCAGTGGAGCAGAATCTTCTTGCGTGCATCTGCCATTATTCGGAACAAAGTTCCATTCCTGAATTCATAAGAATCTTTGATTCTCAGAAGTTTCATCTTTTCTTCTCTTTTCTGCGGCAGCTGTTGGTGTAGAAACCACTGCAGCAGGTGCTGTCTCCAATCAGACGCCTGTACCGTGCTGATAGTAGCAACTTCATCTTCTTCGGGGCACCCTTCTAGCATACTGGGGACCTGCCGCCGGTTCATAACTACAATGTTCATTGTCTCATTTGGTGGGACTGCTAGTGAGCTGGCTAGCTTTGCCAGTGCATCAGCTTGGGCATTGTGCCTCTGGCTCACATGCTTGAGCTCAATATGATAGAATTTTGCGATAAGGCGCACAACTTTCTGGTGGTAGAAATTCAATTCTGGCTTCCGCACTTCGAACTCCCCTTGGATTTGTTTTATTATCAACATCGAATCCCCAAATACCTGAAGCATTTGGATACCCATGTTGAGGCTGATATGCAGACCGATTATCAGAGCTTCGTACTCAGCTTCATTATTGGTGCCGGGCTGGTTTATAGAACAGGAAGTATGCACGACCTCCCCTTCTGGCGACTTCAGCACAATACCGACCCCGGCCCGTATTCTGGTCTTTCCATTGGAGTCTATCTCTGTTCTAGACGCTCCGTCAAAGAATAGCTGCCACATAACTGGCCGAGCCTGGCAAGCTTCGAGTGTCTCATCATCGGGTAACTCAGTCCCTAGCATGTCATTTTCCGGCACAGGATGCTCTGCGAAGAAATCAGCCACGGCCTGTCCTTTTATTGCCCTCTGGGGTGTATAGGTAATATCAAATTCCATCAGGATCACGGCAGTACTGGCTGAGCCAATATGTATTTGAGCGGATCTGCTGCAGATATCAACCTGACTTCATGTGACAATATATAGTGTCGGAGCTTCTTGACAGCAAAGACTAGTGCCAAGCATGTCTTTTCTATGTAACTATAGCCTTCTTCAGTTCTAATCAGCCTCCTACTCAAGTAGTACAAGGCTTGCTCTTTGCCTCCTTCATTTATCTATGCCAGCATTGCCCCCAGGGAACAGTGTGTGGCCGCGACATACAGTATCAAGGGCCTGCCCTTAATTGGTGCCCCCAGCACTGGAGGGGTCTTGAGATATTCTTTCAGCTTCTCAAAGGCTTCCTGACATCCATCATCCCAGAGGAACGGTACATCTTTCATCATGAGCTTGTGAAAGGGGTGGCATCTTCCTGACAGATTCGATATAAATCGTCAGATATAGGCCAAACGCCCTTGCAGAGATCTTAGCTCGGGCAGACTCCTTGGTGGAGGGAGCTCCTGGATAGCCTTAATCTTGGATGGGTCAATTTCAATGCCCCTATGCCGGACAATAAACCCTAGGAACTTCCCGCTGGACACGCCAAAGGCGCATTTCATAGGATTCATCTTGAGTTCATATTTGCGCAGCCTCTGGAATACTATCCTCAGGTCCTGCAAATGGTCTTCTCTTCTGGTGGTTTTCACTACCAGATCATCAATGTAGCACTCTACTTTCTTGAAGAGCAAATCATCAAAGATCTTTGTCATAGCTCTTTGGTAGGTAGCGCTGGCATTCTTGAGGCCAAACGGCATCCTTTTGTAGTGGAATATCCCCTTCGGAGTGCGGAATGCAGTGTGCACTCTGTCTTCTTCAGCAATCCAGATTTGGTTGTATTCGGATGACCCATCCATGAATGACAGGGCTTCATGACCAGTAGTCGAATCAATCATCACTTCAGTGATTGGCACTGGGAAATCATCTTTCGGGCAAGCCTTATTAAGGTCCCGGAAATCAACACATATTCTGATCTGCCCATTCTTCTTCTTTACGGGCACTATATTGGCTAGCCATGTAGTATACTGATTTTCTTCAACAAAGCCTACATCAATCAGCTTGTCGACCTCTTTATTAACTTGATTTATCAACTCAGGGCGCATTCTCCTGGGCGGCTGCTTTACAGGGTTAGCCTCTGGGTTTATTGCTAACCGGTGCTGTGCCACATCAGAACTCAGTCCCGGCATTTCATCATATGTCCATGCAAAGCAGTCTCAGAATTCTTTCAAGAACTGTATATACTGTTCCCTGGCAGCTGGCTCTAGCAGTGCACTGAGGAATGTCGGCCTCGGCTCATCTGTCGTCCCTAGATTTATTTCCATGAGCTCATCAACGGTGGCCTGGCCACCATCTTCGACTTCGGGCGGGGCTTCTTGCAAGTCAATAAAGCCTCCCGGGATATAATCCTCTTCGATCTCATGATTTTTGGTTCCGTCATACTGGTCATCGGCGGATGTTGGCTCATCATATAAGGCTGATACTGTTGGATTCTGTTTGGTCTGCCCCGAGGGTGTGACCGGTTCAGCAGGAAACCCAAAGGTGGACTCCTCCGCCCCTAGAGGTTCTACTGGTGCAGGCCCCCCTGAGAGATCATCATTCTGTAGGGCCCAGACTTCTTCTAGAATGCGCTCAAACTCCAGGCATTCTCTTAGCTCGTTGGCTATTTGGTCTTCATCCGGGGTTCCCGTATCAAACTTTGCTTCAGCATGGAACAGATCCTGATGAGGGCATCACACCACATACCCTCTGGCTTGGCACTTCTCTCCCTCCCGGAGGCAGCTAGGGAGCAGCCCTTCTTCAGACGGAACATTGGTGCTTATCATCATATTACATTTTCCTATTTTCTTGAGTCATTTTGATGTATTTGCCTATGTTTTGAGTCATGTTACTAGGTTATCATGTTATTTACTTATGCTTGTATGTAGGCTAGTGGGCTAATGGGCTAGTAGGTCTTATTGGGCCATTTCTTTGGTCTGGCCCATGGGCGCCCCTCTCCCCACCCCTTGGTCTTCCGTCATTTGTCCATTTCATGAGGACTTCTTTGTAAATTGGGTTTTCCTATATATAGGACCCCAAACCCCCTCTTTTGAAGCTAATGAAGTATTGAATATTTGAGCATAAGTGCCCCCCCTCTCTCTCTCTAGCTCTCTCATTCTCTCTCTCTCTCTCTCTCTCTCTCTCTCTCTCTCTCTCCTCCCCACCCCAAATTCGAAATTCACTCTCTCTCCTCCCTATTCACCTCTAATTAAGACCCCTCCCCCTTCCCCATACCTCCCATTTAAGTCCCCTCCAACCCCTAGGTGGAATCCCTTTCTCCTAGGCACCTCTCCCTCTTCCAAGGCACCCCTTGGCATTCTCCATACACCCCCTCACTTCCCCAAGCACACCCTTCACCCCTCCCAAGCTAAAATTCGAATTTTCCTCCCTTTGGGGACTGCACCCCATTCATTCCCAGCCCCTTCACCTCCCTAGGTCGCAGCCCCCCCCAACCCCCTTCCCCATTGTTCTTCCATTAGCCTAGTTCCACCACTATCTCTTTCCCTTTGCTCAAGTCTGCAGGTGGCAGAGAAAGGGTCGACTTGCTGAAGAATCCACGGATTCATACGGCGTCGTCTGAAGGCGTACCATACCATTCTGGAAAGGTCGTCCAGTTATCTTTGCATGCGAGGTGATCTCGTCCCATTCTGAGTTCGGGGCTGTCCGAGAGAACCATTTTCCCCCGACTGCGCTGGGCTCCCTCTGCAGAGTTCCTGAACCTGATTTGAAGCTGTACCACGACAAACGGCGGAGGATTCAGACCGAGAGTTCTTCAACAAAGTTCTTCCACGTTCTATCCTCTTCCAGGATCAGAAAGAGGAATCGCATTCGGCATCCATAGGTCAGAGTTATGGTCTTTCTACCTCGACTGGGCGGGTCTGTCTCCCATAGGTGGCAGTGACCTACCTCCACTCATCGGCATCCCTCAGTCCGCCCCGACATCAGACGGCTTCCCCACCAGATTTCCCGCAAAGAGGGTTCATCCACGGTTCCAAAACTTCGACAGTTCGAGATTTGGTGTCCGGGAGCGGCCGGGACAACTTCTGCAAGTCACTGTTCGTGCCAGGTAGCTGTTACGGCCAGAAGCTGCCACCTTGTTCGAAGATCTACCCGGACCAGCCACTGGACGATTCAAGCCTCAAGTTATTCTAAGAATATCTTCCTCCACCTGTCCCCGTCCAGGAGCAAGAAGCAGAACCACATTCGGCATCCGAGAGTCAGAGTTCTGATTTTTCCCCTACAGTCGCGCGGGTCTGCCTCCTGTAGTCTGCAGCAACCAGTTCCCACTCGTCGGCGTCCCCCTGTCCACCCCGACCTCAGAAGGTGTTGTTGTCAGTTTTTGTGTGTAGAGGCTTTGTCCACGGTTCCAGCGACTCTGACGGTTCATGATTCGGCATCCAGGAACGACCGGGGCAACTTCTGCAAGTTGCAGACAGAAACAGGGAGCCACCCGCCCCAGAATCTGTTGCTCTACTCAGACCTCCACTGCATCCAGCGACGATGACAGAATAAATTGATATAAATCAGAGGCGTTTGGGTTCCTGTTACGAGAAGATCCCCCCTGGGCTCGCCATCGGAGAAATTCCTGACCGAGATCTACAGGGACTACACCGACTGCCTAGCAACATCCACAGCCAGCGGTCCAATTCGGAAGCGGTCCCTCCTCGTGGGCTACTAAGCTTATTTCTTCCTCTTGCCTGGCCGGCTTACCGCCCCTCCCTGCGGGAGGTAGTGTTTGTTGTAATCCATCAATTCCCATCCCCGAGATCACCCTCCTGCGTGAGGTGTAGTGAGTGTACACTTAAACAGGTTCGAAGCATCATCGGCGCAGTGTGCGGGGAACCCACACTTCCCCGCTCGCCCTCGTCTCTGACCGGGGTTGGTTTCCTCAAACCAACCAGGTGAGCCTCCTGCCCTTGCCTCCTTATACTTGTTTATTTAATATCCGCGAAACATATCGGCCGGTAGGAGAGCGAGTGCCCAATCCCGGCGCCACCTTTCAGTGTGGTCACCGTGGCTATAAGTGAGCGAGTGACCCCGTGCCCTTAAGGCATCCAGCCGCCCTTGTTTGTGGGCTTTCAAACCTTCGGGAGGGCTAACTAAAGTGGTGCTGGTCCTCTAACCAGTCAGGGGCTATCTCCATCACCTCGACTCGGCATCACCGGGTCACCACGGGACTCGTGTGCGCACGGTGCGTTGGTAGCTTTAACATAATCTCAGCGCCTTGTAATTGTGATTGCGAATTAGGTCAAAGGAATCAAAGTCTCCGCTGCATTTGGTGTCACATCAATTTGGTATCAGAGCAAGTTTTAGACTTGTCTCTACTAAGTCTTGTCCTAGGGCAATTGCATTCATCACCCGATCATCATGCATACCCCTCGTTGGTCACATGGTCCGATTGACCCCCTCCACATGGACTACATTGTAGATGAGGACCTTCATTTTGATGGAACTAATCCTCATGCCTATCTTAGGTGGGAGAATACCATGGAAAGGGACTTTGAAAGTACTTGGGTATATGGATCCGAGAGAGTCCGCAGGGCCAAGGCACGACTTCGGGGTCTATCCAAGAAAATGTGGGAACACAAAGAGAGATTCAGAAGGGTTTGGGGGCAAGAGCCCATCCACTCATGGGAAGAGATGAAGAGTGAGCTCAGGAAGATCTACGCTCCCCGACCGTCCCACTCCTACCGTGAGGACCATAACCCGAGGAGCACTCCCACTCCCCCTTTTCCTCCCAGTCAACCCAAGGCCTCCATTAGGACCCAAACCCCACCACCCAAAGGACCCCTAGATTCATTGGAAGAGATAAGGGTTGAGATCAGGAAGATCTTCACTTCCTTTAGGGCCCAAACTCCACCACCCCAAATGACTCCTATCCCGATCACCACCACCATTCAAACCAAATTGGCCACCACCCAACCCAACATTCCCCATCAAACCCACACCCCACAAGCTTCCACAAATCCTCATCCCACCCATTTCCAAAAGGAACTTACGGAGGTGACCGAAGACTATAAGGCTCCCCTAGATTGGGAAGAAGAATATGAGGCCCAAATAGGTCAAGAGAACTCATTCCTACCCAAAGAAGACCCAGTGAGCCAAATGGGGTGCACCCTCCCCCATGAGTTACAAGATGCCCAACCTAGGCCTCCACTCCTACCCCTCCCCATCCTATCCCAAGTCCCCCATTACTCACCACCCCAAAAGAGCCACATGCCAGTCATCATCACCCCACAAGCAATGGACTTACTCACCTCCTTGGTGAAGGAAACCATGATCCCCATACCCAACCCCATAGTGGTGAGTACTTCGGACCCAACCCCCGCCATGGAGATCACCCATGTCCTGGAAGAAGAAGAAACTTCACATAGTGGACTTCACCTTACACCACCCTCCCTAGTAGGGGCCGAGCTCATCTTAGGAGAACCCCTTTCACGTTGGCTAAAGGAGAACCCATTTAGAGATCTCATGGCCCATGTTTGCCCTCCTATGGAACAAAACCTCCCTATAGTACCCTTACCCACCTACCACACCACAATCCAATCATCCTATCAGGTGGAGACACTAGGGGACTTTCTTAAGGGTATAGCTTGGAAAATGGAGCTAACTGACCTGTTGACCACTATAGCCGACCAACCTAGGAGCCTTGACCTCCTACACTTATGTGTCGGATCCATCTCCTCCACTTACACTATGGGTTGCTACACTAGTGACCTTCTGTTATTCCTCCCTACACCCGAGGAGCCCGATGCTCTCCACAAATTAGAGTTGCTTATTTCGGGTAGGATACCAAGCCCTCCATTCATGACCAACCAACCCGCCAAGGACTTCGGTTCAAATACCACATTTGAGGAGGAGGACTCTCCATCATTTGAAGACCTTGAGGAGATAGAATACCCCTTCCTTGGTAACACATTCCATGACCCCTTTGATCCCTCCCTATGGAAGACACTGAACCCATGGGACCTAGCCGCCTTACCCACCACCCACTCCCTCCTACCCTCATCCACCATGTTCAACCCAACCCACCCATTCCACTACTTAGTTCACACTATGAGAGCCATGACCGAGGGTGACGTCCACCTAGGAAATGAGGAAGTGACCTATCCCAAAATGTCCACCTTCTTGGACCCCTTCGACCCCTATGAGTGGAAGCCCCCAAATCCACCCCCACCTAAAGATGGGACCATCTTGATTGTAATGCATGTGCCACAACATTTTGCCCCACCTGGTAGGGATAGTCATCTCATTTGTGTCTCATACACACTAGGTCCGGTGCATAACAGGTTCACATTTGGATATGTAGGTCCACCCCCATTCATCATCCATCTTATGCATGATAGGAGTCTACATGGAAGTCCAGGTCCTCCGGCATTCATTGCACCCATACCTGATAGAGCCACATTTGGACATACTGGTCCTCCCCCACTCTTCATCCACCTCAGGCATGATAGGGCCATTTGTGGCTGCCCCGGTCCACCTAAGTGCATCAAGGTCCACATGACTCCTAAGCATGATAGGTCCCCATTTGGTTGTCCAGGACCCCCTTTATCCACTAGTGAATCAACATTCACAGAGTTGCATGGAAACATTCGTAAAAACATCAACAAGAGCAACGAGATTTACAAGAAGTCTGCTGACTCCCACCGCCGCCACCAAGAATTCTAGATTGGTGATTTTGTGATGGTGAGAACTGAGAGGTTGTTCCCTGGGAATACTTCGAAGTTGAGGTCGTGTGGAGCTGGCCCCTTCCAGGTATGAGACGCCTTGGCACCAATGCTTACGTGTTGGACCTCCCTGAAGAGTACGGAGTAAGCCCCACATTCAATGTGGTTGACCTGGTACCCTACAAGGGCCCCACGGTGACACCCGGTGAGGAAATCCAGCCTACTCCCTCCTTTAAGAGCGCCCCCACACCCCAGAGAGCTCAACCCCATTTGAGAAACCGGCGCGATGAAGTGGAGCAGATATTAGATGAACAGGTTACCATCACAAGGAGCAAGGTGTATGAGTGCTACCTGGTCAGGTGGAAGGGACGACCACCCTCTGACGATACCTGGGTGAGCCGGGAGGATCTCCAGCAGCTGTCCCCCGATCTCCTAGAGCAGTACCGCAGCAGGGAGGGCCTTTACTCGACAGAGTCGAGCTCTTCGCCGCCCGGGAGAATTGATGAGGGCATCACACCACATACCCTCTGGCTTGGCACTTCTCTCCCTCCCGGAGGCAGCTAGGGAGCAGCCCTTCTTCAGACGGAACATTGGTGCTTATCATCATATTACATTTTCCTATTTTCTTGAGTCATTTTGATGTATTTGCCTATGTTTTGAGTCATGTTACTAGGTTATCATGTTATTTACTTATGCTTGTATGTAGGCTAGTGGGCTAATGGGGCTAGTAGGTCTTATTGGGCCATTTCTTTGGTCTGGCCCATGGGCGCCCCTCTCCCCACCCCTTGGTCTTCCGTCATTTGTCCATTTCATGAGGACTTCTTTGTAAATTGGGTTTTCCTATATATAGGACCCCAAACCCCCTCTTTTGAAGCTAATGAAGTATTGAATATTTGAGCATAAGTGCCCCCCCCTCTCTCTCTCTAGCTCTCTCATTCTCTCTCTCTCTCTCTCTCTCTCTCTCCTCCCCACCCCAAATTCGAAATTCACTCTCTCTCCTCCCTATTCACCTCTAATTAAGACCCCTCCCCCTTCCCCATACCTCCCATTTAAGTCCCCTCCAACCCCTAGGTGGAATCCCTTTCTCCTAGGCACCTCTCCCTCTTCCAAGGCACCCCTTGGCATTCTCCATACACCCCCTCACTTCCCCAAGCACACCCTTCACCCCTCCCAAGCTAAAATTCGAATTTTCCTCCCTTTGGGGACTGCACCCCATTCATTCCCAGCCCCTTCACCTCCCTAGGTCGCAGCCCCCCCCAACCCCCTTCCCCATTGTTCTTCCATTAGCCTAGTTCCACCACTATCTCTTTCCCTTTGCCCAAGTCTGTAGGTGGCAGAGAAAGGGTCGACTTGCTGAAGAATCCACGGATTCATACGGCGTCGTCTGAAGGCGTACCATACCATTCTGGAAAGGTCGTCCAGTTATCTTTGCATGCGAGGTGATCTCGTCCCATTCTGAGTTCGGGGCTGTCCGGGAGAACCATTTTCCCCCGACTGCGCTGGGCTCCCTCTGCAGAGTTCCTGAACCTGATTTGAAGCTGTACCACGACAAACGGCGGAGGATTCAGACCGAGAGTTCTTCAACAAAGTTCTTCCAAGTCCTATCCTCTTCCAGGATCAGAAAGCGGAATCGCATTCGGCATCCATAGGTCAGAGTTATGGTCTTTCTACCTCGACTTGGCGGGTCTGTCTCCCATAGGTGGCAGTGACCTGCCTCCACTCATCGGCATCCCTCAGTCCGCCCCGACATCAGACGGCTTCCCCACCAGATTTCCCGCAAAGAGGGTTCATCCACGGTTCCAAAAACTTTGACAGTTCGAGATTTGGTGTCCGGGAGCGGCCGGGACAACTTCTGCAAGTCACTATTCATGCCAGGTAGCTGTTACGGCCAGAAGCTGCCACCTTGTTTGAAGATCTACCCGGACCAGCCACTGGACGATTCAAGCCTCAAGTTATTCTAAGAATATCTTCCTCCACCTGTCCCCGTCCAGGAGCAAGAAGCAGAACCACATTCGGCATCCGGGAGTCAGAGTTCTGATTTTTCCCCTACAGTCGCGCGGGTCTGCCTCCTGCAGTCTGCAGCAACCAGTTCCCACTCGTCGGCGTCCCCCTGTCCACCCTGACCTCAGAAGGTGTTGTCGTCAGTTTTTCTGTGTAGAGGCTTTGTCCACGGTTCCAGCGACTCTGACGGTTCATGATTCGGCATCCAGGAACGACCGGGGCAACTTCTGCAAGTTGCAGACAGAAACAGGGAGCCACCCGCCCCAGAATCTGTTGCTCTACTCAGACCTCCACTGCATCCAGCGACGATGACATAATAAATTGATATAAATCAGAGGTGTTTGGGTTCCTGTTACGAGAAGATCCCCCCTGGGCTCGCCATCGAAGAAATTCCTGACCGAGATCTACAGGGACTACACCGACTGCCTAGCAACTTCCACAGCCAGTGGTCCAATTCGGAAGCGGTCCCTCCTCGTGGGCTACTAAGCTTATTTCTTCCTCTTGCCTGGCCGGCTTACCGCCCCTCCCTGCGGGAGGTAGTGTTTGTTGTAATCCATCAATTCCCATCCCCGAGATCACCCTCCTGCGTGAGGTGTAGTGAGTGTACACTTAAACAGGTTCGAAGCATCATTGGCGCAGTGTGCGGGGAACCCACACTTCCCCGCTCGCCCTCGTCTCCGACCGGGGTTGGTTTCCTCAAACCAACCAGGTGAGCCTCCTGCCCTTGCCTCCTTATACTTGTTTATTTAATATCCGTGAAACATATCGGCCGGTAGGAGAGCGAGTGCCCGATCCCGGCGCCACCTTTCAGTGTGGTCACCGTGGCTATAAGTGAGCGAGTGACCCCGTGCCCTTAAGGCATCCAGCCGCCCTTGTTTGTGGGCTTTCAAACCTTCGGGAGGGCTAACTAAAGTGGTGCTGGTCCTCTAACCAGTCAGGGGCTATCTCCATCACCTCGACTCGGCATCACCGGGTCACCACGGGACTCGTGTGCGCACGGTGCGTTGGTAGCTTTAACATAATCTCAGCGCCTTGTAATTGTGATTGCGAATTAGGTCCAAGGAATCAAAGTCTCCGCTGCATTTGGTGTCACATCAGATCCTCTTTGCAAGGTAGGTCTTCCCAGCACCAACCATTCTTTGTTTCATCAGATGTCCCCGTCTCCGACTGACTGTCTGGGGCTTCATTGTTCATTACGGATTGATAAATGATCTCTTCATCTTCTGAGGGGTACTTATCATATCCCACCTCGGGAGGGTATTCATGCTGGTAGGAGGCAGAGATGATGTCCACCTCGGCTTCATAGTATTCTTGAAGGGTATAACCCAATCCCGGGTGCTGAGTGATCTTCATCAGTTCTTTATTATCCCGTGGCGGATCCCATAGCTCCTGGAACGCCTTCTTTTGGGCAACAGGTTGTAGTGATGGCATCTGCATTTTAGAGAACATCTGCGAAACCCGCTGGGTAGTATAGTCCAAGCCTGTGATCGGCACCATCCGGTTTGCAGATTCTTCAGGGACCATGCAGTCTTGATCATCGTCTTCGACTGGCTCCCCGGTGTAGAATATGATAGGAGGTTCGCAGAAGCGAGGGACCTCCATAGTCTTTAATGGTAGCACCGTCTGATATTCTATGCTAGCAATGGGCTTGACTAAACCCTGCGGAACTCCCACCTGTATGTTCTTTTCTTTCATTTCTTCGTCAGTATCATCTGGGTGGACGCTAGGAGGGGTGATCCGAGCAAAGTCACCAACATAAGAAATGTGAGATACTTCATGTTTCTTAATATAGCCCCTTGGTGGCAGTGGAGACCACTTTCTTGCTTTCATCACCGGCTTCTTCTGGCTGATCACAGCCTCCTTCCCTTCACCCTTTTGCGACACCTCCGTGTAGTAGGATGCATCGAGCATATGACACTCGAATACTTCGAAGGGATGCAGATCCGCAAACACCCTTTCTTCTTTTCCTTCATGGCAGTATTTAATACACTGATGCAGCGTGGACGGCACTATCTGATATTCATGCAGCCACGGTCTCCCTAGCAGGGCCTTATATGTGGTGTTGGAGTCGATTACATAGAATTGCACCACGGTAGTGTTGTCCCCCAATGTGAGGTTGAAATCAGCCACCCCAAGGGGCGTCTCACATTTCTGGTTGAATCCCGCAATTTTCATGTCTCTGACCTTGGTAAGCTGCAGATCAAAGTAATATTTTTGGTAGATCTGGTATAGGAGAATGTTCACAGCAGCCCCGGGATCTATCAGTATCCTGCTCAGTGGCTGACAGTTCAGGGAGCCCCTCATATACAGCGGCCTGTTATGGCCGGTATTTGGAATCAGCATATCATCCTCTGTGAATGTGACTGACGGCCCAGAATTCACTTCTGTCAAGAGTGCTTTATACTGTGCCGGCGACTGCAGGGCATCAACAATTGCTTGGCGAGCCTCTTCACTCAGGGAGAGAATCTCCCAGATGGAGAATTTGGTAGGGAGCTTCTTTAGCATTTTCATGATCCGACTGCCCACCCGGACATTAGACAGTCTCATTTCTTCCGCCCATCGGGGCTTTGGAGGTTCATGTGGTGCCTGTGGCCTCTGTTGCCCAGTGCTGGTTTCATTCTCTTGACCGGCTTCTTGGGGGGCTTTTTCTGTGACAATGGCCCCTGGTGTTGTTGGAGGGCTATCCTCCTCTTTCTCATTCTGCTTGTAGGCTACAGATGCCGACTGCTGAGGTCTCTTGCCTTTATCTGGCCCAGCCTGTATCGACTGCACATTTTCCCAGACTGGATAGAAATTCCAGAAATGTTGGAATTTGACCTCCCTTCTTCTCTTCTTGGTATAAGCTAGCAGGGGGAGGAATCTGGACACCCCGCACCTCTGGTTCAGGAATCGGGTAGGGTTGTTCCCCTCTGAACATAATGTTATGATTGGCTGGTGGTGGGCGCCCCCACCTTCTTCCGGAGCGTGTTGCATGTGCTGAGGTTGAGGCCTCGGCATGGTTGGCTTCTAGCGGGGCATTTGATGTTTCATCCTCATCGTTCTTCCCGGGCGAGGTAAAGAGTGCCGATAGGGTGTTGCATTGTACTGTCACGACTCCCTTTTCCTTTTTGCATTTAGACCATCTCTTCTTTTTCTGGGAATTTGGCTTCTTTGGTTCTTGCCCCCAGAAAGGCTCAGCCTCATCTTTTCCCTGTTCTGCCCCTGGTTGCTGTTTAATTTTCAATTCTGCTGTAAACGCCTGGCCGCAGGACTTACTTCCTTATGTGCAGGTAGGGGGACTTGTCTTCTCCGGTTATGAGTGGGGATCCGGATGACTGGCCCTGTTTCAGCTGTGTGCCATACTGGCTTTACTGGAGGTGGTTCGGGCCTTGGTGTGACACCGCAGATAACTGCTCCACTGGTATTGGTTGCGGGAGTTTTCTTTCTATTCTTTATTGGCTTTATCTGCCACCCTTCTTGACCCTTCAGCGGGGTGAGGAAGCAAGCTTCATAAGTATGCCTGGTGCATTCTTCGACGGCTCCCTTTGGCAGCGGCTGGTAGACTGAAATCATATTGGCGGCCATTCTCAAGGCCGAAGGCTCATGTGGACGAGGTGGCTCCACCTGGTAATCTCCCAGCTATAGCTCGCCCTTTTTGACCATGCCTTCCATAATATCTTTGAAGACGTAACAATCTTCAATTGCGTGCCCCAGCGCACGGTGATATGGACAGAACAGTGGATCACCTTTCTTTGCCGCGTCCTCGGGTCTCTTTGGCTCAGGCAATGTTACCTTGTTGAACTTGTATGCCCAGTTGAATAGTGCGGTTGTCTTATCTTTTGGGAAACAGTATGGCTTTCTCATTTTATTTCTCAGAGAGACCTTATCTTTTCTTTCCGCTGTGTCTGCTGGCGGGGGAGCTTTATCTGCCCCCTTCATCCCTTTCTGTTGCTCGAAGGTTCTGAAATCGACGGTGTTAGCCTCAGAGTGCGATGGTCGTCGATCATTAGATTTACCTTTCGGCACTGTTGGAGCATTGGCCGTCGTACGCTTGGACAGGAACGTCTCGACTTCCGCCACTATATTGTTCAGCCGGTCAAATGTTCTGACATCTGCACCAATCATCTTTTCCAGTACCTCTCTCTTGAGGCTCTGCTTACATATTTGCACTGCATCTTCTTGATGAGGAGGTCTTCTGCATCTCATAGCTAAGTTCCTCCACCTTTTGATGTAGTCCAGTGCTGTTTCATCTTGCTTTTGCCTGGTTCTGTTTCTGTGACGTGAAATCTGTCGCGGAACTTTCTTTGCATATCAGGCCAATCGGCCATTGACCCAGCCGGCAGGCTTGAATACCATTCAAAGGCTATCCCGGTGAGGGATGAGCCGAAGAACTTAAGCAGATAAGCTTCATCAGCTGCCAAGTCACCCATAATGGTGGTATAGTAAGCTATGTGCTCCCTGGGAGAGCCCTAGCCATTAAATTTTTCAAACTTCGGTGGCTTACTGATGCCTGGCGGTAGTCTCTTAGAAGCATACTGGGGAGGATACTGTACCTTGTACACATCGTAGGTACTAGCATCATCACCAGTCTTCTCAGATAGCTTCATTTCCATAATCTTTTCAATCATCAGCTTGCGGGCTATGGCTGGATCTATGTTTTTCGGGAAGAAGTGAGCTTGTTGCTGACTGTAAGGAGTTGTCATCACAGTTGCGTGCAAGGTGGGCACGGTGGGCTGTGTGTGAGACACAGAGGGCTGAGCTGCTGTTTGCTGTAGAACAGGTTGGCTCGGTGCTTTGCCCTTATCGGCCAGGAGAGGATTAGCTGGGATAGCCATTTCTGTTGAGCTGGAGGTCTGCCCCACAGGCTCAACTTGCTTGGAGACCGGTGTAGCTTCATGCCTCTCATTTAGCTGTCTTCTGAGAGCATTGATCTCTTGTTGATATCTTCTAAACATCATCTGGATCATGGGATCCATGGTTGACGGGATCTGTATCTCTTCTGAAGTCCCTTCAACGTCATCGACGAAGGGATTATCTTCCTCTTCTGCTGTCACCACATTAACTGTCATAGTGGTGATCTTGCGGACTTCATCATCAGTCTTTATTTTTTCTTTGGCCGCTTGACTTCTCCTCGTGACGGGGCCTGGTCTGGTTGCTAGTCTGAGCAGTTCATCTGGCTGAGTCGGTAACATATCCTGCCCTTTGACAAGTCCGGCCATATTGCAGGCGAAGATATGCATCTTCTCCCTCTGCCTGTAGACTTCCTTTTCACCTGGTCGGGGTATTTGAGCCGGTCAAAGACCGATATTCTTTCTTCAGCTTCTTGCCCGTGCAGGTCTTCTCTCCCATAGCCGGTTCTGTGGCCTTCTTCATAATCATTGGAATCGGAGGAGGAGACTCCGATCATTGCTTCTTGAAAGGCTTCTTCTTCTTCATCTATGGTGCCTAAAGCACGGGATAATCTTCGCTACCCGAGGGAAGAATTCCCCAGGTAGTGAAAGTAGTCTTGAACCACTTGTTTCATCTCCTCTTGGCTGTGTCTTTGTAGCTCTGGTCGGGGCATCAGTCTTTCCTGACCTTTCCGCTGACAAGCCAGTCTTGCCACCTGAGCAGTCAGATGTTCGGCTTTGGAATATTTGAATATGTCGGCCTATCTAGCACATGCTCTCGGTCTTCTTGAAATGGCAGCAGCGACTGGTTCACTCATTATCATTTTCTCTTCCTCCCTGAACCTTCTGCTCCCATCCTGGCGGCGGTTGGCAGCAACAGCATAGTTCTCCCTTTCCCATGTTTTGCCCCCGGCCATGGGGTGGGTGACCATGTGGCCTTCTTTTTTCTCATATCTTCTGCCCCTCATCCTGGGGTGAGTAGCAGTCATATTTCTTCCTTCATTCTCTTTCTCATCTCTCCTACCCCGAGCCCTGGGGTGAACAGCAACAACATCTCTTTCGTCTTTTCTTTCTCCTCTTCTGCTCCCTGCCCTAAAGCGGGCAATAACAGCATTAGCAATTTGTTCTTCATCTTGAGCTGGGGCCCATCTCTGGATTTTCTTCGGCCGCCAGATCTGCCTGAATCTTGGCGGCTTTGGTGCCAGTGGCCTTCTATCTCCATGTTCCATGTCGGCCCTCCTAGCAGTCAGTACTCGGAACCTATTGGTGGTAGGTACCATTGGGACAATCACATCTGGCTTGACCTCCCTTGGGCAACCATTGAGGTTCGCCCAGATATCTCCAATCAGCATCACCTTCCCTGAGTTGGACATCCGACGACCCGCAGCAATAGATCAGGCTCTCCGGTCGGATCTTCCTCCTTTTCCGGTAGCAGCAAAGGGTGCGCTTCTCCTTGCATCGTGATGGACAAAGCAGGACACGACACCAGGAGTATCCTTCATCACCGGGTTCTTCTTGGGACCGGTAGCTTGCTGCGACGTCTCGACAACAGCTTTTGGCGCCTGGTTGTCAATCTCGAGCAGATCAGTGAAAATGAGGCCCAGGCAATTGGGCATTCCGACAGCAGGCGGCATCGATCTGAATGAAAGAGGTACCGCTAGGTAGCCTTCTCGAACATGTGCCTCGACCGCTTGCTAGTCAAAGTACACGGGGATAGCGGAGGCAGAGGACATGCAGAGCACAACAACAGGGGAAAGGGAAAAAGAGAAAATCACATAGAAGGGGGAGGAGAATCGACTCATATCATCGTCGCTCCTCCCCCTCTCGCTTACATCCGATGGGTAGGAAATTCAGAAGAAGAAATCTACGGAAAATAGGAGAGGGACTGGGGCCGGCGCCCACCTGTTCCTGAAATAGGGTATCGTAGAGAAAGGAAGACGGCCGGCAGAAGATCCTCCGAAGAAGCCCTGCTCCCTCTCTTCTTCTGTTCTCTCTTTTTTTTTCTGTGTCCTCCCTCTTTTCGTTCTCTTCTCATGTCTCAATCTGTCTCCCCCCCTCTTCTCTCTTCCATCTTCTTCCAATCGAACCTCACCCGTTTATATAACAGGTTGGAGGCTTTGCATCCGGCGTGAGCTTTTGGCGCGCCGGGAGGAGTCTTCATCAACCTATCGCGCCAGTTTAAGACGCCATCCGATAGAGTGACTTGCGTGCCGGGATGAGGGCGGAAGATAAGGGGGCGCACCGGCATAAGCGCTGAAGGTAGGGGGCGCGTCGGGATAAACGCTGAAGGTAGGGGGGCGCGTCGGGATAAGGGCGCGCCGGGCTAGTGCTCTTTACGACCTTCGAGTCAGTCGATGAGTCCGGGGATGATTCCGGGAGTCACCGTGAGCATTATCTCACCGATGCTCACTGAAACCTCGACGAGATATCTTGTCGAAGCTCCCGGGTTGGCGTACGGCCATTCTCGAGGTTCCAGATAGCTTTGGGTTGATCATACGAGCCTGCCGCCGACACTACCTTCGGCTCTATAATTCATGCCGCTGGCTCGGTCTGGCCCGTGCCTGAAGCTCCTTGGAAGGCGAGATAACACCAGGGATAGTTCCGCCCGAGCTGGGTAATCATTCGGCCACTGACGGGCCCATCTTGGCGGGAAGCCGCACCCGTGCCGGGTGATCGGGGTTTTTTGCCAACAGAGCTTTCGGTCCTCCGTCTCGGAGAGCCAGTGGGGACTCCTTTATCTTCAGGAGAGCCTTTTCATGTGGTGGGGGACCAACGGATAGACCATCGTCCTTGATCGGACAATGGGTGTAGTGGATGCAGCACGATAAAGTCGATGCCGGTTCATTGGGCAGGCTTGGTCGCACTGCCGGTTGGTTGTGGATTCATCTCGGCTCTCCTGAGGTGAAGTCCCCGTGTCCATACGGAGTGACTTGAGGCTCTGGCAACTCGAGAAATCTTTGATATGTTGATCTTTATCGGCTTCCATGCTTCGGCGGGCCGGGTCATTCGTCCTTATGGCTTGGTCACCGACGATCATATTTTAGGTGCCAACACCTACATACCCCAGCATCCACACATTATCCCAGTCATTTATCCCAGCAAACCTCAATCTCAGCCAATTTCCAGACCCCCTTTATTCTACGTCCATTTACCTTAAGTACCTGCAATCTAGAATCTCCAATTCCAGTCCATCATGGTTTGACCCCGAGGATCCCAGTCATAACTTCAATGCTTGTTGATCCCCTGACCCACCAATTATAACTCCAGCCACACTCTACCAGGGTATAATGACCCCTAGGGGCCATGACTCAATACCCTGCAAAAGCACTCACCAGGGCCATAATGACGCCAAGTCTTCAACAACCAAAGCCTTAGGTTACATCCCCTGACATCAACTTGCTACGGACGGCAATCTCCAGACTCGAAAAAAAAACAAAAGAAAAAAAAACAACAAACAACAAAATGTGGGGTTAAAAATAGAGATACCCCGATGGCCTCAGTCAGCTCCCTCCACAGGACTATTGAGGGAAAAAATTACCATCAACCTAGCTGAGGTGAAAACCCGCAAGGGCATCTCAAGCAACATCGGGTAACCCCTCAGTGTGAAAACCCGCAAGGATGCACCGGAAAAAGCAAAAAGGTGCAGCTCTGGCAAAAACCAGCAAGGGCAGTAGAGCTGGTAACGAGAAAATTTTTTCCTCTTCCTCTCTACTCCCCGCTAATGAAAGTTGTCGACCGCGACGCTTCATCGACGACATGCTCAATGCCACTACGCAAGCAATGGTGGCCGCTACACCCCCGAGGGTTGGTCACCACCAGTTCCAGTCCCCAGTTCTAGTTTCAAGCTCCGGTCCCCAGTTCCAGTTTCCAGTTCCAATCTCCAGTTCCAGCATTCGGCTACCCACCTCAACAGTCGGCCGACTAGTTCCAGTCTCCAGTTCCAGCATTCGGCTACCCACCTCAGCGGTCAGTCAACCAGTTCCAGCTTCCAGCCCCATTACTCACCTACCCACCTGTTGACACTGAAAATATTACTAATTTTTATTAACCTTTGTTTTGGCAGGTCATAAACGCTGGCCGAGTGCCTCTACACCCCCAATATGGGAAGTCGAAGGCTCAATCAGCGGAAAACCCGAGTGATCCGCTCAGCACACGCGGAATGCCAAAGTGGTATGTAAGTGACCGAAGAATTATCCCATGGGGGTGAGAATATCTGGAGTGGTTGCCCAGTCAATGAAGACACTTCCTACATGCGTAAAGCAGGCCTGCGGACATGATCTGAAGTGCCGAAGGTGATCTCAGCGAAAAACCCAGGAAATCCGCTCAGCACACGCAGAATGCCGGAACGGTCCGTAAGTGGCCAGAAAGTCATCCGATCAGGGCAGAAATGCTTTGAGGGATGGCCCTCCTAACAAAGACACCCCACGTGTCCAAAGCATGGAGTTGGCGGCACGAATCAACGTGCCGAACGCCAAATCAGGAGAAAACTCGGGTTACCTGATTCGAGTATACATGGCACCGGAAAAGGTCCGTAAGTGGCCAAAAGGATGCTCGGTCAGGACGAGAATACTTCCAGGGATAGTCCACTCAATGAGGATATCCCACATATATGCGAAGTTGAGTTAGTCACATGGATTATAGTGCCAAAGGCCGAATCAGGACAAAACCCGAGAAAATCAGTATGGGTTCGGCACATGCCAGAATGACCGGAAACTGTAAATCGGGGCCCAAAAATTATGAAATATATACTCTGAGGCCACTGCATCAAACCCAAGGTATTACCGGACGTTAGACTTCCATTTGGGCCAGTTCCGGGGCAAAGTGAAAAAAAATTACAAAAATGCCATGGATGAGTCGGTGGCACTCTTCTATTTAAAAAAAAGAGAGAGAGAAGAGAAGAAATTGAATGTACAAAAAGTTGCTTCGGTGGCATGCTCCCATTAAAGTTGAATCGGTGGCACCTTTTGAATTAGCACTATTCTTTAAGTGAAATCGGTGCCCCCCCTTGAACAAGTGAATCGGTGCCATATCTTTTGATCCGGTGGCAGTGCTTTACGAGTTGATTCGGCGGGGCTTCATGGGCGAGTCGGTGGCATCCAATCGTGCCATATCCTTTGATCCGGTGGCGGGGGAGCCATCCCATCGTGGCTCCGATCCCCTGTTCACCACTTTCTCTATAAATAGGGCCCCTGGCCCTTGAACAAAGGGGAGAAGATGATAGAGCAGACAACAAAGAGGCAAAGATAGATGAGGAGAGCACACACAGGCAATCGAGAGGGTGAGGAAGAGGGAGCAGAGGAAGAGAGCAGAGTAGAGAAAAGTGCAAGGTGGGTCTCAAGGCCCGGGGAGGAAGCTTTGTATTCTTCTTTCTTTTCTACTCTGTTGTATCGCTTAGTCTTGCTCGTCTGTGCCCTCTGCAATTGCAGGGATGAATAAAAGTTTATTATCTTATTTCTTCTGCTGATACACGCGCATTCATGGTGTAGATGCAAGTGTTAACTCCTGTATTTTGATTTGATCATTGTTCTCTTCCCTTTGCACTATGGTTCACGTTTCTGCTTGATCTGACGGTTATCCCCCGCATCGATCGTGAGGAGGCCCCTAGGGGCTACATCCGCCTTGGGATCCTGGGATCGATCGAGTTGTAGTCTTCTGCTGTGAGGCCCTGCTCACAGAATGGAAAATGGCCACGCCCATTTGGGTGATAATAAAATCCCCTCCCCGGGATCCGCCCATTCCCACCGTGTGTGTTTCTATGCGTGCATAGTGTTTGTGAAATGGTCATGCGATAGGGGTGTGTCTTTGAGTGTACGTTTCACACTGATTGTCAAACCGGTGGATGTCCTGGTTGCTGTGAGATGGCCGAACACCCTGTCACCCACTTCGATGGGTTGTGGGGGAGTCGGCGCACTCCAACATTCGTTCCAGTCACGCTTCATTTATTCTATGAAGGTTACTATGTATACTCCCTGAATGTCCGATAAATTATCTATGAGGGCCCTTATCCCCCTGAGCCTCCCCGTTATGTGTTCAGATATAGGCGATAGCCCATTTGCTTGGCCAGGATCGCCTGCTTCGGCCTCTGGAGGGGACCCTCAGGCTGTCGTGTAGACAGTTGGATTGTTTATGGTTGTTCACTGTTTTATCCGATCGTAGTGATTGTTTCTCAATTGTGTCTGTGGATCCATCATCGGGGAGGCCACAACCTCGATTATTGATTTCTATTCGGTCACTCTCTACTCACCGTGGGTTCCAGGGGGTCTGTCGCTCTGTCACATGTTCCCCTGGAAGCCCCTTGCACAAGGTGAGACACCAAATGCCAATCACTAGGCTACATTCGGACCCTCCATAATTTTTGATTCCCCTGACCATCACGGATCCTTAGTAGGCTAGTCCTCAGGATTCAGTAAGTGTTGATCCCGGGTTCTGAGATAGGCCCATTGGGCTTCTCAGCTGATTTATGGACTTACACCGGTTTCCCCCGTGTGTATATCCCATTACTCCCTGAACACTCTAGGTCTAGGGGAGATGCTGCCTAATTTTTGCGGTGACCTTTAGACTGTATTACAAAATAAAAATAAAAATAATAAACAATAAATAAACAATAATAAAAAAAAGCAACCCAACAAAAAGGTTGAATTGGTGTCGGTGGCACTGGCTCACCGCCCATGAAAGTTGATTCGATGCTGCTGCCATCGACTCACATCTAAAGGGGGGGGTGATTCGGTGATGTTGGCATCGATTCATCCATCAAAAGTATTGGTTCGGTGCAACCCCCTATTCATTAAATATATACAATAATAATAAAAAAATAGAACAAAGGTGATTCGATGGGGCTGCCACCGAATGTCATTCAACTCATTATATATATAATAATAATAAAAAGAAGGAGAGCAAAGGTGATTCGGTGGGGTTGCCACCGAATGTCACCCAACTCCACTTATATATATATACATGTAACAAAAACAAAACCAACCCCAACACAGATACCTTGCACCGACTTCCCATCATGCATTGCACCGACCTTCAACGCCTTCGCCCTCCTCCTCTCGCTTGCACCGACCCTCATCGCCCATTGCACCGGTGCGCTTCGCCCCCCTCCCGCTTGCACCGACCTCCATTCCCGCTTGCACTGACCCCCAACACCGTTGCTGCATCGACTTCACTTCGCGCCCGCTCGCCCATTGCGTCGACCTTCACCCTCCGTCCATTGCCCGTGCATGCATAACCCACATAACACCCGACCCCTTTAAACCAGACTCACTAATTCACGAACACGCTCACACGTTATCCTCAACAAAAGCACACTCATCCATTCAACCCATGCACTTACATTTATTCACGTAATGCACACTAACACTCATTAACACTAGCCACCCATTAACACTAAACCCCCATTAACACTAATCCATGCACATATCCTACGTCCCCTCCCATCCCTTATACAAGTAAAACAAGAATAAAACAAAAACACAATAACAAATAATGGCCAAATAAATGACAATAAAAAAATAATAATAAACAAATAATAAACAAAGAGAATAAAAAACGGTAAATGAATGATAAAAAAATGTTAAACGAATAATAATCAAACAAAGGCCAATAAAAAATAAAATATATACATGCAAATAAATAAATAATAAGTAATAAATAAATAAATAATAATAAATGAGAAATGACATAAACAAAGAATAAAAGAAAGAGAGAAGAAAGAGATGCATCTACGCATCTAAAATAATAACAAGGATAAACAGAGAATAATGAATACGACTATGCCCGCTTCAGAGCTCTCACCTCCTCTAGATCCGAGTATGGGGAATATCAATGGTGCCCGATGAGTCGTGTCTGGACCTCGGGATTCATCCCATTACGGTCATGACATAACTTCGCTCCCGGTCAAAAATCTACTGGCTTCAATTCGTTTCGATCGGGTTTTAACCGCATTGCCCCATGTTTCAAATATCAAAGTTGCCACACCCCGGCAAACATTGTCCCGATAGTATGTGAGTCTGCCCGAATACGGTCACGCCAAGCCCACCTCATGGGCCCATATGTGTGTCCCGTAATGCCATGCGCAGTCTCAAAATAAAAAGGCCCCGATAACTCTTGAAATAAAAAAGGCGTTACCGAAATCTCCATTAAAATCACTAATAAACGATCAAAGAAACGATAAGCAATAAAACTAAATATCATTACTTTGTATGCCTGTATGACACTGTTCTCTGGTATATCAAATGGTGGTTAGCGGAAAGTCAGGTTATGACCGGCCGGAGGCTTTCACTATGCGTGATGATGGTCTTCGGACCTAGGTTCTTCGCCTTGTACCGGAAGTCGACTTAAAAAATAAACACTACGATATTGTGTGTGCTTGCATGCAATCACATCTTTCATATATTTTATGGGCCCCATGGTCTTTCTATTTTGGTGATTAATCAAGGGTTGTCCCTCTTCCGGAGGGACGTAATTAACGCCGTAGCCTTTATGGTACGGCGGGTTTCGAGTCTCGACACGAACCTCACAATCGACTGACCAAGTCAGATCGAGCGCATGATAATTTGTCACCTATGTGACTGGCACGTCTAACGAATTTATTTAAAAATCGTTCCACCAAAGTGGCACGTCCGGTGGGACTCAACCTCCCTTCATCTTTTCACCGAAATAGAGGGACTATGGGGCCCCCACTCAAATATTTTGTATATATCAACTATTCGTTCATCTTGTTTCTCCCCTTTGTAGGTTGGAGCGATGACAAGCGGATTGTCTAGACTTGCCTTCGTCCCTCAGATCGTGGCAGGCCATGCTGCATACGGCTACCTTGCCATGCCAACTATCCATGGCAACTTCCCCCCGATTGTTGGCTTCCCCAACTTCCTGGGAGTTGCATTCGTAGATTTTATGCACGTGGAGGGCTCGGAACCTGCGGAGCTGAAGAATGATAAAGTTGCGGCCTGACAAAGTGAGGGCTAGATTAACAAAACTCTTCTAAAGAGTCCAGTAATTGTGAGCTGCCATGTTCACCACATCACTCGCCCAACTGGGGCACCCGAAAAGAAGCCCGCATGGGGGCAACAAGAAAAGCTCCAGAGCAAGAATTACTGCTGCTTCCCGGGGTCAATTATCGGCATCCGAGAAATCTGTGTTGATCGGGGGCATCCCGATCTACTTCAATGGCCGCAATGCCGAAGTTCTACCGGATCGGGTCATCTCAACCGTTCCCACCCATAACACCTTCCAAGTGCTAGCGAGCCAGAGGGTGAATTTTGATGAGAACAAGCACTGGAGGCTTCTTCCAAAATTAATGAAAATTAAGCAAATGTGGGTTCCCAAGAGGACCCGAGACACTGCACCAGCTTTGTAGAACTTCAGCCATTCTACTAATGACCCTAGGAGATGGGGCAACAAAATTATGCATGTGGCGGAAGCGGTAGCTGCGACTCCTCCATTTACTGTTAGGGCCTGTGTAAGGTAGGCCGTCATTTCCAAATATTCAAGAAACCTCAATCAAGTGGCCAAACTAACACAGCCTTCACACATGCTGTCGGCCCGAATCCAAGCGCTGCCTTTTGCCATCCCTGCGAAGCGCAGCCAAGAAGATATGATTCAGATGGTCCGGGAATATTTCCATAGCTTTGGAAGTCCCGTTGTGGGCCGGCAGAGGTCACTTCATGCTGTCAAAGTTGAAGAAGAAGATGTTGTGCCCCTGTGGTTTTGATGATACTTTTGATGATTGGCTTTTGATGTGTGTTAATCACTGTGAGTCATCTTGCTGTGTGAGTCATCATGTTGATATTCAGTCACTTTCTGTTCATAATGCAGTCTTTTTCAAATGTTCAATCAAGCATTGCATATTCTGATGTTCAGTCTGATTATCAAAGCATTGTATTGTTGTTCAGTTAGTTAAACAGATTTAAGGCATTGCATGTTTTATGTTAGTCATTTTATCTGCTGCATAAAGCATGTTCAGTTATGTTGTCTGTTTGTGTAAGTCTACACATCCTATTTGGTCGCTCTCCAAGTCTATACACTGCCAGAACACACGTACAAAATCTCTTCATGTGAAGTCTTCACATCGACTGTTCATACAAAGTCTAGACATTCGATCAAGTTTGTACACTGGTCTTGGGATATGGATTCATAAAGTACATACACTCTTCGGTTGACTTCAACTGAAGTATGTACATCGGCATGCATTGCATCAAGTGTATACATTGGGTCATACATTCACTGTAGAGTCTACACATTGTTGGGTCTTATTCAATGTCTTCATGCATTCATCAAGTCTATACGCTGGAAGACAAAGTCTATACAGCATCAACTCATTGGGCTGCAGCGTCAACTCAGCAAGTATGCACATCGCCTCATTTCTTCAAAGTCTATACGCTGGATCGTCTTTCTAAGCATCTCATTCAAAGTCTGTACATCCACCGTCTTACCCAGCGTCTCATGCAAGTCTGTACAGCCTTTGCGTTTCAAAGTCCATTCGTTGCACTCTCAAGTCTGTACAGCCGATCGTCTCAGTCAGCGTCTCACAGTTCCAAGTCTATACACTGGACTGTGCTCTCAAAGTCTGTATATTGCCTTCAAGGCACCAAGTCTATACACTCTCTTGTTCACATCTCTGTGAAGTCTATACATTGCTGATCGAACGTAAGTCCATACATTCCAACATTTTCCTACGTTCGCTGCTTTAGCTTCACTCCAAGTCTATACATTGGACTGCCAGTCTTTATCTACGTTCAGAGCCTCAAGTCTATACAGTGGTAAAGTCTGCACATTGTGCTTTGAAGCTCAAAGTCTGTACATTGGGTTCACATCTTCAAGTCTATACATTGGCTTCGCATCTACAAGTCTGTACATTGGTTTAGATTTTTCAGGTCTATACACTGGCTTATTCTTTAAGTATATACAGCCTGTCTTCACGTTCTAAGTCTATACATCGTTCCTCAAAGGCTAAGTGTATACATTACCCTTATTGCATTACATGCTTTATATCAAAGTCTGTACAGCATGCCTTGTTGTTCACGGCCTTCAAAGTCACATTGTATTGCGTCAATGCAGTGCATTGGCATGTAGTGAAGCGTCAACGCATTGCATTGTGCATGCCCTGGCAAAGTCTATACATCGCTTGCATCGTTAAGTCTATACATTGACGCTTGAAGTGAAGTCTACACATTGATTCACTGTTCATGCCTTCACTCAGAGTCTGTACAGCCATTCCTTTTCAAAGTCTGTACATTGGGCCTTCAAGCTTCTGAAGTCTGTACACTGGCTTACTCTTCAAGTCTGTACAGCCTGCTTGGACGTTCAAGTCCAAAGTCTATACATCCGTTTGTGCCTTGTCCTGGCCATCGTCTCTCAGCAAGTCTATACAGCCATTGCATGTGTCACCTTACATGACCAAGTCTGTACAGAGTTGGCATTGCATCTCATTAAGTCTACACATCGTGTAGCTTGCTCGCATAGCCAAGTCTATACATCGGTTGTTCATGCACTGCACATCATCAAGTCTGTACACTGCGCTGCCAGCCTGCACGTAGCAACTCTATACATTGCTGTCTGCCTGCAATGTAGAGTCTGTACATTGCGTGCTCGCTGCATCATCAAGTCTAGACATTGCCTTAGGCTGAGCAAGTATATACATTGCATGTTCGTTCAATCAAGTCCATACACTGAGCAAGTATATACATTATCTGACTGTCGATTGAAGAGTCTATACATTGCTGTTTGTCTTGTAAAGTCCATACAGTAATGTCTGCACGTTGGCTTTAAAACTGAAGTCTATATAATGTGTTGTATTCTTCAGAGACTGTACAGGGTTTACAATTAACCTGATAAGTTCTTATCTGTCTGACAGGCACCCTTCGCAGAGGCCAATGAAGGCACGTGATCCAAGGAAGGACGAGGTGCCCAGATGAGGACACGTGTACTGACAGCCTGCTGGATACTGCCACGTGGTCCGAATTCTTAGGGCGGGAAATGTGAAAACCTCACGCGCCCTTGCTGCTGCTGCTGCTATATATACGAGCCTTCTTCCACAGATGAATAGAGATCGAAGTGGCCAAGTATATACAGAGAGTATAGAAGCCAGTGAAGAAAGCAGAGAAGTAGAAGAGAGAGAGCAACGATCAAAAAGAGGAGAAGAAGAAGAGAAAAGAAGAGATAGGGAGAGCCTACGAAAGAGAAGAAAATAGAGAGTGAGAGTAGCAGAAGAAAGAGAGAAAGATTGGGTGAGCTGAGAAGAAGAAAGAAGAGGAAGAAAAGAAGAGAGGAGAGAGTTCTATTGAAGACCTGTTCAGTCTGTTCGTGGATCAAATCCAGAACGACTATTGTGTTTCATTTCCAGCCTTTGTCGCTGTTCCTTTTATTTTTTCTTATTTTTCATTTTGTTTCTCTGGTTAGCTTTGTTCTTCCGATTGCCCTGTTGGGGATCGGGTTCCTCCTGTTGGTTCAGGAGAAGGGAGATCTGATCTCCGGGTTGCAAGTGACAGGTTGTCACTTGTGGGTTCCCTCTGGTTAGAGGAAGGGAGGCTCGTCCTCCTGTTCTGGGCTTGTGGTTGCAAGTCCAGGGGTCCCTCCTGGTCTGGAGGAAGAGAGGTCATCGACCTCTGGTTTTCAAGTGGCTGGGAGTCACTTGGGTTGTCCCTCCGGTTGGGAGGAAGAGGGGAGGCTGTTCCCCTAGTCAAGCTGTGTGGCAGCAAGTGTTTGCAGACTGAGTCTGCTTGTTTCTAGCGTTAGCCAGTGAAGCCTCACTCCGGTTGGGAGTGAGGGGTGGATGTAGGTCTTGGTGACCGAACCACCTAAAAATCTACTGTGCAGTGGTTTTGCTCTGTGCGTTTGTTCCTTGCCTTCTACCTCTCATTCACAGGTTGTGCATGCTTGGCCAGTTGTATTATCTAGGGAGTTAACCTTGAGCATTATATTTTTGCTAGGTGTGATTGGTTTGCTTAGTTCTGTCTGTGTTTCTGGTTTGATCAGGTGGCTGCATTGTTGCAGTCCAACTGTTTGATCTATTGTTGTCTTATCATCTCATCTTGGAAAGCTCATTAGTTTTTATTCCGCATATCTGAGCTCTAGAGATTTAATTTGGGCATAATTTCTGAAGGGGATACATTCACCCCCCTCTGTATCCGGGCCTAGCACCATAACAATTAGTATCAGAGCGGTGTCTGCTTAGAAGGTCCAGTGACCTGCAGATCCGATCCTGCTGTCTTCGGTGCTAATTTGTTATTAGTGCATCAATATTCCTGTTGCATTGAATTTTTCTTGCTATTTGTTCTCATGGCCCATCCACCAATTTTCAGTGGTACGCATTTTAATGTATGGTTTGCTAGTCTGAAGAATTATGCTAATTCTGTTAATCCAGACCTGTGGAAAGTAATTTCACACGGTCCTCATGAACTACCAAAGAAAAAGTCCAAATGGACTGACAGTCACAAATCTATGCATGAAGAGAACCAGATAGCTATAAACCTAATGAAGGCAACTACTGATAGAGCCCTTCATTCATGTTTCTTTGATTGCAGTTCTGCTAAGGACATTCTGGATATACTGAAGCGAACTCAGATAAGAAATGAGGTCAGCTGCATGATGGCCGACAGAAATAATCAAGGCAGCAGTCAAGATGAAGATGATGATGATGATGAGGTAAATCCCTTTGAAAACTATACTTTAGATGATTGGGAAAATGCATATTCTGAGCTACTTGAATCTCATGAACTGTTAAGAAAATAGTATAAAAAATTGAAGAAGGGTATTGGGTCAGTTAGTTCAAGTTCTCCATGTAGAAATTGTGTTGAATTGAAAAATGTTCATGATGCCTGTATGTCTGATTTTCAAATGTTGAAGAAACAAATTTCATTATTGAAAACTGAGAATCAAGATCATATAAATGTGATATCTGAACTCAAAGAAAAATTCAAGTCAGATAATGATAATCAGACTCTTGTTAACTATCATGACCAGTATAAAAAATTGCTGAAAAACTTTGAAAGTGTGAACTCAGATTTAAACAAGCTAAAATCTGAAAATGATTCCCTGAGAAAATCTGTTAATAAAAATGATAAAAAATTTGAGAAACTTGAGTAGGAGAAGAACTTGTTTGCTGAAAAATTCAATGCCATAAAATCTGTAAATATAGAATTACAGAAAGATCTGGAGAAACAGCAAAAAGAATTAAAGGAATTTGAGGCTGAAAGAAAACTTGGAGTTAACTCAGATGATCAGACTCTAATAAATGAGTTAATTCAGAATGACAAGCTTAAGGAAGAAAATGAGAAGTTAAAAATGCTGAACTCCACTATCTCTGAGAGACTTCTAGCCTTAGAAAGAGGAAAAACTGTTTGCATTGAAGACTCTGATAAACTGAGCAATCTGGAAAATGAAATTGAGAAATATAAAAATGCTAACAAAGTTTTAAATGAAGCTATGAATTGCAGTGAGCAAGAGATTGCCAGTTATGAGTTACACATTTCCTCACTAGAAAATGAAATTCAAGATCTGAAAACATCTCTGTCAAAGTTTGTGAGTGGACAAGAGAATCTGGACAGGTTGTTAGGAGTTAAGGTCAATACTCAAAGGGAAGGGTTAGGCTACAACAATATCAATAAAAAGGCTTTCAAAAACAAGCTAATGACATCTTTCGTCAAAGCTTCAGATGTAGCCACCACCTCAGAAAATAAACAACCAAATGTTCAGAAGAATCAGAAACAAACTGGAAAAATGGAAAAGGTCAGTCATGTGAAGAAAGGAGTGAATCACATTGAAAAAATGCATGTTGTACATCACTCGAACTTTCCTGCCACCAAGAAAAAGACTGATTTTAAATATGTTGAGAAAGTTCAATCTGTGCTTGACATGAATACACATACACATGCACATAAAAATAAGAATTCATGTCATTACTGTGGTAGGGTTGGCCACATTATAGATAATTGCTTCATTCTGAAACAAGACAACAAAAAGCATGCTAGGAAACATGTCTCTGCTCAGAATAAAAAGAAAACTGAATGCTATCACTGTGGCAAATTGGGCCACAGGGCCATTAAATGTTGGCATGCTCAGGGTAGACAATTCAATTCTAAAACTGTTAAACTCCCTGCAAATGGAAATGTTTTTGGAAGAAATATTTTTAGAGGCAAGCACAATAAGTGCTTCAAATGTGGGAAGTATGGCCACACAGTCAAGGACTGTTGGCACATTCAGAAGAATTTTTTTAACCCCCATGTTATCAAATTCTCTGCCAGAAAATGTGTGAGCTTTTCATGCTATAACTGTGGGAAGCCATGCCATAGAGCTGCTGAATGTTGGCTGGCCGGTTTTAGTAAACAGAATTTTAATTCTGTCAACAACAAAAAGTTTCATGCATATGCACATGGATTTCATGCTAACAAGAATGTGCATAGATCAAATCTGAAACCTGATGCATCTTACTATCATTATAGTAAACAGAACTCTCTCTCTGCCAATAAACTTCATGACAACAGTAATGTGCATAAGAGGAATTTGAAATCTGCTAATTCATGCCATTGCTGTGGACAACAGATTGGTCATTCAATGAATAATTACTACTTGATGAAATCTGATGACCAAGCAGCTAGAAAACTGTTTAGAAAACCTGCTACGAATGTCATTGTCAATTCAGGACCCAAGACCTCTTGGGTACCTGTTTGTGCAAAATAACTTTGCTTTGCAGGTGTGCCTTGGAATGGAATAAAAAGGGGTATTAATCCAAGGCACTCAAGAATAAAAACCCCTTTTGAACTTTTCAGGTAAATTCTCTGCATTTCCTATTTTTGAAACTCATTGCATATGTGGTTTGATGTGTTCTTGCATATCTGTCATCTTTTGAACACTATGAGCATTCGTGTCTCTTAATGCTCATATGAATTGGCTGTTTAGATATTGAAATGAGAATAAACTTGTAATTTCTAAAAATCTGAATTGCATATGTATGTTGTTTGAAATCTGACTATTGCATTCTGAAAAATCTGATAAGCTGAAATTTGATCCATGCATGCTGCCCATGTTGAATTATCATGATTGACCTCAATGGTATATCAAATGGTAAGCTATCAAAAGGCAGGAAAATCTGTCTGGAGGTTCTTGCTATGTGAGAGGTGGTCTTTTAGACCAAGTACTCCGCCTAGTACCATGGGACATTTTGCTTGATAGGGCAGTCTGAATGTGCATGAATCAAAATCATGTGTTCAGTTTCTCATGGCAAACATTGCATGTTTTCAGGGGGAGTTAATTGCATGACTTTGCATAGCAATCAATGTTGAGTAAATTACATATCTTTGCATACATATAGTGCATTGCACTTCCTGATATTGAAAAATGCCAAAAAGAGTGATTGAATACATGTTGTCAGGGGGAGTCCATGCATTGCATATAGGTTGTCAAATGCATACTCTTGTGAGATTTCATTACATACACTTTCTTATTGATTCTATTGAAATACCTTGATCACATTTTGAAAATACTGGGCTTCAAAATCTCTCTTATCAATTGGTATCATTTTGCTTCAGAATTCTTTCAGTCCTTCATGAAGATTTCAATGGGCTATCTCGATCATAAATCTGAAAACTCTTGAACTAGAAATCTTCTATTATACATTTTTATGAATGTCTGAAATAACTCATGTGGTTTAAGTTTAATGTTCAGGAGTTTGACCTTAAAATCTCTTAAAAATATCTGAAGCATGTTTAATAAACCTTAACCATCTGTTTCATGTTGTGTCTTGTGAAAACTTCTGAAATCTGCACTTTTGAATACATGACTTTAATTGGTTAAGTACATAAAACTATTATTGACTTGAAGCAAATGAATTTTTCTGAAATGTCTAAAGGGTAATATCTGTCAAAGCAATGACATTGGTCACTGAGAAACACATGTCCAAAGGACTGTGTCATGAGGTACCATAGTTAACTCTGATTAAGAATAATTAAAAATCAGGCAGAGCAATGGCATGCACACTGAGAAATACAACTCACTCATCAAGAAATGATTTGTAGTGTGTCATGATGTGTAAATGCTATCTCTGTTCACATAAAGCATGACAGTTAGTCACACTAAGTGCTTAGGGATATTGGCCTCTAATCAAGGTATATCCTCTAGTTACAATGTGTGCACTGAACTAGAGTGCTCGTAAAATTTGTAGCATGAAAAATTGTTGAACATACCTCAATATCTGAATATTGATGCTAAAATCAAATTGCTACAACCCTAGACAAAATCATATGACTTCATAATTGCTTGATCTTAATACTAGTGCATGTAATTCTGAAAGAAGTCAATAGATTTGATTGTGTAAGAGAAAGGGAGATTAATCAAGATAAATATGAGGGCTTGGTTCATTTTTATTAAACCATGGTTTTAGATATCAATACAGAATTTTATTGATAAACTCTGCATACATTGTGTTTAAACCATGATGAACAATAAAGTTCATTCATAAGCCCTTATAATGGAAGACTTTGAAAACTTATATTTTGGATTTATGAGATTGATATCTCTCTGAAAATCTGACTGAATTTCTTGTGATTGGAGCTTCTGTGAAAATCTGCTACTTGAAACTCTTCTGCTCAAAGTCATTGATTCATTGACCTGAACGTCTCCTTGTTATCCATCTCATAAGATTCCACTTATTGAGGGGGAGCTTTCATGTCATATGCATCATGCTGCATAGAAACTCTTAAAGGGGGAGAATTGTGTTCTTGCATGTTAGTATCTCCATCTGCATCTGCATTCATATTGTTTATTGCAAGGGGGAGAAATTGACTAAATTTTTGAAACATGCTTCAACATTACTATTTTCTTTTTGATGAAGTCAAAGGGGGAGAATAGTTTGTGCTCATCAGCATTACTCACAGTGTAGTGTTGCCATCATCAAAAAGGGGGAGATTGTTGTGCCCCTGTGGTTATGATGATGGTTTTGATGATTGGCTTTTGATGTGTGTTAATCACTGTGAGTCATCTTGCTGTGTGAGTCATCATGTTGATATTCAGTCACTTTCTGTTCATAATGCAATCTTTTTCAAAGGTTCAGTCAAGCATTGCATATTCTGATGTTCAGTTTGATTATCAAAGCATTGTATTGCTGTTCAGTTAGTTAAACAGATTTAAGGCATTGCATGTTTTATGTTAGTCATTTTATCTACTGTTGTGCCCTTGTGGTTTTGATGATGGTTTTGTTGATTGATTGTTGGTGTGAGTTAATCAAATGTTCAGTCATCCTGCTGCTCAATTTAGAGTCATTCTTGATGATCAGTCATGCTACATGTTAAACTGATGCATAAAGCATTCATTGCTGTGGTTTTAATGATTTATCTGGTTTTGATGATTGGTGTTTGATGGTAATCATTGTGAGTCATCCTGATGAGATGTTCATTCAGGACTTCATATGCTCATTCAGTTTATCTGCTGACATTGTGCTTTGATGATAGCTTCATGATTGTGATTTGTATATCATCTGGAGAATGCACGTGTATGACTGATATATTGTGTGTGTTAGACTTCTGGTATGTGCATGATCTATACATCACCTTCTATCTACAAGTCTATACATTAGACTGTTCTTCAAAGTCTGTACATCAGACTGTACATCGTCTTCGTGCTGTTTCTGTACTTGAGTCTTCGTGTTGTTTCCCCTCACTAACACGAAAAGATCTCGTGTCGTCTGAGCTTACAACACTTCGTGTTGATTTCCATGCTTTACAAGAAAAAGCTGCTAAGAGGTAATACTTCGTGTGTCCGTACTGTTTCTGTCTTCGTGTTGGTTTCCCTGAACCTCATGTCATTCTTGCTTCGTGTCCACACCTCGTGTCAGTGTCTGTCTTCGCCTTTGTGTTAAATTCAGCTCGTGTCGTTTTCGTCTTCGAGTTGTTCTTCTACTTCCACCATTTCATCACGTGTCGAGATAACCGTGTTGTCTTTCACTTCGTGCAGCCTATGTGACTGTGTTGTCCCCATGTCATCCTTAGTTCATGTCGTGCTTGTGTATTTCTGTCTTCGAGTCATTTTTCGCTGGATCTTTATGTCGGTCTAGGTTCAAGTGTCGTTTCACTTTCGTGTCGTTCTCTCTGTAGTATCTATTTTGTCACCTTTGGACTTCGTGTCGTTTGTCTTGTGACCTCGTGTCGTTTTTGTTCTGTAACCACACTTCGTGTTGGTTACTGTTCTTCTTGTGACTTCGTGTCATGTTTTCACACTTCGTGTCGTTCATGTTTCGTAACCACACTTCGTGTTGGTTACTGTCGTTCTTGTGACTTTGTGTCATGTCTCCCAGACCTCATGTCATTTTTCACTCCGTGTCTATTTCAGTTTTCGTCTTCGTGTTGTTTTCAACTCGTGACGGTCTCTGTCACCTGTCTCCATGTCGTACTCACTCCGTGTCGTTTTTGTTCCACTGCGTGCAGAACATCGCAGCACCTCGTGTTGCTTCCTGTTTCACTTCGTGTCGTTTTCCGTTTTGTGTTCTTCGTGTCGTTCTTACTTTGAGTCGTTTTCTTTGTTATTTCCGTCTTCGTGTCGTTTCTGTTTTCATGACTTCGTGTCATCTTCATTGTCTTAGTGTTGTTTTCACCGCGTGCTGTTCTCACTGTCTTCGTGCTGTTTTCACCGCGTGTCGATTACTGTTTCATCTAGTAGTGTTTTTCCACTTAGTGTCGTTTCCGAATTATCTCTTCGTGTTGTTCTTCCTAGACATCATGTCTTTCGTGTGTTGAAATCACACTTACTGTTGGTTTCTATTTACCTCCATGTTGTCCTCGTGCCGCTCTCATTACTGGTTATTATATCATGTCGTTTTACTTCGTGCTACAGTCACCATGGTGTTCTTCGTGTCGTTCTTCTGGTTACCTCGTGTTGTTTTATAACCTCACTTCGTGTTGTTCTCAGTGCATCTAGTATTTCTATTACATACTTCGTGCAGCTTTAGTTCCTATGGCCCTCAGCTTTAATGTTTTTCATCTCTTTGCAGATCCGAGGAAGAACATTCCACACACCTGGGCAACACGTGATCCGAGGCTGGCATGAAGCCTGCTGAGAGACTGCCACGTGGACCGAATTCTTAGGGCTGGAAATGTGGAGGTCACACGTCGTGGCTGATGCTGCTGTTGCTGCTATATATATGAGACCTTCGTCCACAGATGAAGGTGATCGAGTTGGCGTGAAGAAACGCTCATACAGAGAGCCACGATCCAGATAGAAGAAGAAAAAAAAAAAGAAGAAGAGCAGAAGGAGAAGAAGAGAGGTAGAGAGCTCGAGAAGAGTGTGAAGAGAAGAAGAAGCAGAGAGTGAGAGAAGAGCAGAAGAAAGAGAAAGAAAGATAGAGAGTGAGCGAGAGAGCTCGTGGAGAAGAAGGAAGATTTTACCTGAAGATCCGTCTACTGGACCGTGGATCAAATCCAGGCCAGTCAGCTCCGTTGAGAGCCACATTGTGCATTTCGTTTTTCAGCTTTCTGTTTTGCTGAAGTCATTCTCGTTTATTGTTTTTCCTTTGTTTTCTGGTTTGCTGTGTTTCCGATACTCTGTAGAGAGGTCGGGGTTCCTCCTGTTAGTTCAGGAGAAGGGAGATTGATACCTCCGGTTGCAAGCAGCAGGTGGGCTGCTTGTGGGTTCCCTCCGGGTTGGAGGAAGGGAGATTTATCTCCGGTTGTGCTTCCCTCTGGGGTTCAGAGGAAGAGAGACTTGGGTCTCTAGGTTTTCCTCCGGGTTGGAGGAAGGGAGACTTGTCTCCGGTTCTGGGCTTGTGGACTCAAGTCCAGGGGTTCCCTCCAGGTCTGGAGGAAGAGAGACCGTGTGTCTCTGGTTTGCTAGTGACTGGTGTCACTAGTGGTTCCCTCCGGTTGGGAGGAAGAGGGGAGGCTGTTCCCCTGGTCAAGCTGTTTGGCAGCATTTGTTGCAGACTGAGTCTGCTGTTTCTAGCGTGAGCTAGTGGAAGCCACACTCGGTTTGAGTGTGGGGTGGATGTAGGTCTGGAGGACCGAACCACCTAAAAATCCTCTGTGCAGTGGTCTGATTTCTCTATATGTTTTGCTTCCGCTAGATGTTTGCATAGGGGCGCTCCAAGTGGTTGATCAGATCTTGTTCTGAGTGTTTAATCCGTTGAGTGAGCGAAAGTTTATTTGAGTGGAAGAATGGTGCTACTGCTAATTAGTCTTTCAGATTTGATACATCTGTCTAGTTAGCACTCTAGATTGTTAGTGAGCATCGTAACCTTTTAATTGGGTAAAGGTTTTTAAAGGGTTATATTCATTCACCCCCCCTCTGAATACTGCACCTAACCCAACAATTGGTATCAGAGCAGGTCTCTGATCTATCAGATCTAACAATCTGAAGAGGATCTTGCTGGTTTGTTTGGTGCCGTTCAGTGTGTGTGCTTTCTGTGTTCGTAGCTTTGATTCTCCGTCTTAGTGCATTGTCTTGCTTATTTGGTTTAGGTGCTTCAGTTTGTTCTGAGCTTTCAGATTGTTTGCAATGGAGCCAATCGTGCTGAAGGCTTGCTCCAGCAAAGCAAACATATCCAGCCACAGTGGATCATCAAGCAAGAAAAGTAGCCTCTCGCGGTCTGAAATTGATGAAGACCACATTGAAATGATGATTAGTAACTTCAGGAAATTTCTGAGAAAAAGAGAAGGAAAGCTTGACGGTAGCAAACAGCAAACAAGGTATAACTCTAATCCTGCCAAGATTGCTGACACTAATGTTTGCTACAAATGCAGGAAGGCTGGCCACACAAAGGATGATTGTCCAGAGGTATTGAAACTCAAAGGGAACACCTCGGACATTGATAGAGAAGGAAGAAAGTCCATATGCTTAATGGCCAACCGGGGAAGTGATGGTGAGGAAACTTCATCTCAGGTAAGCTCCGAATCAGATGGATACACTTTTGATGAATTGATAGTAATGTATAAAGATCTGTTCAAAGTATCCAAGAAACTAAAATCTGAAAACAAGAAATTGAGAAAAGAAGTGAAAACTTTGAAATCTGAAAAGGAGCACATTAGAGAAGATAATTCTTGTAAAGGTTGTGCCATTCTCAAAGACATAATTAATGAGTTTGAGTCTGATGACATTCTTCAAAAAGAATAAATAAAATCTCTAAAAGAAGAAAATGTCTACTTAAAGGATCAAAATAAAAGGCTAATGGTTCTTAATACTGTATTCTCTGAGAAATGGCTGTCAATTGAAAAAGGAAAAGCTGTTTATGATGAAAATTCAAAAAGTTTGAACAGTCTAGAACAAGAAATTGAGAAGTATAAAACTGCAAACCAAGTTCTAAGCGAATGTGTAAATTGCAGTGAACAGGAAATAGCCAGTTATAAACTTCACATTGCTAACTTGGAAGATAAAATTCATAATCTGGAAAATTCAGCTATTGAGTCTGCCAAGATTAAAGGAAAAATGAAAACTGTTGAGAGGAGGAAGGATGATAACTCTGAAGGGGGAACAAATTGCTGTTCTGATGTTAAGAAAATCACTAAAAACCAGCTATATACAACATTTGTCCAAAGCACTAATGTAGCTGGTACTTCAAGGCAATCCCCAAAACAAAATGAAAATCAGAAGTCACCTTCAAAATCTGTCTTTCAGTTTAAAGCCCAGAAAATTGAAAAGCAAACAAAATCTATTGAGAATAATCAGAAATTGAAAAGAAAGAGTCAAACAAAGAAGGCTAAGAATACTTCTGGTTGTACTCTGAAATTTGCT
Source organism: Amorphophallus konjac (assembly GCA_022559845.1). Taxonomy (NCBI): domain Eukaryota; kingdom Viridiplantae; phylum Streptophyta; class Magnoliopsida; order Alismatales; family Araceae; genus Amorphophallus; species Amorphophallus konjac. Next base: position 89,241,301 of record CM040119.1, read on the forward strand.
AGTTCTGCTGAATCTGTTGGGCCAATACATAATGCTCATGCTTCTTGTACTCGTTCACATACACCTAGGAACTCACATGATAGAAACCATGTTCCTAGGAAATCTGATGCCTATTGTTACTACTGTGGTAGGCATGGTCATTATATGGATGACTGCAGAGTAATGATAAGGGATGATATGATGCATGATAAAACTCTTCCAAATAACCATCACCACCCCAAAAGAAACATGTCTTCCTCAAACCAACATATCATTTGTTACAATTGTAACAGACGTGGTCACAAAGCTGTTGAGTGTTGGTTTAGGCCTTCATGAGGATTTACTGGCTCAAGAGGTAAGCATTCTAGGTGCATTGAATGTGGTAAGTATGGGCATGTAGTCAAGGACTGCTGGTTTGTTCAGGGAAATCATTTTAATTCCAAATTTGTAAGATTCCCTCCAAACAAAAATCTCTTGGGCAGAAATAAAACTAGTCTTAAAGAAAAGACTCTTGCTTGTTATGAATGTGGAAAACCTAGCCACCGAGCTTCTGAATGCTGGTGGGCAAGTAATGATAAATCACAAATTCATGCTAATTATCATAGGTCTCATGCTGCTGTTGATATGCATCACAGGACCAGAAAATCTGATGTTTCATGTAGATACTGTGATAAAATTGGTCACTCTATGGATAATTATTTTCTGATGAAATCTGATGACCATGTTGCTAAGAAACTGTTTAGAACACCTGATAGGGGTAGTGCAGGACCCAAGACTGCTTGGGTCCCTGCAAGATCATATTGATTGACTTGCCGCAGGTAGGGCCTTGGAAGGAGAAATAAAAGGGGTTAACCAAGGCACTCAAAAAGAAAACCCCATGATTCAATTCAGGTCAGTTCTGAAATTTGTTTTAAATTCATTATCTGAATTTGTGAGTATGAAAAATGAGAATTCCATGCTGATTTACTTGGTTGTTGTATGATCTTCTCTTGTCTAGTTGATCAGTCTGCACTCCAGACTCAACTATTGAATTCAATTCTGCATAACTGATGCTCTTCTCTTGACATATGATTGAACTGAATTTGAATGCTTCTTCAGTGTATATTGTCAATGCATGTGTCTCATAGGTACACATTTCGTCTGCATGACTATCATTTGCCTATTGCTGAAGACTGCATATTTTGTTTTCTGCCTCGAGTTGCATTGTCTTGCATAACCCTGGTACATCAAATGGTAAGTTACTAAAAGGCAAGGAAATCTGCCTAAAGGTTCTTACTATGTGTGAGATGGTCCTTGAGACCAGGTTCTCTGCCAAGTACCAAGGGTCTTGTCTTCATGTAGACCAGTGTACTGCATGTTTTCAGGGGGAGGTAGTTGCATATCTTTGCATAGCAATTAAATGTCGAGTCTTTGCATGTCCCTGCATACATATAGTGCATTGCATATAGGCTGTCAAATGCATACATGGGTCAGAGCTCACTGCATATCCTCTCTTACTGATTTTGTTGACAAACCTTAATCATATTCTGAAAAACTTTGAGATTCACAATCTCTCTTAACAATTGGTACTTCTACTATCAATTGATATCATTTGATTTCAGAATTCTATCAGTCTTTCATGAAGATTTCAATGGGCTATCTCGATCATAAATCTGAAAAACTCTTGAACTAGAAATCTTCTATTATACATTCTTAAGAATGACTGAAATAACTCATGTGGTTTAAGCTTAATGTATTCATGGAGTTTAACTTCAAAATCTCTTAACATATCTGAATCATGTTTAATAAATCTTAACCAACTGTTTCATGCTATGTCTTGCAAAAACTTCTGAAATCTGCACTTTTGAATACATGACTTTAATTGGTTAAGTACATGAGATTAATATTGTTTTGAAGCAAATGAATGTTTCTGAAATGTCTAAAGGGTAATATCTGTCAGAGCAATGACATTGGTCACTGAGAAACACAAGTCCAAAGGACTGTGTCATGAGGTGCCTTAGTTAACTCTGTAAAATGAGAATTCATTGAAAATCAGGCAGAGCAATGGCATGCACACTGAGAAATACAATTCACTCATTAAAAATTGAGCTGTAGTGTGTCATGATGTGTAAATACTAACTCTGTTCACATAAGGCATGACAGTTAGTCACACTAAGGGCTTAGGGATATTGGCCTCTGATCAAGGTATATCCTCTAGTTACAAGGTGTGTACTGAACTAGAGTGCACGTAAAATTTATAGCAAGGAAAATTATGGAATAAATTGAAATATCTGAATATTGATGCCAAAATCAAATTGCTACAACCCTAGACAAAATCATATGACTTCATAATTGCTTGATTTCAATACTAGTACATGTAATTCTGAAAGAAGTCAATAGATTTGATTGTGTAAGACAAAGGGAGGATAATCAAGATAAATATGAGGGCTTGGTTCATTTTTATTGGTTTCAGATATCAATACAGAATTTTATTGATAAACTCTACATACATCATGATTAAACCATGCTGTTCAATAAAGTTCATTCATAAGCCCTTATAATGGAAGACTTTGTAATATTCTGATTTGGATTTATGAGAATGATATTTCCTTGAAAATCTGATTGAATTCCTTCTGGTTGAAGCTCATCTGAACTTCTTCTGCTCATGTCATTGGCTCAATGACCTGAACTTCTCCTTGTTTGCCCCTGTGGTCTCCTTCTCATTTATCTCATAAGAGTCCACTTATTGAGGGGGAGCTTCCATGTCATGCATCACTTGCATATCAATTGGCATCTCTTCAGGGGGAGCATTCCTTGTCACACTGAATCATGTTCATATCATTTGTGACCTTGCATTCACATACTTAGGGGGAGTATTGCATTACTTGTTGCATCTGCATTTTTGCATTTAACCCTTCCCATGGTTTATTTTGTTTGTATCAAAGGGGGAGATATTGTTTGCCAAAAAGGGAGAATCATGTTCTTGAAAGGGGGAGAAATTGACTGAACTCTTATACATGCTATAATTTCTCAAATTATTTTTCTTTTTGATGAAGTCAAAGGGGGAGAATAATTTGAGTCTTCAGAATGCCTCACATCATCAGAATGACTCATTATATTGAATGTGTTGCCATCATCAAAAAGGGGGAGATTGTTGTGCCCTTGTGGTTTTGATGATGGTTTTGTTGATTGATTGTTGGTGTGAGTTAATCAAATGTTCAGTCATCCTGCTGCTCAATTTAGAGTCATTCTTGATGATCAGTCATGCTACATGTTAAACTGATGCATAAAGCATTCATTGCTGTGGTTTTAATGATTTATCTGGTTTTGATGATTGGTGTTTGATGGTAATCATTGTGAGTCATCCTGATGAGATGTTCATTCAGGACTTCATATGCTCATTCAGTTTATCTGCTGACATTGTGCTTTGATGATAGCTTCATGATTGTGATTTGTATATCATCTGGAGAATGCACGTGTATGACTGATATATTGTGTGTGTTAGACTTCTGGTATGTGCATGATCTATACATCACCTTCTATCTACAAGTCTATACATTAGACTGTTCTTCAAAGTCTGTACATCAGACTGTACATCGTCTTCGTGCTGTTTCTGTACTTGAGTCTTCGTGTTGTTTCCCCTCACTAACACGAAAAGATCTCGTGTCGTCTGAGCTTACAACACTTCGTGTTGATTTCCATGCTTTACAAGAAAAAGCTGCTAAGAGGTAATACTTCGTGTGTCCGTACTGTTTCTGTCTTCGTGTTGGTTTCCCTGAACCTCATGTCATTCTTGCTTCGTGTCCACACCTCGTGTCAGTGTCTGTCTTCGCCTTTGTGTTAAATTCAGCTCGTGTCGTTTTCGTCTTCGAGTTGTTCTTCTACTTCCACCATTTCATCACGTGTCGAGATAACCGTGTTGTCTTTCACTTCGTGCAGCCTATGTGACTGTGTTGTCCCCATGTCATCCTTAGTTCATGTCGTGCTTGTGTATTTCTGTCTTCGAGTCATTTTTCGCTGGATCTTTATGTCGGTCTAGGTTCAAGTGTCGTTTCACTTTCGTGTCGTTCTCTCTGTAGTATCTGTTTTGTCACCTTTGGACTTCGTGTCGTTTGTCTTGTGACCTCGTGTCGTTTTTGTTCTGTAACCACACTTCGTGTTGGTTACTGTTCTTCTTGTGACTTCGTGTCATGTTTTCACACTTCGTGTCGTTCATGTTTCGTAACCACACTTCGTGTTGGTTACTGTCGTTCTTGTGACTTTGTGTCATGTCTCCCAGACCTCGTGTCATTTTTCACTCCGTGTCTATTTCAGTTTTCGTCTTCGTGTTGTTTTCAACTCGTGACGGTCTCTGTCACCTGTCTCCATGTCGTACTCACTCCGTGTCGTTTTTGTTCCACTGCGTGCAGAACATCGCAGCACCTCGTGTTGCTTCCTGTTTCACTTCGTGTCGTTTTCCGTTTTGTGTTCTTCGTGTCGTTCTTACTTTGAGTCGTTTTCTTTGTTATTTCCGTCTTCGTGTCGTTTCTGTTTTCATGACTTCGTGTCATCTTCATTGTCTTAGTGTTGTTTTCACCGCGTGCTGTTCTCACTGTCTTCGTGCTGTTTTCACCGCGTGTCGATTACTGTTTCATCTAGTAGTGTTTTTCCACTTAGTGTCGTTTCCGAATTATCTCTTCGTGTTGTTCTTCCTAGACATCATGTCTTTCGTGTGTTGAAACCACACTTACTGTTGGTTTCTGTTTACCTCCATGTTGTCCTCGTGCCGCTCTCATTACTGGTTATTATATCATGTCGTTTTACTTCGTGCTACAGTCACCATGGTGTTCTTCGTGTCGTTCTTCTGGTTACCTCGTGTTGTTTTATAACCTCACTTCGTGTTGTTCTCAGTGCATCTAGTATTTCTATTACATACTTCGTGCAGCTTTAGTTCCTATGGCCCTCAGCTTTAATGTTTTTCATCTCTTTGCAGATCCGAGGAAGAACATTCCACACACCTGGGCAACACGTGATCCGAGGCTGGCATGAAGCCTGCTGAGAGACTGCCACGTGGACCGAATTCTTAGGGCTGGAAATGTGGAGGTCACACGTCGTGGCTGATGCTGCTGTTGCTGCTATATATATGAGACCTTCGTCCACAGATGAAGGTGATCGAGTTGGCGTGAAGAAACGCTCATACAGAGAGCCACGATCCAGATAGAAGAAGAAAAAAAAAAGAAGAAGAGCAGAAGGAGAAGAAGAGAGGTAGAGAGCTCGAGAAGAGTGTGAAGAGAAGAAGAAGCAGAGAGTGAGAGAAGAGCAGAAGAAAGAGAAAGAAAGATAGAGAGTGAGCGAGAGAGCTCGTGGAGAAGAAGGAAGATTTTACCTGAAGATCCGTCTACTGGACCGTGGATCAAATCCAGGCCAGTCAGCTCCGTTGAGAGCCACATTGTGCATTTCGTTTTTCAGCTTTCTGTTTTGCTGAAGTCATTCTCATTTATTGTTTTTCCTTTGTTTTCTGGTTTGCTGTGTTTCCGATACTCTGTAGAGAGGTCGGGGTTCCTCCTGTTAGTTCAGGAGAAGGGAGATTGATACCTCCGGTTGCAAGCAGCAGGTGGGCTGCTTGTGGGTTCCCTCCGGGTTGGAGGAAGGGAGATTTATCTCCGGTTGTGCTTCCCTCTGGGGTTCAGAGGAAGAGAGACTTGGGTCTCTAGGTTTTCCTCCGGGTTGGAGGAAGGGAGACTTGTCTCCGGTTCTGGGCTTGTGGACTCAAGTCCAGGGGTTCCCTCCAGGTCTGGAGGAAGAGAGACCGTGTGTCTCTGGTTTGCTAGTGACTGGTGTCACTAGTGGTTCCCTCCGGTTGGGAGGAAGAGGGGAGGCTGTTCCCCTGGTCAAGCTGTTTGGCAGCATTTGTTGCAGACTGAGTCTGCTGTTTCTAGCGTGAGCTAGTGGAAGCCACACTCGGTTTGAGTGTGGGGTGGATGTAGGTCTGGAGGACCGAACCACCTAAAAATCCTCTGTGCAGTGGTCTGATTTCTCTATATGTTTTGCTTCCGCTAGATGTTTGCATAGGGACGCTCCAAGTGGTTGATCAGATCTTGTTCTGAGTGTTTAATCCGTTGAGTGAGCGAAAGTTTATTTGAGTGGAAGAATGGTGCTACTGCTAATTAGTCTTTCAGATTTGATACATCTGTCTAGTTAGCACTCTAGATTGTTAGTGAGCATCGTAACCTTTTAATTGGGTAAAGGTTTTTAAAGGGTTATATTCATTCACCCCCCTCTGAATACTGCACCTAACCCAACATCTACTGCATAAAGCATGTTCAATTATGCTGTCTGTTTGTGCAAGTCTACACATCCTATTTGGTCGCTCTCCAAGTCTATACACTGCCAGCACACACGTACAAAATCTCTTCATGTGAAGTCTTCACATCGACTGTTCATGCAAAGTCTAGACATTCGATCAAGTTTGTACATTGGTCTTGGGATATGGATTCATAAAGTACATACACTCTTCGGTTGACTTCAACTGAAGTATGTACATCGGCATGCATTGCATCAAGTGTATACATTGGGTCATACATTCACTGTAGAGTCTACACATTGCTGGGTCTTTTTCAATGTCTTCATGCATTCATCAAGTCAATACGCTGGAAGACAAAGTCTATACAACGTCAACTCATTGGGCTGCAGTGTCAACTCAGCAAGTATGCACATCGCCTCATTTCTTCAAAGTCTATACGCTGGATCGTCTTTCTAAGCGTCTCATTCAAAGTCTGTACATCCACCGTCTTACCCAGCGTCTCATGCAAGTCTGTATAGCCTTTGCGTTTCAAAGTCCATTCGTTACACTCTCAAGTCTGTACAGCCGATCGTCTCAGTCAGTGTCTCACAGTTCCAAGTCTATACACTGGACTGTGCTCTCAAAGTCTGTACATTGCCTTCAAGGCACCAAGTCTATACACTCTCCTGTTCACATCTCTGTGAAGTCTATACATTGCTGATCGAACGTAAGTCCATACATTCCAACCTTTACCTACGTTCGCTGCTTTAGCTTCACTCCAAGTCTATACATTGGACTGCCAATCTTTACCTACGTTCAGAGCCTCAAGTCTATACAGTGGTAAAGTCTGTACATTGGCTTCACATCTTCAAGTCTGTACATTGGCTTCGCATCTACAAGTCTGTACATTGGTTCAGATTTTTCAGGTCTATACACTGGCTTATTCTTCAAGTATATACAGCTTGTCTTCACGTTCTAAGTCTATACATCATTCCTCAAAGGCTAAGTGTATACATTGTCCATATTGCATTACATGCTTTATATCAAAGTCTGTACAGCATGCCTTGTTGTTCACAGCCTTCAAAGTCACATTGTATTGCGTCAACGCAGTGCATTGGCATGTAGTGATGCGTCAACGCATTGCATTGTGCTTGCACTGGCAAAGTCTATACATCGCTTGCATCGTTAAGTCTATACATTGACGCTTGAAGTGAAGTCTACACATTGATTCACTGTTCATGCCTTCACTCAGAGTCTGTACAGCCATTCCTTTTCAAAGTCTGTACATTGGGCCTTCAAGCTTCTGAAGTCTATACACTGGCTTACTCTTCAAGTCTGTACAGCCTGCTTGGGCGTTCAAGTCCAAAGTCTATACATCCGTTTGTGCCTTGTCCTGGCCATCGTCTCTCTGCAAGTCTATACAGCTATTGCTTGCGTCACCTTACACGACCAAGTCTGTACAGAGTTGGCATTGCATATCATTAACTCTACACATCGTGTAGCTTGCTCGCATAGCCAAGTCTATACATCGGTTGTTCATGCACTGCACATCATCAAGTCTGTACACTGCGCTGCCAGCCTGCACGTAGCAACTCTATACATTGCTGTCTGCCTGCAATGTAGAGTCTGTACATTGCGTGCTCGCTGCATCATCAAGTCTAGACATTGCCTTAGGCTGAGCAAGTATATACATTGCATGTTCGTTCAATCAAGTCCATACACTGAGCAAGTATATACATTGTCTGACTGTCGATTGAAGAGTCTATACATTGCTGTTTGTCTTGTAAAGTCCATACAGTAATGTCTGCACGTTGGCTTTAAAACTGAAGTCTATACAATGTGTTGTATTCTTCAGAGACTGTACAGGGTTTACAATTAACCTGATAAGTTCTTATCTGTCTGACAGGCACTCTTCACAGAGGCCAATGAAGGCACGTGATCCAAGGAAGGACGAGGTGCCCAGATGAGGACACGTGTACTGACAGCCTGCTGGATGCTGCCACGTGGTCCGAATTCTTAGGGCGGGAAATGTGGAAACCTCACGTGCCTTGGCTGCTGCTGCTATATATACGAGCCTTCTTCCACAGATGAATAGAGATCGAAGTGGCCAAGTATATACAGAGAGTATAGAAGCCAGTGAAGAAAGCAGAGAAGCAGAAGAGAGAGAGCAACGATCAAAAAGAGCAGAAGAAGAAGAGAAAAGAAGAGATAGGGAGAGCCTGCGAAAGAGAAGAAAATAGAGAGTGAGAGCAGCAGAAGAAAGAGAGAAAGATTGCGTGAGCTGAGAAGAAGAAAAAAGAGGAAGAAAAGAAGAGAGGAGAGAGTTCTATTGAAGACCTGTTCAGTCTGTTCGTGGATCAAATCCAGAACGACTATTGTGTTTCATTTCCAGCCTTTGTCGCTGTTCCATTTATGTTTTCTTATTTTTCATTTTGTTTCTCTAGTTAGCTTTGTTCTTCCGATTGCCCTGTTGGGGATCGGGTTCCTCCTGTTGGTTCAGGAGAAGGGAGATCTGATCTCCGGGTTGCAAGTGACAGGTTGTCACTTGTGGGTTCCCTCTGGTTAGAGGAAGGGAGGCTCGTCCTCCGGTTCTGGGCTTGTGGTTGCAAGTCCAGGGGTCCCTCCTGATCTGGAGGAAGAGAGGTCTTCGACCTCTGGTTTCCAAGTGGCTGGGAGTCACTTGGGGTGTCCCTCCGGTTGGGAGGAAGAGGGGAGGCTGTTCCCCTGGTCAAGCTGTGTGGCAGCAAGTGTTTGCAGACTGAGTCTGCTTGTTTCTAGCGTTGGCTAGTGAAGCCTCACTCCGGTTGGGAGTGAGGGGTGGATGTAGGTCTTGGTGACCGAACCACCTAAAAATCTACTGTGCAGTGGTTTTGCTTTGTGCGTTTTTTCCTTTCCTTCTACCTCTCATTCGCAGGTTGGGCATGCTTGGCTAGTTGTATTATCTAGGGAGTTAACCTTGAGCATTATATTTTTGCTAGGTGTGATTGGTTTGCTTAGTTCTGTCTGCGTTTCTGGTTTGATCAGGTGGCTGCATTGTTGCAGTCCAACTGTTTGATCTATTGTTATATTTTCATCTCATCTTGAAAAGCTCATTAGTTTTTATTCCGCATATCTGAGCTCCAGAGATTTAATTTGGGCATAATTTCTGAAGGGGATACATTCACCCCCCTCTGTATCCGGGCCTAGCACCCTAACAGAAGAAAAACGTAAGATGTCACCAGTGGAGGTGAATGAAGAGGGGAGGCGAGCCGAGGCTAGAAGCCTTGAAAGGCCTCCACAAAATGAAAAGATGAAAGGAATGTCCATATATAAAGAGCCGACGTTCTCTGTCAGGCCCGAAGGGGAGTCAGAAAGTACAATAGAAGAATGCAAACCCTTACCTGTCATATGACAGGGGTGATAAGTGGGCATGGTGCCATGCTGAATGAACAAGAGGAGCTGGTTGCGATCGCTGGAAGGAAAGACCCAATGATAATACAGGGCAAAGTCGCCACCGAGCTACTGCAAGCTGCCAAGAGCAAGAAGATTGCTGATGAAGACATTACAACCGTCATTGCTAGGACAGTGGTGTCTGGACAAGAAGGAGTAGTCCCGTCTCCTCCATCTAAGTATGCCTCCAGTAGCACACTCGAAGGCACCAATAATGAAACATCTATGGACCCCGCTGTCCTAATAACCTTGCAAAGGTACCAGCAGGACGTAGAACTGCTGAAGAAATAATTAAATGAAAATACTAAGCATGCTATGGTAGCCGAGCAACAGGGGGCGCGAGCCGAGCCGTCACGGGGAGGTTTCAACCCCACGAGTGCTCCTTCATCGGTCGTTCTACAAACTATCGATCAGAACTAGGCTACTCCCCAGCATTATTCTCAATGGTTCCAGCCAGCACAGCCAATGCCTCTTCAAATGCAGCAACAGGCTTCACTGTCAGAGCCTTTGCCATCTCATGTTGCGGCTCCAGCCACACAATTGATGCAGCCCGCCCACCTCTCCCCTCAACCAGCAGAGCCAGTTCTAGTGAATAAGCTGATGGTCAAGCAATTGATCAAAGCAAGGCTGGCAAAGAGGAGTGGTAATGATTACGCTCCCTTTGACGTATATGAAGTGCCATATCCAGCCTATCATGCTGCCAAAAGATTACCACCCGGCGTCAACAAACTCCCAAAATTTGACAAATTCAACGGGCAGGGCTCCCCGAGAGAACATATCGCACACTATATAGTAGTCATGGGCGACTTAGCGACGGACGAGTCATACCTGCTAAAGTTCTTCGGGTCTTCTCTGACAGGGCATGCCTTTGAATGGTATTCTAGCCTGCCAGCCATATTTATTAAAGATTGGCAAGACATGTAGCAAAAATTCATCGAACGATTCCACATAGCCGAGGCAGAAGTGACTGTGGCTGAGCTACTAGCGACCAACCAAAAAGATGATGAGCCTGCTGCAGAATACATCAAGAGATGGAGGGATCTCAGCATGGGGTGTCGACACCCTCCGTATCTAGAGGATGCAATGCAGATGTGTAAACAAAATTTGAGGAAAGAGATCCTCGAAAAGATAATCAGAATAGAAATTCGATCTTTTGACCGGTTAATTGATGTTGCCACAGAAGTGGAAGATTTCTTCAAGAAATATCCCTCACTGCCTACTGACTCAAGTCACCAAGCCAGGTAGGTTAATAAACGGCCGATGCTGAAAGCGGTCCATGCTGTTAGCCTCAGGGCAAAAAGACCCAAATGGGTGCACAATCCTCCTCTCAAGGAACCTGCTGAATGTCAAGAAAGGCATCCCCAGCAGCATAAAGAAAAGAAGTTCTATGCCTTCCCCAGGGATAGGACTCGAGCATTGTTCGAATGGGCTATCAAGTATAACAAGATTACTCTTCCAAAGCCGAAGAGGCCTGATGATCTCAGGCGAAGAGATGATCCTTGCTTCTGCCTCTACCATAGAATCCTCGGGCATCCTATTAAGGATTGCCAAATATTCAAGGACATCACCTAGGGCCTAATAAAAAGAGGGGAACTATAGATGGGGGAGCACAAAGTCAATCATCTATGCTCGCATGAATTGCCTGCTCTTGGGGCATCAATCAACATGATATCTATATGCCAACAGCTACCCGAAGAAGTGCCAGAGGCCTACAACTGGCGCACCAATGAGGACTGTGTTCCAGCTCCTAAAGAAAAATAAAGGAATCGGCGAGCAATGCCAACAAGAAAAAGAACAAGGCCGGCACAATGCCCGGCTCTTAAGATGCATGAAGAAATCAACCCAACTGAGGAACGGCTACATACCATTATAAACGGGCTAGACAAGCATGAGCAGCCCAATGACCAGCCCATGCAGCTTAAGAAGCCTGCCCCTCAAAGATGCAATGACCCCCACCGGCTAACAAAAATAATTAAAGAAAAGGCAAAGATGCTGAATGCACCAAGCAACCCACTGTGGGGGTAGGTGCCAACCATAAAGGGGAAGAAAAAGAAGCACCCAAAGGCTGAAAGGAGATATATGGCTCTCTCCTGGAACACATTGCCAGCCTCGTCTGGCGGGGCGCAAACCGTTGATGAGGAAGATGAAGAGATCTGCTTCATGCCGAAGGGAATAATTCAGGCTGAGGCTTCTTCCTCCCACTCATCTACTGGGTGTGGAAGAATGTCAAAACAATGCCCATAAGCTAATAAGGGGGTTCAACACCACATTCCTTCTACACCCGGAGGCATAAAATATAAGGAGTTCATCTTGAAGGAGCTACCTGTAGTCGGCAATGATGGCAGGATGCCACACATTTTATACAACCCAGAGGCGGAAGGTAGTAGCACTGTCGGTCCCTCCTGGCGAGACCTCGCCTTAATGGCGTTACTGCACTAGAAACATCAAGAGATTAAAATGCTGCAGAGGCAGCTAAATGAAATGAATGTAAGTCCATACATGCCTCGATCGGCAGGACATCTGCTTGAAGCGGTACAAGCTGATGCTAGCTCACCTAAAGCCTCAACATGGCTAGCTATGCTCCGACTAACACCAGAATATACAGGGTACATTCCCCGGTCAGCCACTCCAATATCCAGTCCCCTGGGCATGTCAGGGGGCAATCGAAGCATCTCAAACGATGGTGCCAATGGGGCCGCATATGCAACCAACTGCCCTACATCAAAGTCCAACAAGTCTGGTGCTGATAGACAGACTGAGGATCGAACAAACAATGAGCATGAAGATGGTCGAAGAAGAAGTCACTGAGGCCGAATTGCAAGCAGTCAAACAAAAGGTAATGAGTCTGCCATGGTCTACATAAGAAGGTGGAGGAATCTCCGTGAAAGGTGTCGACATCCGCCAAGCTACGGGGACTCTGTCCAAATCTGCAGAGAAAATTTAAAAATAGAAATTCTACGATGGGTTATTGACATTGAAGTCACGACCATTGAACAGTTAAGTGACATTGTGGCGGATGTCGAAGCAGTTCTGGCAAAGCTTTGCCCAGCTTCTACAGCCTCGAGTCGAAAGAATAGACCAATTGGCAGATACCCGGCGCAAGAAGAAATTTGTGCTTCAAATTTTGAAGCCTTCGAGCAACATAAGAAAAAAATGAATGAGGCAGCAAACCTTTCTTCCACCGAGCTGGCAAAACATGGGTCCTCATTAAGGGACAGAATGATGAAACCGTACTCCTTGTCGAAGGATAAGACTCGGGCTCTTTTTGAGTGCGCCTGTGAATGCGGCAAAGTGATGCTCCCACAGCCGAAGAAACCAGGGGATCCCGCAATAAAAGATGATCCATGCTTTTGTCCTTATCACCAAACGGTGTGGCATCCCATTGAGGATTGTTATGTGTTCAAGGACATTATTGAACGCCTGATCAAGAAAGGTGAATTGCAGATGGGCAAATACAAGGTGGATCCACCGCGCCCTCATCAAATGCCCGTCTTCAAAAGAGCAGCCCCACGCAGCATCACTCCCCCAGCTGCTCCTCGCAGATTTGGCTGAATCCAACATTTAGTTTCATCCCACAGCTCGAATGCGGATGTTTGTAAAAAAGAAAAAGAAAAAAAAGAAAAAAAGGGGAAAGAAAGGAAATGGCCTATTCTGGGGCAGGCAGTAAAAAAATGATGAATGAAGGAGGCCTTGATGGCTACATCTGCTAGGGGAAACATCACTCCCCTCACGACTTGGCTCGTGCCCAATAAGAACCTACCATTGTGGGATCTGTATGGTGCAATGAACCACTCATCTCCTCTCTAAGGAGGTGAGCGCTCTCCTATACACCCGCCTTGGTCTGTTAAAAAAAAATGATGAAGAAAGGAAAATTATGAGGTCAACAGGGCCTCCCCATCCGCCCCGTGGGCAGAAGACTCCACAGTAGCATTGTATGGTAAATGCCAAGGGAAAATAAAATGACTATGCCATCTACGGAGGTAGGAACTCCCTGCAACCGCAACTTCTAAGAAAAATGGTCGAGGATGACACTTGGTGCAAACACCGGAAGCCTGAGTCGAAGCAACTGGGAGCATCTCCTGAAGAAATCAATGACAAAAGAAGATAGCTGTTGATCTGATGCATTGCTGTCGTTAAATACCCCAAGGGGGATCATGTTAATCAACGGTCCCACTGACGATAAAGAGCCCTCATTGGCCACTAGGCCTACACGGGTCTCTCCCCGTGGAGGGGAGCGAAGAGAATAAGTCGGACTGACGCCCTGTCCTACAGGGTACTCCCCACTTGTTCCACCGGGACTGAGCCTCTACCCTTGATTTGGGACTTATGTCCCCGGACAATGCATTCTCACTATTTTCTGGCGTTCAGCCAACAATGATTCAGATACACCAAAAAACGCCATATTTGTCTCATGGGGTTCTCCCACCACTATCGATGTGGACCCCTTCACCTGATGTCGGCCTAATAAAATCTCCCTTGTGTTGGCATAAGGCACTCCACCTGTAGCACCCCTGAAAATTTAAGAAATAAAAAAAAACTCTTGAATAAATTAAAACTTTCATAGGAATAATTAGTTATACACTTAATGGACCTTATTTAATTACCATAGTTAAAATGATAAGAAAATATTAATAATATATATATGCTTGAAAATAATAGTAATAGATGTTGCATTTGTATATGCTCATAATAATGTAAACAAAATAAATTAGAATGGACTTTTATTTCATTTATCTCTTTTAGTTATTAAGTTATTAGACTAATGGTTATTGGGCTACGTGGAATAGGCCTATTAAGACCCTAACTTCTATAAGAGTCCACTTGGGCCGATTAGAGTTTGATTCGTACATTAATATTAAATAATTAAATCTAATTGGCTATTTAATTTATCAATAGATAAAAATTAAGTCTTAGATAGAATCCTATTGGGTGTTGATTTGAGAATTAAAATAATAAATTATTAAAGTTGTTATCTTATAACTATTAAACCTTAGCCAAGGAAAATGACTCATACAAATAATGAGCTTAAAACATATATTGTATATGCAGTTTTATAAAAGTCTTAAAACCCATACACGTAAGAACCAAAAGCCCAATCTATGTTCGGTTATTGCCAAGTAAAGAGATCCCTGACCCATTTTTATATATATATATGAGTGTAGTTTCTAACCCAATATTCAAAGTCCTTTTTTTTTCTCAAACACCCAAACTAAACCCTTTTATAACCCATGCCATTCGGTTAACCCAAAAGCCCATTTATATGCTACCCAAATATATACCCGAACCCACTGTAGCCCACGTATGCAACCCATTTAACACAAACCCTACCCGTATAACCCATGTGCATGCGCCAAACGTTGCATGTGGTGATGCTTTGGGGTTTTCTCAAACAAAGAATGGTTAGCGGCCGCTAAACAGGAAGGGAAGGGGGCAACGTATGGGAAGATTTAAAGACATTGCCTCCATTGGTTTATCACCTCCGATGGGATTTTCCCCCTATATATAAAACCTTGGTCATCGAGCAAGCAAAACCCCATTTGCTGCATCATTTTTCCTGCCGTCCGTTGATGCCTGCGGACACACGAACGTGAAGAGCCTTCTTCTTCTGCCTCCTCTCCACTCTGTTGACTGACTGGAACGTGAAGGGGAGCACAAAGGCTTCTTCCCCTTCCACTTCTTCATCCTGTTGACTGACCACGACCAGGAGCGGCCAAGCATCTTCTCCTCTCCATTCCCTGGGCATCGTTCTTCAACTGTTCACCCCTTCAATCCAGTAAAAAGGTAGGTCTTCTCTCCCAGATGAAAATCGTTAATAACATGCGTAGTTAAATAGTTAGATTCTTCATGATTTAAGCTTCCTCGATGCTTTACATAATTTATGTTAATTAATTTAATAAAGACTACATGCTAATCGAAATTTTTAACCATGCAATCTTGAGCCTAAAATTCACAAATTTTATGTTGTTAGTATCGCCGTGATTTTATCCAAATTATCATATATTTATATGATAGATTAGCTTGTTAGATATTTAACTATAAAAATAAATGAAACTCAAATGTGTAGCGACGAATCCTATTGTTACTGTTCACTTAGTTATAAGCTTTGCACTTTTATAGACTTTTCATAGGCGTCGGAGCATCCTTTGACCATGAAAAATTATAGGCGTACTATTGGTGTGACGACCCGAGATCCGGATACCGGGAGGAACCCGATACCATTCGAATCCCGGCCCGCCGCCCAAGAGCGGGAGGCTCGGAAGGGCTAAAAAGGAGTGTGGAGGTACAAAGAAATAGGAAATAAAGTAGGACAATTCAACAATTAACAGAATTAACAACTACAGCTGCAACAGAGTCCAGTCCAACAGAAAGTACAGTTTAAAGCAGTAAAAACGTACCACATGCCAAGTGAACACTCGGCCCGGCAAGCTGGCAACTAAGAACCTCCGCATAGCACCCTCGAACCTCGAGGCAGAACCGCCGCACCTGTAACGCAGGGGTGAGCCTCCTATCACTGGCCCAGTAGGGATCCCGCGGAACCCCAACTGAGAAACAACGGCAGAAGGAAAGCTACGCTAGCAAGACAGCAACGGAAAGAAGTAACTATGAAAGCAGGAAAGTAACTACGGTGGCCGACAAAACCTCGACACTACAGCTACTCCTACTGTACCAGAACACACCCCATACTCACGGTCAAGGGCTACCAAACTACACTAGAACCAGTCACACGGTGCAAAAATCGACACACGTGCCACGGCGAGACAACCGAAACTCAATGGTCAATGCGAACAAAAACCCGAAGGTCGAAGTCACGCGACTGACAGTCTGTCACCCTCTATCCAGAATAGGAGTACCTCCCACTAGAAGAACGACCGGATGCGTCCCCTGACGTCTTACACCGCGTCACAAGTGTCTAGCTACGATGCCCTAGGCGTGAGACTCAGACACATACAGTAACCAGTACCACAACAAGGACTAGCTGGGGTCACGCTCGTCAGCGCGTGTCCTAAGCCCCCAACTACGTGTGCACACACAGACCATCTGCTCTAGGTCGGGTCCTCTAGCTGGTTTCCCCCCCCACCGGACTCTGGTGGCAAAGGCAAGGGGCCGACGGAAACCAGCCTAAAAACCGCGTCTCACCGGGTCGCGCTCTCCACCACTCCCAGGTGGGTCCGCACACGCGTGCGCAGGAAGCTACGACTAGTGGAGGATCACTGAGAGAGTAGACTCTCAAGACAACGCAAAACAACGTCCGAACCTGACGAAGTACGGGGACCGTCCCACGTGCCAGCACCATCGCACGGTGACCACGGTCATAGAAGAAACGGACGCACCGCCCACGGCCAAACTCATGACCCACTCGGGGATCATCTTCCAGGAAGACTCACGACATGCGGGGGAACTCCACCGCACACACACCGATACACGGTGACTCGATCGAGCGAGAACACGGAAACCCGAAACGCCTGGGGTCACCCGGACCCACCAAGCCCACGGGCACGCTAATCAAGGTAAACGGAGCCTCCGGACACCCAAAGACACGGTCACGGAACTCCACGGGGTGTCCGGGACACACACGGCCCAAGAGGAACACCAGACGACAGAACAGATCACGCTAGGGACCCCTAGCGCGACAAGGAAGAACGTGCTAGGACCCCCTAGCGCGACAGGGAAGATCGCGCTAGGGCCTCCTAGCGCGACAAGACAGGTCGCGCTAGGGACCCCTAGCGCGACAAGGAAGATCGCGCTAGGAACCCCTAGCGCGACAAGGTAGATCACGCTAGGACCCCATAGCGCGATCGGAACCGCCCTACTATTCATCTTCTCCGATGAACGCGCCCCATCGGGGCAGCGCGACCATCAAGAACGCGCTACTAGAGCATAGCGCGTTCTCAGTCCGCGCCCGAAAACGGTGGAAACCGCGGGAAAAACCATTCCATGCCCCGTTCACCCCTAAGTGAAGGGGAAACAAAAGGGAAAATATTCCCCAAGCCCCTAGGCATGCATCTAAACCCCTGTATCGCCCAAAAACACAGTAAAACGGAAGATCCGGCTCACACCCCCAAAATATACATTTTCCCCAAAACACCCAAACAAGCCCGCTCGGCTCACCACGGCCTACAAAACTCGCGGGAAATGAAGTACGCGGGTTGAGGGTCCATCTCCCTACCTCCACCGAAGAAACGACGCGCCGTGGACGCCGGTCCACGAAGAAAACACCGTTGAAGCCTCGCCGTTCCACGAACCCACGGCCGAGCTTCACCGCACCTCCACCTCCTCGATCCTCACCCATCCTCACCCGCGCCGTCCCCGCCTCGCCCACGCTCCACCCCGTCGGCCGCCGGAGAGAGAGGGAGAGAGGAGAGAGCGTGAGAAGGGAGAGGGAGAGAAGAGAGAAATGAGAGGGGAGAGAGAAAAAGGGTTAAATATATAGAAAATTTTGGAAATTCTGGAAAATACCAAAAAATAGAAAATCACGTTTCCGCGATCCTCGGAACGCACCGATCGCAACGGTACCACTCGCGCCCTGGTGAACGGCCCGGTTCACCCGCAACGAGGTTCCGAAGGAATTACCGAAACACACACCGGGAATCAGAAAATACACGCGGAAAAGCCGCGGAATGCTTCCGGGCCTCCGAAACAACTCCGGATCGTGCCGATCCGAACACGAAAGATGTCCGAAACGAAATTTTGGACACAACGGAGCCGGACACTCTAAGAAATCAGATCTGGGACCCATGAACAAGGATCCGAAAAATCCGGGGCATTACAATTGGGGTGGAGACCGAGGTAGTGAGAGTGGTTGCACCGTTTTTCATGTCCCCTATCTCAGGATCCCCCATCTCTCAACGAAAAATTATTTTGAACGTCCGGTTAGGTAGAGTTTTTCGAGCCCGTCATTTCGGTATATCATAAGCTCAATTCCGACATAGTTACGTAGAGAAACGAGAAGACTAAAAATTAGGACAATTTGTTAACGACGACATGAATAGTGTCGTCAAATTTTTAATATATATATATCTTGTAAGTATATCTTTGAAATTTTATATCTATTAAAATATATATTCTATTTCTTTAAATTATATATTTGGAATCCTTGAATTTTTCTCCTAATTATCATATATTCTATTTCTTTAAATTATTTTAAATAAATTAATGTGTCTTTGAATGTATATTTTTGAAATTATTCAATTAAATAGATATTGACGTGAATTCTTGTTAAATAAATTAAGATAAAAATCATAAAACTAATGTCTCTCTATGTGGATGCTAATTAATAAATGACGTCACTCATGGACATTAATTAATATAAGTTTATTTAATTATAGTTAATTATAGAATTGGATTGACGTGAATTCTATAATTAAAACATTCTTGTTCTCACCGTTTTCTTTCAGTTTTGACCCATACCTCGGGTCTTTTGGCACTCTCATCTCACGTCCGTAGATGGAGCCCCTTTTTCATGATTGTTTCACGTTATACACCTCAACTCTCAGTGACATACGAGTCCTCCGTTGGACATTCCGTTCCTTCGGACTGGTAAGTTAGTCATTGAGACCTCCGTAAGTCTCTGCTAGTCTTAGATTCCCTCAAGGCAGCCGAGCAGGTTGTACCCTAAAAATCCCTTCACACCAATCTTCAGGTATGTCCCTCTGAAGAAACATGACAAACTAGCCCTCAATTAATGTTGTTTTCTAGCATTTTTGAGAAAATGCCACTTTCTAGAATCTGTGTCCAGGACAGTGAACACCAATTTACAAATAGCGCCATGTGTGACAGATGTTATTTATTCGTGCCTTTATCTTATTTCCAGAATTAGCGCCCATTCATATGGACGCCAATTCTAATCTGTGGCTCCCATAGTGGACGCCATTTACCCAGTTTTCTGTACTCCATGACTTGATCGTTTATTAACTTCCTTCAAACTGGGCTGCTAAATAACAACTAATAAATATTGGGCCTTCGGCCGCATGAATGCTATTATCTAGTAGGATGGAAGTCCTAAACTAATGAAAACCCATGAGACCACTGACTCATGAGGAAACACGAACTAATGATGAACCCATGAGACCACTGACTCATGCGGAGAAACGAACTAATGATGAACCCATGAGACCACTGACTCATGAGGAGAAACGAACTAATGATAAACCCATGAGACCACCGACTCATGAGGAAACACGAACTAATGATGAACCCATGAGACCACTGACTCATGAGGAGAAACGAACTAATGATAAACCCATGAGACCACCGACTCATGAGGAAACACGAACTAATGATGAACCCATGAGACCACTGACTCATGAGGAGAAACGAACTAATAATAAACCTCTGAGACCACTGGCTCATGAGGTTAAAGATATCCTGACGACCTACGAGCAAAAACCACTGACTCGTTAGGTAAATTCTAGACTGACTTGAGTGCTTGAAAATCTTGAACCTCTACCCAAGAAGAAGGGTATTTACTTGATGATCAATTGTCTATTATCTCGTGATATGATATGGAAACATCTTGCTCGATATATCCTGCAACTTAGTTCAATTTTTATGCCAGATATTTCATACCTTTCGCATTGCTATATTTCTATATTTTCTCGCTTTCACTCATTCATGATCATGATACATTGCATAAGATGTTAATTACTTCAAGCAAGTCTGGATCGTAGAGATATAATTCCTACTGAGCGTTCGCTCACCCAGTTTTATTCCAACATTTTTCAGGTAATCAGGTGGCTAGCGAGACCGAGACTCACATGGGAGGGACAAGTGTGCGAGCAAGCTTTGGAAATTAGTGAACCCGAGTCTTTCATCTTTCTTGAGTCTAGCATGATGTCTCTTATTTAGTCTAAGTCTATTAGTGCGTCATCTCCTTTTCTTTCATAGTGACGTAGTTGAGTCTTCAAGTCCTTGTAAGAGATGTATATTTGAAATAAAAATTTTATTGTTGTTCCAAATTATTTTGACTTATGCGATTGCTCTTGATTATTCATGACTGTTTAACTGCCACGTTCCGAGCAAACGACACGTTCCGCTGCTATCGGTTCGGGGCGTGAGAGAGGTGGTATCAGAGCTTCAGCTTTCATATCCTCCAGTTATTAGGTTCCAATGATAGGTCAAGTATCCTTGTCAGTCATATCAGAGCTTCGGCTTTCAAATCCTTAGGGCATTAAGTCTAAGAGATAGGTTGAGTGTCCTTCTCGGTCATCCTATAGGAGTTCCATGAGAATCGGGTAGAGTCACGGGTTAAGTGTTAAAAGATATTCACTCTCCAATTAAAATGTGCTAATCCTAAAATATATAAGAAATTAATTATTGTCTTGTTTTGTAGAAATGTAACTCTCTAGCTAGATGGCAGCTGAGCAAAATCAATGGCATGAGATGGTCCAAGGTTTGACTCAAGCCCTCCAACAGGTTGCTCATGGTGTATCGGATCGTGGTGCGGGAGAATTGCACAGAAATTTTCAAGGACTGAATCCCCCTAGGTTTGATGGATCCACCGACCTTGACAAGGCAGAACATTGGGTAAAGGAGATTGAGAGGATATTCCGGATAATGCAATGTTCGGACCAAGATAAGGTTCTATTCGCAACATTTCAGCTAGAAAAGGATGCTAGAGCATGGTGGGAGTCCGTAGAAGCAACATTGTCGGATAATCAAGTATCACGGGCAGACTTCTCGACATTTTTTAATGATAAATATTTTTCAGAGAGAATTAAAGAAAGGAAAGCCGCAGAATTCGCATCGTTGAAACAAAGGAGTATGTCCGTGGCTGAGTATGAGGCCCAATTCTCAAGGCTATCTCGTTATGCGCCTCATCTGATTATGACTGAAAGAATGAAGGCTAAAAGATTTCTGAATGGGTTAAGACTTCAGCTCATTCTCCAGTTGGCGCCAATGGATATACAATCTTATCCGGAGATGGTTAAAAGAGCTCAATTGTTAGAGGATGTCTTGGAGATGATGGAAAAAGTGAAGGCTCTGAGAAGAAATAATGAGTTAGCAAGGAGAACCGAGACTAGTAAGAAGAGACCTAATTGTAGTGATGGGTCGTCAAATGGCAACAAGATAAAAAGCGGAGATAGGCAGGATGGAGTGTCGCAAAAGAAGTGTAAACATTGTGGAAAAAGAAATCATCGGACGGAGGAGTGTTGGTGGGAGTTAGGTGGATGTCTTCCTTGTGGAAGCAAGGATCACAAGGTAGCAAGTTGTTCTCTTCCAAAAGATCAACCTCCGAATGTTGAAAACCTCGATGGGACACGACATCAAGGAAGACTTCAACTTTTGAATGAACTAACAGATGGAGTAACGAGAGGTACCCCTTAACATTAAGCTAGTCCTATTTGTTTCTATTAAGAACGTAGATTTCATTCATTATCCTTTTTAGCATATTGTTGGTAAGTAAGGTCATGGTGTAATAATTTTTAACTGTTTTGGAAGAAAAATATCATATGAATTTGGGGACCAAATTCTTTTAAGTGGGGGAGGGTGTAGCACCCTTGAAAATTTAAGGAATAAAAAAAAACTCTTGAATAAATTAAAACTTTCATAGGAATAATTAGTTATACACTTAATGGACCTTATTTAATTACCATAGTTAAAATGATAAGAAAATATTAATAATATATATGCTTGAAAATAATAGTAATAGATGTTGCATTTGTATATGCTTATAATAATGTAAACAAAATAAATTAGAATGGACTTTTATTTCGTTTATCTCTTTTAGTTATTAAGTTATTAGACTAATGGTTATTGGGCTACGTAGAATAGGCCCATTAAGACCCTAACTTCTATAAGAGTCCACTTGGGTCGATTAGAGTTTGATTCGTACATTAATATTAAATAATTAAATATAATTGGCTATTTAATTTATCAATAGATAAAAATTAAGTCTTAGATAAAATCCTATTGGGTGTTGATTTGAGAATTAAAATAATAAATTATTAAAGTTGTTATCTTATAATTATTAAACCTTAGCCAAGGAAAATGACTCATACAAATAATGAGCTTAAAACATATATTGTATATGCAGTTTTATAAAAGTCTTAAAACCCATACACGTAAGAACCAAAAGCCCAATCTATGTTCGGTTATTGCCAAGTAAAGTGATCCCTGACCCATTTTTATATATATATGAGTGTAGTTTCTAACCCAATATTCAAAGTCCTTTTTTTTCTCAAACACCCAAACTAAACCCTTTTATAACCCATGCCATTCGGTTAACCCAAGAGCCCATTTATATGCTACCCAAATATATACCCGAACCCACTGTAGCCCACGTATGCAGCCCATTTAACACAAACCCTACCCGTATAACCCATGTGCATGCGCCAAACGTTGCATGTGGTGATGCTTTGGGGTTTTCTCAAACAAAGAATGGTTAGCGGCTGCTAAACAGGAACGGAAGGGGGCAACGTATGGGAAGATTTAAAGACATTGCCTCCATTGGTTTATCGCCTCCGATGGGATTTTCCCCCTATATATAAAACCTTGGTCATCGAGCAAGCAAAACCCCATTTGCTGCATCATTTTTCCTGCCGTCCGTTGATGCCTGCGGACACACGAACGTGAAGAGCCTTCTTCTTCTGCCTCCTCTCCACTCTGTTGACTGACTGGAACGTGAAGGGGAGCACAAAGGCTTCTTCCCCTTCCACTTCTTCATCCTGTTGACTGACCACAGCGAGGAGCGGCCAAGCATCTTCTTCCTTTCCATTCCCTGGGCATCGTTCTTCAACTGTTCACCCCTTCAATCCAGTAAAAAGGTAGGTCTTCTCTCCCAGATGAAAATCGTTAACAACATGTGTAGTTAAATAGTTAGATTCTTCATGATTTAAGCTTCCTCGATGCTGTACATAATTTATGTTAATTAATTTAATAAAGACTACATGCTAATCGAAATTTTTAACCATGCAATCTTGAGCCTAAAATTCACAAATTTTATGTTGTTAGTATCACCGTGATTTTATCCAAATTATCATATATTTATATGATAGATTAACTTGTTAGATATTTAACTATAAAAATAAATGAAATTCAAATGTGTAACGGCGAATCCTATTGTTACTGTTCACTTAGTTATAAGCTTTGCGCTTTTATAGACTTTTCATAGGCGTTGGAGCATCCTTTGACCATGAAAAATTATGGGCGTACTATTGGGGTGGAGACCGAGGTAGTGAGAGTTGTTGCACCGTTTTTCGTATCCCCTATCTCAAGATCCCCCATCTCGCAACGAAAAATTATTTTGAACGTCCGGTTAGGTAGAGTTTTTCGAGCCCGTCATTTCGATATATCATAAGCTCAATTCCGACATAGTTACGTAGAGAAACGAGAAGACTAAAAATTAAGACAATTTGTTAATGACGACATGAATAGTGTCGTCAAATCCTTTTGACGACACAATGCATTGTCGTCAAATTTTTAATATATATATATATCTTGTAATTATATCTTTGAAAATTCATATCTATAGAATATACGACAAAAAATTATAAAAATTATATATTTGTAATTCTTGAATTTTTCTCTTAATTATCATATATTCTATTTCTTTAAATTATTTTAAATAAATTAATGTGTCTTTGAATGTATATTTTTAAAATTATTCAATTAAATAGATATTGACGTGAATTCTTGTTAAATAAACTAAGATAAAAATCATAAAATTAATGTCTCTCTATGTGGATGCTAATTAATAAATGACGTCACTCATGGACATTAATTAATATAAGTTTATTTAATTATAGTTAATTATAGAATTAGATTGACGTGAATTCTATAATTAAAACATTCTTGTTCTCACCGTTTTCTTTCGGTTTTGACCCATACCTCGGGTCTTTTGGCACTCTCATCTCACGTCCGTAGATGAAGCCCCTTTTTCATGATTGTTTCACGTTACACACCTCAACTCTCGGTGACATACGAGTCCTCCGTTGGACATTCCGTTCCTTCGGACTGGTAAGTTAGTCATTAAGACCTCCGTAAGTCTCTGCTAGTCTTAGATTCCCTCAAGGCAGTCGAGCAGGTTGTACCCTAAAAATCCCTTCACACCAATCTTCAGTTATGTCCCTCTGAAGAAACATGACAAACTAGCCCTCAATTAATGTTATTTTCTAGCATTTTCGAGAAAATGCCACTTTCTAGAATCTGTGTCCAGGACAGTGAACGCCAATTTACAAATAGCGCCATGTGTGACGGATGTTATTTATTCCTACCTTTATCTTATTTCCAGAATTAGCGCCCATTCATAACCCAGTTTTCTGTACTCCATGACTTGATCGTTTATTAACTTCCTTCAAACTGGGTTGCTAAATAACAACTAATAAATATTGGGCCTTCGGCCGCATGAATGCTATTGTCTAGTAGGATGGAAGTCCTAAACTAATGAAAACCTATGAGACCACTGACTTATGAGGAAACACGAACTAATGATGAACCCATGAGACCACTAACTCATGCGGATTAACGAACTAATGATGAACCCATGAGACCACTGACTCATGAGGAGAAACGAACTAATGATAAACCCATGAGACCACCGACTCATGAGGAAACACGAACTAATGATGAACCCATGAGACCACTGACTAATGAGGAGAAACGAACTAATGATAAACCCATGAGACCACCGACTCATGAGGAAACACGAACTAATGATGAACCCATGAGACCATTGACTCATGAGGAGAAACGAACTAATAATAAACCCCTGAGACAACTGGCTCATGAGGTTAAAGATATCCTGACGACCTACGAGCAAAAACCACTGACTCGTTAGGTAAATTCTAGACTGACTTGAGTGCTTGAAAATCTTGAACCTCTACCCAAGAAGAAGGGTATTTACTTGATGATCAATTGTCTATTATCTCGTGATATGATATGGAAACATCTTGCTCGATATATCCTGCAACTTAGTTCAATTTTTATGCCAGATATTTCATACCTTTCGCATTGCTATATTTCTATATTTTCTCGCTTTCACTCATTCATGATCATGATACATTGCATAAGATGTTAATTACTTAAGCAAGTCTGGATCGTAGAGATATAATTCCTACTGAGCGTTCGCTCACCCAGTTTTATTCCAACATTTTTCAGGTAATCAGGTGGCTAGCGAGACCGAGACTCACATGGGAGGGACAAGTGTGCGGGCGAGCTTTGGAAATTAGTGAACCCGAGCCTTTCATCTTTCTTGAGTCTAGCATGATGTCTCTTATTTAGTCTAAGTCTATTAGTGCGTCATCTCATTTTCTTTCATAGTGACGTAGTTGAGTCTTCAAGTCCTTGTAAGAGATTTATATTTGAAATAAAAATTTTATTGTTGTTCCAAATTATTTGGACTTATGCGATTGCTCTTGATTATTCACGACTGTTTAACTGCCACGTTCCGAGCAAACGACACATTCCGCTGCTATCGGTTCGGGGCGTGACACCACCCTTCCCGAACTCAACACTTTACACATCAGTCCCGTCGGGATGGGTCCACAAAATCTTTTTTCTTGGCCTGAGGCGCTCCGCCCTCGTCGAGCTCGAAAATAACCTTTTGTCCCATCAGGGCAAGGTCAACAAAATCTTTTCCTTGGCCAGTGGCGCTCTGCCTTCACCGAGCCCTAAAATTACCCTCTGTCCCACTGGGCTGGGTTCGTAAAGCCTCTTCTTGGCTTGAGGCACTCCACCCTCACCGAGCTCGAAAACTGTCCCTAGCCTCACGGGACTGGGTCCTTAAACCCCTTCCTTCCCGACTCGAGGCACCCCGTCTTGGTTGGACTCTTGGACATTAATCCCTAGTCCCACCGGCGTAATAAACAATGAAAGTCACCAATAGTCCCACCGAACAAAATGTCCCGCACCACAAACGAGTCTGTGCCAGAGAGACCAAAAATAAAAAAAATACAACAAAAAAGAAACAAAAAAAAGAAGAAAGAAATAAAAAATGAAGGAACGAAGATGATGATTTAAAATAAACTTAATGAATCAACAAACTCAACAAATCCAACAAAACCAATAAATTCAACAGATTTAGCAAACTCAATAAACCCAATAAATAGAACAAAATCAATCACCAAAATAAATCAATCAATCCGGTGAACTAAATAAACCATGATAAACTTAATCAATTCAATAAATCAAACAAGCCAAATAAACTCATGGGGAATTAATAAACCCAACGAGCCCAATAAATCCAATAAAATCAATAAACTCAATTGATACAACAGAATTCAATAAACCCAATGAACTGGGCAAAATCAATCAACCCAATAAATCAATGAACTCAATAAACCTAATAAAACCAATAAACTTAATAGAATTGACAAAATGTTCAACAAACCTAGTGAATCAACAAACCGAATAAACTAAATAAACCTTAATAAACTCAACCAATAAATTTAATAAACTTAACAAATTCAACAAACCCAATAAACTCAACGAACTAAACCAACAAACTCAATAAACCCAACAAGTTCAACAAAACCAATAAATTCAATAAACCCAGTAAACTTAACAAATTCGATGAACTCAACAAATTCAATCAATACAAACAAATAAACTAACAAAAAGACCTCTTCGCTTTGTCTCAGACCTTTTGTCTGGGCAAGGTTTGTTGACCCCGACCTCTTCATGGGTCAACGTCCATATTCTATCCTGGCTTAGACCTCACGTCTCTGTTGGGTTGGTCAACTTCGACATGACGTCAGGTTGACATACTCATCTATACATTCTACCCTTGTTTCCGACCTTTCGTATGGGTAAGGTTCGTTGACTCCAATATTTCACCGGATTAACATCAATATTTAGCCATGGGTCTGGGCCTCTCATCTGTTTACCATCTGGTCTACCCTCACCCCAAACCTTATATCGGGACAGGGCCCGTTGGCTCCGATATGGCATCGAGTCAACACTTATCCTATATTCTACCCTTGGCTTAGGCCTCACGCCTCTGCCAAGTTCGTTGGCTTCGATAGAACGTCGAGTCAACACCTATCCTATATTCTACCCTTGGCTTAGGCCTCACACTTCTGTCAAGTTCGTTGGCTTCGACAGGACGTCGAGTCAACACTTATCCTATATTCTTCCCTTGGCTTAGGCCTCACACCTCTGCCAAGTTTTTTTTGGCTTCGATAGGACGTCAAGTCAACACTCGTTCTATATTCTGCCCTTGGCTAAGGCCTCACGCCTCTGTCAAGTTCGTTAGCTTCGACATGACGTCGGGTCAACATTTATATCCTATATTCCTTCCTTGGCTTAGACCCCACGTCGTCGCCAAGTTGGTTGACTTTGGCAGTCTGTCAAGTCAACAACCATTTTCTACCATGGCCCAGACCTTGTGTCTCTCCCAGGCTGCTCATTTTCGACATGACTTCGAGACGACAACAGTGTTTTATGTCTGCCCTTGTCTAGGACATACCGTCTAAGCAAGGTTTGTTGACTCCGACATCCCGTTGGCTCAACGTCCCTCCTTTCACTTTTGGCTCGGACCTTTCGTCCAGCCAGTCAACAAAAAGACCCCTTTTACCTTTAGCTCAGACCACTTGTCCAGCCCGTCAACAAAAGGCCATTTTACCTCTGGCTCGGACCTTTCGTCCAGCCAGACAACAAAAAGACCCTTTTTACCTTTGGCTCAGACCTTCTGTCCGACTATACAACAAAAAGACTCTTTCACATTCGGCTCGGACCCTCCGTCCGACCACATAACAAAAGGACCATTTTACTTCTGGCTCAGACTTTTCGTCTAGCCAGACAACAAAAAGGCCATTTCACCTTTGGCTTAGACCTTCCATCTAGCCAATCAACAAAAAGACCCCTTCATCTTTGGCTTGGGCCTCTCGCCCGGCCATGAACAAAAAGACCCATTTTACCTGTGGCACTGCCCCTTCCATCCAGTTAAAGAACAAAAGAACCCTTCAACCGCCAGCATTATGACCTTTCGTTTAGGCTGGCACGTAAATTAACAAAAAACAAAAACATCCTTGTTCGGCGTCACGGCTCCTTCCGCCTAAGCTGGTAAGTATTATATCCTGGCGTCATGGCTTTCCGCCTAAGCCAAACTATCCGGCATCATGGCTCCTTCTGCCTAAGCTAGTAAATATTATATCTTGGCGCCGTGGTTTTCTGCCTAAGCCAAGCTGTCCGGCGTCATGGCTCCTTCCGCCTAAGCCAGTAAATATCATATCTTAGCGTCATGGCCTTCTGCCTAAGCCAAGCTGCACGGCATCATGACTTCTTGTCTAAGCCATTAAACATCCCTGTCCGACGTCATGGCTCTAGGCCTAAGCTGATAAATATTCTACCTTGGCGTCATGGCCTTCCGCCTAAGCCAAGTTGTACGGCGTCATGACTTTATGTCTAAGCCGTTAAATATCCTTGTCCAGCGTCATGGCCTTCCGCCTAAGTCGGTAAATATTCTACCTTGGCAACATGACATACCGTCTAGGCCAAGTTGTATGGCGTCATGACTTTATGTCTAAGCCGTTAAACATCCCTGTTCGGCGTCATGGCTCTACGCCTAAGCTGATAAATATTCTACCTTGGCTTCATAGCCTTTCGCCTAAGCCAAATTGTACGGCGTCATGACTTTATGTCTGAGCTGTTAAATATCCTTGTCCAGCATCATGGCCTTCCGCCTAAGCCAGTAAATATTCTGCCTTTACGTCATGGCCTTCTGTCTCATCCAAGTTGTACGGCGTCATGACTTTATGTCTAAGCCGTTAAACACCCTTGTCCGACGTCATGGCTCTATGCTTAAGCCGGTAAATATTTTACCTTGGCAACATGACATACCGTCTAGGCCAAGTTGTACGGCGTCATGACTTTATGTCGAAGCCGTTAAACACCCTTCTCCGGCGTCATGGCTCTATGCCAAAGCCGGTAATTATTTTACCTTAGCAACATGACATACCGTCTAGGCCAAGTTGTGCGGCGTCATGACTTTATGTCTAAGTCGTTAAAAATCCTTGTCCGGCGTCATGGCTCTACGCCTAAGCCGGTAAATATTTTACCTTGGCAACATGACATACCATCTAGGCCAAGTTGTACAGCGTCATGACTTTTTGTCTAAGCCGTTAAACATCCTTGTCCGGCGTCATGGCTCTACGCCTAAGTTGGTAAATATTCTGCCTTGGCATCATGGCCTTCCGCCTAAGGTAAGGTGTACGGCGTCATGACTTTATGTCTAAGTCGCTAAACATCTTTGTCCGGCATCATGGCTTTATGCCTAAGCCGGTAAATATTTTACCTTGGCAACATGACATACCGTCTAGGCCAAGTTGTACGGCGTCATGACTTTATGTCTAAGCCGTTAAATATCCTTGTCCGGCGTCATGGCTCTATACCTAAGCCGGTAAATATTTCTGCCTTGACATTACGACATTACATATAGGCCAAGTTGTCCGGCGTCAGGGCTCTGTGCCTAAGTCGGTAAATATTTCTGCCTTGGCATCATGACCTTCCGTCTAGGCCAAGTGGTCTGGCGTCATTGCTCCTTGCTTAAGCTGGCAAATGCTCTCTCTCGACGTCATGGCCTTACGCCTAAGCCAAGTCATTCGGAGTCATGACCTTTTCTCTAAGCCGACAATCATCTTATCATTGGCCTGAAAACTATCATCCAACCCAATGAACAAAAAGACCTTTCTACCTTGGCATTACGGCTTTACATCCAAGCCAAGTCTTTCGGTGTCACGACCTTCGAGTGAGGCTGACCACCACCTTAATATTGGCTCAGAATCGCAATCTGAACCAATGAACGAAAAAAATCCCTCCCTTGGTTTCACACCAACTCCTGACCCCTCTCGGGATTCACAACAACATATAACATCTTCTCTCCATTACCGTGGCATCAGTCACCTACCTCTCAAACTGTCAACCTGCGGGTGTGCCTATTAAGCCCCATATATAAAAAAAAGAAAAAATGAAAGAAAACAAAAAAATGAAAGAAAAAGAAAAAAAGAAAGAAAGAAAAAGAGAAGAAAAAAAAAGAGGGAAAAAAGGGAAAAGAAAAGAAAGCATAATGTGGTTCGCTTGCTTGCCTGTTTCACGTGCATGTTTGCTCGTAATGTGGTATTAAAACACTTCAAATTTTTAAGACCACTTGCTTCCTTGCTAAATAGCGCTGCCCAAATTTTGTGCCTGTGTGCGTCACGGCACATACTAAGAGATGAAAAGCCAATTCTTGGTGAGTACATATGGCCTGGGGAAGAGTCGTGGCTATGTTCCTAGCACAACTCGCATGATACACCCTAGACGAAACTCTCACACCTCACACACAATATGAGCAGTGGCCCCTAGCCATAGGGACGTCATAAATTCTTTTTAACACTTCATGGAGCCTTAAATCTCTACACTCACATGAAGGGTAATCGTGAGGGAAAAAGCTGCCTACCCCCTTGTAAAAAAAAAATTTATGAATAAAAGGATGAATCTTAGTAGCTGGGAATCTCCATTGAGACACATGAGGAGACTCACGCCGAACGGTGAAGTCCATAATAGCACTATGAATAAAAGGATGAATCTTAATAACCGGGAATCCCTATTGAGACACACGAGGAGACTCGCGCCGAACGGTAAAGTCTATAATTATAATAAATATATAAAAAAGAGGATGAATCCTAATAGCCGAGAATCCCCATTGAGACACATGAGGAAACTCGCGCCAAACGGTGAAGTCCATAATAACACTGCAAATAAAGGGATGAATCTTAGTAGTCGGGAATCCCCACTGAAACAAATGAGGTGACTCGCGCCAAACAGTGAAATTCTGAATTAATAATAAACAAGGGGGATGTGCGAAGTTACCAAAGTCGAGAACCCCAAATGCATGTGTAGGCGATAAAGTAATCCTCTAAGTGTTACTTAGAACGTCTGCACGTCCCTATGTTTAGGGTTCGCTGCCCGTATAATCGCACTTTCACTCTATGGAGGAATAGTCTTCGGTGCGGATCGTGGCTTATGCTATGCATATATCCTACGCAGTTTCCTCTTCACGTATGCACGTCTCCCTTAATTGTGCCTTGTGAGTTGCACTCCGTCCGTGAATTTTGGGCATTGTCCTTATCCTATCCGAGATATAAGGGAACTACACTATATATATGCTATGCCTGCTGGTGACGAGTGCTTGCGTGTTTGCGTGAGAATAAAAACGATCATGACAGAGAAATAAATGAAATAAAAATGATAACAAAAAAATAAATAAATAGAATAAAAATGATGATAAATAAAAAAATGATATGAATGAAAATGATGAATAAATAATAAGGATAATATCATAATAATAAATGAAAGACAAAAGATACTTTCAAATGGGCTACACCCGCAGGTCCCGCTCTTTCGTCTCTCACTCGCGACACCCGCGGGTGGGGGGCATTTGTTGACATTGAAAATATTTCTAATTTTTCTTGACCTTTGTTTTGGCAGGTCATAAATGCTGGCCGAGTGCCCCTACACCCCCAAAATGGGAAGCCGAAGGCTAAATCAACGGAAAACCCGAGTAATCCGCTCAGCACACGCGGAATGCCGAAGTGGTCCGTAAGTGACCGAAGAATTATTCCATGGGGGTGAGAATATCTAGAGTGGTTGCCCAGTAAATGAAGACGCTTCCTACTGGCATAAAGAAAGCCTGAGGACATGATCTGAAGTGCCGAAGGTGATCTCAGTGAAAAATCCGAGAAATCCACTCAGCACACGCGGAATGCCGGAACGGTCCGTAAGTGGCCAGAAAGTCATCCGATCAGGGCAGAAATGCTTCGAGGGATGGCCCTCCTAACAAAGACACCGCACGTGTCCACAGCATGGAGTTGGTGGCACGAATCAACGTGCCGAACGCCAAATCAGGAGAAAACCCACGTTACCCGATTCGAGTACACATGGCACCGGAAAAGGTCCGTAAGTGGCCGAAAGGATGCCCGATCAGGACGAAAATACTTCCAGGGATAGTCCACTCGATGAGGATATCCCACATATATGCGAAGCTGAGTTGGTCGCATGGATTGTAGTGCCGAAGGCCGAATCAAGATAAAACCCGAGAAAATCGGTACGGGTTCGGCACATGCCGGAATGATCGGAAACTACAAATCGGGGCCTGAAAATTATGAAATATATACTCTAAGGCCACTGCATCAAACCCAAGGTGTTACCGGACGTTAGAATTCCATTGGAGCCAGTTCCGAGGTAAAGTGACAAAAAATTACAAAAATGCCATGGATGAGTCGGTGGCACTCTTCTATTTACAAAAAAAAAGAGAAGAGAAGAAATTGAATGTACAAAAAGTTGATTCGGTGGCATGCGTTCATTAAGTTGAATCGGTGGCACCTTTTGAATTAGCACTATTCTTTAAGTGAAATTGGTGCCCCCCTTGAACAAGTGAATCGGCGCCATATCTTTTGATCCGGTGGTTGTGCTTTACGAGCTAATTTGGCGGGGCTTCAAGGGCGAGTCGGTGGCGTCCAATCATGCCATATCCTTTGATCCGATGGCGGGGGGGCATCCCATCGTGGCTCCGATCCCCTGTTCACCGCTTTCTCTATAAATAGGGCCCCTGGCCCTCAAAAAAAGGGGAAAAGACGACAGAGCAGACAACAAAGAGGCGAAGATAGACGAGGAGAGCACACACAAGTAATCGAAAGGGTGAGGAAGAGGGAGCAGAAGAAGAGAGCAGAGTAGAGAGAAGTGCAAGGTGAGTCTCAAGGCCCGGGGGGGAAGCTGTGCACTCTTATTTCTTTTCTTCTCTATTGTATCGCTTAGTCTTGCTTGTCTGTGCCCTCTGCAATTGCAGGGATGAATAAAAGTTCAATATTTTATTTCTCCTGTTGATACACGCGCATTCAAGGTGTAGATGCTAGTGTTAACTCATGTATTTTGATTCGATCATTGTTTTCTTCCCTTTGCACTATCGTTCACGTTTCTGCTTGATCTGACAGTTATCCTCCGCATCGATCATGAGGAGGCCCTTAGGGGCTACATCCACCTTGGGATCCTGGGATCGATCGAGTTGTAGTCTTCTGCTGTGAGGCCCTGCTCACCGAATGGCAAATGGCCACGCCCAATCGAGTGATAATAAAATCCCCTCCTCGGGATCCGCCCATTCCCATCGTGTGTGTTTCTATGCGTGCATAGTCTTTGTGAAATGGTCATGCGATGGGGGTGTGTCTGTGAGTGTATGTTTCATACTAATTGTCAAACCGGTGGATGTCTTGGTTGCTGTGAGATGGCCGAACACCCCGCCACCCACTTCGATGGGTTGTGAGGGATTCGGCGCACTCCAACATTGGTTCTAGTCACACTTTGTTTATTCTATGAAGGTTACTATGTATACTCCCTGAATGTCCGATAAATTGTCTCTGAGGGCCCTTATCCCCCTGAGCCTCCCCGTTATGTGTTCAGATACAGGCGATAGCCCATTTGCTTGGCCAGGATCCTCTGCTTCGGCCTCTGGAGGGGACCCTCAGGCTGTCGTGTGGACAGTGGGATTGTTTATGGTTGTTCACGGTTTTATCCGATCGTAGTGATAGTTTCACAGTTGTGTCTGTGGATCCATCACCAGGGAGGGGAACAACCTCGATTATTGATTTTTGTTCGGTCACTCTCTACTCACCATGGGTTCCAAGGGGTCTATCGCTCTGTCACATGTTCCCCTAGAAGCCCCTTGCAAAAGGTGAGACACCAAATGCCATTCACTTGGATACATTCGGACCCTCCATAATTTTTGATTCCCTGGATCATCACGGATCCTTAGTAGGCCAGTCCTCAGGATTTAGTAAGTGTTGATCACGGGTTCTGAGATAGGCCCATTGGGCTTCTCAACTGATTTATGGACTTACACCGATTTCCCCCATGTGTATGTCCCATTACTCCCTGAACACTCTAGGTCTAGGGGGGATGTAGCCTAATTTTTGCGGGGACCTTTAGATTGTATTACAAAACAATAATAATAATAATAATAATAATAATAAATAATGAAAAAAGTAACACAACAAAAAGGTTGGAACGGTGTCGGTGGGACTGGCTCATCGCCCATGAAAGTTGATTCGGTGCTGCCGCCACCGACTCACATCTAAAGGGGGGGGGGGGGTTATTCGGTAATGTTGGCACCGATTCATCCATCAAAAGTATTGGTTCGGTGCCACCCCCTATTCATTATATATATAATAATAATAATAATAAAGAACAAAGGTGATTCGGTGGGGCTGCCACCAAATGTCATCCAACTCATTATATATATAATAATAATAATAATAAAAAGAAGGAGAGCAAAGGTGATTCGGTGGGGTTGCCACCGAATGGCACCCAACTCCACTTATATATATATACATATATACATGTAACAAAAACAAAACCAACCCCAACACACATACCCTGCACCGACTTCCCATCATGCATTGCACCGACCTTCAACGCCTTCGCCCTCCTCCTCTCGCTTGCATCGACCCTCATCGCCCATTGCACCGGTGCGCTTCGCCCCCCTCTCGCTTGCACCGACCCTCATCGCCCATTGCACCGGTGCGCTTCGCCCCCCTCTCGCTTGCACCGACCCTCATCGCCCATTGCACCGGTGCACTTCGCCCCCCCTCTCGCTTGCACCGACCTCCATTCCCACTTGCACCGACCCCATCACTGTTGCTGCACCGACTTCACTTCGCGCCCGCTCGCCCATTGCGTCGACCTTCACCCTCCGTCCATTGCCCGTGCATGCATAACCCACGTAACACCCCAGACTCCTTTAAACAACACTCACTAATCCACGAACACGCTCACACGTTATCCTCAACAAAAGCACACTCATCCATTCAACCCATGCACTTACATTTATTCAGGTAATGCACACTCACACTCATTAACACTAACCACCCATTAACACTAAACCCCCATTAACGCTAATCCATGCACACATGCACATATCCTACGTCCCCTCCCATCCCTTATACAAATAAAACAAGAATAAAACAAAAACACAATAACAAATAATGGCCAAATAAAAGATAATAAACAAATAATAATAAACAAATAATAAACAAAGAGAATAAAAAAATGGTAAATGAATGATAAAAAAATGTTAAACGAATAATAATCAAATAAAGGCCAATAAAAAAATAAAATACATACATGCAAATAAAAAAATAATAAGTAATAAACAAATAAATAATAAAAAAGGAGAAATGACATAAACAAAGAATAAAAGAAAGAGAGAAGAAAAGAGAGAAGAAAGAGACGCATCTACGCATATAAAATAATAACAAGGATAAATAGAGAATAATGAATACGACTATGCCAGCTTCGGAGCTCTCACCTCCTCTAGATCCGAAGATGGGGAATATCAATGGTGCTCGATGAGTCGTGTCTGGACCTCGGGATGCATCCCATTACAGTCATGACATAACTTCGCTCCGGGCCAAAAATCTACTGGCTTCAATTCGTTTCGATCGGGTTTTAACCGCATTGCCCCATGTTTCAAATATCAAAGTTGTCATAGCCCGACATACATTGTCCCGACAGTATGTGACTCTGCCCGAACACGGTCACGCCAGGCCCACCTCGTGGGCCCATATGCGTGTCTCGTAATGCCATACGCAGTCTCAAAATAAAAAGGCCCCGATAACTCTTGAAATAAGAAAGGCGTTGCCGAAATCTCCATTAAAATCACTAATAAATGATCAAAGAAATGATAAGCAATAAAACTAAATATCATTAATGCAAGCAATAGATGAAAGGATTTTAAAACAATTCTCAGTAATAACAATGTATAAAGAGCTGTCACAATTTAAATTCAGGAATCAGTCAAACATCCAGGTTTGGTACTCAGCAGAGGTTTGATCAAAGATCTCCTCACGGAAGGGGTGGTGTTCCAGATAGGTTTACCCTATCTTTCCAACCACGACTTTTTATATACCTACTGGATGAAGGACTTAGACACATATAACAGATGAATGTATTAGCCAAGTTAAACGTGTGCTAGCAATAAGCAATCCTATGCATTCATCTAATCGCAGAGCAGAAGAGATATGCAATCACACAGAAGACAATTCAGTTTTTAGGTGGTTCGATCTCGAGCTTGAGATCTACGTCCACCCCTTACTCAGCTGAGTAAGGATTCCGTTGTCACAAAGCTTGAATCTACTGATCCACAGCTTTGGAGATAAAATCCCTACAACCCGCTGAGCCTCACAGCTTGCTTTCCCGCTGAGCAATATAGCTTGCTGTTCGAGGATCAGACCTCGCCTGTTGACCACCACAGCTTGCTTTGCTGATACACAGCTTACAAAGAGTTAAAATGGAAAGACTAAGAAACAAAAGTGGAGAGGGGGATTTCCGCAGCCCACCACAAAGGCAGCCCAACAAGACCTACAAGGTCCAACCAGGCGAGCCCATCCAAGTGATAGCCCACAGGGCCCACTTCGGGAGAAAAGCCCAATAAATAAGACTCGAGGAACCAACTCTCCCCGGCGGCCTTCTAGGCTCAGAGGGCCCGAGACAACGGTTAGGTCCCAAGGAAGGTCCGGCCTAAAGCCCTCTCCCCATCCGAGAGAGATAGGCTCCAGCCGATCTATCCGACCCCACCCTCGCCGGGCCATACCTATCGCTCGGATGTGAGCTAGCATCCCCGAGGCTCGGTAAGACCGGTTGATTATCTGCAGGTGCGGCCATTCAGAGTCCTCCGCCAGCGGGAGAGTCATGGGAGCTGCCGGACTCCAAGGGGATAACGTTCCCACGATCAGGCCATGAAAGCCCCCGTTAAAGACGTAACTCCAGCCGGGAACCCCTCAGCTTACAGGACTCCTGAAGGCGGCGCACTATTTAAGCAAGGGATACCCTCCGGAAGATGGTAAGATGAACTAGGCATTCACATACCCTAAGCTCCTAAGCACGATTCGCTTCACCCTTTGGTGGAGAGGATTCTCGCGCATCAGCTCTCTCCTCCCCCCATTATCGCTTCCACCATCGCTCTACTGACTTAGCCATCGGAGGGTTTGCCCCAGGGAGATCCCTTGGGCCCTCTGACACGTTTCCCTCTCTTGCAGATTCATCTTCTGGTGATCCACAGCCCGCTCAGGACCCAGCGCGAGATTCCGCCTCTTCAAAAAGAAATGATGACAGAATTGATAAAAATGTAGCTCCACTGGAGCAATCTGACTCTGGATTTGATCCAGGAGTTAGGACAGAACAAAACTTCTTAATATCACTTCTCTCTCAGACCTTCTCACGGCACTCTATTTTTCTTCTTCCTCTCAGTAATGAGCTCTTTCACTCTTTAGACTCTTCTCCCTCTCTTGCGCTTTTCTCTTCTTCTTCTAATCCGCTCTGATCTCTTTTCTTCTCTGTCTTCACTTTCTATATTTTTGAATTCGAGCACTGAGCTTCCTTTTATAGAGCACGAGTCTAGTGGATCTACGGGCTTTTGATTTGGGAATGTGGAGAACATGTTCCTACGCGTTTCG
This sequence comes from Amorphophallus konjac, assembly GCA_022559845.1. Lineage (NCBI taxonomy): Eukaryota > Viridiplantae > Streptophyta > Magnoliopsida > Alismatales > Araceae > Amorphophallus > Amorphophallus konjac. Next base: position 89,279,368 of record CM040119.1, read on the forward strand.
AGAGTCCACGTGTCAGAGGCAGAGAATAGGACGATCCACGTGGCAGGCTTTTAGAACTGCTTCCCGCCTTGGATCCTGTGCCATCAATCAACTTCCCTTAAGTTCCACGTGAGATTGATGCGGTCAACCTTTATGTAACCCAGGTGCTTTAAACATAGATCTGGGTTGTCAAGATAAGAGATAAAGATGTATCAGTCATTAAGTAAATGATAAGCATAACCACGAGTTCAATCTTAGACGTTTCAACAAATTTAGTTATGTCAAAAGAATACACTCATTTCTACAGAAGCATCGATGCATAAATGAGATGCATCAGCCTGTTTGACTAACCCATGCGGCATGTGTGAATAAAAGCATCGACCTCTAATGTAACACATGTAGACCTTAATGAAGGTGCATCGACCAGTCTTTATAGTGAATGCACAAGATGCATCGACCTTGATAGTGATGACTTCTAATGCACTAACTTGATGCTGCAGAGGCTAATAGATGAGCATCGACCGTTCCAACACATACATCGACCTTAGGCTACAGTCGCTAGGTCACTAGCATCGACCTTTCTTCAACTGCTAGGTTGCTAGCATCACCATGTGTACAAGGTGCACCGACCTTATAGCATAAGGTACATGAGGTGGGTCGATTTGATGGTGTGTACTATGTTCAATGTGCATCGACCCGATTGTGTATACAGTGTATAGATGCATCGACCTTCTGGATGAAAACGCCTATGTGCATCGACCTAATTGTGCATACAGTGTATAAGGTCCATCGACCTGATTGTGCATACGGTGTATAAGGTGCATCGACCCTATTGTGCATACAGTGTATAAGGTGCGTAGACCTTCTTGGTCTATTACCCATACAAGCATCGACCTTCTAGACTCGATGCCATATATGCATCGACCTAGTAGTTTAATGAAGTGGAGGATGCATCGACCTTATAACTCAACAAATATGCATATGCACTAACCTTATAGACATGTGTTAACATGTGCACCGACCTACCTATCTCACTGTATGAATGTGCATCGACCTTCCTATGCACCAGAATCTACATGCATCAACCTGTAAATGACTAGAGACTCAATCTGACTTAAGAAAGAATACAAGATATTAAATGACTGTGAGAATCATCAAAACACAAACTGTTTCCAGCATCAAAACACATCATCAAATCAAGAGGAGATACAACATTCTCCCCTTTTTTGATGATGGCAACACTTCTATACAATGATGGCAACATATGCAGTAGCAGACAGACACTCAGACAGAACTCCTTCTGACATCAAAAATAAATCTCTCCCCCATGCTCTATGCCAAGCCATCAAAACATCAATTCTCTCCCCCTTTGCCATCAGCAAAAATAAAGAGAGTGGGACAAATTGAATTTGTCTGAAAGGTAACGGAGATGATTGAGTCAAAGAAGGAATAGTATAGGAAAGATGATCTGACTGACAAACTGATTTATCTTTCATTAAACAAGCATAAAAAGCTCAGAGTCTTTTAGTATAAGAGTTCAGATAATGCATCCTTGATTAAAATTTGCTTTAAGGGTGATGAAAGTTAGAGTTTAGCAACTGCACACTTCGAAGAAGTTCATATTAACCTTTAATAGCAATAAACCAAACATGCATTGATCATGTCAAAAAAAAAATCTAACTTCATCTTACTCATCTAAAATTAAATGACTTTCTTAGGAGTAACTAGAACATGTATTGAGGTTAAACAAATTTTGATATCTCTGATATTTTACCTTAGGGTTACAGCTGAATTTTTCTTTTTGTTCATCAACTTTTGAACAGTCAAGTATAATCCATACTTTTTTACATAAGGGTACACGTTGATTAGACGCCAGTACCCCTAGTTACTTAGTAAGATTTACCATTCGATTTCATTAAGACTTTTCAGGTATAGTTTACACCTTTTTGCGTAAGGATACATGTTGATTAGATGCCGGTAACCCTAGTTACTCAGAGAAACTAACCCTTCAATTTTAATTTTTGAATAGAGGTAACTAAAGCACTTCATGACATGGGTTCACCTTATTTCTTTGATAGAGGACGCAATTTCTATGTGCATTCAGCCATTGCTCTGCCAATAACTTTTGACTCATAGTTTTAACCTAGCTGCCCTTTGGTTTTACATAAGGTTTTGTTTAAAAACAATACACACTTCTACGCTTCTTAACCAAGAATTCCTGAGTTTGTAGACTTTCAGATTTTAAGAGATTGAATTCGACACGACATGTAAGATATGGTTGAGATCTATTAATTGTAATTAACAATCTTTTTCATTAAGGTCAACCTTTAGACTCTAAAATTCATTAAGCTTAAACCATTAGTTCTGTAATACCCCGATTTCTTTTAGAAATTAATTAAAAATTTATTTAAAATTAATTATAATAATTCCTTAATAAATAGAATGAGTTATATTTCAACTATTTTTTAAAAATCCATAAATATTATATTATTATAGAGGATAACACGTTTAACAAACTTGTCTTCTGTGGCCAACCCAAATAAAATCTGTAAGTAGGCCGAATTAGTGGGTTAAGCCCAAATTGAACACTTCGTTAACTATACCTTGAAACGCCAAATTCGAGCCCAATACTCCATCAAATGAGCCAAAATCGGTGGCAAATGAAAGGTCAGGATGAGAGGATCATTTACCCTCTCTTAATCTCTCAAAACCCTAACCCTAGGAGATGCATTCGGCGGAGTTTGGATCGAGTCAACTATTGCGGCAGCGTTCACATTGACCCAACTTGCGTGGACGAATACTCCACGGATAGAACCCTCCAGAAGGTGTGTGACCTATTAAAATGAAGCTCTCTAACCCTAGAATCGTTTAGAATCAGCGGCAGCTGCAGAGGAGTTAGATCGAGGGAGATCTCCAACGATTAGTGGCTGCGTGTACCGGCGTCTTTGGTTTTCTTTCTCCTTCCTTCTTCATCCGATTCAGGTAGGTGAAAGCAAGCCAAACCCTACAAATAATATATGGTTGGAAGCATCATCATGTCAGCTTTCCATTGATATAGAAAGCCCTAAATTTTATCAAGTGTGTTATGAAAATTTTTGGTTTTAGTAGAAGCATGTCACATCTAGGGTTATAATTGTTCCCTTTCGATTAAGTAGTGATTTCAGACTGTAAACATAAAAATTGATTCATGCATCTTGTATAGTTTTTCGTGCTCTTTTTTTTGATAGTAAAAGCCCCAAATTCCATGCTTTATATCGTATGAATTTCATGTTTTAGTTCTGACCCTAGAAACCTCGCCGGAGTCGGGAAAGGTGAAGGGGGAGCGACCTGTCTGGACTTGTGCGGGCACACGATAGACCGCACAACCAAGATAGGCGGCACTTTGTTGACCGTTTATAGCTTTCGAACCCTGATCGTGTCCCTGGAACGTGTGGCCGAGCCCTAACCGCATGTCTTTCTTGAGGCCCGTTCCAGACCGCACATCCCTCCAGGCGGCCCACTACCGACCGTCCATATCTAGCAAGTCTTCGGATCTGAGGGGACGTGTGCGGCCAGTATGCGACCGTTCATGGGGATGTAAGGTCCAGAACTGACCGCACATCTGTAACAGAACAGATTAATTATCATTTCAGCATGTTAGGTTAATATATTAGTGGTTATTTGCATGTTAGTAACACACCTAATAAACTATAATTCATGATAGTAAATAACTCTTGCTGATTTAATTAATTTGAGCTTGTTCTTGATTCATCTTTCCAATGAATGTCAATTTTTAATTGTGAATCCTTGATAATTGAAATGGCTATTAGGTCTATACTTGTTATAACTGTTAATCTTGAACCTTTATTATTCCCTAGAATTATTTTACACTCAATCGAACCGCTGTGATTTGAATCTTAGACCGAATTGGACTAACAGGGACTTGCGCGGCCATTTGTGGACCGCATATATCCCTGAACGGCCCAATAGAGACCGTTTATCCCTAACTTATGCCAATTAGTTTGGCCGATTATCCTTGATCCATCTTTGGCCAATCCCTGATTTGATCAGTCCAGTAGACCCTAGGCCGACCAGCATACTGTGGGCTGGACTCTGGTTCAGTTCCACCCTGCCTATGGTAGCCCGGGAGCCCACTTGGGCTAAATTCTAACTCATGGTTAGGCCTTGTGTTGTGCGGCCAGTAATGGACCGTACATCTTACAGGCGGCCTTGAGGGGACCGTTCAACTAATGAGCGGTTCTGTCAGGACCAAATATCATGACCATGATTTTATAAACTTCTGGCCTTGTGCGGCCCATTGCTTACCATTCATATATAAGAGCGGCCCTTCATCAGCCGTTCAATCTTGACCCCCAAGGGCTAAACCTCAGCCTAGTTGCTATTAGTGCGGCCCAGTGTCGATCGCACAAGTCTTGAGTGGTCTAGTAAGAACCGCATATCATCCAGAGACTAGTTTTCTCTATGTTTTATGGTTTTGAATCCAAGAACATGTTGGTTCTTGATAATTTGAACTTCTGGACAGAAATTCTGGACAGTATTGTTGACACCCATTTTATGACCGATAAGTTGGGTCATCTCCTGGTTCTATCCATGTGATGCTCCAAGTTGTTCACTCTTTATTGAGTTTCCTTTGTCAATTTGAAGCTCATTTTATGGGTCTTCTCTTCTTGGTTGAGTGTGGTTCCTTGTGGCTTTTCATTTGGATGAAGCTTAGCAAGCTCTTATCAATTTTGATCTTCATTGTTTCTAACGGTCCTCTGCATGGGCGTTATTGTCACGCCCCGAGCGCGGAAGATACCCAGAGATGCCCGACATGTCTATATCAATCATGTCAATCAGAGTGGTCGTATATTCGACACAAAGACAGAGATGCACAAAATAGCAAGATAACCCAATCCTTTATTTCATAATGGATAGACTATTACAAATCCAATACTCTGTTTAATAAAAAGGAAAAGAATACATATTTGACTCAAGAAACTATAGAAAAGACTAGACGACACTTGTAGAAGCTCTATCACTTTCACTCTTGACCATTCCCATCCGATTAACTTCCATCGTCGTCGGACTTACCTGAAAAGTAGAAAGGGACAAAACGGAATGAGCGAACGCTCAGTAGGAAATTATATCTCAAGTACTAGCAAGGGGTTTAAGTAATTACATTTTTATGAATGTAATAAAGCTATGCATGCTCGCATAAAACGACAAGATAGAGAGAATGTAATATCAAGAAAATAAGATGAACTTAGTCATGAACTTCCAACAAGATGACAAGTATATTCAAGGTATTCAAGCAAGCACGTTTAACAAGTCATGTCAAGAACTTTGGCTATCATGTATCAAGCAAGTAAATTACCCTTTTTCGGGCCACGCATTTCATGTAAAGTCAAGTACGATTCAAGTACAAGATGTGTGTGGAATGTCCAATCAAGCAAGTCAAGTACTCGGTATAATGCCAGATACCTTATCATTTTAACTCCCATGGGCACAAGTACTTTCGGGTGCTCCTCCCAGGACCAGATCGGGCCCTATATGCGCAGGCATTTATCATGTGTTTTGACATCCACTCTTGTTTATATAGCCAATATAGAATTTCAATAATCAAGCTTGTAGACCCGTATGACAACTTTGATAGAATAGAGTCCAAAATATGACAAAGGACATAGAATGGCGATAATAATGGTATAATCACGATATCGATAAAACTAGGTAGAATATGGTTCCCTTAACTTAGGTACCATGACAAATCAATATGGACATTCTTTATATAGAATTGAGGTCCACATGAACATTAGATCAAGCAAGATACCCTCATTCTTATCATAGAATTGGGGTTTACAAGAATGACATGATATGGCATGATATCATCATCCCATTAAGAATTTCTTATGATATACTCTTTGTATAATCATAAGGGCCGGTATACCATGTTTCTTTAGATTGACATGGCAAGGATCGTGTAATGGGTTTTTAGGGTACAACCAGCTCAGTCGGCCTTGAGGGAATCCAAGGCTACGAGGAGTCTTACGGAGGTCTCTATGACTAACTCGCTAGTCCAAAGGAACGGAATGTCCAATGGAGAGCTTGTATGTCAATGAGAGTTGAGGGTGATCGGTAAATCAACATGAAAACATGGGACTATACTCACGGAGTGGAGAATAGTGCCGATATATATATATATTATGATATATAAAACCATCGGTTAGCAAATCAGATGAAAATCAGTTTATAGTAAAATAACGACTTAGGTCAAGTCGTTTCTCAAGTAATTAACGCCTAACAGAAGGGCGTTTACATATGGTCCGTTTTGCAGAATTTTCAATAATTCAATAATTTATCTAAAACGTGCCTTGGGAAGGGGCGTTTCTTCAAGAGTTGACGACTACAGTAGCAGGCGTCTCCTTATATATATATTTGACAGAATATCAATAATTTCATGAATTGTCTAAAACACGCCTTGGTCAGGGTCGTTTCTTCAAGATCTGACGACTACACCAGAAGGCGTCTTATTGTTTACATATTTGACAGAATACAATTAATTTTCAGGAATTATCAAAAACGCGCCCTGGGCAGGGGCGTTACTATTTAATTCTATTTTTCAGAATATATAACTTTCAGGATTTTAACCGATACACGCCCTAGGAAGGGGCGTTACCTTTCAGATTCACGCCCTATGAGGGGGCGTTAATATGTGGAAAACGACTTTGTCCAAGTCGTTAATTCAAGTTCCTTCAGAAACTTTAAGGACAGTAACAATTTCAGGATAACAGAGGAACGAATGTAATATCATGACAGTAAAGTTAGCAGGTTGAAGACAGAGGATCATGCATTATTTTATAATCATGATTTCATAGATAGTCAATTCTTAAGATGGGTGATTAACGGTTTAACGAAATTAACGCCTGAGTACGGGGCGTTAAACATGAAATTAACGACCTGGGAAAAGTCGTTTCATGTGAATTAGCGCCCTTGACAGGGGCGTCTCTTTCAAAATATTGCAGAAAACGCATGGAAACTATAATAACTGTATGCATGACATGCTTATATATATATATCTTGCATTAATTTCATTTGGGCTACAATAACTTGAGAAAACCTACCTTAATATGATTGAACTTGACGAAGGGTTTGAAGGATCGGAAACTTCAACCGCAACTTACGAACAGTGGTATCAAGGAGAAGAACTGCAGTTTTCCTATAAGAAAAGAAGAAACATTAGTATTTCTTCATACTTTCTGACCGAAAGGAAAAAGGAAAAAGAACAATACCTTTGTTCTTCACGTACGCCGCCTTCTTAACCTATAACAGAAGAAGAAGATGAAGAACAGTTAGTTCTTCATGCAACAGACGTAGAGACTTAGAGGAACTATTCCTCTCTCACGTACCTTGCAGACCCCGAACGCCAAATAGCGTTGTAGGGTTCGAGCAGTAGGTTATTCATAGGGATTTTGGAAGTCCTATTAAAAATAGTGTTTGATTGAGGGTAACATATCCCTAATAGAGTCCTTACTCTATTAGACACTTACTAGATTAGGTTAATCTTTCCCTGGATAAGCTCTGGGTTCGAACGGTTCACGAACGGAATTAACGCCTTTGGTCAGGGCGTGTATTCTTTAATTAACGCCTTTCATAAGGGCGTTTCTTAAAAAGCGCCTTGAAAAAGGGCGTTTCGTATTTTAAAACACGCCCAAGATAGGGGCGTTTCTTTTACTTACCCATTTGGTCGCGTGAGAACTGACGACCGTAGGTGTGGGCGTCCTTTCTTTATTCACGCCATGGATAGAGGCGTTTCTTTATAAATTAACGCCTTAATAAGAGGCGTTATTTTTAATTTGTTTTCTTTCGTCCAATTAACCCTATTCCTTTTATATATATTACTTCTGTAATATATATGTTTTAATTTATTTCAATTATTCATTTATTAGGGTTGCTACACCCTCCCCCACTTAAAAAGAATTTGGTCCCCAAATTCAATATATATATAATTATACATGTGGAGAGCGTAGAACATATACCTCTTAGAATAACTCGGGAAATCGTTTCTTCATAGATTCTTCGGTCTCCCATGTCGCTTCGCGTTCGGGATTCTTATTCCATTGCACCTTGAGCATGGGAATAACCTTATTCCTTAGAGCTCGTATTTCTCGATCTAAGATCTTCATAGGCTTCTGTTCATATGTGAGATCTTTCTAGATCACCAGATCTCCATGTTCAATAATATGAGAGGGGTCGTGCACATACTTTTTCAACATGGATATGTGAAATACATTATGTACCTCGGACAATTGAGGAGGTAACGCGATGCGATAAGCAACCTCGCCAACTCTTTCGAGTACCTCAAATGGTCCGATGAATCTTGGCGTAAGCTTGCCCTTAACACCAAATCTTCGTATGCCACGTCCAGGGGATATTTTAAGAAATACATGATCTCCAACCTGGAATTCAAGATCTCTTCTCCTGGTATCAGCATAAGCCTTTTGCCTTGTCTGAGCAATTTGTAATCTTTCTCTGATTACCTGTATCTTCTCAGTTGTATCCCTTACCATGTCTGGACCTAATAGTTGTTTCTCTCCAACTTCGTTCCAACATATGGGAGATCGGCAACTCCTTCCGTATAAGGCTTCGAAAGGTGCCATTTGGATACTAGCTTGGTAGCTATTATTATATGCAAATTCAACTAAAGGTAAGTGGTCATGCCAGCTTCCTCCAAAGCCAATAATGCATGCTCTCAGCATATCTTCAACAACTTGATTAGTTCGCTCGGTCTGACCATCCGTTTGTGGGTGAAAAGCAGTACTAAAGTTGAGCCTTGTTCCCAACGAATGTTGTAATCCCTTCCAAAAATGAGAAGTAAAACGGGGATCTCTATCAGACACGATTGAGACAGGAATTCCATGTATCCTGACTATTTCTTTGATGTATAGTGCAGCTAGCACATCAATTGACCATCGGCTTTTGATTGGCAAGAAATGTGCCGATTTAGTCAAACGGTCAATGATAACCCAGATTCCATCATGTCCTCCTTTAGATTTAGACAAACCCATGATGAAGTCCATACCAATATCCTCCCATTTCCACTTAGGAATATCAAGAGGATGTAGTTTTCCCGCAGGCTTTTGGTGTTCTGCCTTGACCTGTTGGCATGTGAGACAGCGTGATACATAGTCCGCTATTTCTCTTTTCATATTAGGCCACCAAAAGTTCCTCTTTACATCTTGGTACATTTTGGTTGATCCTGGATGAATAGTGTACCTTGATCGGTGAGCTTCATCTAAGATCTTCTTCTTTAATTCCGGACAATCGGGTATACAAGTTCTATCTTTGAACGATAATCTTCCATCAGAAGTTAGTTGAAAATCAGATTGTCCTTCTAATCTGCCTTTGATTTCTACTAATATAGGATCATCATCCTGAAGTGTTTGTATCTCAGATAACAAATTTGACTGTATGCTTACATGAGATAGTGTGACAAATTTGGATTCCGTGTCCAAGCTTATATTGAGCTCGGAGAATTGTTCAAGTAACCTCCATTCTTGCACCATACAATTTGCTATCTTTGCTCTCGGCTTTCGACTAAGGGCGTCAGCAACATAATTACCCTTTCCGGGATGGTATTGTATATTGAAGTCGAAGTCCTTGAGATATTCTAGCCAGCGTCTTTGTCTCATGTTTAGCTCCTTTTGTGAAAATAGATATTTGAGACTTTTGTGATCAGAGTATACAGTAAACTGTGCTCCATATAAGTAGTGTCTCCATATCTTTAGGGCAAATACTACCGCGGCCAGTTCTAAGTCATGGACGGGGTAATTCTCCTCATGCTTCTTCAGCTGACGTGAAGAGTATGCTATGATCTTTCCTTGTTGCATTAGGACACATCCGAGGCCAATGCCAGAAGCATCAGTGTAGACCTCGAATTTCTCTCCTTCTATCGGTAGAGCTAAGACCGGAGCTGTGGTGAGATGATCCTTGAGAGTTTGAAAAGTTCTTTCACATTCCTCACTCCATTCATATCGGATCTCCTTGCGAGTTAACCTTGTAAGGGGCACGGCGATCTTAGAGAAATCTTTGATGAATCGCCGATAATAGCCTGCAAGACCTAAGAAACTTCTGATCTCGCTTGCATTAGTGGGTCTTTCCCAGTTTCTTACAGCTTCAACCTTTGACGGATCTACAGATAAACCGTCCTTGGATATGACATGTCCGAGAAAAGCCACTTCTTCAAGCCAGAACTCGCATTTGCTGAGTTTAGCATATAATTGATTTGTCCTCAAGACTTGCAATGCAATCCTCAAATGCTCTTCATGTTCTTCCTTAGTCTTAGAATATATCAATATATCATCAATGAAGACTACTATGAATTGATCCAAGTAAGGCCTGAATATGCTATTCATTAACTGCATAAAGGCAGCAGGGGCATTTGTTAGTCCAAAAGGCATAACAACAAATTCGTAATGGCCATACCTGCTTCTGAATGCGGTCTTGTGAATGTCATCATCCTTGATTCTTAATTGATGATATCCCGACCTGAGATCAATCTTGGAGAAATATTTGGATCCTGAAATCTGATCAAATAACTCATCGATTCTCGGCAGTGGATACTTGTTCTTGATAGTAAGATGATTCAACTGTCGATAGTCGATACACAATCTCATGGATCCATCCTTCTTCTTTACAAATAAGACTGGTGCTCCCCACGGGGAAGTACTTGGTCTAATAAACCCTTTTCGGATTAGTTCCATCAACTGCTCCTTCAACTCCTTGAGTTCAGCAGAGGACATTCTATATGGTGCCTTTGAAACAGGACCAGCACCAGGGACTAAGTCAATGGTGAAGGCCACTTCTCTGTGAGGGGGTAATCCCGGCAAATCTTCTGGAAATACGTCTGGGAATTCTCGTACTACTTGAACGTCTTCTATCTTGGTTTCCTTAGCTTCTTTAATAGTGACAAAAGCAAGGAAGGATACACATCCTTTCTTGACGAGCTTGCTTGCTCGAAGAGCCGAAATAAGAGGGGATTTGCTTCGACTCTTAGGACTAGTATAAGTCAGTTCCGGAAATTCCTTGAAAACAATCTTGCTATCACGGCAATCAACCGTTGCCTGGTATTTGGATAACCAATCTGCTCCTAGTATAACATCATACTCTTTTAGATCTAAGCAGATAAGATCAATAGGAAAATTCTTTCCTCGAACCAATACCTCACAGTTTTGGTAATGATGTGTGATATCCGTCTCGTTTCCGAGAGGAGTAGACAATATTAACTTCATCCATTCTGGTTCTAGAGGTAATGGGTCAGCAAACTTCTTGGAAATAATGGAATGCGATGCACCCGTATCAAATAAGACATGTGCATATTTGGAACAAATTTTTAATGTACCTTCCACCAATCCGCCTTCTTCTTCTGGTTCGGTCTCTTGGATTGCATGAAGACGCGAGTTCCTTGTCACTGGGCGTTTACCCTCACCGTCTTGGTCATTCATTAATGGACAATCGGGAATCCGATGTTCACGACTCCCACAACGGAGACATGCTCCTAATTTCCTCCAGCATTCTTCTGTTTTGTGACCAGCCTTGTCACAATGCTTGCATACTACGTTTGAAGGTGTAGTGGTGATAGAGAAAGGCTTGGATTTATTGAACTTCTGATCTTGAGAGGAAGAACCTCCATTATTGGGCCTCTTCTTAAAGTTGGGTTTAAAAGAACCCGAACTTGTGACTTGCTCCTTTTTGTCTTTCCCACGGATCCTATCAGATAGTTCCGTGGCATCTTCAAGCAACTGAGCTCGGCGCACTATTTCAGTATAAACTTGAATATCCATAGGCGCCAGTTGAGTAATGTAGTGGGGCCTAAGCCCATTAAGAAATCTACGGGCTTTCATCTTTTCCGTGCTAATTAAATGCTTAGCATATCTAGACAGTCTAGAGAACTGTGCTTCATAATCAGCCACCGATAAAGATCTTTGCTTTAATGCGGCAAATTCGGCGGCCTTCTTTTCCTGGACCCTATCAGAGAAATATTTGGCGTTGAAATATTCAACGAATTCTCCCCATGTAACTTGAGTTGGGTCAATTGTAGCTTCAATCGACTCCCACCAGCATCTAGCATCCTTTTCTAACTGGAAAGTAGCTAATAAGACTTTGTCCTGATCCGTGCATTGCATAACACGGAATATACGTTCAATCTCCCGAACCCAATGCTCGGCATCGTCTGGATCGGTCGATCCCATGAACTTCGGGGGATTCATATTCTTGAATGCTTGGTGTAAGCTTCCAGCTCGTGGAGCACCACCTTGTGCTACCTGTTGTAGCACTTGGGTCATCCCTTGAAGGGTACGCTGCATGTTGCGCCATTGAGCACGTTCGGCAGCCATTATCCTACAATTACAATAGCTATGTTAGTATTATATCACTATGATCTTATAAAGGACTCATTGATCATTTAACCCTTGGTTCTACCCACTCTCACTTGGTTAAAGGTTTTGAAACCTATCCTTGGACTTGGATTTCCTAGGAATTGAATACCTTAGGCTCTGATACCACAAAGACTGTCACGCCCCGAGCGCGGAAGATACCCGGAGATGCGCGACGTGTCTATATCAATCATGTCAATCAGAGTGGTCGTGTATTCGACACAAAGACAGAGATGCGCAAAATAGCAAGATAACCCAATCCTTTATTTCATAATGGATAGACTATTACAAATCCAATACTCTGTTTAATAAAAAGGAAAAGAATACATATTTGACTCAAGAAACTATAGAAAAGACTAGACGACACTTGTAGAAGCTCTATCACTTTCACTCTTGACCATTCCCATCCGATTAACTTCCATCGTCGTCGGACTTACCTGAAAAGTAGAAAGGGACAAAACGGAATGAGCGAACGCTCAGTAGGAAATTATATCTCAAGTACTAGCAAGGGGTTTAAGTAATTACATTTTTATGAATGTAATAAAGCTATGCATGCTCGCATAAAACGACAAGATAGAGAGAATGTAATATCAAGAAAATAAGATGAACTTAGTCATGAACTTCCAACAAGATGACAAGTATATTCAAGGTATTCAAGCAAGCACGTTTAACAAGTCATGTCAAGAACTTTGGCTATCATGTATCAAGCAAGTAAATTACCCTTTTTCGGGCCACGCATTTCATGTAAAGTCAAGTACGATTCAAGTACAAGATGTGTGTGGAATGTCCAATCAAGCAAGTCAAGTACTCGGTATAATGCCAGATACCTTATCATTTTAACTCCCATGGGCACAAGTACTTTCGGGTGCTCCTCCCAGGACCAGATCGGGCCCTATATGCGCAGGCATTTATCATGTGTTTTGACATCCACTCTTGTTTATATAGCCAATATAGAATTTCAATAATCAAGCTTGTAGACCCGTATGACAACTTTGATAGAATAGAGTCCAAAATATGACAAAGGACATAGAATGGCGATAATAACGGTATAATCACGATATCGATAAAACTAGGTAGAATATGGTTCCCTTAACTTAGGTACCATGACAAATCAATATGGACATTCTTTATATAGAATTGAGGTCCACATGAACATTAGATCAAGCAAGATACCCTCATTCTTATCATAGAATTGGGGTTTACAAGAATGACATGATATGGCATGATATCATCATCCCATTAAGAATTTCTTATGATATACTCTTTGTATAATCATAAGGGCCGGTATACCATGTTTCTTTAGATTGACATGGCAAGGATCGTGTAATGGGTTTTTAGGGTACAACCAGCTCAGTCGGCCTTGAGGGAATCCAAGGCTACGAGGAGTCTTACGGAGGTCTCTATGACTAACTCGCTAGTCCAAAGGAACGGAATGTCCAATGGAGAGCTTGTATGTCAATGAGAGTTGAGGGTGATCGGTAAATCAACATGAAAACATGGGACTATACTCACGGAGTGGAGAATAGTGCCGATATATATATATATTATGATATATAAAACCATCGGTTAGCAAATCAGATGAAAATCAGTTTATAGTAAAATAACGACTTAGGTCAAGTCGTTTCTCAAGTAATTAACGCCTAACAGAAGGGCGTTTACATATGGTCCGTTTTGCAGAATTTTCAATAATTCAATAATTTATCTAAAACGCGCCTTGGGAAGGGGCGTTTCTTCAAGAGTTGACGACTACAGTAGCAGGCGTCTCCTTATATATATATTTGACAGAATATCAATAATTTCATGAATTGTCTAAAACACGCCTTGGTCAGGGTCGTTTCTTCAAGATCTGACGACTACACCAGAAGGCGTCTTATTGTTTACATATTTGACAGAATACAATTAATTTTCAGGAATTATCAAAAACGCGCCCTGGGCAGGGGCGTTACTATTTAATTCTATTTTTCAGAATATATAACTTTCAGGATTTTAACCGATACACGCCCTAGGAAGGGGCGTTACCTTTCAGATTCACGCCCTATGAGGGGGCGTTAATATGTGGAAAACGACTTTGTCCAAGTCGTTAATTCAAGTTCCTTCAGAAACTTTAAGGACAGTAACAATTTCAGGATAACAGAGGAACGAATGTAATATCATGACAGTAAAGTTAGCAGGTTGAAGACAGAGGATCATGCATTATTTTATAATCATGATTTCATAGATAATCAATTCTTAAGATGGGTGATTAACGGTTTAACGAAATTAACGCCTGAGTACGGGGCGTTAAACATGAAATTAACGACCTGGGAAAAGTCGTTTCATGTGAATTAGCGCCCTTGACAGGGGCGTCTCTTTCAAAATATTGCAGAAAACGCATGGAAACTATAATAACTGTATGCATGACATGCTTATATATATATATCTTGCATTAATTTCATTTGGGCTACAATAACTTGAGAAAACCTACCTTAATATGATTGAACTTGACGAAGGGTTTGAAGGATCGGAAACTTCAACCGCAACTTACGAACAGTGGTATCAAGGAGAAGAACTGCAGTTTTCCTATAAGAAAAGAAGAAACATTAGTATTTCTTCATACTTTCTGACCGAAAGGAAAAAGGAAAAAGAACAATACCTTTGTTCTTCACGTACGCCGCCTTCTTAACCTATAACAGAAGAAGAAGATGAAGAACAGTTAGTTCTTCATGCAACAGACGTAGAGAATTAGAGGAACTATTCCTCTCTCACGTACCTTGCAGACTCCGAACGCCAAATAGCGTTGTAGGGTTCGAGCAGTAGGTTATTTATAGGGATTTTGGAAGTCCTATTAAAAGTAGTGTTTGATTGAGGGTAACATATCCCTAATAGAGTCCTTACTCTATTAGACACTTACTAGATTAGGTTAATCTTTCCCTGGATAAGCTCTGGGTTCGAACGGTCACGAACGGAATTAACGCCTTTGGTCAGGGCGTGTATTCTTTAATTAACGCCTTTCATAAGGGCGTTTCTTAAAAAGCGCCTTGAAAAAGGGCGTTTCGTGTTTTAAAACACGCCCAAGATAGGGGCGTTTCTTTTACTTACCCATTTGGTCGCGTGAGAACTGACGACCGTAGGTGTGGGCGTCCTTTCTTTATTCACGCCATGGATAGAGGCGTTTCTTTATAAATTAACGCCTTAATAAGAGGCGTTATTTTTAATTTGTTTTATTTCATCCAATTAACCCTATTCCTTTTATATATATTACTTCTGTAATATATATGTTTTAATTTATTTCAATTATTCATTTATTAGGGTTGCTACAGTTATTTTCTTCTAACGCATGATCCCATGGCCGTTACTTCTTGAAGAGTCCTACAACTTAAGGTCTTTGTTCCAGCTTATCCGTTGGCCTACCCATTGAATCTAACGGTCTGTCGTGTAGCCGTCACTTTCTTCCAACGCGTCCAGACATGGCCGTTACTTATCTTGCACAGTCCAACTTGTTTGATCTTCTTCCGTTGATCTTATCTCTTTTGAGATAAGGTTAAATGTAACGGTATCCCCCTGACGCGTTATTTGCATATGGCGGTCTGTCGAGTAGCCGTTACATCCAACAGAGAGTCCTGGCAATTCAGGCCTTTTCTCTGCTATTCCGTGGTCGAGATAAGAGTTTGAATTGATGATTTCTCTTCCAAATCTGATCCTCAGAACCTTCTGTTTGTTTCTATGGACTCTTGGTGATATTATCTTCAGGGATTTGCTAAGAGTTATCCTCTTTTCTTGCTGGATTATCCTCTGTTCGACCGGAGAGTTTGAGGGCCTATAAATAGCACCCCTAACTTCATGGCCCGAAGAGGAAGGTTTGGAGTTCGTGTCGAAGTGCTATCGCATTCTGGAGCCACATCTAATCAAGGAGACTTGTCTTTCACGTACAGCTGCTTCACGGTGAAGGGAGTATTCGTTCTATTGAGTTTCAAAGTTCATCATTGCATATTGTGTTCTTCCTCCTCCCTCTCATCATAGGCATTGTCCCTCTCCTTGTTTCCACGTTCTGCACATGGTTTTCATCATCTCAACATCCTTCCTATCTTTTAAAATGCCCAGAGGGGTTAAAAAACCAAAACTTCCCCGGTACTTCCCTTTCCTTTTGCATGATCTTAAGTTCTTTGAGAATTGATACTACGCTTGTTTAAAGGGCTAATCTGGGTTTGTTTTCTTGTGTTTCACGTTCTTTGGCAGGTTTACAGGTTCACTACACGAGGCCTAAGTCTTCTGGCCGGCTGGAAGAGTTGGAGTTCAAAGAATTCATAAGCTATTATTGCAGGTTTTCAGACGGTCTTGAGAAGACGCGTCAGGTTCATATAACGGTTTATCGTGCGACCGTCACATTTCTGTGACGCACGGGGTCTGGACCGTTACATTCGGTTGATCTGCAGATTTCACTGGTTTTCTCTCTCCCGTGGGCGGGTGCTTCATCCACCAATTTCCAAGGTATTTTCAAGTCTCTGGCTTGTGTTTACTTTGGTGGCGATCACGTTCTTTCTTAGTATTGGGCATTAGCTTTCTCTCCATCTTATATCTCTTATTTCCTTTATTTGCTCCACCATTGCGGTGTGTTTTTATTTGCTCTTGCTCCACGCCCGGCGTGTGTTTTTCTTTATTCCCTTAGTTTAGCTTGATGATTGAGATAGCATGCCCATGCTAGAGCTTGTTCTGGTTGCCTAGGTTCATGGTTCACGTGTTCATAGGTTGATTGAGATCTTTGATTTTTGCTTATCATCTTTATTACACATCAAAACAAAAAGAAGAAGAGAAGCAAAACAAATCAACAGATAATTTTTTGGCGATCACGGTGGGACAACTTGTGCCAATCGTGCCTTGATCTCTGTTTAAACCTGCCATCATTTCCTTGTTTAGTTTCCCTAGATTTCCCTCTTACTTCCTCTTGTTTCTGGTTCCCTGGGTAGTCTGACGGCCCTCTGTCCCTGCGTCACTCCACTTTGACGCAGGGGCTTTAGACCGTTACATTCCTCATCCTGTTGTTTGGGCTTTTCACGGTTTTCCCTTTTGTTTCTGGTTTGTTTTTGGCTCTCTGGCTCATACGACGGTCCTGGGTCCCTGCGTTATATTTCTTCTGGCGGTCTGGCCTCTGACCATTATATATTTCTGACGCCGGTCTTCTAGACCGTTACACTCCAGATAGGTACGCATCCCGAGGTGCATTCTATTTCCGCAATTTTTGCTGTGATATTCTTGCTTGGGTGTTATCTGACTTCCTCCTTGAGTGCATTATATACTTACATCGTTGTGTGCATAATTGTTTGCTAGATTCTAGGTTAGAAGTTGCATGCACTCTAGTGCACATAGGTTCACTCATACTTTCATACATTAGATTGCATTTTCCTACCTTGGTGTGCGGACCTCTCGTCTCCATATTCCTTGGGGCCGACTAGGAAATCATACCAGGGACCTCCATAAGTCCCCGTGAGCCGTGGATTCCCACACGGACGCCGGGCCGGTTGTACCTTTCCCACCCCGTGTCTAAGATCGCATAAGTGAGGGAGTGATCACATTTAGAGTCAAACCAAGCTTTACATCCATCTCCTATCAGGAATCCATTGTTGAGAGCTCATATTAATCAATCCGCTAAAGTTCCAAAGGAGGAATCATAAGAATCTTGAAGCATCACCTTAAACAACTTGGTTGACTTGAAGTGTCTTCATCTCTTGTTACTTACATCTTTGTTATAAATCATCCAAGTTTGGTTGCTCATTGTGTGTTGGTGTTGTGTTGTTTGCATCTTGTCAAGGTTGTTCGTTGCATGTGGAGTTATTTTCGTCAGTTAGAAGCACCTTCTAGGGTCAATTCCTTCTCCAGGTTCTACTCAAATCCACTTTTCGAACCCACCATGGCTTCTTTCAATCCTCCCCGTTTCCAAGAGGATTCCCTTCCTCAAGGGCTTCTTGAAAACCCTGCTACGGTTACCTCATTCTCTTCTGGAGAGGGGACAACCCCTCTTCCGTCCTCTACCTCCATGGAAGGTGGTCAAGCTACCCCTTCTTTCACTACTCCTTCTGCGGGCTCCATTCTCCAGATGATGGCCCAATTGGATCCGGCCCAACTCCAAACTGTCTATCAGGCCATGCAAGGATCCAATATCTCCCCTCCCACGATTATGCAGGGTCAATCCAATCCTTCCATCCAGCTCACTCCAATTAATCTTACTCCGGTCCAACCCCGGACCATCACATTCACTGGCATGGAGACAGGCCAATCTTCTACTTCGGCCCAGCAATCTTTTGACAAGGGGAAGTCTCCTGTCCCTTCTTTCGTTCAGGCGGATCATCATATGCCTAGCCCGACGGTTCCGCAAGTCCTCATGGGCCCCTCTGACTTCCTGCGCCCTCAGTCAGGGGTTGTCCAAGCCCACTCCAATCTGGGTCAAGTTCAGGCCCAACATCCTTCTTATGGGCCCCCTACTTCGGACATTTATCCTTCTGCTCCTGCTTATGGGCTCGCACCTTCTGCTGCGATTCACCCTTTTGCTCCCCAACTTCAGCCAATATCTCTCACTACCCCTCCTCCATCCAGAGAGCAGGAATTACTTGATAAATGGGCCACCATGCAATAGCAACTCGATTTCCTCCAGAAACGGGTTGGCCCACAATCCTTGGCAGATGTTCCGGTTCCTAGCTTTCAGAACATCCGGTTCCCTCCGCAATCCGAGCTCCCCAATTATCGCAAATATGACGGGAACGGCAATCCCTTTAATCACGTGAGTGATTTCTTATATGAATCGGCTCAGTATCAATATGATGATCGCCTTATGGCGTACTTGTTCCGCCAATCATTAGACGGTGTTGCGTTGGAATGGTTATACTCTCTGCCACTGGAAGACGCCGATAGCTTCAAGGTAGTGAAAGATAAGTTCATTCAGCGGTTTCAAGACAGGGTTGGCCCGGAATATTCATTCACAGATCTGGTGGCCGAAAAGATGAAACCGGATGAGGAGTTTGCCACTTATGCAGATAGGTGGAGGCAAATGGCCGCTAGAGTGCCCGGCCACATTCCAGAGGAAGAGAAGGTCAAGCTACTTATTCCAATGCTACCCCGACCTTCCGAAACATTCTGGCAATGAACGACATAGCCAATATGCACCAACTCTACAGCCGGGCGCGGTTCATCCAAACATAGTTCAAGGACTCCCCCATTCACTCTCTATTTGAAAACCAAAAGCCCAAGTATCACAAGAAACCTCAAGGGCCGGTCACCGAGGGGGTCCAAACGAACGAGCAAGTTCAAGCCGTTGCTTTCCCATTCCAAGCCACACCTTTCCACTTCCCTCAAAACCCCCGCACTCCACAGAATCCCGCTCCACAGAACTTCCAAGTCACTCCGCAAAACCCTCCGCCCACCTTCACCATCCCACAAACTGCTTTCACCAATCCATAAAACACCGTACCCTCAGCGCCGTACCCTCTACTGCACATCAATGCATTAAATTCCCTTTCCAAGGGAGGGTCATCAAACTCAAAAGCTTATCCACGGTCCAATCAGTGAAGGCTATTTCAGATAAAGTTCTTCCCACATTGTGGCCAAGCAGTCGGCCCGTTATGTCAGTGCTAGATCTTGACTTTCCTTGGGCTTACGCACCTCGCAAGCCCGTCACCGTAGCAGTTGACATCAAGGTGAAGCCCCAGATCCGAGATTCCAAGGGCTGGGACATTATACTGAAGCTAGGCTACCAACCGGAGAGAGGCCTCGGTGCTCAATTACAGGGGCGAACTAAGCCCATTCCTAAGGGCAGGAAAATGAACAGAAGAGGTCTCGGCTACCGAGAGACTGCGTTGTCCATGATGGGTGATTCTGGGCCACTCACCTGGGACTACCGTCAACACTTTGTTCGAGGGCCTCTCCAGCGCGACACATTAGCTCCATCGCCAGCTCCGCCAAGGGAAGATACAGTCTGTCCAATTGCCAGTCCACCCCCAGTGCTAAGGATGCCAGTTGATGATGTGATTGACTATGGTCCAGCCCTTCAGGGGCTATTTCATGAAGAAGACTGCCAGCAGCGTCAAGAGGTTCGGCTCGTCCAATGGAGGCCGAAGAAGCAGCCGGCTCAGCATCTGCGGAAGGAGGAGAGCTCGCCGATTATCTTTTCTTGGTCTTCCTCATGCTTTCAATCTCTCCTACAGCAAAGGGAATTCTTACCCCGTCTTCCTCCCATAATGGTAAATCCATCCTTCATTGATCCACCTGAAATTCTCTTTGTTCCTTGCGCTTGCGGGCATTGCCTGCCCATTGATCTATCCACTCTATTCACTCCTCCTCCTCCCAACACCCAGCTCCACGAGATGTGGTTCTCCTCCTCCGATCCCTTCTTTGATTGCATCTTTCCCGAGCTGTTCCCCATGCAGCTCCCGCCTCCTCCATCTTGTTGTGTAGTCTCCACTGATCTCAAAAAAAAAATGTCAAATTTGAAACGGAGATTTCAGTGGAAGATTATGCTACCTTGTCTCCATCCTCCTACCAGGGGCACGAGTCCCCTGCTCCTTCCCTTCCACTAGGTCTTCTTTCTCCTAGGTTAGGATTAGGGCCTATCGAGTCTAGGGAAGTAGAGTCAGTTAGGTCTAGAGAAGTAGGGTCTTGTTCTAGGTCGTCCAACCCTTCCTCCTCTGAGTCGCGCCCACTTGCGCGTCCTCCCAAATCCGTCCCTTATAGGTTCTTGCAAGATCTAGCTTAGCGTTGTCATGCCCTTTTGAAGTGTCTAGAATTTGTTGCTACGACAATTATGATTGAAGATGAAGAAGAAATAGAAGGGGTGTGGAGTGATGACGTACTCGGTGTCTATGAAATCCTGGATGAAAAAGATCCGATCAATGAGGACAGCGACGTAGATGACACTGCCGATTTGTATGCACAAGGACTTAAGAAATTCGACGAGCCGTCGTCAGCAGTGGATGAACCTACAAAGGAAATCAACTTAGGAACTGAAGAAGACCCAAGGCCCATCATTATTGCCGCTAATCTCCCTCCACAAGTAGAAGAAGATTTAATCAAGGTTCTAAGGGAGTATAGCGATTCCTTCGCCTGGTCATATGAAGACATGCCAGGTCTTGACCCCTCTTTAGTGGAACATCGACTTGTGCTTAAACCAGGGGCAACACCTGTGAAACAACGGTCAAGGAGATTTCACCCCCACATGGCCTTAAGGATTAAGGAAGAGGTCGACAAATTGTATAAGGCCAGATTCATTAGAGTTGTTCTATATCCTCAGTGGGTGGCGAACATAGTCCCTGTTATTAAGAAGGATGGAAAGGTGCGTATCTGCATCGATTTCAGGGATCTCAACAAAGCATGTCCAAAAGATGATTTCCCGCTGCCTCATATTGATGTCTTGGTCGATAGCACCGTCGGGTACGAATCTCTGTCATTTATGGACGGTTACTCAGGCTACAATCAGATCCGTCTCGCTCTGGAAGATCAAGAGAAAACCTCCTTCACCATGCCCTGGGGCACGTACTGTTATATGGTTATGCCATTTGGTTTGAAGAACGCAGGTGCCACCTATCAAAGGGCAATGATGGCCATCTTCCACGACATGATGCATATCTATATGGAAGCTTACGTGGATGATATTCTGGTGAAGTTAAGAACCAAAGAAGAACACCCCTCTATTCTAGCTAAGGTGCTGCAAAGAGCACAGGAGTACAAGCTCAAAATGAATTTGAAGAAGTGCGTATTTGGAGTCTCTTCAGGGAAGCTGTTAGGTTTCATAGTGAGCAAACGGGGGATCCAGATTGATCCTAACAAAGCACAGGCCGTCATGGACATGCCTCTGCCTAAGAACATTACGGAGCTTCGAGGACTGATTGGTCGATTGCAATTCATTAGAAGGTTCATATCCCAACATTCTCAAAGGTGCCATCCATTTTATGAATTGCTTAAGGCGGGGGTCAAGTTTGAATGGAATCAAGACTGTCAGAAGGCCTACGAGGACTTAAAGGAATATCTATCCAATCCCCCAGTTTTGCAACCTCCTGTCCCTGGGAAGCCCCTGATCCTATACATCTCAGTTATTGAGGACTCCCTAGGGGCGGTCTTAGCACAAGTGGATGATGAAGGGAAAGAGTGGGCTGCGTATTACCTCTCTCGGTTATTTAACCCAGCTGAGTCCAGATACACCGCTATGGAGAAGACTTGTACCACCTTAGTATGGGTAGCTCAGAAGCTTAAACATTACTTCCTTGCCCACCCAGTAGGTTGATCTCTAGAATGGACCTGATTCGCTATCTCTTAGAAAAGCCTGTCCTTTCTAGTAGGTTAGCTCGCTGGCAGAGCTTCCTCTCCCAATTCGATATCACATTCGTCATTCAAAAGGCGGTCAAAGGATACGCCATCGCTGAGCATCTTGCCCATCTTCCTATTCCTCACACTGACTCCATTCAAGACGACTTCCCTGATGTGCATCTCTCTGTACTCACCCAACATCCCTTTTGGTCTCTGCACTTCGATGGTGCGCTCAATTCTCAAGGCCGAGGGATCGGCGCTGTTCTGCTCACTCCAGAGGGAGTGACTATTCCTTTTGCTTATCAACTTCGATTTCCTACTACCAACAACATCGCTGAGTATGAGGCTCTCTTAGCTGGATTGAAGCACGCCTATATCCTAGGTGCGTGCTATTTGAATATCGTAGGAGACTCTCAGCTCATCCTACGGCAAGTTCTGTCCACTTACCGCACTCGTGACCCCAAACTCAAGCCATATCAAGATTTGGTCACGCTTCTGGCGAGGCAATTCCGTAAGCTAATCTATACCCATACTCCCCGTTCTCAGAATATTCTAGCCGATGCTCTAGCATCTCTTGCTTCCTCTCTATCTTTCCCTCTCAGTCGAAACACTAAGACTATCGTCGTTCAGAGACTGGACGCACCCTCCCTCCAGGATCCTTGGTTCATCAACCTTAGGAAGGCTGTAGAGGCGAGGGCTGAGAAGGAAAATCTAAAGGAAGTATCTTAAATAGAGCTAGAAGAGATTCTGGATGAAGAAGAAGTGCCTTGGTATCATGAAATCGAGTTGTTTTGCAAAGAAGGATCGTTCCCAGAAGGGGTAAACGCCGAGCAGCGCAAGTCAATAAGAAGAGCCGCCTCAAGGTATACCATTGTTGCAGGAGAACTATACAGGCGCGCTACTAATGGAATGCTCATGAGATGCTTAGATGATAATGAGGCTTGGAAGGTGGCTGAAGCAGCCCATTCCAGTGAGTGTGGAGGTCATGTCAATGGCCAGGCTCTAGCGAAGAAGATCCTTAGGCAGGGCTACTACTGGCCCACTCTAGAGGAAGATTGATCCCTCTATGTCCGGAGGTGTCTTAAATGCCAACTCCGTGCTGATAAAATCCATGCTCCAGCTTCATCTCTCCATCCTCTCTTTGCTCCTTGGCCATTCTCTATGTGGGCTTTCGACGTTGTCGGCCCGCTCGGTGATCCTAATTCTCAGATCAAGCAGGAATCCTTTATCCTTACCGCCACTGAGTACTTCACCAAATGGGCCGAAGCCGAGGCGTACGCAGAGATCAAAGCTTCAACGGTGTGCCGCTTTATCATGAAGAATATCATCTCACGGTTCGGAGTGCCAAGCAGTATCATCACCGACAACGGACCCCAGTTCGTCTCCCAAGAGCTCAAGGACTTATGTAAGAAGTTCAATATTACATTGCATCATTCATCTCCATATTATCCTCAAGGCAACGGTCAAGCCGAGGCCACTAATAAAACCCTTCTTAAAATCATCAAGAAAACATGCGAATCTCATAAGTTTTTCGATTGGCCAGAAAAATTTGTGGAAGCTCTGTGGGCTTACCGCACCTCCATCCGTACTCCCACGGGACAAACTCCCTATGCTCTTACCTACAGGATGGAGGCGGTGCTCCCATATGAGATCTTGATCCCTTCTCTCAGAGTGCAACTTGATAAGGAACTTAATCTCAATGAACGTCGAGAGACGTTGCTGGTTCAGCTAGAACTCTTAGATAAGAAGAGGATGAATGCAGCCGATCACGTATCCGTTTATCAAAAGAGAGTTTCGCGTTATTTTCAAAAGAAGGTAATTGAACGTAAATTTCAAAAAGGAGATATGGTTTTGAAACGTAAATTCATTCGTTCTGCAGGACCTAGGTCTAAATTGCAACCTAACTGGGAAGGGCCGTTTGTCGTAAAAGAGGCTTATCCAGGGAATGCTTATCGCTTAGTAAATGCGGAAGGTGAGGAGCTCTCTCACCCGTGGAATGGGTTGTACCTTAAGCGTTTCTTTCCTTAGAGTCTAATCCGTGCCACCCCGGCAGCAAGATGTTCCTCCATTTCTCTAAAGAGGGCCTCGAGTAAGGCAACCACACACTACACAACATCCCTGGTCAGGTTTCCCGCTTTAAAAGACACCGTTTCTCCTCGGCCATGCTTTGGGGGAAAGTCGAAGTCCCTGTTCGTTTCTTCCATCGGCTGAATCCAGGGGCAAGAAGTGAATAAGGAGGCGACAACCAATCCAGACACCCTGATAAAAGGAGGTCTCAAATAGGGGCAGTCCGTTATGACCTGATGCCACAAACAAAGAAACAAGAAAAAAGAAAGCAAAGGACAAAATCAAAAGCATCATCTCAAAGGTCTATTGAATATGATTCCAAAGCTCCGGAAAGGCAAGAGAAAGAATCTAGGCATGACAAGAGTGGCAGTACAGTTCCCCGCGGGACGAATGAGCCCGGTCGCATGCATGCCTAGAGTGGACTAAGGTTCGATGATGGACACAAAGCCCCGGCACAACATACCAAATTTCTAATGGGTTGTCTAGAGAGGAACCCAAGTCCTAGAAGCTTCTAAGTCTGGCCTAAGCTTACCCCGTGTTCTATTTTCCTTTTTTAGGATTGAAACTAGTACCCTGGGTATGGCCCTGGTAGAAACACCGTCATGAAAATTTGGGCCTTGGTCAGGGTTTGTCACCTCATTGCACGCCAACCTCGAGACTCTCAATACGATACGGAGGGCTCACGTTGCTAAGGGAAAGCACTGGTTTTCAAAATCCAAAAATAACATATATTTCAAAATCCAAAAACAACATATATTTCAAAATCCAAAAACATCGTATATTTCAAAATCCAAAAACATCATATATTTCGGAATCAAAAAAAAATATCAAATATTTCCAAAACTCACAAAAAATTCGAATATTTTCCAAAATCCAAAATACCATCATATGCATTGCATGCATCGTATTAGTTCTATTATGTTTTTTTCCCGCCTATTTAATAAGGCTCCACCCCTTGACCAAATATGATGAAACGGTCATTATCTAACTTGCTTCGGGACAAGGGGTTGAGTCTAAGAACAGATCTAACTTGTTCCATGTTTAAGTGTGTGCAGAACGCAGGATCAAGAACAAAGCTGAAATCTCATAACTATGCAGGTTCAGGGCTGTAACGCGCCATCCGTTGACCGCCACACTCATATAACGGTCTTTGAGTAAACCGTTACTTTCCTTCAGAACGTTGGCTTTGATTCTCTTAGCAACTCTCTCTCTAACGGCCTGGGGCACGACCGTTATTCTTTCCAACGGTCCATCGCTGGACCGTTACTTCCTCCAGAGAATTTAGTTCTCATAACATACATTATGACGGACTATCTCCCCACCATTATATCCTTCTAACGGCCCTGATCCAATCCATTACATTCTCCAGAACCTCTGTTCTGCTGATCATTCTAGCCAAATCAAAACACAAAGTTCACGTCCCTTCAACTAAGGCAATCCCATCTTATTCAAATGAACTTAATGTAACATAAGATTGATAAAAATTCCAACTCTGATTGTCAATTACATCGTTCAAAAAGAAAATCAAGCTACATTCAGTTTCTTATCCGCAAGAGGGCGGATCTTCCTAAACTCTTTCACATAGCCACGGCGTGCTTCGTCATTCTCTTCCACTTCTTCTTGCCACGGACGCACCTTGCTGATCTCGCACATGATCAGCGCGTTCCGGACTGCTCTTTCATCTTCCTCGGTCCCCATCTTCCTAGGTAGAAGGGAAGGGTAGTGTGATAGTGCAGGAACTTCAGTTCGAGGTAGCCCGATCTGAAGATGGCACCGGTGTGGGTTGTAGATCGCCATGGTAGTATTTCCCACTAGCTGGAGGTCCAGGCCTTGACGTCGCGGTATTCTAAGAAGAGTGCTCCGAAGGATTCTTGGTCGCATGATGAACTTGTCTATTGGAAAGGTGTTGAAGAAGAAGCGCCATTCATCCCGAGTTTTCTTGTCCGTCGTCTTGCATTCAACCTGTGAAGAAAATCCAGATGCCCCTCCAATGAAGAAGAGAGGGTGGCTCCCGAAGATCCGGCTAGCAGAAGTTATGTCTTCCTTTGGTTGGAATTTGATTCTCACTCCCACCCAACTCTCAAGGAGTATTATGGAACCGAATAAGGGTCCTCCTAGGCAAGCCGAGCTTAGTCCTTCATAGAGAT
The DNA here is from genome assembly GCA_022559845.1 of Amorphophallus konjac. Classification (NCBI taxonomy): domain Eukaryota; kingdom Viridiplantae; phylum Streptophyta; class Magnoliopsida; order Alismatales; family Araceae; genus Amorphophallus; species Amorphophallus konjac. The sequence continues at coordinate 89,306,237 of CM040119.1, forward strand.
ATGAGAGGATCACTTGAGAGATGGACATTCCCCGCCACAACCCACTGATTATACTGAGATTGTGGATATCTAAGAGGTGGTCGATCGTGGTGAAAATGAAAACTCCACATAAGCAAACCGCCACCGCCTTGGCTATTGCTTCATGTCTCTCCCACTTGTTTTTGCAATGAGACACTATCCACTGTGCCAAGGGTATCAAGCGTATGTGATGTGGGCTGATCATGGTCCTCACGTCCTTTGGATTATGGATGAAATCACTCAAGATCAAGGATGGGTCAATAGGCTCAACCGTGTAGCAAACTAGGTCTTCATCCCCCGCCTTAGTCTTAGGAAGGGCTAGGTAGGTTTCTACCTCCTCTAATAGGACTGTTGCTTCGAAGGAAGGGAAGATGAAGGTATGTGTTTGTGGATGCCACAATTCTATGAGGGCTGAAATACTAGGCCAATATAATACCAATTTTTGGAAGTTCTTGCCTAAGACCAAGAGAGGTTGAAGGTGCCACGCTTTAAGAATTGAGGTAACCTCTAAAGGGAGTGCCTTTACCATGGGAGCCACCCACTTCAGGTTAGAATAGCATCTTGGACCGGGAAGGGGCTAAGAAGAAAAAAGAAACTCATGAGGAAGAAGATGAGGTGCAGAAATTTCTGAACTTGGTTAAGTTATGGAAGCTTACCACTCTTTGAGCATTAGAGCTTAGATGCTTGGGAATTAAGGTCAGCCTTTGTAGCTCTCCATACTCCTTTCTTGCAGCTTTGGGTCCGGTATAGATCTTCTCCTCCACAGCCATCACCTCAAGGCTTCTCTTCATCTTATTTCCTGCCCTTAGGAGGGATTTTTCAGCCTTCTAGCAGAGAATTCAGCAAGATGCGATTTTGGCTAGGTTTTCAAGTTTTAAAGGTTTTGGTTTAGGCTTTAAAGTGATAAGATTCGGATTGGAAGTCTTTATCTTAAGTCTGGGAGGAGTCTAGAACAGATTTAAGGCTTCTTATCTCGGGTTTTGCCCCTTGCGGCTCAATCCGTCTCGGAGTACAATTCATTCTATAACGGTCTGTCGCTAGACCGTCACTTTTTTATGACGCGCCAGCTCTGGGCCGTCACATTTCCTGTGGGTTCAATTTAGTCCAAACTCGTTCTGTCAAGCTTGACGGTCTGGCATCAGGCCGTTATATTTTCTGACGCGTTCTCTCCAAGCCGTTACATTCTCTACTGATCAGTTTTGGTTTCTCCTTGGCTAAATCATGCTCAACGGTCTTGCTCCTGACTGTTATCTATCTCCGACGCACTGCGCTTGGACCGTCACATTTCTTGAACATTTGGTGAAGTCTGTACATCCCATTCGTCATCCTAGTCTATACATTGTCCAAGTCCATACATTTGTTGAGGTCTATACATTGTCTAAGTCCATACATTTGTTGAAGTCTATACATTGTCCAAGTCCATACATTTGTTGAAGTCTATACATTGTCCAAGTCCATACATTTGTTGAATTCTGTACATTCTTCATCCAAGTGTGTACATTCCCCAAGTCTGTACGCTCTTCATCCAAGTGTGTACATTCTCCAAGTCTGTACATTCTTCATACATTCCATGTCTCCCCAAGTCTGTACATTCTTGACCCAAGTCTGTACGTTCTTCATCCAAGTGTGTACAACCAAGTCTGTACATTCCTTGCCCAAAGTCCATACACCCTTCAAGTCTGAGCATTCTTTGGCTAAAACATCATCTATACATCACTTGGACGAGGTCTATACATTCATAGTTCGATCTTGTTTTGTCAAATCTAACGGTCTAACACTTAGCCGTTACATCTTTCTAACGCACTGGCTATGGGCCGTTATATTCTCTGCTGCTCAGTTCTGCAAAATTGGCCTCTGTCCCCTCTAACGGCCGTCACTTGATGCGTTACTCAATTCTGACGGTCTGGATCTAGACCATTACATTGTCTGCTGCTGTGACTTGGGCTATTCCTATCTGCCTCTGTTTAGACCTGGCGGTCTTACATGCTTTCAGTCTATTCATCCTGTCCATCCACACATTATCTCATCCACATCATCCACATTTCATCCACGCAATTTCACACAATCCTTTCACACAATCACATGCATTCCAATCACACCTTCTCATATTCATTCCTGCATTCATTCATGCTCGTCTGTTTGCATTTTATTCACACCCATTCATTCATATAAAGAAGAAAAAACAAGCAAAAGACCAAAAAAAAGAAATTTTCATTTCATTCATTCATTTCATCCCCCATATAAGTCATGTACAAGTAAAAACAAAAAGAAAAACATGCATCACTCGGCGCCGGGCCGCCATCATCATCTTCTCCCTCGGGTCTCCTCGCAGGTGGCGCTATGGAGGCACTCTCCTCCTGTTGACCCCTCTCTGCCCTCTCATTCCTCCGCTGACCGGAGGAGCTAACGAGGAAGTCAGCTATCGATCCGCTCGGGGCGGCGCTCCTCTGTGCCCCGCTCTGGGAGGCATTCCGCTCCAACCCCCGGCCTATCATTCTCACCGTCCGCTCCATCGTCCGTAGCTCGATCTTCAACTCAAAGATCTGACGCCGCGTATCCCGTGCCTCAGTCCGGTAGCGATCCAAGTCTGCGATCCCGGCCCGGAGTCGCTCCACCTCTGCTCGGAGGACCTCTGCCTCAGCCTGGTTCCGCTCTGCCTCCGTTCGGACCAGCTTCACCTCGGCCACTGCCACGGCTAGCTCTCTCGCCTATAGTTTGCATTGCATATAGTTAGTCGCATAAACATGATAATTTGCATAACGCATAAGCATTTAATTTGCATAAGCATTTAGCATCTTACCCGCTCCGCGAGGGTGGCCTCTGCCCCCTTAGCCCGGGCAACCGCTCGGGCAAACTCGACATCTCGCTCAGCTCTGTCCCCGACATGCTGTGAGGATGACGACGGTGCATCCGGTCCCACTCTTTGGGCTCCATCAGCCTGCTGCATTTAGAGATCATTGGTCAGTCCATCGCATTCGCATCATAATCATAAACATAATCATTTTAGGTCCAAGGTCTTAGAGTCTTACCAAGAGCTCCAAAGCGGTCCGGTACTCATCCCGCTGTTGGACGGTGGCGTGGAGTAGCCCCTCGAGCTCGGCTATCCTTCCCTCGGGGTCTAGCTGCATTTAGAAAGTATATGAGTCAGGGCATATAGAATAAAATTTTCATAAAAGAGCATTCAGAGTATAGGGTTTTATTGCATACCGGTCGTCGGGTACCTCGGTACGCCCGGTCCCCGTACAGTCGAGCAAAGGCATTCAAGTACGCCTCGTCGCTCTCATCCCGCTCTTTCACTGCTCTGCCCCGTTTGTTCCAGTCGTGGACGTACTTCGCCTTCCGGGTGCACCAATCTATGTCGCCGCTGATTCCCTTCGCTGACTTCCCCGGGCGGTCGTCGCTGTGGCGTGGAAAGGTCACCTCAGGCTGGTGTAGTCCCCGAGTCCTCAGAATCAGCCGGTAATGAAGAGGCTCGATGATATGGATGCAGTGCAACCATATGTCTCGTCCCCGGTACGAAAGGGCTGCCTCCACCCATGGCTGTCCCTCGAAGCTCTCACCTCTGTACGGGGTCCATCTCACCTAAAAGCATGAATCAAATCATCATATAGAAGCATATAGAAATATTCAAAGTCATTTAAAAAGCATTTTTAAGTTTCGGGCTTACCACCGTATGCGGGAAGGAATCCAAATCGTCCTGGATCGCGTGGGTCAATCTGATGATCGACCCCAGGTCCCTTGCGACCACCCATCATCTCGCGATCGGGATGCGGCCGGTGTGGAGAAGTGTGCCCCGTCCGATGCCCGGGAGGTACATGTAGCTCCAGAACTGCATTTAGAAGTCAGTCAATCTGCATAAGCATAATCATTTTCATAAACATTTGCATAAATCATAATAGAAGCATTTAAGTTGCATTTACCTGTAGAAAAGGCAAGAAGCCGCCCAACATTGTCTGTCGGTCCATCGTGCTGAGGGACTCGAACAGAAAGGCCAAGACTGCGGCTCCCCGGGCGTACTTTCCAACTCTGCCCAAATCCTCGATAGCAGCCGGCAGTTGATCACATCTGCCCGAGTCGCGAACAGGAGCTTCCTGAACAGTAGCATCAGGAAGCGCCTCATGGTGCGATCTCCCTCTAGTCCAGCCTCTGCCACCACTCGTGGGCGCACCTGGTCAATCACTCTACCCATATGCTCCTCTGGTAGGTCGCCCATGGCTATCGCCGCTCCCCTCAGTCCTAGGCTCTCCTGCAGTACTGATCATGAGAGCTGGGATGACGTCTGCCCCGGTCTGATCAAATCTAACCCCAGCAGCTCCTGGGCCATCTCTCGGTAGTCTCGGTAGGTCCATCCTGTCACTGCGGCTCCATGTACTCGCAACCCGGCAATCCTCGCCATGTCTTCTAGCGTGGGGATCATGTGACCCCACGGGAAGATGAATGCTCTGCTGATCGGATCCCACCTCTCGTGCAAAGCGTACAGCAGAGGCGTGTCCATTCTGGTCACCTCGATGCTCAGCACCTCGGCGAATCCCATCCTGGCTAGTCTCTCTCTCTGGTAATCGGGCAGTGCCTGGTACACCGCCCGGATCTAAAGCCAGGAGATCCTCGTCCGTCTCTTTCCCTGCATCCATTTAGATCATAAGTCAGTCAAATGCATCATAAAAATCATTGCATAGCATTCATAAAATAAAAACAAAACAAAAAACTGAATAATTAAAAACCTAAAAATAGTTCTAGCCTCTGGTGCATGTAACGGCCCTGGTAATGGGCGTCAAATGTCTCTAACGCACCTAGGGTGATGCATTAGGTGTGTGACGGTCACTGGAAGGACTGTCACATTCCCTGCTAGAGGGCATTTTTCCTTTGCATTCCGTGGCTCTCCCACTTTGGCCAAAAGGCCTACAGATGATCCTAGTGGGTGCATAGACCCATTTTCTACCCCCCATTCACACATTCATACAAAAAACACAAAAAAATTAAAATTTGAAAAAAATTAGGGCAGAGGCCTACCTCATGGTCTTGGCCCCTCTTCCTCTTCTTCTCCTGTTCCTTGGGTTCTCCCTCGTCCAGGAAGGTTTCCCCTTAGTCCTCCTCGGCCATTGGAGCCTCTGCTTCCACCCTTGGAGCTTTCTTCCTCATTTTTTCTTCCTCCGGCCGACGTTCCACTTCCCGCTCTATCCGGCGGTGGAGGCGGCGTATCGCCTTCTTCTTCCCTCTCTCCCTCTTCTTCGGTGGCTGTGGAGCCTCGTCACCGGCCATCTCTTTGGTGGTTGACGGTGGTCACCGGTGGCTCTCGTTGAGGTTTTGGAGAGCGTTTTTGGCGTTTGGTTGCTTGAGTGTTGAATGAATGAGGCCGTGACCATTCGGTTTATTTTTTTTGAACGCTCAGGAAATGTGACGGTCTGTCGTCCGACCGTTACAGTCCTCTGACGCGTACTCTTTTGACCGTTACATGGATTTGAATTGTTTTATTGGAGAAAATGAACCACCCAATCTCTAACGCCCCTAGTCTGGTCCGTTACTTCATATAACGCACTCTCTGTAGACCGTTACAGCTTGCAAGTTTCTTGATGAATAAAATGGTCCATTTGATGATTGAATGACCACATTTTCTGCCATGGCACGTATTATTAATGCTTCTAATACGTATGAATGGTTATGCCTTATTTTATTATTGGCTAACCTCTTTCTTATGAATGAAGTTATAAACAACATGCTTTGCCGTCCGTCAGGAAGGTAAGTCAGGTATTGTATCTCGTTCCCTTGCCCCTTAAATGCATTACTATATGTTATCTATGATATATTATCTCAAGAACCGGCTAGTCATTCATGTGTTCTGGGATCTGATGTTCCCCTTAAACAAAAATGATGATGATCTAAGTTCACATGTTTAATCGTTGGATAGGCCGTTAGGTTGGAAAAATTTGGGGACGGTGGTTCTGTCTTGCACGCCGTGGTTGCAGATGGTGTCCTGACCCTAATTTCTCCGGTCTAGCAATATTATTCTCGAGTATCTTGTTATCTTATTCTTTTCTTTGCATTTGTTTTAACGATTTCTTTCTCTTTAGCCCAGCATGCATCATCCGCATATTTGAGCATTCATGATCTTCATCTATTCGAGGTGTCTCAATGATGGTGAATAATTGTGTTCTTAATCTCGAATAAGGAGAATCATTTCACTCTGAATTAGAAAGGTTTCCTTCGATCTCTCGCTTGATTTGGTTGGCTGAAGATCCCTGTCTGGAGTTTAGTCAGTTCTCTTTCCTTTCCGTTGCCTCCGGCGGCTAGCCGTGTTTCCTTTCCTTAGTTGTTAGTTCCTCCAGACTTGCGTCCTTCGGTTGGCTCTATCCTTGTGATCAGTTCAAAGTTTTCCAGAAAATTCCTATCACTTGTTGGTAAAGAACGGGTGTCGTTTACCTTAACGCCCACTTTCTGGTTCACTCCGCTTCACTTCTGCTTCATCTCCATGTTCCATTTCGCTTTCGCTTCACCTCCGCTCGCTCCCCTGCAAAGGGGACGTTAAGGAGGGGCATCTGTTGACACCCGTTTTATGACCGATAAGTTGGGTCATCTCCTTGTTCTATCCATGTGATGCTCCAAGTTGTTCACTCTTCATTGAGTTTCCTTCGTCGGTTTGAAGCTCATTTTATGGGTCTTCTCTCCTTGGTTGAGTGTGGTTCCTTGTGGCTTTTCATTTGGATGAAGCTTAGCAAGCTCTTATCAATTTTGATCTTCATTGTTTCTAACGGTCCTCTGCATGGGCGTTATTTTCTTCTAACGCATGATCCCATGGCCGTTACTTCTTGAAGAGTCCTACAACTTAAGGTCTTTGTTCCAGCTTATCCGTTGGCCTACCCATTGAATCTAACGGTCTGTCGTGCAGCCGTCACTTTCTTCCAACGCGTCCAGACATGGCCGTTACTTATCTTGCAGAGTCCAACTTGTTTGATCTTCTTCCATTGATCTTATCTCTTTTGAGATAAGGTTAAATGTAACGGTATCCCCCCGGCACGTTATTTGCATATGGCGGTCTGTCGAGTAGCCGTTACATCCAACAGAGAGTCCTGGCAGTTCAGGCCTTTTCTCTGCTACTCCGTGGTCGAGATAAGAGTTTGAATTGGTGATTTCTATTCCAAATCTGATCCTCAGAACCTTCTGTTTGTTTCTATGGACTCTTGGTGATATTATCTTCAAGGATTTGCTAAGAGTTATCCTCTTTTCTTGCTGGATTATCCTCTGTTCGACCGGAGAGTTTGAGGGCCTATAAATAGCACCCTTAACTTCATGGCCCGAAGAGGAAGGTTTGGAGTTCGCGTCGAAGTGTTGTCGCATTCTGGAGCCACATCTAATCAAGGAGACTTGTCTTTCACGTCCAGCTGCTTAACGGTGAAGGGAGTATTCGTTCTATTGAGTTTCAAAGTTCATCATTGCATATTGTGTTCTTCCTCCTCCCTCTCATCATAGGCATTGTCCCTCTCCTTGTTTCCACGTTCTGCACATGGTTTTCATCATCTCAACATCCTTCCTATCTTTTAAAACGCCCAGAGGGGTTGAAAAACCAAGACTTCCCCGGTACTTCCCTTTCCTTTTGCATGATCTTAAGTTCTTTGAGAATTGATACTACGCTTGTTTAAAGGGCTAATCTGGGTTTGTTTTCTTGTGTTTCACGTTCTTTGGCAGGTTTACAGGTTCACTACACGAGGCCCAAGTCTTCTGGCTGGCTGGAAGAGTTGGAGTTCAAAGAATTCATAAGCTATTATTGTAGGTTTTCTGACGGTCTTGAGAAGACGAGTCAGGTTCATATAACGGTTTATCGTGCGACCGTAACATTTCTGTGACGCACGGGGTCTGGACTGTTACATTCGGTTGATCTGCAGATTTCACTGGTTTTCTCTCTCCCGTGGGCGGGTGCTTCATCCACCTATTTCCAAGGTATTTTCAAGTCTCTGGCTTGTGTTTACTTTGGTGGCGATCACGTTCTTTCTTAGTATTGGGCATTAGCTTTCTCTCCATCTTATATCTCTTATTTCCTTTATTTGCTCCACCCTTGCGGTGTGTTTTTATTTGCTCTTGCTCCACGCCCGGCGTGTGTTTTTCTTTATTCCCTTAGTTTAGCTTGATGATTGAGATAGCATGCCCATGCGAGAGCTTGTTCTGGTTGCCTAGGTTCATGGTTCACATGTTCATAGGTTGATTGAGATCTTTGATTTTTGCTTATCATCTTTATTACACATCAAAACAAAAAGAAGAAGAGAAGCAAAACAAATCAACAAGTATCTCTTCAACTTATCCTTGGGATGTTCCGAGGTAAGTTTGTACATGATTATAATTGGCCATTTTAACTTGATTAAAGTCTAGATGGAACTTGGGATCTTGGATCCAATAAATCAATGCCAACGCGTCATAGGGGCCCAGTCTGGTCCTGGGGAGAGCGCCCAAAAAGTACTGTGCCCATGGGAGTTTGTAATGACATGGTGAGGCATTGCACCGAGTGCATGACTAGCGTAATGTCTATGATAATGATCTCTTACTTGAATCGTGTTTGACTTGGTTACATTCATACTTGTTGGCCAATTTCCTACAATTTTCTGTAATATATATTGTTCTTAACTTGCAATTCTTGTAGTTATATCATTTTGCCATATTGTTATTCCATTCCATTCTTTAGCACTTTCTTTTATTACGTTGTTTCATTCGATCGTTATTTCTTTTCTTTACGTTTTATACATGTAATTAAATGGTTAATCACTTACACGTGCCTGTTGTTACCTACTCAGCGTTCGCTCATATAGTTATTTTTCCCCCTTTCCAGGCTGCTCAGGTGAAGATTCACAGATGGATGGGAATGGGCAAGAGTGATGACTTGGAGTGTATCAGCTAGTCGTTATGTTGAGATTGTTATAATTGTTTTACATCTAGCTATGTCTTAGAACTTGTGTTAGTTATTGTAACGGAGTAGAGTAGAGATTATGTTTGATTATGTTTAAGTCAGTTTGATGGTATTTGTAATAGACTTGGAGTTATTCTGTTCATGACGTTATGTTAATTCTTAGCTTAGCATGTTATCTTTACAAGCGTTTTCTACTGCCGGTCCCGATATTCCGCGTCGGGGAGTGACAAGTTCATTCATGATACATTACTAATTCTTATAGGAGAAGATTTCTGATTTTAGTAGCTTAGAGTAATGAATTGATTACCAGCTTGTCATTTATTCAGATTCAAATGAATTTCAATATTTTCATGAATGTTATATCATGAGATGAGAATGACTTATGAGATTTCAGGTCATAAACAATGTGAAAAGCAATGTGATATTGATGCGGGACGCTATGCAAGCTAAGACTCTACGTGATGTCGGGACTAAGCAACAACTATGACCAGCAACGTCAATAATTTGAATGGCATAGACTCGACACCGATGATACCCAAGTGGAAACTATGCCAAAGAAACAAGCAAACCACAAGCTCACAAGCACCCCAAAGAGGGAAGCGCGTTGATCCGCAAGGTTGAGAAACCGATAGGGTGTAGGGTGGATGACTCCACACTCACGACTCGGACGAGTCACGGGACGGTCACACTCTCTCACCGAGACAGTGATATATCAAATGTAAGAGCTAGGTGCCTATGATCTCACAAGAAGCGGCATCAAGAAACTATACTAAATAAGCAAGCTAAACCAAGGAGAGAGCAGACGCATACCTCCATGCTTGGGGCGTGGGGAAGAAACCCGGCCAAGTCACACAACCACCCGGTACCAGAGCTAAAGAAGTTCACAGTCAAACACTACCCACTCCTTGCAGGGAAGTAAAAGGCTACACAGTGATCCGGGGGTCGTGAGAAGTCGGGTGACGGGCCATGAGTGGACGACGTGCGACAACCCCCACGTGCTACAAACTGGTACGACCTGGGAGTAGCAACAAGGACAACGTGTCACGAATCCGAGGAAGGTGCTCACGTCCATGGTAGCACGCTGTAGTGGATGACGAGCCTCCTGGAAGACGAGGGAAGTCGACAGCACCGGCTGGAACCTCCGGGGTAGTCACGAGCGGCGGGCAAATTGCTGGCCGGCCTGCGCGCACGTAGGGAAGCAGCAGGAAGAAGAGCCCGGCACGCAACCTTATGCTCATCCGTTGGTCACGAAACTTGGCGTGGACACTGGTGGGAATGTCCCAACGTCCCCAGAGGAAGGAGAGTCGCTGCAGATGTTCGTGGCAGCCGGGGCGAATTGTTGGAGCAAACCCTATGCTTCTAGACTATCTGCAGGCAGCTGGACAGGGGGTGGAAGAATGGGTTGGAATCGGGGCTTCCAGGTGGCAAATGGGGCGGGGTTTTCTCTGGTGGATAGGTGAGGGTCGTGGGATGATTGAGTAGCAGTGGCGGGTGGGGTGCAGTGGTGGTTTTTAGGTGTGGGAAGTGAAAACAGGTGGTGCTCAGTTCTGTAGTTCAGTGCAGTCAGAACTGAGGGCTATGAAGGTGGACGGGGTAAGCAAGGAAAATAGGTTCGGAAAATTGTAGGAGAATTCTGAGGGAAGGTTTTGGACGTGGTTAGACAGTGCTCAAAATTTCAAGTCATTTGGAGACGTTTTGGGGGATGTCCCTTTAGAAGGGATTTGGCTCTGTCGCAGTTGGACTGCACTGGGACAGTCTGCGTGGCCAAAGGAGCTATTAAGCAGATTTTGTGCACTGAAGGAATTTGGGCGTGGGAGTTTCAGGAGGTGTGGGGGACAAGTAAAGGAAGAAATGTGAAGAACAGGTGATCGTGATCAGAGGACGGGAATGGGGCGGAATCAACCGACCTTTATGGCTCTGTCCAGCAGGCAGATACCTATGGGCTGTCTGCGCAGTGAAAAGGGGTATGAAGGGAACTTTGTACTCAGGATGAATTAGCATGTGGCATTTTGAGGAGATGTGGGAGACATGTAGAGGAAGAATATTGCAGAAGGGATGGATGGGGTCAGAGGATGGGAGAAGGGCGTGCCAACCTGATCATCGCGGCTCAGATCTGCAGACAGACAACCAGAGAGGGGGTGTTGGACAGTAGGGGTCTTCTCCTCCAAGCTTCCAGCACATCCATAACGGGGAACTCCGGGCTCTACTGGATGTCGAGGAGGTCACCTCCTAGCAGCACCAGTAGCATAAGAATGAAGGAGATGAGCTAGGGCGTCGCACCCTAGAGGAAGAGGTAGGGGGCGGAGGTGGGAGTCACACCCACGAGAGGGAGAGAGCACAAGGGAGGGCGCAGCCTTCTCAAAACAATTTCTTCATTCTATTCATTAATTTCCAAAAGATAGAATACATAGTATTTATGTGAAGGGAGAAGAAAACCCTAATTTTCTAAAAGAAGTACTACAAAAAATGAATTAATTTGAACTACCTACAAAATAGGAAAGAATGGAGGAGGGAACTATTCTCTTCCTAAAAGATAGGAGAGAGGGGCAGCCACCACATCCAAGTGGAAGAAGGAAAGGGGGGGTATGCCCAACCCTAACCCTAGGGAGAGGGAGGGGTGCGCTTCCCAAGGTCAGCCCACAAGTGGTGGGGGGTGGCCAACCCAAGTGGGTCTGGAGAGTGAACCACAAGGTGGCCCACTAACCTCTCTATTAGCCTACACAGCTCAAATAAAGTCCAAATGGAGACTAATTGGCCTCAAAATGGCCTACAATGGTCCAACATAAAAGAAATAAAATACTACGAGCTCCAAACTTGCTCTCCATGTCATCTCCAAGCCATAGCGATGCCCACGAGTCCTGAACAGTGCTACGCTACTTGTAGTGTCGCTCTGCTGCTTCGCACCGATCACTAGCTCGGGTGTCCTCACCAATTCTCCCCGGGCCGGAGAAATTCGACCCCGTCGAGTAAGGGTCTATGTCGCTAAGGTACCGCTCGAGCAAGTATGGATCTATCCTCGCAAGCTCTACCCCAGTGATCCATGTGTCCTCAGACACGGGCCGTCCTGTCCAACGAACCAAGTAGCGGTGATACGCACCACTCCTAGTGGTAGTCACATGCTCATCGAGTATAGACTCTATCCGCTCACGCTGCTGAGGTGACAGGGCTAGAAGTGGACTCTCAAGGGATGGCTCGCTCATAAGGGGTGGAGAAGGCCCAAATAACTCACTAGGGATCACTGTCGGGTCCCTCTATGCAACTAGATCCGAGATGTTAAATGTGGAGCTAATACGATAGTCGTCCGGCAAGTCTACAACATATGCATTAGATCCAACTCACCTAAAACTCTAATGGGGCCAGCACCACGAGCCTGAAGTTTCTTCACAGTTTCAGAAGGAAACCATTCTGGTCTGACCCGGATCATGACATAATCTTCCTCCTGGAACTTGTGGGGGTGTCTATGAGCGTCAGCCAATTCTCTATGTCGTCCGTTGCTGGACTCAAGGTGGTGATGATGATGTAGACTCCGAACTAGCTGTGTGGATTCATACCTATGCGAATGTGGGGGTTGTCCTGGACATCTAAACATGGACCTAGCATGTCTATGACACCTACCTGACTGGACAACACGGGGAGGACCTGGACAACCAAAGTTGTACCTATCAACCAGTATGTCCAAACTTACTCACTATGTAACCCCTATATGACTGTAGACATGATGGTGCGTGAGAGAGAGACCGGTGTTCCTTTCCTTCCAAGCTCTGGGGTGTGGATGCATGCGTGGAAGGGAAGTGATAATGGACCTCCTCGACAAGGTGGGGGAAAGAATACGAGTCGAGACGCTCACTAGGGAGGGGATCGAAAGGGTCAAAGAAATGGTGACCCCTCCTGACATATCCCTTCAATATACTTGCCCATGTTCGACATTCGCCCAGGCGCAGATGGTCACCTTCAGGCACTATGATAGATGGGGCAAGGGGCTCACATGGGAGGCAAGGAAGGCAAGGTTCCTCCCTCGTAACCGTAATAGCATAAGATGGAACGAAGTCAAGCTCATCGAGTATGGGAAAGAACAAAAGGACCTCGGAGGTGATATGACCTATGGTGTGCACCGAGGTAATGGACCCCAAAGTAGGGAGCGTGAAGCTATGACTATAGGGTTGGTCAGACCCTAAGGCCAACATATATGTCAACTCCCATTGACAATCTAAACTCCTAAGAAAGTCCTTCACATTTTTCACAAAGCAGAAGGACTGGAAAGTGATGTGAAAGGAGTTAAGGGGTACTACTGGGAGTACTGGTTCCATGGGTGGGTAGCACAGAATCGAGACATCTAGAAGTGTACCCTTCCTTAACCAGCTAGCTAAAGACTCTCCCATGATAAGTCCACCCTCGGGAGGCAAGAATGGCTCTAGATGAGGGTCGAAGGGCGAAGCATCTCCCTCAGGTGGGGAAAAGGAGTCCTCTATGAAGTGGATGGGGCCTTGGCTCCCCATCGAGGGTTCTGGGCTGAGAGTGTCGGCCCTGACCACTGTAGGTTCTGACACGACTTCATCCTGGCTCGGGTGGGCTAGGGGAAGTCGGTGATCCCATAGGAGTGCTCATCTTTTATAGTTTCTCCCTAAAAATTTGTAGGAGTTCGGCGAGGGGGAGATCTCTCAGGATAGAGGCACTCGGGGAGACCTGTTGGCAATCATGAGACTTAGTCTCGGACCTAGACTCATACACAGGTGGAACCTTTCACCTCCGGCTTAGATCTACTCGGTGGGAAGTGACAGGGTGGGGTAGGTAGGTCCGTTTAAGTTCATGTTTCATGCCGTACCATGTCTCAATGGGCCTTTGTCGCCTAATGTCTCTCAAGCTCTCAAAATGTCTCCACTTTCCCTTGGCTTTGTACCAAAGCCTTTCCTTGGCAAAAGAGACTCTCATGACATCAGACATGGGGTAACAATCAAAATATATATCCATGGTGACTTCCCAATCTAGGTAGTCACTCGAGACCATGGAGCCGTCAAAGGTAGGGGTTTCAGGCCTAAGGAACGGGAGGGGGTGATTCCCAAGCCCATGAGTGTATCTCTCCTCCCTACTAGGCAGACAGTCATATCGCGTGGGGGACTTGAAAGCCATGGGTGGTTTTGGAGTGGGACCTATAGAGTGGACATGCAAGACAACTAAGGGCAATGCGGGCTGAGACTCTAAGGGACTAGACACGACTCTTTGATGTGGCAATGCAAATGGTAGAATGAAGACTTAATGAATGGTAGAATGATGACTCAATTGCACCCTAGACAACCTACGCACTCAAATGCACCCTAGACATCATAAGGACTCAAATTACCTAGGACCCCAATTTGATAGAACAAATTAGTTCCCAAAGCTCTGATACCAAAATTAATGCAGGACGCTATGCAATCTAAGACTCTATGTGATGTCGGGACTAAGCAACAACTATGACCAGAACCGTCAATAATTCGAATGGCGTAGACTCGACACCAATGATACCCAAGTTGAAACTATGCCAAAGAAACAAGCAAACCACAAGCTCACAAGCGCCCCAAAGAGGGAGCACGCCGATCCGCATGGTTGAGAAACTAGTAGGGTCTAGGGTGGACGACTCCACACTCGCGACTCGGACGAGTCACGGGACGGTCACACTCTCTCACCGAGGCAGTGATATATCAAATGTAAGAGCAAGCAGCGGCGTCAAAAAACTATACTAAATAAGCAAGCTAACCCAAGGAGGGAGCATATGCATACCTCCACGCTCGGGGCGTGTGAAGAAGCCCGGCCAAGTCATACAACCACCTGGTACAAGAGCTAAACAAGTACACAGTCAAACACTGCCCACTCCGCACAGGGAGGTAAAAGGCTACATAGCAATCCGGGGGTCGTGAGAAGTGGGGTGACGGGCCACGAGTGGACGACGTGCGGCAAACCTCGCGTGCTGCGAATTGGTACGGCCTGGGACCAGCAACAAGGACGACGTGTCATGAAGCCGAAGAAGGTGCTCGTGTCCCTGGTAGCACGTTGTAGTGGATGGCGAGCCTCCTGGAAGACGAGGGAAGTCGAGGGCGTCGGCTGGAACCTCCGGGGTAGTCACGAGCGGTAGGCAGATTGCTGGCCGGCCTGCGCGCGCGTTGGGTAGCAGCAGGAAGAAGAGCCTGGCACGCGACCTTCTGCTCGTCCGTTGGTCACGAAACCTGGCGTGGACGTTGGTGGGAATGTCCCAACATCCCCAGAGGAAGGAGAGTCGCTGCAGATGTCCGTGGTAGCTGGGGCGTATTGTTGGAGCAGACCTTACGCTTCTGGACTGTCTGCAGGTAGCTAGACATGGGGTGGAAGAATGGGCTGGAATCGGGGCTTCCAGGTGGCAAATGGGGCGGGGTTTTCTCTGGTGGATAGGTGAGGGTCGTTGGATGATTGAGTAGCAGTGGCAGGGTGGCGTGTAGTGGTGGTTTTTAGGTGTGGGAAGTGAAAATAGGTGGTGCTCAGTTCTGCAGTTCAGTGCAGTCAGAACTGAGGGCTATGAAGGTGGACGGGGTAAGCAAGGAAAATGGGTTCCGAAAATTGTAAGAAAATTATGAGGGACGGTTTTGGACGTGGTTAGATAGTGCTCAAAATTTCAAGTCATTTGGAGACGTTTTGGGGGGTGTCCCTTTAGAAGGTATTTGGCTCTATCGCAGCAGGACTGCACAGGGACAGTCTGCGGGGCCAAAGGAGCTATGAAGCAAATTTTATGCACTAGAGGAATTTGTGCATGGGATTTTCAGGAGGTGTGGGGGATAGGTAAAAAAAGAAAAGTGAAGAAGAGGTAATCGTGATCAGAGGATGGGAATGGGGCAGAATAAATCGACCTTTATGGCTCTGTCCAGCAGGTAGATACCTAGGGGCTATCTGCGCAGTGAAAATGGGTATGAAGGGAACTTTGTACTCAGAACGAATTAGGGCGTGGAATTTTGAGGAGATGTGGGGGACATGTAGAGGATAAATATTACAGAAGGGATGGATGGGATCAGAGGATGGGAGAAGGGCGTGCCAACCTAATCTTTACGGCTCAGATCTGGAGATAGACAACCAGAGAGGGGGCGCTGGACAGGAGGGGTCTTCTCCTCCAAGCTTCCAGCACATCCATAACGGGGAACTCCGGGCTCTGCTGGATGTCGAGGAGGTCACCTCCTAGCAGCACCAGTAGCAGAAGAATGAAGGAGATGGGCTAGGGCGTCGCACCCTAGAGGAAGAGGTAGGGGGCGGAGGTGGGAGTCACACCCACGAGAGGGAGAGAGCACAAGGGAGGGCGCAGCCTTCTCAAAACAATTTCTTCATTCTATTCATTAATTTCCAAAAGATAGAATACATAGTATTTATGTGAAGGGAGAAGAAAACCCTAATTTTCTAAAAGAAGTACTACAAAAAATGAATTAATTTGAACTACCTACAAAATAGGAAAGAATGGAGGAGGGAACTATTCTCTTCCTAAAAGATAGGAGAGAGGGGCAGCCACCACATCCAAGTGGAAGAAGGAAAGGGGGGGTATGCCCAACCCTAACCCTAGGGAGAGGGAGGGGTGCGCTTCCCAAGGTCAGCCCACAAGTGGTGGGGGGTGGCCAACCCAAGTGGGTCTGGAGAGTGAACCACAAGGTGGCCCACTAACCTCTCTATTAGCCTACACAGCTCAAATAAAGTCCAAATGGAGACTAATTGGCCTCAAAATGGCCTACAATGGTCCAACATAAAAGAAATAAAATACTATGAGCTCCAAACTTGCTCTCCATGTCATCTCCAAGCCATAGCGATGCCCACGAGTCCTGAACAGTGCTACGCTACTTGTAGTGTCGATCTGCTGCTTCGCACCGATCACTAGCTCGGGTGTCCTTACCTGATACCAAGTGATATGTGACAAGCTGATATCATGAGTTGAGTAACTCTGTTGATCTGAAGGAAAAGAGCTGGGTTGACAGAAGGTATGCCAAGAATAGCAACTTTTCTTTGATCTAACACACAGTAAGACATTTTATTCTGAACTCCCCCTATCAAAATGCACAAGCGAATAGACTCCCCCAATCTATGTGCATTATTATTGGACACGCCATTTTGACATATGAGCAAATAATGAAGTGCAAGACTCAGACAAAATCTTGATTCAAGATACTTGGCGGAGGACAAGCCTCTACACATAGTGTGGGTTTCAAGACAGAAGATATCTGCCCTTTTTCCCATCACACCATTTAATATACCTCTGAGATCAAGATGGACAGAACACAAGTTATGCAATGACACTACTGAACAACATTTCTTCTAAGCATTTATGCAATGACTCTGAAATAGGATAAGGAAGACATTTATTCTAAGCAAGCAAGAATGAACTTAAACAATCACTCATCATGCTGAAATTTACATAAACCTAGTTCCCTTCTCAAAAATTTAAACATTTCATTCCCAAGAGGTTTAGTAAAAAAGTCAGTAATTTATTTTTCAGATTCAACAAAGTTAAGCTCAATTTCATTCTTACTTACTTCATCTCTTAAGATATGGTGTTTTATTTCAATATGCTTAGTCCTAGAATGATGAACATGATTTTTAGTCAAGGAAATAGCACTGGTGTTATCACACAAAATGGGAATATATCCTAATTTTATGTGATAATCAATGAGTTGGTGTTTAATCCAAAGGACTTGGGCTGCACAGTTCCCTGTTGTAATATATTCTACTTCAGTAGTGGAAAGAGCAACTGTGTGTTGCTTCTTAGATGCCCAAGACACTAGACACCCACCTAGATATTGATAATACCCACTGGTGATCTTTCTATCTATCCTACACCCTGCATAGTCTGCATCAGTGTAAGCTACAAGTTCAAACTCACACCTAGTAGGATACCATAGACCTAAATCAAGGGTGCCTGATAGATACCTAAAAATCCTTTTTACAGCACTCATATGTGATTCCCTAGGACTAACCGGAAATCTAGCACACAAACATACTGAGAACTGGATATCTGGGCGAGATGCAATAAAATACAAAAGGGATCCAATCATACCTCTGTATAATTTGGTGTCAACTAGTTTACCTTTTGGGTCAGCATCAAGACTAGTTGATGTGCCCATAGGTGCAGTGATAGCTTTGAGGTTCTCCAACTTGTATTTCTTCAACAGGTCCCTGATGTATTTTGACTGTGTAATGAAGCTTCCCTCTGAAGTTTGATTAACCTGCAATCCAAGGAAAAACTTCAATTCTCCCATTAAGCTCATTTCAAATTCATTTGTCATTAATCTAGAGAATTCTTCACACATGGCAGATTTAGTTGACCTAAACACTATATCATCTACATAGATTTGAACAACAATAATATCTTTGTTGTCTACCTTGGTGAATAGGGTCTGGTCAACCTCACCTCTTGAAAATCCCTTACCTATGAGGAAGGAGCTCAGCCTGTCGTACCAGGCCCTGGGAGCCTGCTTCAGTCCATATAATGCCTTATCTAATTTATACACATAATCAGGAAAATCAATACATTCAAATCCAGGAGGTTGTTTAACAAAAACATCCTCTTTTATTAAACCATGCAAGAAAGTAGATTTTACATCCATCTACGGAAGTTTTATTCCTGGGCTACATGCAAAGCCTAGAAGAATTTTGATTGCTTCTAGTCTAGCAACAAGGGCAAATTATTCTTCAAAGTCTACCCCAAATTCCTGATTGTATCCCTATGCTACAAGCCTAGCTTTATTTCTGACTATCATTCCCTACTCACCAGTTTTATTTCTAAAGACCCATCAAGTGCATATAACTGAGCCATGTGAGGGTTTAGGGACTAGGTGCCATACCTTGTTCCTTTCATATTGATTCAATTCATCATGCATGGCATTTATCCAATGCTCATCCTTTAAGGCACTATCGATGTTTTAGGGTTCAATCTGTGAGACTAGAGCAAAAGAATTTAGTTCATTTTCTATTCTGAAGTGTGATCTAGTCCTAGGGGGTTCATTCAAGTTACCAATCACATTTTCTAATGGATGATCTCTAAGAATTCTGATATTGGTAAGCTGATTACCTGTATCTACATTAACCTCCCCCTGAGCTCTAGACCCATCAGTCTCACCTTCATCTGCAGGTTCTGCATTCTGCTCTTCTTTATTCTCAAGAATTTCACCATCAACTTTATCCCTGCATAAGTAAGTTTCAGATTTATTAGAATGTTCGTCAATGATAATGTGTGGTGATTCTTCAACAGTTTGGGAGTTAATGTTATAGATTCTATAGGCTCTGGACTTTTCAGAGTATCCTAGAAAAAATCCAGGTTCACTTTTAGGTTCAAATTTATCAAGTTCTCTTTTAGAATTAACATGGATAAAACATTTGCAACCAAATATCTTGAAATGTGCTAGTGAAGGTTTCTTACTTTTGAGTATCTCATAGGGAGTATTTTGAGTAGAAGGTCTTACCAGGGCTCTGTTAATGATATAACAGGAAGTGCTCACTACCTCAGCCCAGAACCTTCTAGGTAGATTCCCTTCAACTAGCATTGTCCGAGCCATCTCCACCAGGGTTCTGTTTCTCCTTTCAACCACTCAATTCTGCTCTAGAGTCCTTGGTGAAGAGAATGTATGGTTGATCCCATTTTCCCTGCAAAATTCATCAAACTGTGAGTTTTCAAACTCACAACCATGGTCAGGCAAAATATTCAAAATAGACTGCTCACCAGTCTATTTTATTTTATGATAGAATTCTTAAAATTCCTCAAATACATCATTTTTGTGAGTTAAGAAAAATACCCAGGTAAATCTAGAAAAGTCATCTACTAAAACATAACCATATCTTCTACCAGATAAGCTGGCTGATCTAGTTGGTCCAAACAAATCCATGTGTATCAGCTCAAATTGTTTAGAAGATATGTTTTCAGTTTTAGATTTAAATGACTTTCTAGTTTGCTTACATTGGTTATAGGCCTCACATATTTTACTGTTCTTTTTGAAGGAAATTTTAGGGAGACCTCTCACCATACTGTGTTTATTTAATTTATGCAACACATTATAACTGGCATGACTTAACCTACGATGTCAATGACAGGCTAAGTCATCATTATTAACAGTGAGACACAAGTTAGTGTGTGCTACATCATCTAAATCTACCATATAGATGTTATCAAGTCCTTTTCCATTAAACTTCGTAGTCTCAGAATTGGGTTCAAAGATAGTACATGCAATAGAGTCAAAAACAACCTTATGGCCTATATCACACAACTGACTAATACTAAGCAGATTATAGGCAAGCCCTTCAACTAGTAAAACTTCCTCAATACAGCAGGAAGAGCACTTACCTACCTTACATGTTCCAATTATTTTGCCTTTAGTATTACCTCCGAAGGTAACATGACCAGCATCCTTTTCAACCAGCATGCAGAACTTAACTTTATCCCCGGTCATGTGCCTCGAGCAGCCACTGTCAAGATACCATCTATTGTGATTGGCTGCCAGGCATACCTACAAGCAAAATCAAGTGGAGAATTTTGGAACCCAAAACTATTTGGGCCCCATAAAAGCGTTCATCTCATGCAGACAAGATAACAAGTGTTTTGGTATCCACATTTGTTTTATGGATTCCTTAACTTTTTGCTCAGTCTGCTTTGTATTGCCACTTTGAATTTTTGATGATTATTTTTGTGTTGTGGCATTTTTATTCTTAGAGCCATTGTGAAGGTTTCTGTGCCAGTGGGCATTGGGAAATGTGTGTGCACTGTAGACCCTAGGCTGATCAGACATAGAATGGGCAAAGCCATATGAGTTCTGGTTTCTCATGTTTTTGCACCTAGGTTGCACAAAGGGATTCTAGGGGTAAGGTCGATGCATCTGACTGAATTGTGGGTTCTGAATGTTATGCTGCATCGACCTCATATAGAGGCTGCCTCGACCTTTCCTACCAGAGTTGTAGCGATAGGAATGATGGAATGAAGAGTAGGTCGGTGCTGGTGGGTGGTTGCCTTGACCTTTTTGTTGAGACTGGGTTACTTTGACTTTGGGGTTTCCTTGGACCTTAGCTTTAACTGTTTGACCCCTAGCCTGTCACTTAGCCCAAGGTGTAGTAGTGTGTGTGCATGACTCCCTAGACACCTCTACCTTCCCTTTGCCCTTGTCCTTGACACTGGGCTTAGTTTTCTCAATAATTTTCACAGGCTTTTTATTTTGATTTTCTCCTAAATTCATTTTTATTAAAGGTCTTGACGTTCCTTTTTCAGCCACAAAAGAGATGGTCTTCACATCAAATCTTTTCTTGTTTGTTGGGTTAAAACCCAATCCTTCTCTTCTGGAATTTATTTTTGTTCCCAAGATGGCATTCAGATTTTTAATACCCTGTATCATGCCCTCAAGAGAATGTTGTTTATCCTTATTCTCTTTTTCTAAGTTTTCAATTGATTTTTTCAATTCTTTATTTACACTATTGACAGCATCATATTTCTCGTTTGCAATTCTGGTTTCTTCCTCAAATTTTTGCATTCTTATTTTCAGTTCATCAATGATGTTTTTCAAATTTTCATTTTTTATTCTCAAATCATTCAAGATAGTTTTAGCATTTTCAGTTTCAGCAATAGAATTTTTCAAACGGTGGTTTTCTATTTCCAGACATGCAAGCTTGTCATTCAAGGATGTATCATTAACTAGAGAATTTATTTTTCTTTTCAGACGCATGTTTTCTCTACGCATGTCATCATATTTATCTAGAATCTCAGCATACGCTTCTTCCCAATCACTATGTGTAAAATTCTCAAAAGGCGAAGTTACCTCATCATTGTCTTCCTTTTCTTCATTACTCTTGGCCATCAAACATAGCCGGTCTTCATTTTCGCTGTCAAAGGAGCTGCTCTGACTTCCTTCCTCTTCGTCGCTCTAGGTGCTCACTATGGCTTTTCCATTCTTGTTTTTCCACCTAGGCTATTTTTCTTTCTGCATCTCAGGACAATCTGCTTTCAGATGCCCTACTTTCCTGCAATTATACCAATCAACACTATCAGATTTCTTGGCAGTATCAGATTTGTACTTTGACTACATTTTCCTAGAGAAGTACTTTCTTCTAAACCCCGTACCTTCCTTCCTCATAAACTTCTTAAATTTCCTAGTAAGCATGGCAAATTCATCTTGGTCTTCATCTGAACTACCAGAACTATGCTCACTTGATGACCCTTTGCTACTAGAAGTTACTTTAAGAGCTAGGGGTTTCTTATTCTTCTCAGACTCATAGACCCTCTTGAGGTTCAACTCATATGTCATGAGAGAACCGATGAGTTCATCTACAGATGTGGTTGCTAGGTTCCTGGACTCTTGCATAACAGTGGCCTTGGTGTGCCAAATAAGTGTCAGGGACCTAAGAATTTTTCTAACCAGTTCGTACTCACTGTAAATTTTGCCCAGACTTCTCAAGCTATTAATGAGTACCATCAGACGAGTGTACATCTCAGAAATGGACTCATCGGGTTTCATCTCGAAAGCTTCATATTCCGAGACTAACATATTTGCCTTAGTCTCCCTAACCTGAGACGTCCCTTCATAAATCACCTCCAGTTTGTCCCACATCTCCTTGGCTGTGGAATAGGAGGACACTCTAGAGAATTCAGTAGGATGAAGAGCACACTGCATGGCATTTACAGCGCTCCAATTTAAGGTGGACCTCCGGATTTACTCTCTAGTCCATACTTCCTCATCCTCGGGTAATTCAAACGGACCTTTACTAACAACTTTCTAGATTTCATAATCCTTCACCCGAAGGAAGACTTGCATACGGTTCTTCCAGTAAGCATAATTTGATCCGTCAAAGAATGGCGGCTTACTAGTAGAATGACCCTCAGCGGTTAGACCTCTAGCATACATTTTATAAACCTCTTCGGGATGTAAATCTCTAAGGGAGAGTTAGGCTCTGATACCACGTGATGTGAGTGAAAAGGCATGAACTACAGATCTAGAGGGGGGGTGAATAGATCTACCCCAAATTTCTAAGATCTCTAGCAGATAAAATAAATGCGGAAATAGAAGAACTACTAAGGACAGAACCGCCAACACAGTATGAAATAATTCTCAGAAGATATGATATGAAATGGCAGTCAAAAACTAGAAATTCCAAATAGAAAAATCAAACTTTTCAGTATGGTACATGGCAGAGGGTTGATTCAAGAATCTCCTCACACAAGGGTCAATTTTCAGATGGGCGTAACCTATCCTTCTCACTGAGCCTTTTTATATACCATTGAATGATTGATTACAATGCAAGCAATAGATGAAAGAATTTCAAAACAATTCTCAATAATAACAATGTATAAAGAGCTGTCACAATTCAAATTCAAGAATCATTCAGAAATCCAGGTTTGTTACTTGGCAGAGGTTTGATCAGAGATCTCCTCACACAAGGGGTGGCGTTCCAGATATGTTTACCCTATCTTTCCAGCCACGACTTTTTATATACCTACTGGATGAAGGACTTAGACACATATAATAGATGAATGTATTAGCCAGATTAAACGTGTGCTAGCAATAAGCAATCCTATGCATTCATCTAATCCCGGAGTAGAAGAGATATGCAATCACACAGAAGACAACTCAGTTTTTAGGTGGTTCGATCTCGAGCTTGAGATCTACGTCCACCCCTTACTCAACTGAGTAAGGATTCCGCTGCCACACAGCTTGAATCTGTTGATCCATAGCTTTGGGGATAAAATTCCTACAACCCGCTGAGCCTCACAGCTTACTTTCCCGCTGAGCAATACAGCTTGCTGTCTGAGGATCACACCTCGCCTGCTGAGCACCACAGCTTGCTCTACTGATGCATAGCTTACAAAGAGTTGAAATGGAAAGACTAAGAAACAAAAGAAACGATGACAGAACTAAGAAAAATGTAGCTCCACTGGAGCAATCTAACTTTGGATTTGATCTAGGAGTCAGGACAGAACAAAACCTCTCAATCTCACTTCTCTCTCAGACCTTCTCACGGCACTCTATTTTTCTTCTTCCTCTCAGCAATGAGCTCTTTTACTCTTCAGACTCTTCTCCCTCTCTTGCTCTTTTCTCCTCTTCTTCTAATCTGCTCTGATCTCTTTTCTTCTCTGTCTTCTCTTTCTATATTTTTGAATTCGAGCACTGAGCTTCCTTTTATAGAACACGAGTCCAATGGATCCATGGGCTTTTGATTTGGGAATGTGGAGAACATGTTCTCGCACATTTCGAGAGTCCACGTGTCAGAGGCAGAGAATAAGATGGTCCACGTGGCAGGCTTTTAGAACTACTTCCCGCCTTGGATCACGTGCCATCAATCAACTTCACTTAAGTTCCACGTGAGATTGATGCGGTCAACCTTTATGTAACCCAGGTGCTTTAAACATAGATCTGGGTTGTCAAGATAAGAGATAAAGATGTATCAGTCATTAAGCAAATGATAAGCATAACCACGAGTTCAATCTTAGACGTTTCAACAAATTTAGTTATGTCAAAAGAATACACTCATTTCTATAGAAGCATCGATGCATAAATGAGATGCATCAGCCTGTTTGACTAACCCATGCGGCATGTGTGAATAAAAGCATCGACCTCTAATGTAACACAGGTAGACCTTAATGAAGGTGCATCGACCAGTCTTTATAGTGAATGCACAAGATGCATCGACCTTGATAGTGATGACTTCTAACACACTGACTTGATGCTGCAGAGGCTGATAGACTAGCATCGACCTTTCCAACACATACATCGACCTTATGCTGCAGTCGCTAGGTCACTAGCATCGACCTTTCTCCAACCGCTAGGTTGCTAGCATCAACATGTGTACAAGGTGCACCGACCTTATAGCACAAGGTACATGAGGTGCATCGATATGATGGTGTGTACTATGTTCAATGTGCATCGACCTGATTGTGTATATAGTGTATAGGTGCATTGACCTTCTGGACAAAAACGCCTATGTGCATCGACCTGGTTGTGCATACAGTGTATAAGGTGCATCGACCTTATTGTGCATACGGTGTATAGGTGCATCGACCTTCTAGACCCAATGCCATATATGCATCGACCTGGTAGTTTAATGAAGTGGAGGATGCATCGACCTTATAACTCAACAAATATGCATATGCACTGACCTTATAGACATGTGTTAGCATGTGCACTGACCTGCCTATCTCACTGTATGAATGTGCATTGACCTTCTCAAAACACAACATCAAATCAAGAGGAGATACAATAGGGGTAACAAAGGGTCCGTACAATCGGACATACAAGTGCTACAAAAAGAAAGTGCAGTCGAATCACGGCTCGCTCTTCTCCAACGTCGACACGAGAGACTAAGCAGCCGCAAGCTCCACCGCAAGAGTGGACAAGAGCTGAGCGCTGGCTTTGACCGTGCTCCCAGCCTCCTGCCACTCAGCCCTGGCACGCTCCGTGGCCGACTGCTGCTCCTCCAAGGCCTTTCTCAAGGCCTCCATCCTACTCTTGGCCTCCGCCAGCAGAACAGCCCGGTCTCTGAAGAGTGACTCAGCCACATCGGTGCGAGTCCTCTGCTCGGCTACGACAGTCGCAATCTGGTCCAGTCACTCCCGATCCTCTTGAAGGGTGACCAACCTCTGAGCCCTCTGCTCTTGTGCCTGACGGAGCCGCAGGTACTCCGCCCATATCCCATCCAGCCCCGTCATCCAGGGCACCTGTTGGAAGTCGAGGATATGGTAACCCTGGGTGCACTCCGTCAGGCGCTACCTCAAGTCCTCCGGAGAAAGAAGGGGGTCACTTTGAAGGTAACCTCGTGCTTGCTGAAGCAAGGAGGCACCCACACTCTCGTCCACTGGCGGCTCCATCGGTAGAGTGGAGGCAGGCCATTCCACCCCCAAGCCCAGGGAGGAGTCGCCCGTCTACATCAATACATCAATCGAGGCTGCACAATACCAGAAAGAACAAATGGAAAGTGAGAAATACATGTGAAACTTTCCATGGAAAATAAGGTGGAAAACTTAAGAAAAGAAAAAATTCTCAGTCCTTACCCAGAGTAAGTCCTTCCGCGCCGGCGGCATCACTCACCGAAGTTGGGGAAGGCAGGGACTCCTCAACGGCTAGGGAGCCCTCTCTCATAGCTCTGTTCCCTCCAAAAGCCGCAGGGAGATCGGGGACCTCCTCCCAACCATCGACAGTAGGATCTGGCACACGCTCCTCCCCTAACTACAGCGCTACACACAATACAGAAGCATCAATATTCTGCCAAAAGCCTAAACAAGTGCTAAAAGGGGGACAGAAAGGCCCCCACGCACCTCCAGAAGTAGCCTCCATCTCAGCCCCCTCAGTGGAGGAGGCCCCAGAAGAGGAGGAGCTCGAACTCTTCTCTGTCTCCATGACAAAGCTACTGCTACCTGAGGAGCCTGACGAAGTCTCCAATGAACTTCCGGAGGTGGTGGAACTAGAAGCCCCTGTAGACCAACAAAACAATAGGGTCAGCATACAGCAGGACCTCTTATAAAAAAAGCCATCCAGTTAAGGGTTTCGAAGAAGAAGCTCAAAACTCGGGGCACTCCCCCAGATATCCCTTCTATGTCGATGATCTCTTCATATTCTCCAGCCGGAGTCGCCGCTGTAGGCTCTCCCCTTGCAGCTCCAGCCATGTCACGAGGAAGCTCTCCATCCTCCAGAGGGGATGAAGTACATGTGACCAACACCAGAAGAAGCTTAGCACCGGTAGGTGATGCAAAAAGCCCACCACAAGTGGCTAAGTTCCCAGTCACATACCTGAGGGTCCCATGGTGGAAGACCTAACTAGCCCCACCGTGTAAGATGAGACAATGGCTGGCAAAGGAGGGAGGGGCAGCCCAGATGCAACTCCAGCAACAAGGGTAGCCAAGCCACACGCCACTCCCGGCCCAGCCTTAAACGAGGGAAGCACCACCGATGGTCCAGTATTGACTATCTCCTAGACCATCTCAAGGGTGACGGCCGAGTCATCACCTGGCAAATAAGACAAACACAATCAGCAACCCCAATCCGCTAGACGCCAGACAAAAAGGAAGACAACTCTCCTTAGAATGGCTCGGCACTCACCTAAGTCATCCCGGGTTGCCACAGGCTCTCGTTCCTCAACAGGAACGGGCACCTCACCTCTCGCCTCGGGAGGGGCAATGGCCCCCGATGTCCCAGCGGATAATTTGCATTATCCTGCGATGACCCGGGGACCGACCTACATGTCAAAATTATCTCGCGGCTTGCACCAGTTGCATCGCAGCCCTTTCGGCCCCTCTATAAAGCCCATGTGGCACCTATAAAGCATGAAACCAATTGCATGTGCATACCCATACCACGGGTACCAGTTTCTTACCCCCACTAACTAGTGTGCAACCCATTTTTCCCGGGTCTCAATCCACCAGTCCCCCAGCTGTAGCGTATATCCCATCCCCTGTCCTTGGCTTCAAAATTATCCAGGCTCTTCTTAAGCACAGAACAAAGGTGTTCGGATTCAATCTGATGTAAATAAACATTGGTTGCTTGTGGCCGGTGGGAAAAGACGTCAAGTGCATGAATCCCCATAATTGCCTACGCACTCGCACCCGTGGAACCTCCCTTTCTCTCCACGTGCCACGTCCTGACGACGCTTCCCCAGTCAACTCTTGGTTCCATAGGTGATTATCGAGAAATTGACTGGCACACCCGCACCCTGTCCAGCTACCCTGTCTCCCAGCCACACCAGTCTCATTTATCCCGAGTAAGTAACCATTGTGTTCGTGGACCGTTGTCTTCGTCTTCCAACTCCTGGAAATCTCTCGTGCCATTCGACCCCTCTCGACTTTCCGTAAAAGGAGAGTGCCCAGTGCCGCAGTGAGAAGTATACGGCTATGAAGTAGAATATCCCGAGATACATCAAACTCACTTATTTTCCTTTATTACATTATTCCTTCCGTCACGATAGTCACCGACAATTCGCATGCCTCTCTACCATCCCCTCGCGGGTCAGGACAGGGAGCTGCCGTGCGAACACACAAACAACGGTCGGTCGATCGAAGTTTTTAAAATTTTAGAGCTTTGGTTGATGGAAAAATCGGTCGATCGAAATAGCACTGTCGGTCGACCGAAACCTGCAAATTCTCAGGTTTCTGGCTTCTGGTAAAATTGGTCGACCAAATCTTGTGTATTGGTTGACCGAACTCTGTAACTCTATGAATTTTTGGTTTCTGGGAAATTTGGTCGACCGATCAAGGTCCATTGGTCGACCGAACCCTATTTTTTCTGTAAAAACAAACTTGTTAGCCCAGAGGTCATATCCTCATAGAAGAACCTTGCATTGAACATCTTATAGCATTCATTTGAGGTTCATTTAGCTCATTTAATGCATGTTTGAAGCTTTGACATGTGAGCATTGTAACATTACGTAAAATGGCTTTACTCGCCTTCTTGTGCTCGCTCTTATGCAAGTATGCACGGCATAAGACTGTTAACAAGTTCGGGGTTTTGTTATCATCAAAATCAACTAGAGAAACTCAACAGGTGATGCTTTATATCTTTATCTATAACCATCATATATATTTTTATTATTATTGCATATCTTCTTGAACTATTTGTTTGCATACTCCAGGATATGGTTGCCTTTTCATGCTGCACTTATGATGGAGGGAAGGAAGAAAAGCTGCTACTACTTTTTTAAGAATCTATGTATTGATGTAGTTATTGTACAAAGTTCTATTTGAAGTTCTATTTGATGCTTCTATATTTTTCTGTTGCATAGTTGCAAGGGAAGTGGGTGAAACTGTTAGATCTTGAAGGAAAGCATGTGGCAACTGGTCTTGTACTAAGTGTTGATAAAGATAAAGTTGTGATGGGGCTACATATAGGAAATGCTTATTGTGAAGTATCAGTTTTACATGCAAATAAGCTCGAAGCCCCCCTTTTTATTAAAGATCAAGAAAGAGAAAAAATTAGAGATGCACTTGCGAGCCATATTCTTTGGCTCATAGAATATGTAAAGTATCTTTCTTATTTCTTAAGAAAATATTGTCATGTTTAACTTTCAAGTGAAATTACTTATAAATATTTAACCAATTTGTAGGTTATGGTCGATGCACGGAACAGTTCATCTCCCAGCTCTTGATTCCCTTACTAACATGGTGATATATGTTAGACTGCCCCCCTCATTTTCGATATATATACTGATTGTAATATAATGTTTACACTAATTTTGATTGTGCATATATTTTCACATGCATGCATTTGTTTGTTGTTCATAAAACTTTGCTATATTTTTTGTGATTGTAATGTTGATACATTGCCACAATCATACTTGATGATGCTATTTTGTATATAATATCAAGTTATGGTTTGAATGTGAATGTGCAGATTTCTTGATCTATGTGAATGTGCAAATTTTGAATGTGTAAAATTTGTGAATGTGTACAAGTTATGGTTTGAATGTGAATATGCAGATTTCTTGATATATGATATGTGAATGATGTGAATGTGCAAGTTTTGAATGTGTGTAAATTTTGTGAATGTGTACAGGTTATATGGTTTACCTATGAATTTAGTTACAAGTTACCTATAGTTCATATAGGCATTGTAAATGAATTTATTACGTACATAATTAGTTCAGGTTACCTACGGTGCAAATGAGTTACCTACTATTAGTATATATTATCTAGGATTAAGATTACAAGAAACATTCACCTACGGCTCGTGCACGTTACCTACGTTTTATTAACAACTCGAAAAATCATAGGAAAATACCTATTTGATGAAAGTCATAGTTTACCTACTATAATTATCGTTGGTGAAAACTGTGCAGGTAAATTATACCTACGCGATAAAAAATCATAGGAGAATACCTACACGACATAAATCGTAGGTAATAACCTACTACTTTCGTCGTGGGTAAAAACATCGTAGGTAATTTAAATACACTGTAGGTAATTTACCTACTCGATAAAAATCATAGATAATTACCTACGACAAGAGTTGTTGGTAAAAAGTACGTATGTAAATCTTTACCTACGCGAGAAAAAATCGTAGGTAAATACGTACACGATGGGCGCCGTAGGTAATTACCCATGATATTTGCCGTAGGTAAAAATTGCGTAGGTTAAAGTTTACCTACGCGATATAAATCCGTAGGTAATGACCACCCTATACCTCTGCGATAATGTTGTAGGTATTGACCACTCTATACCTACTGAATTTTTTCGCGTAGGTAAAGATTTACCTACGTAGTTTTTACCGACGACATCGCTCCGTGGGGAGTGTCGTAGGTAAAGATTTTACCTACGATTTTTGGGACCTTTACCTAGCACATTTGTAGTAGGTAAAAGCCAGTTTTCTTATAGTGTGTGTCTGGTTAGAGGGATAACCGACTAGAGGACCCGACCTATAGCAGATGGTCTGTGTGTTGACACGTAGTTTGCGGCGGTGGACGCGTTCTGACAAGCGTGACCCGGACTAGTCCTTGTTCGATGGTACTGTGTACGGTGTCTCAGTTTCTGTCTAGGGCGAGTAGGGAGACGCTTGAGACGGCGGTATAAGTCGTCGGAGGATGCTTCCGGCCTTGTTGCTAGTGGGGTAGTGCTCCTATCACTTGAGAGTAGTGTTTCACATTTTCTGCTGATGAGGTTCAGTGTTTTGGGAGCTCGTTGTCCTAGTTACTCATGATCGAGATGATATTTCTTTGTAGTCCTCAAGAGTCCTACCCTGACAGCGTAGCTCTGTTCCCTCATCGTCGATGAAGGGTTTTCTTGGTAGCTAGTCCTAGTTCTTGTGTACTCTAGGAGTGGTCCCCTAAGACAGGTTATTTTGATTAGGCCATTTGTGGCCTATGTTACGAGAATTGGGTTGGGCTTGGTTTATGTTGGATGCTGAAGGTATTTCACCGTTTCACAGGCTTCCAACAATGAGTGGCTTAGTGTAGTTATTTTATGTTTACGGTACTGTTCCTTTTGCCTTACTATCTTTCCTGCTTTACAATTCTTTACATCTTGTTACTTGCTGCTCTGTTGATACTTTTCATTATGGTGGGGATCCGCGGGACCCCTACTGTGTCAATGAGATGAGGCTCACCCCTCTTCATTTCAATTTTGGCATGCCTCCTCGTCGTCTGGAGGCATTGATCTACACCCAAGAGTCCTAGTGTCGCCAGCTTCTACCAACCGAGGTATGCCCTAAGGGTTTGTACTTTTCTTTTCATTGAGCTGTATCTTTGGGACTTGTACATCTAGACAAGAATTTGTGTAAATTGTATAAATCTATTTATAAATGTAAACTTAAATTTTAGTATTTTAATTACTACATTTATTTTAAATTTCTGTACACTCCCGTGACATCAAATTGAACCCTTCCGAGCTTCCCAACTTATCGGTGGTGGCGTATGATCTAAATGGTATCAGGATTGACTCGGTATCCGAATCATGGGTTGTTATAGTAGGGTCGGTGCTAATGGGCCGCATGTGAGCTGAGTTGATTTTATCCTACTTGAGGAGGGTAAAATCGGCTCGGCCCATATAGGGCCCATTACGACAAGCCCGCTACGGTTAGGCCTCTACAATGCATGTAAGGAGCCCTCGCCAGCTGTGGCCCACAACGGACAGCCCAAGAAGATTATCCTTGGATTCGCTAGCTCACGAAGGGCATCAACTCAGGCGCAACGGCCGCCGGCTGACCCTCCAGCGACCGAACGTTACCTCCCACAACGTCGGCCTCACATCCCACTAAAGCGAGCACGCTCCACCAGCGCCGTAAGACTCGTCAGAGAACCACTTAACTCCGGAGAAACGGACCCTCAAAGGGAAACTCCCCACGATCGTGGGGAGGCATTACTCCACGACTCGCGCCCTTGCCTACTAAGGGACATGCCCTTGCCCTTAGGACAACCTATGTGATGATCCGGATCCTAGATACCAGATATACTTGATAGGACTACCGAGCAGACCCGATACCACTTGGAACCCGTGAAGCCTCCCAAGAGCTATAAAGCTCCGAAGGGAAAAAGGATTGTCGTGCAGTATATTGAAGCCACAAAGATATAACAGTAAGCAATTAAATTTCATTAGATCGGTTCACGAAAGTAGCAGAAATAAAAGTACTTTTTAATTAACAGTTTAAGTTTAACGATTATACCAGAGTCCAGTCCAAAGCTAATGACAAGCAGTATAGTCAACAGAAAAGAATGACGTATACAGAGGTCGGGGGAAATCCAACGTAGGTACTGCTGGCAGCTACAGACACGCCACACCAAGAACCGCGGAAGCAGAACGACGCCACCTACCTGAAAAGCAGGGGTGGGCCTCGTGTCACTGGCCCAGTAGGGGTCACGCGGATCCCCATAGAAAAATAACGTAGTAACACGGAACAACTAAAACAGCAGGTAAATAGCAGGAGTAGTAAAGTAGGAAAACTAAACTACTAAGCTGTAAAAGAAAATCAGAACGGAAGAAAGCAGGAACAACTAAAAGAAAAGGGAAAAGTCGTACCTGAAGGAAAACATGGCTGCCGAACTAACCTCGGCTCCCAAATCTGGCCTACGAGACAGGCAAGAAACCTAGAAAGATCTAAACAGACACGGATGCCCTAAAGCATACACGACTCGATTATCGTGCATGCTCTTCTAGACATGACCACACAGACACACGACTAGAACGTCGTGCACATGACACAACACTGACCTCGGGTACGACCACAAGAGGGCTAACCTGGAAAGGTCACGATGCACGAGAAATGCGAGAGTCACGTGTCACGTGACGGAAGCACCCCCTCACTAGAAGAACAGCCAGTTACGTCCACTGACGGCTTATGGTGCACCTCAAGTGTCTCACCTACGTTGCCGCTTGAAGCATGACAGAGACTAAGACACGCTCAGAACTAGAACAGGAACAACAGTCACGAGTGACTAGACAGGGTAATGCCCTTCGGTGTCAGTCCAAACGCCCCAGACCACGTGTGCACACACCGACTCTTGCTGGAGAGCCAGACCTCTAGCTAGTTTTCCCCACCCAGTAGGATGCTACTGTACAGCGGGGGCCCACGGAAACTAGCTTAAAAATCATATATTGGGAACTGCCCTGCCACATGGGCCGACACGTCGTAACATGTCGTAAGGCTACGTGATGTGACACAACCTCGGACCTAATGCAAGCAAGCACTATCGCAATCTAAATGGCCCAATTTGGGCCGCCGCTCTCTCGTCGCTCACCCAAGCCCGGGGTAACTTGGCAATGCCAAGGTGAGGTTGAGGGGTTGGGCCCTTGCTGGTAGAGGGCCAGCAAGGCCAAGATTTGATTCCCAATGGATTTGGAAGCCCAATTCAACGGGGCCGACGAAGTGCCGAAGGCACCGGTTGCACTCTTCCCACGGTGATCACTCAAGGCAATGGGGCTTGAGGATCGGGCTCTCACTCGCATAACCAGCAGAATTAGAACTAATATTGAAAGACAAGCACTAAGTGGAGTGAAGGTTTGAGCACTTACTCGACCGGTTTGAAGAAACCGGTCCCGGTCGGAGACGAGGGCGAGCGGGGAGGCGAGTGGATCCCCACACGCCGCGGCGGTGTCGCTTGACCTGCCCAAACAAATTACACCACTACACCTCTCGCAGGAGGGGGAACTTGGGGTGGGGGTTAATGATATTACATCAATACTACCTCCACGCAGGGAGGGGCCTTCAGCCGGCCAAGTGGGGTGGGGAAACCAAAGCAAAGAACGAGGAACAAGGGTGGACGCCGAATCTGCCTGCTATCTGTGAACCAGGATAGAGGGTCGGTGTTGCTGTTGTAGATCTTGCTCAGGAATTTCTATGATGGCGAGACCGGTGGCGAAATCTTCGTAACTGGAAGGGGAATGCCTCAGAATTTTTGTAAATTCTTCTGGAGTCGCTTCAGGTCGGGACAGGAGCTTGAACAGGGCCTCTATTTCTCGGACTAGCAGGGGCAGGTCACCAACAGTAGGATGCAGAGGCTGTCCTGGCCATTCCCGAACTCCAAATTTGATGCCGTCAGCGCCATTAGAACCGTGGGTGAGTCCTCTTTGCAGAAAAAGAAACGGGGACGCCAGAAGAAAACAGAGACGATCTGTGGAGCCAGAAGAGTGAGGAGGTGTCGATGCAGACTGGGGAAGGCAGAGCCACGCGACCGTGGAATAAAATTGGTAACTTCTGTTCCTAGATGCTGAATGGTCTTCCGCTTCTTGATTATGAAAGTAGACAGGCCGATGAAGAACTTTGAAGAAGGACTTGAGGACTGATTCCTTCGGGGTTCATCGTGACAGAGCTTCTAATCTGGCTCAGGTCCTCAGCCGAGGCAGAACCGCGCAGCTGTGGGAGAATGGACCTCCTGGACGACTCGGAGATCGGAAGAAGACGAAACCACTTCGGTTGCGAAGGCGACTGGCAGACGCTTCT
The DNA here is from genome assembly GCA_022559845.1 of Amorphophallus konjac. Lineage (NCBI taxonomy): Eukaryota > Viridiplantae > Streptophyta > Magnoliopsida > Alismatales > Araceae > Amorphophallus > Amorphophallus konjac. The sequence goes on from CM040119.1 coordinate 89,340,506, forward strand.
GACAATGGCTCTTGGATCTTCACACTCGTCTAGAGGAGGTCGTGGTGGCCACTGCAAGTTGCTGGTCTGCTGTAGATCTTCAGTTGAGAGCTGTAGGTTGATGATGATGGGGGGGAATGGGGTATATGGGAGGGAAAATGGGGGTGAATGAGTGTGGGGAAAGCCCGGGCTGTGAGGGGGTCTAGGAGGGGGTGTTCTAAGGTGGGGGAAGGGAAGAATGGGGTCTGGAAGGGGGTCTAACAGCTGGTGGGAGGAGGAGCTACGAATTTGGGAAGGTGGGTGAGAGGAGAAAGTGAGGGGGGGGCACAAGTGAGTGGAGGGAAGGGTGGATTTCAAATTTGAAATGGCCTTGGAAGTTGTGGGGTTGTGTGGGGAAGGGGTTGATTGTGTTGGAATGGGGAAAGTGGTGTTGGAATGTGGAAGATGGTGTTGGAATGGTGAGGGATCTTCTTGGGACTAGGGGGTGGAGTAATGGAGGCCATGGGGAAGTGGAGGGCTTTAATGATGGTAGGTGGGGGTTGAGGTGGTTGGGAAGGGAGGAGAGAGAAGAAAATTTGAAATTAGGTGTTGAGGAGAGAGAAAGTGGAGTAAAAAAAGAGGGATTAAGAGAGGGAAGGGTGGGGAATCTCTCCCCTAGGGTTTCTCACCCAAAGAATGTTAGAATCACTCCACTAAACTAAGCTTTGGACTCTCAAATGGCATTTTTTTCATTGATTGATTCATTACCTCAAAATGAGGAGAATGGGGTCCTATATATAGGCAACCCACATTTCTACAAAAGTCCCTGACAATTGACTCAATGACAAATAACCGAGGGGGTAGGGGAGAGCCCTTGGACCAAGCCCAATGAATTGGGCCCAATAGCTAACTAGACAACCTAATGACACTCAAACTTAAGGAAATGAACACAAGACCTAGGAACATGACTCAAATAAATGGGAAAATACATCAAATGATTCAAATAAAAATTACATAGGACTGAAAATTAAATGATTAGACCATGCCGGATGCAACCGTGGTGAGGAGACGAGCTGTGAACATGGGCTTGGGAGGTGATGTCCCCATCACTACGACTAGTGGAGGCTCACTAGACACAGACTCTAAAGCACGAGTGCTGGAGTACATACAGGCAAGGAAGCACTGTCATACGTACTACAAAGCACTGAGACAGCAAGACAACTATCGACAGACTCAGGACAAGGAGACTAGACCTACTACTACAACGATCCTTGAGTCTCACGACTCGGAGTCAAGATCGTCGTACAAAGCGGAACAAACCACCAATCGGTCTAATCCTAAGTCAAGGAAATGACTCACAAATACCTGAGGAATCAACGAGACCCTCAGCACACCTGGACACGTAAATCGAGGTAAGACGATACCTCGAGATATCGAGAGCCATGTCTCAAACTGGACGGAACTGCCGAGACATACAAGGTTACCTGTCAACCACTGGGTCACCATGGGTTGACCGAAACCAGACAACGACGACTCTACAGTAGGAAAGAGAATCCTACTTCAAGCAAGAAAACTCATGGCTACCTCCTAACGTGGTCTTAGCCCTCATAGGACATCAAAAGATATCAACGGGAACAACAAACCACAAGGTTAAGCCTAGACAAACGAAAATTGAAACGACAGAAAATGACACTTCCCGACACCCCCGAAACATGGACAAGGAACCCACAGGGTGTCCGGGACACTCGCGAGGCCATAGGTCGGTCATTGGGTCTGAACCGGACCGACTAGGACTCAAACTGAGAATAAACACAGAAATTCGAAAGCAACAGGCATTAACGTGCTCTAACCCTATCGCACGATCTCAACGCGTTATACAACCCAAGCACGATAATGTCAGAAACTACCAGATCGCGCTCGCCATGCATGGCGCGATAAACAGGGTCGCGCCTGCCAAGAGCAGTGCGTTCTGAACCGCCAAGGATGATCGCGCTCGGAACACATATCGCCTTCTTCATGAATGCGCTCGTAACCCCAAGCGCGAGAAAAGGGATCGCGCCTATTACATAGAGCGCGTTCTCAACCGCCTCTACTATTCATCTTCTCCATGGAACGCGGTATATCGCGGTGGCGCGTTCCACTGAGAACGCGGTGCCCACAAATAGCACGTTCACGTCCGGAGCAAAAATAGGGAAAATCCGCACGAAAACCCTATTTCCATGCCCCAATCATCACCAGAACGACGGGGAAACACTCATAACCATCTTGCCAACCTTCCACAAGCCGGAAGGGGCCAAACCACGCTAAAAAACAATAAAAATGGGCGATTCCCATGAATCGACCCAAAACGACACACAAGGGAAACCAGCCTCCTACCGGCCCCAAATCACGGCCAAACGCAACAAAACTAGCGGGAATGGCATCCAGACATGCCAGGGGTTCGAATGACTCCAATTTTACTAAGAATGGTCGTCGTTTTCCAGCAAACCTTACGAACTCCTAAAATCACGGTTTTACCTAAACGAGCCCAAACTCGCTCGTTCTAGCACTGAACAACACGAAACTGTAGAAAAATGTGTAGGAGAAGTAGGTGATCTATCTCCCTAACTCCACCAAAGAAACTGTGCACCGAAGTGACTAAACCACGTCGAAAACGCCAAAACACGAATCACGCCAATCTCGAAATCCACCGAGAGATTGCACCACGCCACGCTCAAACCATTACTCCATCTCGCATCCCAATCACTCTATCGCATCCTCGCCTCGGCCAGCTCCGCAACGGTGTGCACCCCGCGCCGAACCTCCCAGAGAGGAGAGAGAACGAGACAGAGAACGAGAGTTGAGAAATGAGGGAGGAGAGAGGTGGGTGAGGGTTAAATAGAAAGGAAATTAGGATTTTTTCTAATTTCTGAAAATTCAATAATTGGCCCGAAAATGGACTAATTCAAAAAAATACGAAAAAATAGTCGAGACGATCCTCGGGAAGAGTACATCGCAACTGCGGCATCCACGAGTCAATGAACTGAGAAATAAACTCTTTACAGGGTTCCGTAACTAGTACGAGAGAAAACCCCACGTGGATCGTAAAACTCAACTCAGGACCCACGAAAGCGATCCGAAACTCTCTGAAAAGGACCCGAAAGACCTAATAAAAATCCAATAAGGATCCAGGGTATTACATCCTCCCCTCCTTCAAGAAATTTTATCCTCAAAATTTAAGGACTAGCAAAGGAGAAGCAGGGAAGAACAACCCCAAGACACAACTTGAAACAGCATGAATCTCGAGAGAACACAGTTCAGAGGGACACCATCAGACTGCAATCACGAGTACACGCTCTGGATTGAGCACGGCACCCAAGTGAACACAAGTCCAACACCTCCGAAACAAGGCAACGTCGCTTACGTCTCACAAGAAAGGTGACACGACACATGCCACGAAAATAGATATCGGAAAAACAAAACGACCGACATGGCGAGTATCAGCTTAAACAAGGAGACATAGTCCTCTCAATTGATAGCTTGACAACACCATCGGCTCCAGTGCCAAAGGCAACAGGGAACACCTGGCACACAGGATGCCAACGACAGCACCGGACCACAAGCACAATCAAGTCAACCCTCTCTCAGATATTACATCTGATCGAGTCGCAAGCTAACTCTACCAGAAGAAGAGAGTACAACAAAGCTAACCGAAAAGACTACGCTCCACACAGTGCCAAGATAGATACACAAAATCATAGAGAAACATCGATAAAACAACAAAAGCAGCACTTGTAGGATTCCGGCTCCGTACTGAACACAGAACCACGGAACACAACCGCAAGCTGGGTCACATCCAGGCACAATAACATCTGAACACATGACCACGAGGGACTAGTCATGCATCGAGTAGCTCACCAAGAAAAGACCCACGACAATGAAAATGACAAAGAATCGCGAACCTAATGCCAGCTGAAAACTGTACTGGACTTTCAGGACTCTTGAAACTGTATATCTTGGATTCCCATGTGCTTCACACAACAACGCTCTGATACCACCTGTGACGACTCAGATCTCGGATACCGGATATACCCGATAGGACTACCGAGCAGACCTGATACCACTTGGAACCCGTGAAGCCTCCCAAGAGCTGTAAAGCTCCGAAGGGAAAAAGGATTGTTGCGTAGTACATTGAAGCCACACAGATATAACAGTAAGCAATTAAATTTCATTAGATCGGTTCGCGAAAGTAGCAGAAATAAAATTACTTTTTAATTAACAGTTTAAGTTTAACGATTATACCAGAGTCCAGTCTAAAGCTAAAGACATGCAGTACAGTCAACAGAAAAGAAGGACGTAGATTGAGGTTGGGGGAAACCCGAAGCAGGTACTACTGGCAGCTACGGACACGCCACACCAGGAACTGCGGAAGTAGAACGACGCCACCTACCTGAAAAGCAGGGGTGAGTCTCGTGTCACTGGCCCAATAGGGGTCACGCGGATCCCCACTGAAAAATAACGCAGTAATACGGAACAACTAAAACAGCAGGAGTAGTAAAGTAGTTAAACTAAACTAGTAAGCTGTAAAAAAAAACCAGAACATAAGGAAGCAGGAACAGCTAAAAGAAAAGGGAAAAGCCGTACCTGAAGGAAAATACGGCTGCCGAACTAACCTCGGCTCCCAAAGCTAGCCTACGAGACAGGTAAGAAACCTAGGAAGATCTAGACAGACACGGACGCCCTAAAGCATACACGACTCGATTGACGTGCACACTCTTCTAGATGTGACCACACACACATACGACTAGAACGTCGTGCACATGACACAACACTGACCTCAGGCACGACCATAAGAGGGCTAACCCGAAAAGGTCACGACGCACGAGAAACGCGAGAGTCACGTGTCACGTGACGGAAGCACCCCCTCACTAGAAGAACAGCCAGCTGCGTCCACTGATGGCTTATGCTGCGCCTCAAGTGTCTTGCCTACGCTGCCGCCTGAAGCACGAAAGAGACTAAGACATGCTCAGAACTAGAATCGAAACTACAGTCGTGAATGACTAGACAGGGTAATGTCTGGCGGCGTCAGTCCAAACGCCCCTGACCACGTGTGCACACACCGACTCTTGCGGGAGAGCTAGGCCTCTAGCTTGTTTTCCCCACCCAGCAGGATGCTATTGTACAACGGGGGACCACAGAAACTAACTTAAAAATCATATATCGAAAACTACCCCGCCACATGGGCCGATACACCGTAACGTGTCATAAGGATACGACTAGTGGAGGCTCACTAGACACATACTCTAAAGCACGAGTGCTGGAGTACAGATAGGCAAGGAAGCACTGTCATACCTACTACAAAGCACCGAGGCAGCAAGACAACTACCGACAGACTCAGGACAAGGAAACTAGACCTACTACTACAACGATCCTTGAGTCTCACGACTCGGAGTCAAGATCGTTGTACAAAGCGGAACAAGCCGTCAATCAGTCTAATCCTAAGTCAAGGAAACGACTCACGAAGACCTGAGGGATCAACGAGACCCTCGGCACACTTGGACATTCAAACTGAGGTAAGATGATACATTGAGAAATCTAGAACCATGTCTCGAACTGGACGGAACTGCCGAGACACACAAGGTTACCTGTCAACCACTGGGTCACCCCGAGTTGACCGAAACCAGACAATGACGACTCTACAATAGGAAAGAGAATCCTACTTCAAGCAAGAAAACTCCTAGCAACCTCCTAGCATGGTCTTAGCCCTCATGGGACATCAGAAGATATCCACGGGAATGGCAAACAACAAGGTTAAGCCAAGACATACAGAAATCGAAACGACGGGAAACGACACTTCCCGACACCCCCGAAACATGGACATAGAACCCACAGGGTGTCCGGGACACTCGCGAGGCCATAGGTCGGTCATCAGGTCTGAACCGGACCGACTTGGACTCTAACTAAGCATAAACACACAAATCCAGAAAGCAACAGGCATTAACGCGCTCTAACCCTATAGCACGATCTCAACGAGCTATACAGCCCAAGCACGATAATGCCAAAAACTACCAGATCACGCTCGCCATGCATGGCGCGATAAACAGGGTCGCGCCTACCAAGAGCAGTGCGTTCTGAACCGCCAAGGATGATCACGCTCAGAACACATAGCGCCATCTTCATGAACGCGCTCGTAACCCCTAGCGCGATAAAAGGGACCGCGCCTATTACATAGAGCGCGTTCTCAACCGCCTCTACTGTTCATCTTCTCCACGGAACGTGGTATATCGCGGTGGCGCGTTCCACTGAGAATGTGGTGCCCACGAATATTGTGTTCATGTCCTAAGCAAAAATAGGGAAAATCTGCACGAAAACCCTATTTCCACGCCCCAATCGTCACCAGAACGACGGGAAAACACTCATAACCATCTCGCCAACCTTCCACAAGCCGGAAGGGGCCAAACCAGGCTAAAAAACACTAAAAATGGGTGATTCCCATGAATCGACCAAAAATGACACAGAAGGGAAACCGGCCTCCTACCGGCCCCAAATCACGGCCAAATGCAACAAAAGTAGCAGGAATGGCATCCAGACATGCCAGGGGTTCGAATGACTGCAATTTTACTAAGAATGGTCGCCATTTTCCAGTGAACCTTACGAACTCCTAAAATCACGGTTTTACCTAAACAAGCCCAAACTCGCTTGTTCTAGCGCAGAACAACATGAAACTTTAGAAAAATGCGCAGGAGAAGTAGGTGATACGTCTCCCTACCTCCATCGAAGAAACAGTGCACCAAAGTGACTAAACCACGCCGAAAATGCCAAAACACGAACTGCGCCGATCTCAGAATCCACCGAGGGATCGCGCCACGCCACGCTCGAATCGTTACTTCATCCCGTGTCCCGATCACTCCATCGCATCCTCGCCTAGGCCACATCCGCAACGGTGTGCACCCTGCGCCGAACCGCCTAGAGAGGAGAGAGAACGAGAGAGAGAAGGAGAGTTGAGAAATGAGGGAGGAGAGAGGTGGGTGAGGGTTAAATAGAAAGAAAATTAGGATTTTTTTCTAATTTCTAAAAATTCAATAATTGGCCCGAAAATGGACTAATTCAGAAAAATACAGAAAAATAGTCGAGATGATCCTCGGGAAGTGTACATCGCAACTGCGGCGTCCACGAGTAGATGAACTAAGAAATAAACTCTCCACAGGGTTATGTAACTAGTACGAGAGAAAAATACACGTGGATCGTAAAACTCAACTCAGGACCCACGAAAGTGATCCGAAACTCTCCGAAAAGGACCCGAAAGACCTAATAAGAATCCAATAAAGATCCAGGGCATTACAACTTCTTTAAATAGGCCCTCGATGGACATGGAGGGGGCAGCGACTGACAAATAGACATAAGCGATAGAGAGACAACAAGAATCGGCCGACCACCATAGTAAGAAGGGCCTTGACTGTCCATCCCTCGGGAGGGGATACCACGAAGGAGAGTGTGGGAGGCCTTCCGAGCATCCTTACCATCCAGCGAGCACTCTCAGGGTGCCCACTGGGTCTAGCAAGCATTCCTCTGGAACATAGACCGCTCCTCCAGGCCCACACCGACGTTCTCCATCTCCCTTTCTCTCGCTTTCTCTTCTTTATTCTCTATCTCCCCAAGTGCTGACCTAAGCATCGGAGGGTTGTCCCCTAGGGTAACGCCCAGGGCTCCTTCTGATGCCCTTTCTCTCTAGTGTTTATAGGCTTCCACGGGTGCCAGACGATCTTCCCCGATAAATAAATTTGAAAGTGTGGCCTAAGGCCTAGGAGCTAGTTTTTCGCCTCTACACTTTTTGGCGTCGTCTGTGCGTACATGATCGAAAAGCCAATGGCACCTCGTGGGAGCCACCGTAATGCTAGCAACGGGGGCCGAGGTTCCCACCAGGGCCCCAGTTCCTACTGGGAGTAACAGGAAGCCTCATCCTCCACCCGACCACGTCGGGAAGTCACCGCTGACGAGGTCGTCGAGATGCGTCAATAGCCCAAGGCCTTGACGAATCTATGTCAGGACCTCCTGAATAGGCCTATGGGACCAGTCCGTGTCCCATCAGAACAACCACAGAACGGGGGGGCTCCGACTGTAGTAGAGTCCTACTGGGTGCGGGAAGCTTCCCACGCCTCTGCTGCGCAAGCCTGGCGACTACGCAGCTCGCCCGCACCAAGGGTGCGCAGCCTGCTGCACTCCAATCCGGAGATGGCCCAATGGTTACAACGTATCAGCGAGATCGAGGATAAGGTCTGGTACTTGGACGATGTCTTGCTCACCGCAAAGACCCATGGACTCATCGATGACGACCAGGACTTCCACGCCCCCTTCTCCAGGGAGATCATGGAAGCTCCCATCCCACCAAAGTTTCAACTGTTGGCCTTCCTCCCCTACGATGGCACCACCGACACGGCCGACCATATGCACATCTTCGAGTCCAACCTGGTATTTCACCGGGCCTCGGACGCTGTGAAATGTTTGGCGTTCGTCACGACTCTCCGGGAGAATGCCCGGACATGGTTTGAGTCCCTACCGGTCGGGACAATTACCTCCTTCTTACAGCTGAAGACGTTGTTCAAGGAGAACTTCATTGGCTGCCAAAAGGAAGCCAATGTTGTGCATGTGTGGAACATGCATTAATTCTAATGTTTTGATGATGTCCAACTATAAGTCATTATTCTTCTTTTGTAATGATTCAACTATGTCCTTGTTACTTACATGTAATGTCTTTCATTAAAAGACTCATGATTCATACAAGCCTAATTGAGAATTAGTCAAACAATCATGACCCTTTCATTGTGCCTTAAATCTCTCATGATTTGTGCAAACAAAATTCCTTGAAAGCAAAGCAACAAGCTTGTAAGACTTCTGCAATTCAGAGAAAGAGTGTCAACACCAGGTGTCGACACCTTTGTATCAAGGTTCTGTCTGGCGTCTACAACACTCAAGGCGTCGACGCAATGGCACCGTGGCATCGACGCAGCGAAGTTTCTTACAGTGTCTTCAGCGGATTTCGCATATGGCATCAACGTAACTTGCACCTCGCGTCAACGTAGCCAAACAAGCCTTCAGCAGACCCAACTAACTGCGTCGACGCACAAGCCACACCACATCAACGCAACGAGCTAGCACTCAAGCAGATCAAGCAAAAGGCCCAATAGACTCAAGACTAACGATATGTGCAAGCAAAGATTAAGAGAACTCTAGAAAGGGAAATTAAGCTTTGAAGAGAGAACTTTGGCAAAATAAATTGCATGAAATATGCTCATAGAAGCCTAGACATTACTGGCTGCATAGAAATTGAGATAATTGAATACACAGAAATCAAGGTAGGTGATGAAAAGCTAAATACTATTGGCTATTCGAAAATCAAGGCAAGTGATGCAAATAGAAAAAAATTAAGAAGAGAAAGCCAAGTGGAGTTCACCCTCTTGCTCAAATGAAGGCAGACAAATCAATTGAGTAAGGGTGACAAATAGCTGATAAGGGTGACAAATAGAAGATAAGGGTGACAAATAGATAGAAAAGGGTGACAAATAGGGGTTACGTGTGACAAATGGCCAGTAAGGAAGTTTCAGCAAAGGTTGCGTCGACTCTGTCCTCTCAGGGTGTCGATGCAATGCGATTTCCAGAAGCCGTTGCAAACATGCTTCTCAAAGGATGCGTCGACGCACCTTCTGTCCAACATTGACGCCATGAAGCTCAAGCTCACCAGCTGACTCAAAGATACATTAAGCTACATCGATGCAAGGTCACTGCTGCGTCGACACACCAGAAGTTTTCCAAGCCTTGTCTGTTTAATCTGCATAGTTTCCAAAGGCCGTCCAGAGAATAAGGAACTCCTACGAAAACCTTCATAAGCATATATTTTGAAGTATGGAGGAGGTTCCTAGGACTGATGTAGCAACCCTGACAAATAAATATTTGAAATGAATTAAAACATATATATTACAGAAGTAATACAGATAATAAGAATAGGGTTAATTAGACGAAATAAAACATATTACAAATAACGCCTCTTAGTAAGGCGTTAATTTAAAAAGAAACGCCTCTATATACGGCGTAACTAAAGAAAGGACGCCCTCACCTGACGGCGTCAAATTCCAACGCCAAAGACGGTAAGCCAATAAACGCCCCAATCTTGGGCGTGTTTTAGAAACATGAAACGCCCTTCCTCAAGGCGCTTCTTAAGACACGACCTGCACAAGGTCGTCAATTAAAGAATCGACGACCTGACCAAAGGCGTTAATTCCATTCGGGAACCGTTCGACCCAGAGCTTATCCAGGGAAAGATTAACCTAATCTAGTAAGTGTCTATTAGAGTAAGGACTCTATTAGGGATATGTTACCCTCAATCAAACACTACTTTTGTTAGGACTCCAAAATCCTATAAATAGTCTTGATCGAACAAACCCTAAACCTATTTGACCAGTCGCCTGCTACGGTAAGTTGAAGAACAGTGAGTTTTTCTGATAGTTCTCTTCCACGATGCATGAAGAATATTGATTATTCTTCTCCTCCTATTAACAGGTTAAGAGGCTCTACGTTTTGAGGAACAAGAGTTCTTCATCCGTGTGTAAGTACCCCTTCCTCTACCTACAGTCCAGGGATTTCAAGAAAACTAATATCTTCAACCTATCCTCTGTAGGGTTCATCCACCTTGCTGCTGTTACGATTATTTAGTTTGAAGTTGAGGCTTCGGAGGCTAGGCTTCTCAAGTTCTTCACGTTCCATCTTGTTCTTCTCATCAAAGCCCTTCACCGGTCATATCCAAATCAACCATTAAAGGTAGGTTTTCTCAAGTTATTGTAGCCCAAATGAAAATAACGCAAGATATATGTATAAGCATGGCATGCATACAGTTTTATTTCGTTTCTGGAATATTATTGAAAGAAACGCCCCTGTCAAGGGCGTTAATTTACAAGAAACGACCCTGTCCAGGTCGTCAATTTCATATTTGACGCCCTGCACGCAGGCGTTACTTTCATGAAAATCGCATGTAATTAATAATTGATCCTGTTTAAAAATTCATTAAATATGAGATATCGATTCTAATATCTTGCATGACTCTACCTATGAAATTCTGCTAATTTTCCTGTCATGACCATGTATCATGTCTCTTGAAATTTTATTCCTGAATTCCTTGAATTCACGACCTAGACTAGGTCGTTTGCCATATGTTAACGCCCCCGATCAGGGCGTGAATCTGAAAGGTAACGCCCCTTCCTAGGGCGTTTATCAGTTAAAATCCTGAAATTTATCTATTCTGAAAAATAGAATTAAATAGTAACGCCCCTGCCCAGGGCGCGTTTTTGATAATTCCTGAAATTTATTTTATCCTGTCCAAAATTATAAATAGTAAGATGCCTTCTGGTATAGTCGTCAAATCATGAAGAAACGCCCCTTCCCAGGGCGCTTTTTAGATAAATTACTGAATTATTGAAAATTCTGCAAAATGGAAACATATGTAAACGCCCTTCTGTTAGGCGTTATTTACTTGAGAAACGACTTGGCATAAGTCGTTATTTTACTGTAAAAAAATGATTTTTTATCCTGATTCTGTTAACCGATGGTTTCATATTATATAATATATATATCGGCACTATTCTCCACTCCGTGAGTATAGTCCCACTTTTCACGTTGTTTCATCGATCACACTCAACTCTCATTGACATACAAGCTCTCCATTGGACTTTCCGTTCCTTTGGACTAGCGAGTTAGTCATAGAGACCTCCGTAAGACTCCTCGTAGCCTTGGATTCTCTCAAGGCCGACTGAGCTGGTTGTACCCTAAAAACCTATTACACAATTAATGCCATGTCAATCTAAAGAAACATGGTATACCAGCCCTTATGATTATACAAAGAGTATATCATAAGAAATTCCTTAATGGGATGATGATATCATGCCATATCATGCCATTCTTGTGAACCTCAATTCTATGATAAGAAAGAGGGTATCTTACCTTTGATATACTGTTCTTGTGGACCTCAATTCTATATAAAGAATGTCCATATTGATTTGTCATGGTACCCAAGTTAAAGGAACCATATTCTACCTAGTTTTATCGATATCGTGATTATATCGTTATTATCACCATTCTATGTCCTTTGTCATATTTTGGACTCTATTCTATCAAAGTTGTCATACGTGTCTACCAGCTTGACTATTGAAATTCTATGTTGGCTATAAACAAGAGTGGATGTCAAAACACATGATAAATGCCTACGCATATAGGGCCCGATCTGGTCCTGGGAGGAGCACCCGAAAGTACTTGTGCCCATGGGAGTTAAAATGATAAGGTATCTGGCATTATACCGAGTACTTGACTTGCTTGATTGGACATTCCACACACATCTTGTACTTGAATCGTACTTGGCTTGACATGAAATGCGTGGCCCGAAAAAGGGTAACTTACTTGCTTGATACATGATAGCCAAAGTTCTTGACATGGCTTGTTAAACGTACTTGCTTGAATATCTTGAATAACTTGTTATCTTGTTGAAAGTTCATGATTAAGTTCATCTTATTTCTTTGATATTACATTCTCTCTATCTTGTCGTTTTATGCGAGCATGCATAGCTTTATTGCAATCATGAAAGATGTAATTACTTAAACCCCTTGCTAATGCTTGAGATATAATTTCCTACTGAGCGTTAGCTCATTTCGTTTGTCCCTTTGTACTTTTCAGGTAAGTCCGACGACGACGGAAGTCAATCGGATGGGAATATTCAAGAGTGAAAGTGATAGAGCTGCTCAAGTGTCGTCTAGTTGTTTCTATAGTTTTCTTGAGTCAACTATGTACTTTTCTTTTTATTAAACAGAGTATTGGATTTGTAATAGTCTATTATAAAGGAATAAAGGATTGGGTTATCTTGCTATTTTGCACATCTCTGTCTTTGTGTCGAATACACGACCACTCTGATTGACATGATTGATATAGACACGTCGCGCACCTCCGGGTATCTTCCGCGCTCGGGGCGTGACAGTCTTTGTGGTATCAGAGCCTAAGGTATTCAATTCCTAGGAAAAACCCAAGTCCAAGGATAAGTTTGAACCTTTCAACCAGTGAGATTGGGTAGAACCAAGGGTTGAGAGTCAATAAGTCTTTTAATAAAATCACAGTGATATAATACTAACGTAGCTATTGTAATTGTAGGATAATGGCTGCCGAACGTGCTCAATGGCGCAACATGCAGCGTACCCTCCAAGGGATGACTCAAGTGCTACAACAGGTAGCACAAGGTGGTGCTCCACGAGCTGGAAGCTTACACCAAGCATTTAAGAACATGAATCCCCCGAAGTTCATGGGATCGACCGATCCGGACGATGCCGAGCATTGGGTTCGGGAAACCGAACGCATATTCCGTGTCATGCAATGCACGGATCAGGACAAAGTTCTATTAGCTACATTCCAGTTAGAGAAAGATGCTAGATGCTGGTGGGAGTCTATTGAAGCAACCATCGATCCTACTCAAGTAACATGGGAAGAATTTGTGGAATACTTCAATGCTAAATATTTCTCGGACCGAGTCCAAGAAAAGAAGGCTGCAGAATTCGCTGCATTGAAGCAACGATCTTTATCATTAGCAGATTATGAAGCTCAGTTATCCAGGTTGTCTAGATATGCTAAGCATCTTATTAGCACGGAGAAGATGAAAGCCCGTAGATTTCTTAATGGGCTTAGGCCCCACTACATTACTTAACTGGCGCCTATGGACATCCAAGTTTATTCCGAAATAGTGTGCCGAGCTCAATTACTTGAAGATGCCACGGAACTATCTGATAGGATCCGTGGGAAAGATAAGAAGGAGCAAGTCACAAGTTCGGGTTCTTTCAAACCCAACTTTAAGAAGAGGCCCAATAATGGAGGTTCATCCTCTCAAGATTTCAAGTTCAAAAAGACCAAGCCTTTATCTATCACAACTACCCCTTCTAATACAATATGCAAGCATTGTGACAAGGCTGGTCACAAGACCGAAGAATGCTGGAGGAAATTAGGAGCTTGTCTCCGTTGTGGGAGTCGCGAACATCGGATTCCCGATTGTCCATTAATGAATGACCAAGCCGGTGACGGTAAACGCCCGGTGACGAAGAATGCTCGTCTTCATGCAATCCAGGAGACCGAACCTGAAGAAGAAGGCGGATTAGTGGAAGGTACATTGAAAATTTGTTCCAAAAGTGCTTATGTCTTATTTGATACGGGTGCATCGCATTCCTTTATTTCTAAGAAGTTTGCCGACCCGTTACCGTTAGAACCAGAATGGATAAAAATAGTTCTAACTACTCCTCTGGGAAGTGAAAATGATATTACTCATCACTATCAAAACTATGAGGTAATGGTTCAAGGTAGGAATTTACCTATAGATCTCATATGCCTCGATCTAAAGGAGTATGATGTTATACTGGGAGCGGACTGGTTATCCAAATACCATGCAACGGTTGATTGCCGCAATAGCCAAATTGCTTTCAAAGATTTTCCAGAATTAGTCTTTACTCGCCCCAAGAGTCGGAGCAAATCCCCTCTTATTTCGGCTCTTCGAGCAAGCAAGCTCGTCAGGAAAGGATGTGTATCCTTCCTTGCATTTATCACAGTTAAGGAAACAAAGGACACTAAGATAGAAGACATTCAGGTAGTGCAAGAATTTTCAGACGTATTTCCGGAAGATTTGCCGGGATTACCCCCTCAAAGAGAAGTGGCCTTCACCATTGACTTAGTCCCTGGTGCTGGTCCAGTTTCAAAGGCACCCTATAGAATGTCCCCTGCGGAACTCAAAGTATTGAAGGAGCAGTTGATGGAACTGATTCGAAAAGGGTTTACTAGACCAAGTACTTCCCCGTGGGGAGCACCAGTCTTATTTGTAAAGAAGAAGGATGGATCCATGAGATTGTGCATCGACTATCGATAGTTGAATCATCTTACTATCAAAAACAAGTATCCACTGCCGAGAATCGATGAGTTATTTGATCAAATTTCCGGATCCAAATATTTTTCCAAGATTGATCTCAGGTCGGGATATCATCAGTTAAGAATCAAGGATGATGACATTCATAAGACTGCGTTCAGAAGCAGGTATGGCCACTATGAATTTGTTGTTATGCCTTTTGGACTAACCAATGCCCCTGCTGCCTTCATGCAGTTAATGAATAGCATATTCAGGCCTTACTTGGATCAATTCATAGTAGTCTTCGTTGATGATATATTGATATATTCCAAGACTAAGGAAGAACATGAAGAGCATTTAAGGATCACATTGCAAGTATTGAGGGAAAATCAATTATATGCAAAGCTCAGCAAATGTGAATTCTGGCTTGAAGAAGTGACTTTCCTCGGACATGTGATATCCAAGGATGGTCTATCTGTTGATCCATCAAAGGTAGAAGCTGTAAGAAACTGGGAAAAACCAACTAATGCAAGTGAGATCAGAAGTTTCTTAGGTCTTGCAGGCTATTATCGGCAATTCATCAAAGATTTCTCTAAGATCGCCGTACCACTTACAAGATTAACTCGCAAGGAGATCCGATATGAATGGAGTGAGGAATGTGAAAGAAGTTTCCAAACTCTCAAGGATCATCTCACTACAGCTCCGGTGTTAGCTCTACCAATAGAAGGAGAGAAATTCGAGGTTTACACAGATGCTTCTGGCATTGGCCTCGGATGTGTCCTAATGCAACAAGGAAAGGTCATAGCATACTCTTCACGTCAACTGAAGAAGCATGAGGAGAATTATCCCGTCCATGACTTAGAACTGGCCGCGGTGGTATTTGCCCTAAAGATATGGAGACACTACTTATATGGAGTGCAGTTTACTGTATACTCCGATCACAAGAGTCTCAAATATCTATTCTCACAAAAGGAGCTAAACATGAGACAAAGACGCTGGCTAGAATATCTCAAGGACTTCGACTTCAATATACAATACCATCCCGGAAAGGGTAATTATGTTGCTGATGCCCTTAGTCGAAAGCCGAGAGCAATGATAGCCAATTATATGATACAAGAATGGAGGTTGCTAGAACAATTCTCCGAGCTCAATATAAGCTTGGACAAGGAAGCCAAATTTATCACATTATCTCATGTAAGCATACAGTCGGATTTATTATCTGAGATACAAGCACTTCAGGATGATGATCTTATATTAGTGGAAATCAAAGGCAGATTAGAAGGACAATCTGATTTTCAACTAACTTCTGATGGAAGATTACTATTCAAAGGTAGAACTTGTATACCCGACTGTCCAGAATTAAAGAAGAAGATCTTAGATGAAGCTCACCGATCAAAGTACATTATTCATCCAGGATCAACCAAAATGTATCAAGATGTAAAGAGGATCTTTTGGTGGCCCAACATGAAAAGAGAAATAGCAGACTATGTATCACGCTGTCTCACATGCCAACAGGTCAAGGCGGAACACCAAAAGCCTGCTGGAAAACTACATCCTCTAGATATTCCTAAATGGAAGTGGGAGGATATTGGTATGGATTTCATCATGGGTCTATCTAAATCCAAAGGAGGACATGATGGAATATGGGTTATCATTGACCGTTTAACTAAATCGGCGCATTTCTTGCCAATAAAGAGTCGATGGTCAATTGATGTCTTAGCTGCATTATATATCAAGGAAATAGTCAGGTTACATGGAATTCCTATCTCAATCGTGTCTGATAGAGATCCCCGTTTCACTTCTCATTTTTGGAAGGGATTACAACATTCGTTGGGGACAAGACTAAATTTTAGTACAGCTTTTCATCCTCAAACGGATGGTCAGACCGAGAGAACTAACCAAGTTGTTGAGGATATGCTAAGAGCTTGCATCATTGACTTTGGTGGAAGCTGGCATGAACATTTGCCACTAGTGGAATTTGCATATAATAATAGCTACCAAGCTAGTATCCAAATGGCACCTTTCGAAGCTTTATATGGAAGGAGTTGCCGATCACCCTTATGCTGGAACGAAGTTGGAGAGAAACTGTTAGGTCCAGACATGGTAAGGGATACAACTGAGAAGATACAAGTAATCAGAGAAAAATTGCAAGTTACTCAGACCAGGCAAAAGGCTTATGCAGATACAAGAAGGAGAGATCTTGAATTCCAAATCGGAGATCATGTATTTCTTAAAATATCGCCTGGACGTGGCATACGAAGATTTGGTGTTAAGGGCAAGCTTACGCCAAGATTCATCGGACCATTTGAGATACTCGAAAGAGTTGGCGAGGTTGCTTATCGCATCGCATTGCCTCCTCAATTGTCTGAAGTACACAATGTATTTCACATATCCATGTTGAAAAAGTATGTACACGACCCATCACATATTATTGAACATGGAGATCTGGTGATCAAGAAAGATCTCACATATGAACAGAAGTCTATGAAAATCTTAAATCGTGAAATACGAGCTCTAAGGAATAAGGTTATTCCCATGCTTAAGGTGCAATGGAATAAGAATTCTGAACACGAAGCGACATGGGAGACCGAGGAATCTATGAAGAAACGATTTCCCGACTTGTTCTAAGAGGTATATACTCTACACTCTCCGCGTGTATACAGAATATGCAATTGAATTTGGGGACCAAATTCTTTTTAAGTGGGGGAGGGTGTAGCAACCCTGACAAATGAATATTTGAAATGAATTAAAACATATATATTACAGAAGTAATACAGATAATAAGAATAGGGTTAATTAGACGAAATAAAACATATTACAAATAACACCTCTTAGTAAGGCGTTAATTTAAAAAGAAACGCCTCTATATACGGCGTAACTAAAGAAAGGACGCCCTCACCTGACGGCGTCAAATTCCAACGCCAAAGACGGTAAGCCAATAAACGCCCCAATCTTGGGCGTGTTTTAGAAACATGAAACGCCCTTCCTCAAGGCGCTTCTTAAGACACGACCTGCATAAGGTCGTCAATTAAAGAATCGACGACCTGACCAAAGGCGTTAATTCCATTCGGGAACCGTTCGACCCAGAGCTTATCCAGGGAAAGATTAACCTAATCTAGTAAGTGTCTATTAGAGTAAGGACTCTATTAGGGATATGTTACCCTCAATCAAACACTACTTTTGTTAGGACTCCAAAATCCTATAAATAGTCTTGATCGAACAAACCCTAAACCTATTTGACCAGTCGCCGTCTACGGTAAGTTGAAGAACAGTGAGTTTTTCTGATAGTTCTCTTCCACGATGCATGAAGAATATTGATTATTCTTCTCCTCCTATTAACAGGTTAAGAGGCTCTACGTTTTGAGGAACAAGAGTTCTTCATCCGTGTGTAAGTACCCCTTCCTCTACCTACAGTCCAGGGATTTCAAGAAAACTAATATCTTCAACCTATCCTCTGTAGGGTTCATCCACCTTGCTGCTGTTACGATTATTTAGTTTGAAGTTGAGGCTTCGAAGGCTAGGCTTCTCAAGTTCTTCACGTTCCATCTTGTTCTTCTCATCAAAGCCCTTCACCGGTCATATCCAAATCAACCATTAAAGGTAGGTTTTCTCAAGTTATTGTAGCCCAAATGAAAATAACGCAAGATATATGTATAAGCATGGCATGCATACAGTTTTATTTCGTTTCTGGAATATTATTGAAAGAAACGCCCCTGTCAAGGGCGTTAATTTACAAGAAACGACCCTGTCCAGGTCGTCAATTTCATATTTGACGCCCTGCACGCAGGCGTTACTTTCATGAAAATCGCATGTAATTAATAATTGATCCTATTTAAAAATTCATTAAATATGAGATATCGATTCTAATATCTTGCATGACTCTACCTATGAAATTCTGCTAATTTCCCTGTCATGACCATGTATCATGTCTCTTGAAATTTTATTCCTGAATTCCTTGAATTCACGACCTAGACTAGGTCGTTTGCCATATGTTAACGCCCCCGATCAGGGCGTGAATCTGAAAGGTAACGCCCCTTCCTAGGGCGTTTATCAGTTAAAATCCTGAAATTTATCTATTCTGAAAAATAGAATTAAATAGTAACGCCCCTGCCCAGGGCGCGTTTTTGATAATTCTTGAAATTTATTTTATCCTGCCCAAAATTATAAATAGTAAGATGCCTTCTGGTATAGTCGTCAAATCATGAAGAAACGCCCCTTCCCAGGGCGCTTTTTAGATAAATTACTGAATTATTAAAAATTCTGCAAAATGGAAACATATGTAAACGCCCTTCTGTTAGGCGTTATTTACTTGAGAAACGACTTGGCATAAGTCGTTATTTTACTGTAAAAAAATGATTTTTTATCCTGATTCTGTTAACCGATGGTTTCATATTATATAATATATATATCGGCACTATTCTCCACTCCGTGAGTATAATCCCACTTTTCACGTTGTTTCATCGATCACACTCAACTCTCATTGACATACAAGCTCTCCATTGGACATTCCGTTCCTTTGGACTAGTGAGTTAGTCATAGAGACCTCCGTAAGACTCCTCGTAGCCTTGGATTCCCTCAAGGCCGACTGAGCTGGTTGTACCCTAAAAACCTATTACACAATTAATGCCATGTCAATCTAAAGAAACATGGTATACCAGCCCTTATGATTATACAAAGAGTATATCATAAGAAATTCCTTAATGGGATGATGATATCATGCCATATCATGCCATTCTTGTGAACCTCAATTCTATGATAAGAAAGAGGGTATCTTACCTTTGATATACTGTTCTTGTGGACCTCAATTCTATATAAAGAATGTCCATATTGATTTGTCATGGTACCCAAGTTAAAGGAACCATATTCTACCTAGTTTTATCGATATCGTGATTATACCGTTATTATCGCCATTCTATGTCCTTTGTCATATTTTGGACTCTATTCTATCAAAGTTGTCATACGTGTCTACCAGCTTGACTATTGAAATTCTATGTTGGCTATAAACAAGAGTGGATGTCAAAACACATGATAAATGCCTGCGCATATAGGGTCCGATCTGGTCCTGGGAGGAGCACCCGAAAGTACTTGTGCCCATGGGAGTTAAAATGATAAGGTATCTGGCATTATACCGAGTACTTGACTTGCTTGATTGGACATTCCACACACATCTTGTACTTGAATCGTACTTGGCTTGACATGAAATGCGTGGCCCGAAAAAGGATAACTTACTTGCTTGATACATGATAGCCAAAGTTCTTGATATGGCTTGTTAAACGTACTTGCTTGAATATCTTGAATAACTTGTTATCTTGTTGAAAGTTCATGATTAAGTTCATCTTATTTCTTTGATATTACATTCTCTCTATCTTGTCATTTTATGCGAGCATGCATAGCTTTATTGCAATCATGAAAGATGTAATTACTTAAACCCCTTGCTAATGCTTGAGATATAATTTCCTACTGAGCGTTAGCTCATTCCGTTTGTCCCTTTGTACTTTTCAGGTAAGTCCGACGACGACGGAAGTCAATCGGATGGGAATATTCAAGAGTGAAAGTGATAGAGCTGCTCAAGTGTCGTCTAGTTGTTTCTATAGTTTTCTTGAGTCAACTATGTACTTTTCTTTTTATTAAACAGAGTATTGGATTTGTAATAGTCTATTATAAAGGAATAAAGGATTGGGTTATCTTGCTATTTTGCGCATCTCTGTCTTTGTGTCGAATACACGACCACTCTGATTGACATGATTGATATAGACACGTCGCGCACCTCCGGGTATCTTCCGCGCTCGGGGCGTGACAACTGACACTATACCTATCATCATAACATTCCAGAGGAACCTTTTAGTCATATTATCTGTCAGTACAACATCTAGGAAATGCCTCCTCCTCTGCAGTCCTTTCACCAGGAGTCAGCCAACAGAAGTGTGTCAAAGATGAAAAGCTCACAGGATAGAAGGACATCCTCTTTGCCAATGGTGATTAAGGTTCTGAAGGCTTGTTTATTACTAGCCAATCAAATTGTAGAAGAATTGGTGGGAAAGTTTCTGGCCTATGAGGCCTATAAATTGGACGTCCCTCCTTCACTTGCTCTTGCTGCTACAGCTGTTGCCTTAAAGAGAAAAGCCCACGTCTCCCTTGAGCCTTCAATAGAAACCTGTGAGAAATAAAAGAAAGGAGTGTGGAGAGCAGCCCAATCCTAGTTCAAGCAAAACCAGTGGTAAGAAAGGAGGAAGAAGGTGAAAGGAGTGCAGCCCCTCCTTGCAGCCGGCCTGAGCTTGATAGAGCTTCAAGACTTCGATTTGAAGCCACCATTGCCTTCTCATTGCGTTGATTTTTTTGATTTTATTGTGTCTTTGTAACCTGTAAACCGTGTGTGTCCGGTGCTCTTATGAGAGACCGGAAGTGTGTTTGCTGCACTTGCAGTCTGTTCTTTTCTTTGGTTATGTGTGTGTGTGTGGGGGGGGGGGGGGGGTTCGCACCCGTGTGTGTGTATGGGGGGGTCACACCCATGTGTGTGTATGTGTGGGGTTCGCCCCTGTGTGTGTGTGAGTGGGGGGGGGGGGGTTCACCCCCGTGTATGTGTGGGTGTGGGGTTCGCCCCCGTGTGTGTGTGAGTGGGTGTGGGGTTCGCCCCCGTGTGTGTGTGGGGGGGGGGGGCGTCCCCGTGTGTGTGTGTGTGGGGGGGGGGGGGCGTCGTCCCCGTGTGTGTTGAGGACTTCGTCCTCGTGCGGTAAAGCCTCACTAGTTTTGTGAGAGGTGGACGTAGGTTGCGGGTTTGCAACCGAACCACCTTAAAAATCCTTGTACAGTGGGCTGTAGCTTGTGTGATTGCTCCATGTCTTTTTTCCCTATTCACAGGTTCCTGTGCTAGCTTTAACGTATTCAAATCTGACTATTTTCTTCATCGCACACTTTAACGTTCGGTTCTGCAAACAGTTGTCTCCCTCACGGCACCTGCATTTCCTTAGTTGCTTGTTGCACCCTTGCACACAAGCACTAGGGAGTCCACCCAGGCCCAGGGAAGGTTATTCCTTTCATGCACACTCTAGGGGTCGAATGAGCAGCTAATCTAACTAATAGCCAAACTCATAGAGAGGCTGCATCAACCTCACTACTCTGCTGCGTCGACCTCAGCCTTCTCCCATTCAGCAACTTGTTGGCTTCTTGTGGTGTGTGTCTTGTTATATTTCCTTGAACTACTTTCGTAGAAACCAATCCATATTGGATAGATTGTCATCTGCATATCAAGTTGTAGATTGTGCTTCATTTGGGTTGAGATTTTAATTGGGCAAAGTTTGTACCGGATCTATTCAAACACCCCTTCTAGATCCATTGGCACCCAAGGGACCTAACAATTGGTATCAGAGTGGGTCTCTGATAGATCAGATTTAACAATCTGCAGAGGTCATGTTGTCCCTTGTGCGCTATCATTGTCTTATTTGTCTGATTTTTCAATGGCTCATCCGCCTATGTTTGACGGTTCTGATTTTTCTCTCTAGCTAGGCAGTATGTGCACATTTATAAATTCAGTTAATCCGAACTTGTGGAATCTTATTTCTAAAGGTCCACATAAATTACCTAAGGACACATCCAAATGGACCGATGCTCACAAGATGAAAAATAATTATAATCTTAGAGTGCTTAATATCTTGAAAGGTGCTGTTAATTATAATATCTTTCCATTTGTCTCTACTTGCAAGTCTGCGAAGGAAATCTGGGACAAGCTAACTGCCATCTATCAAAAGGAGAATCAAAGATGCATGATACCCAAAGGGAGTGATCAAGCAAGCCATGGAGAAAGTGAAGAGGTAAATTCTAAATCCTAATCTGATGAAATTCCTTACATTGCCTTAGAAGAGATGTATTATGAATTGTTTGGGAAATATAAGAAAATAAAAACTAAAAATAAGAAACTTAAAAAGGAAGCCAAAAACACATGTTCTAATAAACCTTCTTGCAATGACTGCTCATTTTTGAAAGATTTGAATGACAATCTCCACTCTGAACTTGAATGGCAGAAAAACTTAATTGCTTCATTGAGAGAAGAAAATGAGAACATGTTGCAAGAGAAATTAGAACTTGAACAAGTGGAGGAGGAGCTGGAAGAGAAATTGGACTCAATGATCAATGATGAAAAGCATATTGAAGAAATTAAAAACTTGAGAGAACAAAATGAAAAACTAAAATAGTTTAACACTACCATCTCTGATAGACTGCTTGTTCTAGAGAAAGGAAAATTTGCTGTCATGAATGAATCTGAGAAATTGGAAAAACTGGAAAAAGAAATAGACAGCCTCAAAATAGTCAATCAAATGTTGAATGAGAAAGTGGTTCACTGTGAAGAAGAGATGGCCAGTTATGAACTCGGTAATTCATCTTTCAAATGTGAGAATAATGATCTTAATGACTCTATGTCTAAGTTTATTGGGGGAAAAGAAAATTAGGATAAACTCCTTGGAAGCAAAGTGAATTTTCAAAAAGCGGGATTGGGCTACAACCGAGTGAATAAGAAAAGTTTTGAAAATAAACTTTACACATCATTTGTGTGCAGTTCTGAGCCGAAAAGCACTTCTAATTCACCAATCCTTCAATTCACTGCCCAAAAGAATTCGAGACAAGCTGAAAATCAAAAAAATGAGAAACAAAGTGAAAAATAGAAAAATGTTAATGATATGCAGAAAAAGTTCAAAAAGGATCCTGCTACCGCAGTACATGGTGTACATGAGTCTGCCACACACGCACATGCACACAAAAAGAAAATGTCATGTTATTATTGTGGTAAAGTAGGTCACATGATGGATGACTGTCGAGTCATGAAACTTGATGAAATAAATGCATGCAAGAAATCATGTGGATTCAAAAATGCCAAAATGATTTCAAATAAAAAGGGTTCATCTCAAAAATTTTATGTGCATGCTAGAAAAGGTCATGTTAAAAATCATGTTGTGTAGAAAAAGACAATTCATTGTTTTTACTGTGGACGGGTTGGTCATGCAATGCATGACTACTTTGCCTTGAAAGAGGATAAACTTCAAGCTCATAGAAAAGCCACTGTCCTAAAGAGGCGAAAACTATTTTCAAATAGGAAGCCTTACTGCCATGAATGCAGGAAGACCGGCCATACAATCAAGGATGGTCGGCAAAAGAGAGGAAATTATAGTTACTATGCTAGAAATAGTAAATATTCTCTTCACCCACAGAAATTCCATGATCATCATTATAAGAGAAATGTTAAGTCCTCCTTTTGCTGTCATTACTGTGGGAAATCAGGGCATACTATGGATGATTGCCTTCTTGTTCAACATGATGATTTTAATGTTGTAAGACTGTGGAGTGCACCATCCAATGGTGCAGCTAATCTTTCAGGACACAAGATATCTTGGGTACCTTTGAATAGAAAATGAGAGCTTGTCCTTGCAGGTGTGCCTTGGAGGAAAGAAAATAAAAGGGGTTCAATAAAGAGGCAAGGCACCCTGGTTGGTAAAACCCTAAAATCTGTCTCTTCAGTACTAGATTCATTAGTGTTTAAAAACTCTCATCATGGAAATTGCATCTCATGTTTTAAGTCTGTCAACTTCTTTATGCATCCGAATTGTGCATGTTTACACTTCATGTGTTTAGGTTAGTTGTATGACTAACTCATAGGTACATAAAATGATGTGGGTGGAAGGACAGATCATCTTTGTCTGAAACGCTTCACTATGCGTGAGTTCTCTAACTCTGCCAAGTACCATGAGTTTGTGCTCACAACTGACATTGAGTCCTCAAATTGAAATAATTTAAGGAAATCTTATTTTCTCATTTTATAGTCAAAATATGTTCTACATATTGCACATTATCTTGTGTGTCATTAACTGTCATGTGCATATTTGAAGTTCACTTTCCATGATAAACAATTGCATTTAGTTCAAAAAAAATTTGTATGAAATTTCAACACATGCGTGTGCTTGCATATATATATCATCTCTTGAACCATATGCAGAAATTTGTTGAATCTGACTGTCATATGAAACTACATTGTATTCATGATGCATTCTCATGCATGACCCAATGGTATATGAAATGGTGACATGAAGAAGGACAGGTTAGGCCTGTCTGGGAACTTTCACTCTCACGCCCCGAGCGCGGAAGGAACCCGGAGATATGTGACGAGTTTATGTCAATCATGTCAATCAGAGCGTAAGTGTATTCGACACACATAGACAGAGCGCGCACAAGTAATGATAACCAAGCCCTTTATTAATCATAACCCTTCAAGTATTTCTATTACAACTCTTTAATGAAATTACTAAGACTCAATAAACTAAAAGTACAATGGATACTCCAGAAAATAGAAAAGATGAGACTAGATAACGCTTGACGGTTGGAAAGGCTCTAAACTCTTAACTCTTGTTCATCCCCATCCGAATGAGTCTCGTCATCAGAATTACCTGAAAAATAGGGGAAAACACTAGGTGAGCGAACGCTCAGTAGGAATTATATCTCAAGTGCTAGCTTGCTTTAAGTAAATTACATGTTGCATGGATGCAAGTAAAGCTATGTATGTTCGCATGAAACGACAATAGAGAGAGTGTATAGCAAGAGATAACTTATCCAAGATTTCATGTAATTATATCAAGATAGGCGAGCATGTACGCTTAGCAAGTCATGTCAAGAATTGGCTATCACGTTATCAAGCAAGCAAGTAAATACCCTTTCCGGGCCACGCATGTCATGTCAAGTACAAGTATAAGAGTTTTGTGGAATGCCATTTATCTATAACGATGAGTACTTCGGTGCAATGCCACACCGTGATCAATATTAGCTCCCATGGGCACAAGTACTTTCGGGTGCTCCTCCTAGGACGAGATCGGGCCCTTATATGTGCCAGCATTGAATCATGTATTTCGACATCCACTTTAGTTATAGCCAATATATAATTTCCACGGAATGATCCTTTGTAGGAATATAAGGTAGATCTTGTGGAATAGAATCACAAGGATAGAATTTTCATGTAAGGACATACTACGGTCAAAACGGTATAATCACGACACTCATGGAAAACTAGGTGGGATCGGCTCCCTAGTGGGTGCCATGACATTAAGAATAAGCATCCATATGTACATGGGTGCTTGTTCTTAGAACATGATAAGGCAAAAGAATCTATAAGGACACATAATCCAAGATAGACAGCAATGGTATGGTTTCCCCCATTCCATTTAGTTCAAGAATTATTCTCACGGCAGCTAGATAGCATACCATGAGGGCCGGGTTACCATGTTTCTCTAGAGTGACATGGCAATCAAAAAGTGTTATAGGTTTTAGTGGTACAACCTGCTCAATCGGCCTTGAGGGAATCCAAGGCTACGAGGAGTCTTACAGAGGTCCCAATGACTAACTTACCAATCCGAAGGAATAGAATATCCAACGGAGGGCTCGTATGTCACCAAGAGTTGAGGGGTAATCGATAAAACATCGTGAAATGTGAGACTATACTCACGGAATGGAATATAGTGCCTATATACATAACCCACTGTCAAGGGTTATAGAAAACCATGAAAATCAGAAAGCAGGTAGTTGGCGCCTGGGGTCAAGTCTTCATTTCATGAAATAGCGCCCTAGGCAGGGTTGCTAGTTCAATATATAACGACTGTTCATTCAGTCGTTGTATCCAGATTCCAAATATATTAAGATATGTATATGTATAAAATTTCCAGAAATTATGTGAATGGTGCCCTGGCTTAAGTCTTCAATTCAGTAAGTAAAGCCCTAGTCAGGGGCCCCATATTTCAAAATAATAGCAGGGTGCATGTCGTGATTCCAATTATCAGTGTAATTTGGTCATGAACAGTAGCACTTTTCCAATAAGAATAATTTTGCAAGAATAAGTACATAGACAGGTAGACAAAAATAGTAGGAATCTAGCAGTATTCTCATGCATTAGATTAGATATCATGGTTCACCATTATTAAATTTTGAACATGTGTATTGATTAATTAACCAACTAACTGATGACTGTTTGCATGGTCGTTATATCAAACAGCGCCCTAGAGGGAGGCGCCTTCTATTGAAACTCCCAGAAACATATCAAAAACTTACTAAAAATAATCTAACAGACCTACATGTATGCTCATGATCTGATAACTATTAGATTGGGCTTGTACATGAGAACACCAACCTTGTAGTGATCTAGATGAGAAAATCGTGAGGAGATTGAAGAATCAATCACAAGAATAACCACAAAATGATACTCTATTTGCAACAGAGAAACTAGACAACGGTAGTAGGAAGAAGAAGATGATCTGAGCACTGCAGCTTCAAAGGAAGAAGAACATAGTAGCAGTAGCAGAACTGCAACCGTAGGTAAACGATCCCTTGACAGCACCAACGAAAGAAGCATCAGGCTTCTTCTACGGCAACCACCACGGATGAAGAAGAGTAGCAGCCACAAGCCTCCTCCAGGAAGATGCAGAGAAGAAAGTAGAGCCTCCTCTCTTCATACAGTTGAAGAGAAAGGAACGATAACTGTAGGGAAACGAAGAGCAGCAGGACATCCTTGATCATGGATTAGAATTTGATTGGAATCAAAGTTTTCATGGAAGGAATCCTACTAGTATCTAAACTTCCCTACGTGTTAATCCTTCCAAATGTTATCCTTCCTGAACGGACAATGCTTCCTAGTTCGAACAAGACACAACAATAGTTTCCATTTTTCATCCTGTAGGGAAATAGCGCCTAGAGGAGGGGCACCATTCATGTAAATAGCGCCCATGCTAGGGGCGCCCTTCAGGTAATTGGCGCCCCCATGAGGGGTCTTCAATTAGCGCCCCCTTGAGGGGTCTTCGATTAAATGGCACCCTAAGGGGAGGCGCCCTTCATCTTTGGCCTATTTGGGTTTATGAGTAAGGCCCATTAGGGTGTATATGAAGTCTAAGTGTATATATGGGTTGGGCCTTGAACATTTGGTTTAGTTTTCAATCCATTTAAGAATTTTACCAAGATTGCTACATTCACCATGTGTGAGCTTTCTCCAACTCCACCTGGTATTATGGGTCTATCTTGCATTGAAGTTGCACATCCTCATGAGTTTATGTTAGCATACCCCTTTGCTTGATTTCCATAACTGGTTTGTCATTGCAATGCACTTAGATAGGGGGAGTAAGTCTTCCATGCATTGATTTGCATTTCTTTCATGCACAATTTGCATTTAGTCAGGGGGAGACAGTGCCAATCTGGCATCATTTGAATGCATGCTATTTGTGAGTGAAGACTGAAAAGGTCCATGCATCCATTTAGAATCAGTTTGAGTTAATATGCATTTCTGGAAGAGCTCAGGTCGACCTGAGGACTTCATAGATTGACTTCCCTACAGTTATCTGAAAACACTGCCTTTTGTCTTGAGCTGAAGCCGACTTAAAGACTTTCATCAGTTGACTTCCTATATCTGCCTTAAAATTTCTAAACAGTCTTGTCTCTCTTGCACACTCTCATCATTCCTCACTCCTTGCTCTCATGGATCTGAGATTAAGTGACGGGCTTCTGTTCTTTGGACTTCAAACTCCTTGCATCTACTGAAAAAGGGGTGATCTCCAGAAAAACCCTTGATCACATTTTATCCTTAGCTTTAACTCTAAAAATCAACCTTCGAAATCCAGCTTTCTCTGAGGGGGAGCCTCTCTAAGATCTGAGCTCACACTCTCTCATAAGGAGTCTCCTCCTATTGATATCAGACATCCTTAAAAGTTGGCATTCATGTCATCTCTGCAATATCTTGAAACTGGTCGGCATGAGCTTTCTTGAAAAACTGCCCCTGTTGAAATACTTTGATCCACATTGTGCTTACAATGATTCCAATCCGCCCATCAATTCACTAATCTGAGCATATCATATATAGGAATCTTCTTTTATAAGGTTGTATGATCACCCATGAATAAACTCATTGGTTTAAGCCTAATGAATTCATAAGTTTATATAAATTGAACTTACTGAAAAAGATTATGTTCAAAACCTAATAGGTCTCAACTAATTCCCACATATTGTGTCCCGTGCAATCTCCTAAAATCTGAAAATTTAAGATTTATGGCAACCTTGGTTGACAAGTTTAGATTAAGTATTATTCTTAAACATAAAAGAATCTGAAAAATCTCAAATGGCAGCACATGAGTAAAATTGTGATTTAATGCTCAAGGTAGAGCAATGGCTAAGGGTTCACTAAGAAACTAGGTCCTTCATCAAAGAAATGAAGTGAACTATGTCATGAGGTACCTCTTCTATCTCTACTCAAAATGAAGCAGGATAGTTAGTCTCACTGAGCAACTAGGGGTGCTGGCGTCTAAATAACGTGCATCCTTATGTCAAAAGGTAAAGATGACACTTGAATGTTCTTAAGAATTATGAGCCAAAAAGGAAAAATCTGAAATTATGACCAAAAGGTCAGAAAAACTATTGTAACTCTGAGGAGTAAATAAAAAACGTCAAATATGTTTAATCTCAATACTAGTCTTGAGCTACTCGTAAGGGAGTCTTTGATTTTGATTGAGTAGGGTAAAGGGAGGTTAAAACAAGATTTAAACATGTGGCCTTGGTTTATTTCTATTAAGTCTGTGTGCAAAATGCTTCCAAGAGTTTAACTTGTAAACTCTAAATTTATTACACTTAAACCAAGCTGAACTTAAGGGCTGTGTAATAGAAAATCTTATAACAGAAGAATCTGAAAATTGCAAGCTTGTCTAGTGAATAGTGTTTCAGATTGTGATTCTTTTGATACAAGCCATCTTGAACTCCATGAAATAATTCTTCCAAATCATTCATTTTTTTTGGCAACCTACTAATGCTGCTTCAGACTGCCACTGCTGATGTAATTGTCATTGCAAAATCTTGGTTGCTAATCTCCTTGTCTGGCATCCTACAATGGACTTTTCACCTCTACTGAAACTCTTCTTCTGGAAAATTCCTCCAAGTATAACTCGTTATTTTGGCTGCTCTGTTGAAATCATAACTCCTTATAAGCTGCTATGCATGATGGAATTCGTTATCCACACTTTCACTTGCTCACTCTCACATTTTGAGCCAAGTTGTTGTATTCCACTTGCAAATCCAATTCTACTTCATGCTTGACCCTGCTGGTTTGATTTTGTCATTTTCAACTCTCACTATTCCTTGATGGAACTTACTCCTCTCCATATCCTAGATGCGTATCAAACTCCATTCTTTTTACTGATGTCGAATGGGGAGAGAATATTTGAGACATCAAGCATTTGCCAATTGCATGTAGCATGTCATTAATTGAGTTGATCATAATTGATTCCATGTTGAAATAATGACTCACGGTTTGTCATCATCAAAAAGGGGGAGAATGTTGTGCATGTGTGGAACATGCGTTAATTCTAATGATTTGATGATGTCCAACTATAAGTCATTATTGTGCTTTTGTAATGATTCAACTATGTCCTTGTTGCTTATATGCAATGTCTTTCATAAAAACAAACATGATTCATACAAGCCTAATTGAGAATTAGTAAAACTATCATGACCCTTTCATTATGCCTTAAATCTCTCATGATTTTTGCAAACAAAATTCCTTGAAAGCAAAGCAACAAGCTTAGTAGACTTCTACAATTCAGAGGAAGAGTGTCGACACCAGGTGTCGACACCTTCGTATCAAGGTTCTATCTGGCATCTACAACACTCATGGTGTCGACGCAATGGCACCGTGGCATCGACGCAGCGAAGCCTCTCACAGTGTCTTTAGCGGATTTGGCATATGGCGTCAACACAACTTGCACCTCGCATCAACGTAGCCAAACAAGCCTTCAGCTGTCCCAACTAACTGTGTCAACGCACAAGCCTCACGGCATCAACGCAGTGAGCCAGCCCTCAAGTAGATCAAGCAAAAGGCTCAATACACTCAAGACTCACGATATGTGCAAGCAAAGATTGAGAGAATTCTAGAAATGGAAATTGAGCTTTGAAGAAAGAACTTTGGCAAAACAAATTGCATGAACTATGCTCATAGAAGCCAAGACATTGCTGGCTGCATAGAAATTGAGGCAACTAGCTGTGAAGAAATCAAGGCAGGTGTTGAAAAGCTATATACGGTTGGATGCATGAAAATAAAGGCAGTTGATGCAAATAGAAAGAAATTAAGAAGAGAAAGCCAAGTGGAGTTCACCCTCTTGCTCAAATGAAGGCAGATAAATCAATTGAGTAAGGGTGACAAATAGCTGATAAGGGTGACAAATAGAAGATAAGGGTGACAAATAGATAGATAAGGGTGACAAATAGGTGTTACGTGTGACAAATGGCCCGTAAGGAAGTTTCAGCAAAGGTTGCGTCGACTCTATCCTCTCAGGGCGTCGATGCAATGTGGTTTCCAGAAGCCGTTGCAAACGTGCTTCTCAAAGGATGTGTCGACGCACCTTCAGTCCTGCGTCAACGCCATGAAGCTCAAGCTCACCAGCTGACTAAAAGATACATTAAGCTACGTTGACGCAAGGTCACTGCTACGTCGATGCACCATAAGCATTCCAAGCCTTGTCTATTTAACCTGCACAGTTTCCAAA
Source organism: Amorphophallus konjac (assembly GCA_022559845.1). Taxonomy (NCBI): domain Eukaryota; kingdom Viridiplantae; phylum Streptophyta; class Magnoliopsida; order Alismatales; family Araceae; genus Amorphophallus; species Amorphophallus konjac. Next base: position 89,371,892 of record CM040119.1, read on the forward strand.
GGTCATCTAGAGAATAAAGAACTCCTACGAAAACCTTCATAAGCATCAATTTTGAAGTCTGGAGGAGGTTCCTAGGACTGACACGATCCCTGTCATCATAACTTTCTAGAGGAACCTTTTGGTCATATTATCTGTCAGTATAGCATCTCGGAAATGCCTCCTCCTCTACAGTCCTTTCACCAAGAGTCAGCCAACAGAAGTGTGTCAAAGAAGAAAAGCTCACAGGATAGAAGGACGTCCTCTTTGCCAATGGTGATTAAGGTTCTGCAAGCTCTCCTTGGTCAAACACCTCTTTGTTTATTACCAGCCATTCAAATTGCAGAAGAATTGGAGGGAAAGTTTCTAGCCTTTGAGGCCTATAAATTGGACGCCCCTCCTTCACTTGCTCTTTCTGTGGCAGCTGCTGCCTTGAAGGGAAAAGTCCACGTCTCCCTTGAGCCTTCAATAGAAACCCGTGAGGAAGAAAAGAAAGGAGTGTGGAGAGTAGCCCAACCCTAGTTTGAGCCAAACCAGTGGTAAGAAAGGAGGAAGAAGCTGAAAGGAGTGCAGCCCCTCCTTGCAGCTGGCCTGAGCTTGATAGAGCTTCAAGACTTCGATCTGAAGCCACTGTTGCATTCTTATTGTGTCGATTTTTCTGATTTTATTGTTTCTTTGCAACCTATAAACCGTGTGTGTCTAGTGCTCTTGTGAGAGTCCGGAAGTGTGTTTGCTGCACTTGCAGTCTGTTCTTTTCTTGGGTTGTGTGGGGGGGTTCGCCACCGTGTGTGTGTGTGGGGGGGGGGGTGGGAAGGTTCGACCCCATGTGTGTGTGTGGGGTTCGCCCTTGTGTGTGTGTGGGCGGGGGGGGGGGGGGGGGGGTGGGGGCGTCCCCGTGTGTGGGGGGGGCATCGACCCCGTGTGTTTTAAGGACTTCATCCTCGTGTGGTAAAGCCTCACTGGTTTGGTGAGGGGTGGACCTAGGTTGCGGGTTTGCAATGGAACCACCTTAAAAATCCCTATGCAGTGGGCTGTGACTTGTGTGATTGCTCCATGTCTTCTTTTCCCATTCACAGGCTCGTGTGCCAGCTTCAACGTATTCAAATCTGACTGTTTTCTTCATCGCACACTTTAACATTCGGTTCTGCACACCATTGTCTCCCTCACTGCACCTGCATTTCCTTAGTTGCTTGTTGCACCCTTGCACACAAGCACTAGGGAGTCCACCCAGGCCCAGGGAAGGTTATTTCTTTCATGCACACTCTAGGGGTCGAATGAGCAGCTAATCTAACTAATAGCCAAACTCATAGAGAGGCTGCATCGACCTCACTACTCTACTGCGTCGACCTCGGCCTTCTCCCATTCAGCAACTTGTTGGCTTCTTGTGGTGTGTGTCTTGTTATATTGCCTTGAACTACTTTCGTAGAAACCAATCCATATTGGATAGATTGTCATCTACATATCAAGTTGTAGATTGTGCTTCATTTGGGTTGAGATTTTAATTGGGCAAAGTTTGTACCGGATCTATTCAAACACCCCTTCTAGATCCATTGGCACCCAAGGGACCTAACAATTGGTATCAGAGTGGGTCTCTGATAGATCAGATTTAACAATCTGCAGAGAAGGTCATGTTGTCCCTTGTGCGCTATCATTGTCTTATTTGTCTGATTTTTCAATGGCTCATCCGCCTATGTTTGACGGTTCTGATTTTTCTCTCTAGCTAGGCAATATGTGCACATTTATAAATTCAGTTAATCCAAACTTGTGGAATCTTATTTCTAAAGGTCCACATAAATTGCCTAAGGACACATCCAAATGGACCGATGCTCACAGGATGAAAAATAATTATAATCTTAGAGTGCTTAATATCTTGAAAGGTGCTGTTAATTATAATATCTTTCCATTTGTCTCTACTTGCAAGTCTGCGAAGGAAATCTGGGACAAGCTAACTGCCATCTATCAAAAGGAGAATCAAAGATGCATGATACCCAAAGGGAGTGATCAAGCAAGCCATGGAGAAAGTGAAGAGGTAAATTCTAAATCCTAATCTAATGAAATTCCTTACATTGCCTTAGAAGAGATGTATTATGAATTGTTTGAGAAATATAAGAAAATAAAAACTAAAAATAAGAAACTTAAAAAGGAAGCCGAAAACACATGTTCTAATAAACCTTCATGCAATGACTGCTCATTTTTGAAAGATTTGAATGACAATCTCCACTCTGAACTTGAATGGCAGAAAAACTTAATTGCTTCATTGAGAGAAGAAAATGAGAAGCTGCTGCATGAGAAATTAGAACTTGAACAAGTGGAGGAGGAGCTGGAAGAGAAATTAGACTTAATGATCAATGATGAAAAGCATATTGATGAAATTAAAAACTTTAGAGAACAAAATGAAGAACTAAAAGAGTTGAACACTACCATCTCTGATAGACTACTTGTTCTAGAGAAAGGAAAATTTGATGTCATGAATGAATATGAGAAATTAAAAAAACTAGAAAAAGAAATAGACAGTCTCAAAATAGTCAATCAAATGTTGAATGAGAAAGTTGTTCACTGTGAAGAAGAGATGGCCAGTTATGAACTCAATATTTCATCCCTCAAATGTGAGAATAATGATCTTAATGACTCTTTGTCTAAGTTTGTTGGGGGAAAAGAAAATTTGGATAAACTCTTAGGAAGCAAATTGCATTTTCAAAGAGTGGGATTGGGCTACAACCCAGTGAATAAGAAAAGTTTTGAAAATAAACTTTACTATTCATTTGTGTGCGGTTCTGAGCCAAAAAGCACTTCTAATTCACCAATCTTTCAATTCACTGCCCAAAAGAATTCGAAACAAGTTGAAAATTAGACAAATGTGAAAGAAAGTGAAAAATAAAAAAATGTTAATGATATGTATAAAAAGTTCAGAAATGATCCCGCTACCACAGTGCATGGTGTACATGAGTCTGCCACACACGCACATGCACACAAAAAGAAAATGTCATGTTATTATTGTGGTAAAGTAGGTCACATGATGGATGACTGTCGAGTCATGAAACTTGATGAAATAAATGCATGCAAGAAATCAAGTGGATTCAAAAATACCTAAATGATTTCAAATAAAAAGGCTTCATCTCAAAAATTTTATGTGCATGCTAGAAAAGGTCATGTTAAAAATCATGTTGTGCAGAAAAAGACAATTCAATGTTTTTACTGTGGATGGGTTGGTCTTGCAATGCATGACTGCTTTGTCTTGAAAGAGGATGAACTTCAAGCTCATAGAGAAGCCATTGTCCCAAAGAGGCCAAAACTTTTTTCAAAAAGGAAGCCTTACTGCCATGAATGCAAGAAGACCGGCCATACAATCAAGGACTGTCGACAAAAGAGAGGGAATTACAGTTACCATGCCAGAAATAGTAAAAATTTCCTTCACCCATAGAAATTCCATGATCATCATTATGAGAGTGAAGTCCTCCTTTTGCTGTCATTACTGTGGGAAATCAGGGCATGCTATGGATGATTGCCTTCTTGTGCAACATGATGGTTTTAATGCTGTAAGACTATGGAGAGCACCCTCCAATGGTGCAGCTAATCTTTCAGGACCCAAGAGATGTTGGGTACGTTTGAATAGAAAATGAGAGATTGTCCTTGTAGGTGTGCCTTGGAGGAAGGAAAATAAAAGGGGTTCAATAAAGAGACAAGGCACCCTGGTTGGTAAAACCCCAAAATCTGTCTCTTCAGTACTAGATTTATTAGTCTTTAGAAACTCTCATCCTGGAAATTGCATGTCATCCTGGAAATTGCCTTCATGTGTTTAGGTTAGTTGTATGACTAACTCATAGGTATATAAAATGGTGTGGGTGGAAGGACAGATCATGTTTGTCTGAAATCCTTCACTATGTGTGAGTTCTCTAACTCTGCCAAGTACCATGAGTTTGTGCTCACAATGGACATTGAGTCCTCAAATTGAAATAATTGAAGGAAAGTTTGTTTTCCAGTTTTACAGTCAAAATTTGTTCTACATACTGCACATTATCTTGTGTGTCATTAACTGTCATGTGCATATTTGAAGTTCACTTTCCATGATAAACAATTTCATTTAGTTCAAAATTTGTTGTATGAAATTTCTACACATGCGTGTGCTTGCATACATATATCATCTCTTGAACCATATGTAGAAATTTGTTGAATCTGACTGTCATATTAAACTACATTGTATTCATGATGCATTCTTATGCAAGACCCAATGGTATATGAAATGGTGACATGAAGAAGGACAGGTTAGGCCTATCTAGGAACATTCACCATGTGTGAGTTTTCTCCAACTCCACCTGGTATCGTGGGTCTATCGTGCATTGAAGTTGCACATCCTCATGAGTTCATGTCAACATACCCCTTTGCTTGATTTCCATAACTGGTTTGTCATTGCAATGCACTTACATAGGGGGAGTAAGTGTTTCATGCATTGATTTGCATTTCTTTCATGCACAATTTGCATTTAGTCAGGGGGAGACAGTGCCAATCTGGCATCATTTGAATGCATGCCATTTGTGAGTGAAGACTGAAAAGGTCCATGCATCCATTTAGAATCAGTTTGAGTTAAGATGCATTTCTGGAAGAGCTCGGGTCAACTTGAGGACTTCATAGATCGACTTCCCTATAGTTATCTGAAAACACTACCTTCTATCTTGAGCTGAAGCCGACTTAGAGACCTTCATAAGTCGACTTCCTCTGTCTGCCTTAAAATTTCTGAATAGTCTTGTCTCTCTTGCACACTCTCATCATTCCTCACTTCTTGCTATCATGGATCTGAGATTAAGTGACTGGCATCTGTTCTTTGGACTTCAAACTCCTTGCATCTTTTGAAAAAGTGGTGATCTCCGGAAAAACCCTTGATCACATTTTGTCCTCAGCTTTAACTGTGAAAATCTGCCTTCAAAATCCAGCTTTCTCTGAGGGGGAGCCTCTCTAAGATCTGAGCTCACACTCTCTCATAAGGAGTCTCCTCCTATTCATATCAGACATCCATAAAAGTTGGCATCCATGTCATCTCCGCAATATCTTGAAACTAGTCGGCATGAACTTTCTTGAAAAACTGCCCCTGCTAAAATACTTTGATCCACATTGTGCTTAGAATGATTCCAATCTTCCCATCAATTCTTTAATCTGATCATATCATATATAGGAATCTTCTTTAATAAGGTTGTATGATCACCCATGAATAAACTCATCGGTTTAAGCCTAATGAATTCAAGAGTTTATATAAATTTAACTCACTAAAAAAGATTGTGTTCAAAACCTAATAGGTCTCAACTAATTCCCACATGTTGTGTCTCGTGCAATCTCCTAAAATCTGAAAATTTAAGGTTTATGGCAACCTTGGTTGAGAAGTTTGGATTAAGTATTGTTCTTAAACATAAAAGATTCTGAAAAATCTCAAAGGGCAGCACATGAGTAAAGTTGTGATTTAATGCTCAAGGTAGAGCAATGGCTAAGGGTTCACTGAGAAACTAGGTCCTTCATCAAAGAAATGAAGTGAACTATGTCATGAGGTACCTCTGCTATCTCTACTCAAAATGAAGCAGGATAGTTAGTCTCACTGAGCAACTAGGGGTGCTGGCGTCTAAATAACGTGCATCCTTATGTCAAAAGGTAAAGATGACACTTGAATGTTCTTAAGAATTATGAGCCAAAAAGGAAAAATCTAAAATTATGACCAAAAGGTCCGAAAAAGTGCTGTAACTCTGAGGAGTAAATAAAAAACGTCAAATATGTTTAATCTCAATACTAGTCTTGAGCTACTCCTAAGGGAGTCTTTGATTTTGAATGAGTAGGGTAAAGGGAGGTTAAAACAAGGTTTAAACATGTGGCCTTGGTTTATTTCTATTAAGTCTGTGTGCAAAATGCTTCCAAGAGTTTAACTTGTAAACTCTAAATTTATTACACTTAAACCAAGCTGAACTTAAGGGCTGTGTCATAGAAAATCTTATAACAGAAGAATCTGAAAATTGCAAGCTTGTCTAGTGAATAGTGTTTCAGATTGTGATTCTTTTGATACAAGCCATCTTGAACTCCATGAAATAATTCTTCCAAATCATTCATTTTTTTTGGCAACCTACTAATGCTGCTTCGGACTGCCACTGCTGATGTAATTGTCATTGCAAAATCTTGGTTGCTAATCTCCTTGTCTGGCATCCTACAATGGACTTTTCACCTCTACTGAAACTCTTCTTCTGGAAAATTCTTCCAAGTATAACTCGTTATTTTGGCTGCACTGTTGAAATCATAACTCCTTATCTGCTGCTATGCATGATGGAATTCGTTATCCACACTTTCACTTGCTCACTCTCACATTTTGAGCCAAGTTGTTGTATTCCACTTGCAAATCCAATTCTACTTCATGCTTGACCCTGCTGGTTTGATTTGGTCCTTTTCAACTCTGACTATTCCTTGATTGAACTTACTCCTCTCCATATCCTAGATGCATATCAAACTCCATTCTTTTTGCTGATGTCAAAGGGGGAGAGAATATTTGAGTCATCAAGCATTTGCCAATTGCATGTAGCATGTCATTAATTGAGTTGATCATAATTGATTCCATGTTGAAGTAATGACTCACAGTTTGCCATCATCAAAAAGGGGGAGAATGTTGTGCATGTGTGAAACATGCGTTAATTCTAATATTTTGATGATGTGCAACTATAAGTCATTATTGTGCTTTTGTAATGATTCAACTATGTCCTTGTTGCTTACATGCAATGTCTTTCATAAAAAGACTCATGATTCATACAAGCCTAATTGAGAATTTGTCAAACAATCATGACCCTTTCATTGTGCCTTAAATCGCTCATGATATGTGCAAACAAAATTTCTTGAAAGCAAAGCAACAAGCTTAGCAAACTTCTGCAATTTAGAGGAAGAGTGTCGACACCAGGTGTCGACACCTTTGTATCAAGGTTCTGTCTGGCATCTGCAACACTCATGGCATCGACACAGCGTAGCCTCCCACAATGTCTTCAACGGATTTGGCATATGGCGTCAACGCAACTTGCACCTCGCGTCAACGCATCCAGACAAGCCTTCAACAGACCCAACTAACTGCATCGACGCATAAGCCTCACCGCGTCAACACAGTGAGCCAGCCCTCAAGCAGATCAAGCAAAAGGCTTAATAGACTCTAGACTCACGATATGTGGAAGCAAAGATTGAGAGAACTCTAGAGAGGGAAATTAAGCTTTGAAGAAAGAACTTTGGCAGAATAAAGTGCATGAAATATGCTCATCCAAGCCAAGACAATTGCTGGCTACACAGAAACTGAGGCAACTGGTTGCACAGAAATCAAGGCAGGTGATGAAAAGCTAAATACTGTTGGTTACATGAAAATTAAGGCAAGTGATGCAAATAGAAAGAAATTAAGAAGAGAAAGCCAAGTGGAGTTCACCCTCTTGCTCAAATGAAGGCAGACAAATCAATTGAGTAAGGGTGACAAATAGCTGATAAGGGTGATAAATAGAAGATAAGGGTGACAAATAGATAGATAAGGGTGACAAATAGGTGTTATGATAAGCGTCCATTTTTATATATTTATCCATGTCACACTCATTATTTATGGGCTTTAATATAACTAATTATGCAAGTTTTTCACTTCAATCTCATTCTCACATAAAAATTGTGCTTTTTTTGAAATTAATTTCTTTAATATAATTTAATCAATGAGATTTGAGAAATATTTAAGAGGATGGAATGTTAAATGATTAAATAAATTATTGTTTGAAGGGCTTTGGCATAATGTTTTACATTGAAGAAAGTTTATAACTAAGTTTCATTTGATGAACATTGCTTCCTCTTCCTCGCCAGTGGAGGTGAAGGAGGTGTTCGATGAGTAGGTCGGCAGGAAGGACAAGGAAGAAGAAGAGCCATTCGTGTGGGCTCTGGCAGGAGGAGGAGAGATGAACGGCCTCTGCCGTTTCTTCAACTCACGCCAAGCTGCCGTCACCCTGTGCCACCGCCCGCAACCTCATCTCTAACCTGCACAGCCTACAGCCGCCGTAGTTCCCGCTCTCACCGACTCTCTCTATCTCCCCACAGCACACACGCTCCCTCCGCCGCCTGGACCATCTCTCCACAGACGACGCGAGCACTGCGGAGGGCCCTTGCACCTTCTCTAACCTCCACACACGCACACGCTCGCCCACCGCCATGCACGGCTAGGCACACCCCCCCACCTCTGCCGTTCTCTCTCTCCTTCCCACCGGTTGCCTGCGACCTCCCTCCGCAACCACCAGCCTCCCTTCTCCACCGACCGCACCACCCTCTGTCGCCTGCACTCTCCCACGTCCAACACACTTCAACTCTCACTATTTTTCTCTCTCTAACACCATCACCCCGTCCACTACATGCACCACCATGGCCGCGACCCCACCACTATTTCTCTCTCTCCCTTTCTTCTCACACCTCTCTCTCTCCATTTCTCTTCCCTCCCTTGCTCCCTCACCGCCTCTCTTATACCCTGCACATCACCGCCAGGCACCACGCGGCCACTTCTTCTCCTTCCTCTCACACCCCCTCGCCTTGTCTCCCTCTCACAGCCTCTCTCTCTGCGTCTCCCACCGTGCGATCATCGTCCGCACCGGCCCATGCTTGAGTGCCACCGTCGACCTCCCTCTTTCTCTCTCTAACCTGCTACACTCCCCCCTCTCGCCGCGTCCCTCTTCTTAACTCCCTTTACACCACCGTCTCCCACGTCCCTCACTCCCCCATGCATGCACACTCGCCGCCCTGCTCTCTCTCTCTCCTTTCACACACACAACATCTCACCCACCTCTCTTCTCTCTCTCCCCCACACTACCTCTCCCTCTCTCTTCACACCGGCTACCTCGTCTCTCCCTCCCTTCACACACACCTCTCCTTCGCACCATCTCCGTCTCCCACTATACACTCGTCGGCGTCACCCTCTCCGCCTACACGCACCACCGCGCAACCTCCCTTCTCGCCATTTCTCCCTGCAAACCACTCCACCTTGCCGTTCTCCCCCATGCACCATCGACCTCAAGGTCCCTCTCTCTCTAGCCCACGGTGGCCTCACCAGCACCACCTCACCACCGTAGCCACGCACGCCACCTCCGCTAGCGTCAACCTTCCCATGCACATGGCCCATCTCCATCCCTCGTCTCTCCTTGCCAACACACCCTCTCCCTTCACAGCCCTCACCTCCGTTCTCGTCGATCTCTCCTTTATCTCTTCACACATTCACGTCTCACCTCCCCCTCCTCCTTTTCCTCTCTCACACACCATCACCCTCTCTTCTCTGCGGCTGGGAGACCTATGGGAGACAAGCCTAGCTGGAGCAGGTGGATGGGTTAATGACCAAGACAAGCACAGCTACAGTGAACTGGCCAATCATGCTGGCAACTACGTGGGTGTCTAGGAATACAGGTCGGAGGTCCTAATTTGTGGGTCACAAGGGGAAAATAACATGGATTGGTATTGCAGCCCTATAAAAGGAGGGCATGCTCAGGAGGCAAGTGACCCCTAACGTAGAAGCACTCCCTCTTGTTCCCTCTCACTTCTTTAGTTTAGGCCCTTTCTTCTCTCTATATATCTCTATCCCTCTCTATCCTCCTTGTAGTGACATAGGAACTTTCCCCCCTTTTCTTGTGGTTATTTCACCTAGTTTTATTGTAACTTATTTTGTATGCACTTGTGAGTTGGTTTAATTTAACTTTACTTCTATTATTATTCAATTCTTCATTTTGTAGCAAAATCTCTCTCATCTCTCTCTCTAATGTTTCTTCAAAATTTCATTATCTATATTCTATCACCCATTAAATTTCATCTAAAGCCGATCAAGAGAAACGAGTCTTCCGGTCGAGTGCACGTGGTTGTCCCCAACAACTCGTGATTCAAAGGCTCGAGGATACGATACTGTTACCCTCGCACCATGGTCGCACAATTCTCTACCCCACTTCGTCTATTTTATTTAGTATTTAATTTTGTTAGATTAAAAATTTCTCTCTCTAGATTTCCAAATTTCTTTTTCTTGACCCTCCATATTTCTTTAAATATATTCATTTCATGTTATTTTAAATTTTGAAAATCAAAACAAAACATTCGTTATTTTTGTTCTAAAAGAAACTCAAAATTTTCAATTTCATAACTCAACCTCCCTGTGGATTCGACATGTGCTCTTCGTTGTACTACGTTGTTAATTTTGTTGCGAGTTCGGTAAATAATTTTAAGATTAACGGCCATTGTGTTTAACGACGCACATTTTGGTACGATTAATTTTTGGCGCCGTTGCCAAGGAGGTTGACAGCTTTCGAGTTGAAAGCTTTGTTTTTCTTTTGTATATATTTATCTTTAAAAAGTGAAAAAAAATTTGAAGTGCATCTCCCCTTTTACATCTCTTTAAAAAATAAAAAAATAATAAATATAATAAATATAATAAAAACATAAAGGACGAGGGATTGCGATCCAAGTAAGTGTCTCAATCTTCCCTCGTGTGGTTCAGTTTATTTTCCGCATTTTGTTAGCTTGTGATTTAATTCATTTTCTATATATTCTAAATTCTGTTATTTGTTATATTTAGAAAATCTCAAAAAAAATTGTTAACTAGATAGCTTCATTAACTAAAAAAATTGATCACAAAAAAAAATAAAAGACTTCATCTCAAGATTAGAAATATCATGTTTAGGACATGCATCATTTTGGGTTGCATCTTAGTTATTTATTTTTTTTATTTTTAGTCATTTTATTTTTGAAGAATGTGGGTGGCAAGGTGAGCACTTTATTTTTTGTCAAGATCATGTTCATGCATTTTACATTTAATCTTACATTGAAACACCTTATTTGAACATTAGTTGCTGCATCTCATTTCAAAATACTTTTAAGGGCAATACCCTCTAAGCAAGATAAGGGAGGGATTTCATCACCCTTCCTTGGCCCAAAACAACCATCTTTACATCTTGCATCACCTAGTCTAATAAAAGCAAGTAGACTCGTCCCTAGGATTATGTTGGGATTTTGGTATCACGTGAGTCTGTTCTCATTTTTTGAAACTGGTGTCTAAGACTAGAGGTCAACGGCAAACGCTATAAGCAGACAAGTGGCTTTTAATTAGGACCTTAGAAAAGTAAGGAGAGCCTCCCACTACCCCACCTCTTACTTGGCCAGTGAATGAACTTGAGGGTAGACTTTAGTGGTGCCATAGTCACTTCGTGAAACCCAACTTGTAGACCTAGGTTGCCCTTAAGTGTCTCAGGTTAATTTGGTTGTCACTTGTTTGTGTTTAGTAAACAAAAAATAAAAAATAAAATAAAAATAAATAGGAGATCAATAAAGGAATAGAAAATAAAAACTAAAATAACTCAAAAAAATATAAAAGATGATTAAAAATAACATAAAAAATTGGTAAGAGAGTATGGATTGGGCACACAAATTAGACAGGTTTGACCCACTGGCTCATAAATTTGATCAATTTCTAGCCATGGATCAACACCATTTCATACCACCTAGTCACCATGATCACATGTGGGCTAGCCCGGCCCATTATGTAGGTGGTTGCCCAAACCAAATCTCATCTCTCACCCCTCATGGCCCGACTTATTATGAAAATCCATACTCCTGGTCGGCCTATAATGAGAGCCCTCTACCTATGGCGGCCAAGTCTTCATTGTTTACCTAAGACCAGGCCCAAACCTCTCAATTCTTTGACAATGGGACCTATGATCCATTTAGTGCCCAAGAGCAAGCCCAAATGCCTCAAGGCTTTCCCACTCCTTATAACTCATTTTCATCCACATACACTTCTGGATGGGAAGGCCAACCCAATTCCTCTTGGGAATCTTACTAAGGCCCGCCTCAAAGTCCTACGGGCCAAAATTTTCCAAAGTGTGCTCAATACCCAAATGATTTCTATGATCAAGCCCAATATAGAGGACAATCCATATACTCTATACAACCTCACTTTCAGACTGATCAACCTTTAAACTCTTATCCATCACAGTCTAACTCTCACCCCACGTATCTATCTCCTTAATGCTCAGATTTCAACAAGGAGGAGAGCTTTCAACAGTTTTATCAGCTCATCATGGCTCAAAATCAAGCATGTCATGTCCCGTACTCTATACCATCGAGGTATTGTCCGCTTTGGCCTTCCAGCCTAACGATTTTATCCATTTCTGATAGTGATAGGCTCCAGAATGGGAGACTTCCCTGGAGGTCACCTATCCCAATACTACTCCCCGTTAAGTAAGCTTAACTTCAGAGTTATTTAGAAGAACTAAGCCGATACTTCAAAAGGCGTCTCAGTGATATAGAGTACAACTTAGCTATATTTGAAGGTGTTACACTCTACCCCTCTTATATAGGCGACGTCCTCGTCGCTGGGCACATATAACACGAACTCAAATCCCCAGGCAGGTAGGACTCTAGAGGTGGCCCCTACAGGCTCAAGAGGTGGCTCCCACTATGTAGCACTTTGTCCCATTGCGGGTTCAAGAGGTGGCTCCCATAGCGTAGCACTTTACCCTGCATGGCACTTAGTTCCCACACTTTTAGCTGGGGTATAGCTCTGATACCATTCTGTCACACCATGTACTCTATACTGTCGATGTATTGTCCGCTTTGGCCTTCTGGCCTCACGGTTTTGTCCCTTTCTGATAGTGATCGGCCCCAGAATGGGAGACTACTCGGGAGGTCACCCATCCCAATACTACTGCCCATTAAGCACGCTTAACTTCAGAGTTCTTTACAAGAACTGGGTCGATACTTCAAAAGGCACGTCGGTGATATAGAGTACAACTTAGCTATATTTGAGGGTGTTACAAAGCCACTAAGGCTCGATTAGACCAACTATCTGAAAATCTCAAGGGCATGGAAAGGGATCAACTATCTAGCCACTCTACTCAAAACCTTGAATATCAATTTCCTGATTTCGACTCATATGCAAGGTTATACAATCAACCCATGATTCCTCAAACCCAAAGCATTTTCAACCCTAGTAAGAAGGAAATCATGGAAGAGTCACATCAGGAAGATGTAGAGGAAGCTAGTGAAGAGCGGCCCATAGAGCCCAAGCCCAATTCCATTTGTGAGGTGGCCAATGATGAGTTTGTTGATCTTAAGTTGGAGGGAGAGAAAAAGGAAGTGGATGCGCTTGTTGATGATCAAATCCCATTAATTTCCCTTCCTATATTTGAGGAGCCCTTGTTCCAAGTGACGAAGAAAAAAGATGAATTGGTGGAGAGAGAATTGAGTGTTTGCATGAACCAATCTTTTTGGGTAAAGGAGAAGCCAGATCTTCCGCTTGAAATCCATTCTAATTGGGCATCTCATGATCTTGGGGAGGATGTGATCTTTCACCTATTCTTGACCTCGGCATTTCTATACACATCCCTGACATCCTACACTTAGCCGATTGGTTGATTCCGCTTGATCCTCACGATCATCCGTGTGTTGAGGAGGATGTCTGATGAGGGCATCTCACAGCGCTCACTTTGGCTCGGATCACCTGCATCATTTGGATGAAGCCCGGCTATGTGTTCACATGTTATTTTCCTTTTCTTTGAGTCATATCTTATGTACTTTCCTTTATTGAGTCATGTTATCTTAGTCATTTCCCTTGTTATGCTTATTTGGGCACAAGTACCTTAGTTATGGGCCCATAGGAGTGAGTATAGGATATGCTCGGTCTTTTGTCCAAATGTCAAGGGTACTATGGTCATGTAAAGAGTGGATGCCTATATATAGGCCCCATCTCCCCTCATGTACTCAACTTTTGATGAATCAATTTGAATAGAAATAATTCCCAAATCTCACTCCCCTCCACTAAATTTCTCTTCTCTCTTACTCTCTCTCCACAAGGAAGGGGGCGAACCCCTCTCTCTCTCCCCCCTTCTCCCACCTACCACCTAACCCCTCCCTTATTAAGGACCTCCCCAACCACCCACCACCCCCATAACTCCACCCCAGCCCCAAGGTATCCTACACCAATCAAAACCCCACCCTCCAACCACCACCTACCCCATCCACTTCCCAAAGCACCTCCCCACCTTCCCAAGGCTGAAGGGGTCCCTCCCAAGGCCATTTTTGAATCTCCCTCCCATCTCTCCACCCCCATACCAGCTTCTGGACGCCCAAACCAGCCCCCCATACCCAGCCAAGTTCGCCCCCCCCCCTCCACTCCATTGCTCACCTTGTGCAGCCCTCCCCCTTCCCCCAACTCACTCCAGCCAACTCCAGCTCCATCCACCACCCCTCCTTGCTTCTCCAGCCACCACAACAGCCCTCCATCAACCACCTCCACTCCCCACAGCCTCCAGCCACCCCATTTCCCCAACTATACCCCACCATCCCTTCACTCATAACCATTTTCATTTTCAGATCCAGTCCAGGTCGCAGGTAGCAGAAGTGGCAGCAGGTTGCAGAGGACACTCCGTCGTCACCTGAGAGCTTCTGGCGACCCATCTTACATCGTCGGAAGCATCATCGAGTCAGCTTTCCAACGGTTGTAATTCCGCGTCCATCCGAGCTCGGAGCTGATTAGAGGAGCCATTCTCGCCAGACTGCATTTTCTGACTTCGGCTGGTGATCAGAGGCTGAGAGCAGAGGCCGCCACGACCTGTTCGGGAAAGCTCTGGGTGCCATTTTCGGAGGAGAGGAACTACGACCAGTCCCCTTTCAGTACCAGGAATAACGAAGTCAATCGCCCTCCCGAGCTCTAAGTTCCAAATTTTCCCATCAAAGTGCGCAGGCTGCTCTCTGCTGTTCCAGGTCGGACCACCGCCTACTCTTCTGATCAGAAGTTTCTTTTCCGACCTCTTTTTGGAGCCCTGTCAGTTCCTAATCAAAGCTTCTCCAGCCACGGTCGCGTCAACGCCAATTTCGTCTCAATTGGAGTTCGGTAGCTTCCGTGGCGTTGTCTGCAACTGACCTCATTGTTCTGCACCTGACAGAAACAGAATCCTTCAGTCCGGTTCCAGACCCTGTCCCAGCCAGAAGCGACTTCACAAAGAATTCCAAAAATTCATGCAGCATCCTTGATTAGTGTCGAAAGTTTTGGCAGTGGTTTCGTCGACAATCCGAGCTCGGCTGAGTCTATGGCGGCGTCTTCATCAGCAACCTGTCAGGCTGTCCCTGAAGCTGGCAGAATCGGCACAATTCGACGAATCAAGTTTCTTCCTTAGTTTCCCCACCCCGCCTGGCCGGCTTACAGCCCCTCCCTGCGTGGAGGTAGTGTTTGGCTGTAATACATTAATCCCAACCCCTTGATCCACCCTCCTGCGTGAGGAGTAGTGTTGTACTTCTACAATTTTCAGGTCAAGCGACATCGACGCGGCGTGCGGGTGCGTACCCATGCCTCCCCGCTCGCCCTCGTCTTCGGCCGAGATCGGTGTCTTCACACCGATCAGGTGAGTGACTGGTCCTTACCTGGTTGTTCCTTGCTTTGCTAGTTTAGTATTGCTTCTTATGCCCGTTGGCCGGTAAGAGAGTGCTCGGACTCGAAATTACTTGTTTAGTGTTCCCACCGCGGAATGTGATTGAGAGCCACCCAACCCCACGCCCCGGCGTGCCACCTGCCCACGAAATTGGGAATTCCAGACCTTTAGGGGTCAGCCTAAGCCCACCTAGTCTTTGGAATACTTGGGTCCCACCTCGGACCCTCGCCATCATTCCCCGGCCCCACCGGGTGATCGCGTGTGCCGTACGAGTGAGCCGCTATCGTGAGATCATTGAAAGTGCTTGTATGCTTGCGGGTCTAAGTCCTAGGGTCAAAGATTCTCTCAATTGCATCCTTGGGCTGTGCCACATCAATGTCCATTTCACTCTCGACCCTCCTTGTCTCCTAGACACTAGCCTGTTTGTGGAATCCTTTGAAACTCCTCCCACTCCTACTCTTCCTCACCTTAATGTCGAGCATGAAAATTTTAAAATTGAGGTTGAAGAAGAATATGCGAGGAATAAAAAGGTCTGCATAAACCCATTCAATATTTTTAAAGACCTTAATTCTGAGGAGGAATATTTCATAATTGAAGACATTGTACCTTTTGTTTTAACTAAGGTGATACCTAGGTAGGTCTGAAGACCAGCTAGGCAGTTTTATTAATATGAGGAAAAGGAAAGAAAAGTACAAAGAACCGGAGCCAAACAATAGACACCCTACGCAGTGGGGTCATAGGAATTGAGGTGGCAGCTCAAACAAAAAATACAGATATGAAAGGCAAATGACAACGAGTTCCATAACAACAGCAGAGAAGCACACCAAGGCATGCTAAACAAGATCCCGAGATGAGCTAGCTGAATTAGATCTGCACAGATCTCCTCTAGTTCGAACACCATCATAACTTGACACCGGTCTGGAGGAATCCTGGCTAGAATGGCCAACCCAGTTGGCATGAACTCTGTTGAAATCCACCGGGGCAAAGGGCTCAAATCCCAAACAAGATAACGTAGACGACGGGGCAGAGAGGCAAATCAAACTAGATACCGCGATGAACTTGTGGAATTGGATCGGCAAAGGGAACCCCTAGTACGAACACCATCAAGCCTAGAAATCGGCCTTGAATGCTCCATGCCTTGCTAGCCAACCCAATTAGAGTGCACTTTGCTGAAATTCATAGGAGCAGCCGGCTCAAAACCAGGGACAGTGAGGAACCCGATAGATGACTGGGAGCTTGGAGGGGCCTTCAGTTGAAAGAGATGAACATGCACTAGAATAAGATCATGTCATAGATACAGAAGCGCTAGCCACAATAGACGAAGCCAAGGGACCAGGCCAGACACCAGTAGAAGGTTTAACTACCCGATGCAGTGCTTGAGCAAAGGAAAGACGGGAAGCAGCACCTTTAGCAGATTTAACAGAGGGAACACCAATAGGGGACCAAGATGCAGTAGCAGCATTAAGCGGAGGCGAGGACTGGAGAAGTGATACCGCCTTGGAGGAAGGAGAGCCCTCAACAGCAATCAAGTCACCAGCTACAGCAGCACCATCAGCCACAACATTGGTGATCTGTAAATCACCAACATCAATGGCAGCAGAAGCAACGACACCAATGGGAGCACGAACGTTAACACAAGCCAGTGGCAAAATGGAAAGAACACAGCCCTCCGCAAGTAGCACAAGGGCAGTGACAGCAGGAGTAGCAGCTGTGTCGACACCAAGAGAAGTAGAAATAACAAGAATCGGAGGAGAGGGCAGACACTCAGGTGTAGAGAATGAAGGTGCTCTAGATGCCGCTGCATGAGGGATGCATGGGGCCACGAGGGCGATAGGAACAGCATCCGCCTGAGGAATGAGAATTTTTGGAGGAGCACTAGAAGCGGAGGTCAGATCACCTTGTGCAGAGGAGCCATAATGAAGACAGGGCTCACGAGATGGCCCGACAGGAGGAGCACCATCTCCTGATGCGGCGAGGGGAGAGGGAGACGACCGTTGGAGAGAAGAATCGCCAACAACAGGAGCAACAGACGGGAGACCACCCAAGCCACCAAAAGTGCCATCAAGATGGGGTGGCTCACTAACAGCAGCAACGCAACCTTTCAATGGTGAAGACACCGGTTTGAGTGACAAGTCATCAACGGACGCAGCATGAAGCAAATTGCCATGCACGTTGCTGGGGAGGCGAACGGGCCTGGAAATGACCGGCCATGCTTGCGCCGCGGACCTTGCCGGAGCACCCTTGCCGGAGCCCGGAGGAGCACTGCCGGAAACCCCATGAACACGGTCTCTAGGAACTCCAGCCTTCTTGCACTTATCAACTGAATGGCCTAATCGACAACAAGAAGAGCAAAAAAATGACAGAAGAGGGCAGACAACGGGCTGCCAGAAGCCATCTAAACCAAGACCAATCCACACCCGGTCCGGGATCGAAAGGGACACATCCAATAGCACGCAAACACAGGCAGCATGAGATCAAGAGTGGGAGGTTGTGTCTTGATTAACCTGAAGCACAGAACCAATACTCCCTGCAATCGATCTGATCATGGGATCGAAGAAGAAATTGGCCGGGAGGCCAGGGAGCTCGATCCACACTGGAACCACCGGAGAGTCGGTGTTCGGGGAGAAGTCCAGCGACCAACAAAAAAATTTAAACAAATGGCAAAGGATGAGCAATGAACCCTTCAGTAACACCTTAATAAAATCTTTATAGCATAAGAAACGGATAAAAAGATGACGATTATCCAATGCACTGATCGTAAAGTCCTTATGAAATTGAAATCTCTGAGCGAGATGTGCTCGGATCTCAGGAAAAGGTGGCCGGCCTTGAGGGGTGTAGGCGATGAGAGCAAGCTCAAGAGGCCTGCATGAAGCATGGATCTCATCCAGGGAGAAGAAAATAGCAGGGGCACCCAAGTTCGTACGCGCTGGAGGATGAATGGGAATGGGAATCACCGGAGGGGCCATGGACTGCCGGATGATCTGCACAAATGAGGGACGAGCATCTGGACTCCACGCCGAGGAAGAAGGAGCCTTGAGTGCGTCTGCAGGAGGCCAAGCCGACGGAGCAACCGCTGTAGAAGGGAGATCGACCGGAGCATCAAGCGTGGGAAGATGGGCCAAGGGAGAAGATGAGATCGCAAGGAGAGGAAGGACAGAGGGGGGAGGGCGAGACCCTACCCCAAGGCTAGACATCGCGAAAATTGGTGATTGAAGACATTATACTTAACAACGTTCCTCCTCCATTCTCTGACCAGGGCCTCCCCTGGCGTACCTCTGGTCCACCTATGCATCAATATCAACTTTTCTTCTAGTGGCATAAGGGCTGAAATTTGACGGAGGATAAGATCATTTGGTGGCTCATTATGAATGCCACCCGTTGGTTACTGAGCTACATTGCGTCTGGCTGAAGACATTAAACTTAGCACTTCTTTGGAGGCAACTCAATGTTTTAATAATATCCGTGTGATAATAAATGGCTTCTTAGGAGACAACCCAAGTTTTTATTATGGTTTTACTTTTATTTTTACAGGTGTGAATAAGTGATAAGTTTGGGGAAAAGAGAGATGATTGCTTACACCTCTGCCCAGACTCCACATGTCACGCCCTGAACCGATAGCAGCGGAACGTGTTCGTTTGCTCGAAACGTGGCAGTTAAATAGTCGTGTCAATCAGAGCATAGTCAAGACAAGGTATAATTTGAACAAAATGGAAATTCATTTCAAATATGAGTTTATTACAAATTGGACCCAATAAAAGAAAAGACTCAATAAAGGAAAATTTACAATAAGACTCTTGACTAGACTTAATCATAAGACGCAAGATAACCAGACTAGACGGTTCATCTAGATGTCAAAGTTCTCTTCACTCTTGCCCTAGCCCATCATGTTCGGTCTCGTCGTCACTAAGGTCATTACCTGAAAAACATTAGAAATAAACTGGGTGAGCGAATGCTCAGTAGGAATTATATCTCAAGTGTCAAGCTAGCTTTAAGTCAATTACAACTTAACATGCTCATGCAGGTCATGCAAGGTATCACAATCGAGAACTATGATGTCACAAGCTATAACAATAAATCGAGGATAAACTCAAACCAAAAGATGAGTAAGCAAGATGCTAGATACAAAGGATAATCATGAGATTATAGCAGGTACATTCATGACGAGTTATCAAGTACTTTCACAAGATAATTCAAGAGCATTCACGAGGAAATAATAACAAACATCTCTCTATGATGAACACTATCATGAGAGCTGTTCATGTAGCTAGTTCAATCATCTCTCTATGACGAACACTATCACGAGAGCTATTCATGTAACTAGTTCAATCATCTCTCTATGACGAACACTATCACGTGAGCTTTTCATGTAACTAGTACTATGAAGGATTTGCCACACTCTTAAGGGGTTCTCATGAACTGTATGATTGCCCCAAATGGAATAGCACTAGGTAGGATTTGTCTACACACTTAGGGGTTCTCACGAACTGTATGATTGCCCCTAATTGCCATAGACCGTGTTTGGTGAATGCCAGCACCTGATCATCATAATACCGGTACATGTTTGGACTTTGCCTCACCCGCGGGATCAGATCAGGACCTCTTATTTTTATACACTAGCATTTAAATGTCATTTACTTGGGACCCATAGCCCCTGACATTTATCTAAACTAATTCCACTTTAATGGCCAAGAATTTCAATGATCAAGTCATGTACGAACATTAAGATAGATTTTTCATGAAACATAGAGTTCAAGGATGGAACTTGTAGTAATCATGACAAATCTGGAAATCTAGGTAATTAGGTACAACCTTCTCAATCGACCTTGACGGAATCCAAGGCTACGAGGAGACTTACGGTGGTCTCTATGATAAAGTCACCAGTCTGAAGGAAGGAATATCCGGCGGAGGGTTCATCTATCACCGAGAAATAGTGGGGTAATCGATAAAACACCGAGAAACGTGAGACTATACTCATGGACTGGAATATAGTGCCTAAAACAACCCACTGTGATGGGTTCTCAAAAAAAATAGGAAATCAAGAAGCAGAAGAAATAGTGCCTACACCATGGCCACTATTTCGTAAAACCAGTTTGACTTCTAGTGTATATATATCCTAGAATTTAGTATAACTATTTAACTCAGGGTTAATACGTTAGATTTTCTAGAGAATACATGGGCAGGGTAAATGGCGCCCTGGGTAAAGCCATGATTCAAGAAATAGCGCCCAGTCTCAAGTCTTTATTTAACTAAAAAAAATCTTTATGCAGAGTCGTGATATCAAATTCCATGTTATATATTCATTTACATAACAGATTCTGGGCATTTCATATATGGGTTTAATTGGCACCCAAGGCCAAGCCCATCTTTCATGAAGTAGCGCCCAATCTATAGGGCGCCCCATTAATAAGGTGGCAGGGTGTCAACCGTGTAATCAATTAAGTGTAATATGGCATGAATAGTGTCATTTTTCCAAATAAAATAATTTTGCAAGAACAAGTACATGGACAGGAAGAGAAAATTAGCAAGAATCTAGTAGCATATTCATGCATTAGATTAGATGTCATGGTTCATAGTTATTAAATTTTAAACATGGATGAATTATCTATTTACTGGAAACTCACGACTGTTTAAATAGTCATGTTTCAAGAAGTGGTGCCCTAGTGAAGGGGCGCCCTATTCAAAAGCTTCACAAAACTCACGTAAAGCCAATGAAATCAGACCTGAAACCACTATATGCATGCTCATGCTCTGAATTTAATTAACTTAGGCTTGGTACTTGAGAACACCTTCCTTTTGAGGGGGGTTTGGTTGACAGACGTGAAGAAATTGGAGGATCAGTCACTATAGATATGGTACTCTGTTTTGGACATAAAGCAACTACAGCTTCACGATGTAGAGGTTGAAGATGCTCTATAGTAGCTGCAGCTTCAACGGACTGAAGAAGATGTTTCCCTTTCTTAGTAGCAGAAAGGAGAGGAAGAGGAAGAATAAGCAGAGACTTCTTGTTGCACAGGCCGCATAAGACAAGTAACAGGGATCAATAGGGTCGTCGGATGTAGCAGCAGTAGCAATGGAGAAGAAGATGCAGTTTCTTCTCGTTCATGCAGAGGATGGAGGAATACGTTGCTCCCCACAATAGCGTCGGAAGCAAAAGTTCCTCACGGGACAACAACGGGAAGAATCTGTCAGCAAGTCACTATAGATTACTTAGAGGCAGTAACCTCTGTTGTGTTCTGAAGGGGTGTATTTATAGGGTAAAGGATCGATCGTGGGTTAGAGTTTGATTGGGATTAGAGTTTCTTTGCAAGAAATCCTAATAGGTTTGATATATCCCCTGGATCAATCCTACCTTAATCTTTACCTTCCTGAACAGCAGCCACATCTCCTAGTTAGAACCAAACACGGCAATCGGGTTGCCAAGTTTGAACCTCAAGGAAATAGCGCCCAGAGGAGGGGCGCACTTCATGAAATGGCGCCTGCTACAGGGGCGCTCTTCACTATTTTTCCTATTTTTAATTGTTAACAACTGTTACAATGTTTATAATTTTATATCCAATGAACCATGTTAATAAAAATAGTAAAGTGCATGTTTTTATGATCCCTAGATTTTTTTGATAATTTTATTTTATTAAAAATCTGCTAGAATAAAATTGACCCCGGTTATTCGGTTAAAACTCTACATTAACTTCAAAGATTTTTATCTTTAAAAATAGATGGAATCACATTATGAAATTTCATGGTTAGTATCCTTACATTCTTCTCTTATTTTTCATATATTTTATTTCATAAAATTTCTTTTAAATAAAAAGTGTCACTATTCACATTTAAAAGAATAACAACATAATACATGTTGTATATTCATGAACAACGACCTATCAAATGGTCGCTCCATTGTGTTGGAGTTTGTCCACCCATCCTACAAGAATCAAAATTGTTTATATGCCTTATCTAACTTTCTTAATTACCTTTATTTCTTAAAACCTTATCTATATATCCTTTTTCCTTCAGAATAAAGATATAGTGCGATAAAAATGTAATTTTTTAAAGAGACATCATGTTCTAAATTATTAATAAAATATAAATTAACATCTTCTCAAAGTGATGTTATTTATTTTAAATTATTAATTTAAATAAAAATAGAATATGAATTAAATGCCTTCTTAAAAATGATGCCCATCTAGAAGGTCTTGGGTATCAGAGGTAGGTTCGATCATAGCAAGATATTAACTTCCATCCCAAAAAGGGAATATCAGTTAGCCATTTATTTATTCGAATAACAATATTCTCAAATTCTTATTTATTTATCATTATCAACTTATCTATAGGTTTTTCCTTCTTTTTAAAACCTAAATATATTCATTCCTATTTCAAAATTACCGGGCGTTACACCCTCCCCCACTTAAAAGAATTTGGTCCCCAAATTCACATGAATTTTTTTCTTTCTATAATAGTGGGGTAACATCACCATATCCAAAATTTGCATTCTAACTAGATCATTCTTATAACATGCTAAGTGCTAAGATCACCATATCCAATTTATACAATCATGGACCAGATAGGTTTATAGAGTTACCTTCAAATTCTTGCGACGCTTCTTTCTTTAAGAGTGGAAAACGAGCAATTTTATGAGCTATGCTTCCGCAACGGATGCACTTCCCAAGTTTATACCAACATTCATCTGTGTTGTGTCATCCTTTCTTGCAATGCTCACATTTTTCCTTGACCGGAACAATTTGTTGGTCATCATTCTGGGACTTCTTGTTCTTATGGAAACCGTTACCTCCATTGGACCTCTTCCTGCTGTCTACGGGTTCCTTGTTCTTGGATTCACTGGATAACTCCTTCTTAGCGACTTTCCCTTTGATTCGCTCCATCATATCCATAGCATCTTCTAAGAGTTGTGCTTTCCTAACCATCTCCGTATAAGTTGGAATCTCTAGTGGAGCCAATTAAGGAATGCGCTCCACCTTCAATCCATTCATGAATCTTATTGTCCTCATTTTCTCTGTACAAACTAGATGTGGTGCATACCGAGCTAATCTAGAAAACTTCTCTTCATAATCTGCTACTGATAAACTGTGTTATTTTAATGCCGTGAACTCCATAGCCTTCTTCTCACGGATTCTTTCCAAGAAATACTTCTCATTAAAGTGTTCTAAGAACTCGTCCCATGTAACTTGCTCGTTGGGCAAGATTACTTCGACGGATGCCCACCACGCTCAGCCATCCTTCTCTAGTTGATAAGTTCCTAATAGTACCTTTTCTTGGTCAGTACATTGCATTACCTTAAAGGTTCTCTCTATTCTTGCACCCAATTCTCCGCTTCATCCGGGTCGGTAGACCCACTAAACTTAGGGGGATTCTTCTTCTGAAACTTCCTATGCAAATCCCCGGCACCATTTCGTGCTCCTCCTTGGGCAACTTGTTGTAAAACTTGTGTTAATCATTGGACGGTGCGTTGCATCTCTCTCCATTGAGCCCGCTCGGCAGTCATTTATAGCCTACAAGGCAAGTTTTAAATTAGCGTTTACTCATACCTTGACATTAATCTAGCGTAGATGAAACATATTTTAATGATTAGCCCATAGCTCTACCCAAATCTCACGGGGTTCCTATAGGATAACTGACAATGATAACTCAATCTATAATTTGGACTTAATGACCTAGGGATTTAGAAAGCCTAGGCTCTGATACCACCTTCTGTCACGTCCCGAACCGATAGCAGCGGAATGTGTTCGTTTGCTCGGAACGTGACAGTTAAACAGTCGTGTCAATCAGAGCATAGTCAAGATAAGATATAATTTGAACAAAATGGAATTTCATTTCAAATATGAGTTTATTAAAAATTGGACCCAATAAACGAAAAGACTCAATAAAGGAAAATTTACAATATGACACTTGACTATACTTAATCATAAGACGCAAGATAACCAGACTAGATGGTTCTTCTAGATGTCAAAGTTCTCTTCACTCTTGCCCTTGCCCATCATGTTCGATCTCGTCGTCACTAAAGTCATTACTGAAAAATATTAGAAATAAACTGGGTGAGCGAACGCTTAGTAGGAATTATATCTCAAGTGTCAAGCTAGCTTTAAGTCAATTACAACTTAACATGCTCATGCAGGTCATGCAAGGTATCACAATCGAGAACTATGATGTCACGAGCTATAACAATAAATCGGGGATAAACTCAAACCAAAAGACGAGTAAGCAAGATGCTAGATACAAAGGATAATCATGAGAGTATAGCAGGTACATTCATGACGAGTTATCAAGTACTTTCACAAGATAATTCAAGAGCATTCACGAGGAAATAATAACAAACATCTCTTTATGATGAACACTATCATGAGAGCTGTTCATGTAGCTAGTTCAATCATCTCTCTATGACGAACACTATCATGAGAGCTTTTCATGTAACTAGTACTATGAAGGATTGGCCACACTCTTAAGGGGTTCTCACGAATGTTGACACTCGTTTTATGACCGATAAGTTGGGTCATCTCTTTGTTCTATCCATATGATGCTCCAAGTTGTTCACTCTTCATTAAGTTTCCTTTATCAGTTTGAAGCTTATTTCATGGGTCTTCTCTCCTTGGTTGAGTGTGGTTCCTTGTGGCTTTTCATTGGATGAAGCTTAGAAAGCTCTTATCAATTTTGATCTTCATTGTTTCTATCGGTCCTCTGCATGGGCGTTACATTCTTCTAACGCATTCGCCCTATGCCGTTACTTCTTGAAGAGTCCTGAAGTTTGAGGTCTTTGTTTCAAAGCTTATCCGTTGGCCTATGCATTGATTTTAACGGTTTGTCGTGCAGTCGTTACTTTCCTCCAACGCGTCCAGCCATGGCCGTTACTTATCTTGCAGAGTCCAACTTATTTGATCTTCTCCCCGTTGATCTTATCTCTTTTGAGATAAGGTTAAATGTAACGATATCCCCCTGGCGCGTTATTTTCAAGTGACGGTCTATCGAGTAGCCGTTACATCCAACAGAGAGTCCTGGCAGTTCAGGCCTTTTCTCTGCTACTTCGTGGTCGAGATAAGAGTTTGAATTGGTGATTTCTCTT
Source organism: Amorphophallus konjac (assembly GCA_022559845.1). Classification (NCBI taxonomy): domain Eukaryota; kingdom Viridiplantae; phylum Streptophyta; class Magnoliopsida; order Alismatales; family Araceae; genus Amorphophallus; species Amorphophallus konjac. The sequence continues at coordinate 89,397,353 of CM040119.1, forward strand.
CCAAATCTGATCCTCAGAACCTTCTGTTTGTTTCTATGGACTCTTGGTGATATTATCTCCAAGGATTTGCTAAGAGTTATCCTCTTTTCTTGCTGGATTATCCTCTGCTCGACCGGAGAGTTTGAGGGCCTATAAATAGCACCCTTAACTTCATGGCCCGAGAGAGGAAGATCTGGAGGTCGCGTCGAAGTGCTGCCGCATTCTGGAGCCACATCTAACCAAGGAGATTTGTCTTTCATGTCCATCTGCTTCACGGTGAAGGGAGTATTCGTTCTATTGAGTTTCAAAGTTCATCATTGCATATTGTGTTCTTCCTCCTCCCTCTCATCATAGGCATTATCCCTCTCCTTGTTTCCACATTCTGCATCTGGTTTTCATCATCTAAACATCCTTCCTATCTTTTAAAACGCCCAGAGGGGTTAAAAAACCAAAACTCTCCCGGTACTTCTCTTTCCTTTTGCATGATCTTAAGTTCTTTGAGAATTGATACTATACTTGTTTAAAGGGCTAATCTGGGTTTGTTTTCTTGTGTTTTCACGTTCTTTGGCAGGTTTACAGGTTCACTACGCGAGGCCCAAGTCTTCTGGCCGGCTGGAAGAGTTGGAGTTAAAAGAGTCCACAAGCTATTACTGCAGGTTTCTGACGGTCCTGAGAAGACGCGTCAGGTTCATATAACGGTGCATCGTGCGACCGTCACATTTCTGTGACGCACGGGGTCTGGACCGTTACATTCGGTTGATTTGTAGATTTCACTGGTTTTCTCTCTCCCGTGGGCGGGTGCTTCACCCACCTATTTCCAAGGTATTTTCAAGTCTCTGGCTTGTGTTTACTTTGGTGGTGATCACGTTCTTTCTTAGTATTGGGCATTAGCATTCTCTCCGTCTCATATCTCTTATTTCCTTTATTTGCTCCACCCTTGCGGTGTGTTTTTATTTGCTCTTGCTCCACGCCCTGGCGTGTGTTTTTCTTTATTCCCTTAGTTTAGCTTGATGATTGAGATAGCATGCCCATGCTAGAGCTTGTTCTGGTTGCCTAGGTTCATGGTTCACATGTTCATGGGTTGATTGAGATCTTTGATTTTTGCTTATCATCTTTATTACACATCAAAACAAAAAAGAAGAAGGGAAGCAAAACAAATCAACAGATAATTTTTTGGCGATCACGGTGGGACAGCTTGTGCCAATCGTGTCTTGATCTCTGTTTAAACCTGCCATCATTTTCTTGATTAGTTTCCTCAGATTTCCCTCTTACTTCCTCCTGTTTCTGGTTCTCTGGGTAGTCTGACGGCCCTATGTCCCTGCGTCACTCCACTTTGACGCCGGGGCTTTAGACCGTTACACTCCTCATCCTGCTGTTTGGGCTTTTCACGGATTTCCCTTCTATTTTCTTGTTGTTTTTGGCTCTCTGGCTTATACGACGGTCCTGGGTCCCTGCGTTATATTTCTTCTGGCGGTCTAGCCTCTGACCGTTATATATTTCTGACGTGGGTCTTCTAGACCGTTACACTCTAGACAGGTACGCATCCCAAGGTGCATTCTATTTCTGCAGTTTTTGTTGTGATATTCTTGCTTGGGTGTTATCTGACTTCTTCCTTGGTTTGTTTACATATTTGCATCGTTGTGTGCATAATTGTTTGCTAGATTCTAGGTTAGAATTTGCATGCACTCCGGTGCACATAGGTTCATTCATACTTTCATACATTAGATTGCATTTTCCTACCTTGGTGTGCGGACCTCTCGTCTCCATATTCATTGGGGTCGACTAGGAAATCACACCAGGGACCTCCATAAGTCCCCGCGAGCCGTGGATTCCCACACGGACGCCGGGCCGATTGCACCTTTCCCACCCCGTGTCTAGGATTGCATAAGTGAAGGAGTGATCACATTTAGAGTCAAACCAAGCTTTACATCCATCTCCTATCAGGAACCCATTGTTGAGAGCTCATATTAATCAATCCCCTAAAGTCCCAAAGGAGAAATCATAAGAATCTTGAAGCATCATCTTAAACAACTTGCTTGACTTGAAGTGTCTTCATCTCTTGTTACTTACATCTTTGTTATAAATCGTCTAAGTTTGGTTGCTCATTGCGTGTTTGTGTTGTGTTGTTTGCATCTTGTTAAGGTTGTTCGTTGCATGTGGAGTTATTTTCGTCAGTTAGAAGCACCTTCTAGGGTCAATTCCTTCTCCAGGTTCTACTCAAATCCACTTTTCGAACCCACCATGGCTTCTTTTAATCCTCCCCGTTCCCAAGAGGATTCCCTTCCCCAAGGGCTTCTTGAAAACCCTACTAGGGTTACCTCATTCTCTTCTGGAGAGGGGACAGCCCCTCTTCAGTCCTCTACCTCCATGGAAGGTGGTCAAGCTACCCCTTCTTTCACTACTCCTTCTACGGGCTCCATTCTCCAGATGATGGCCCAATTGGATCCGGCCCAACTCCAAACTGTCTATCAGGCCATGCAAGGATCCAGTATCTCCCCTCCCACGATTATGCAGAGTCAATCCAATCCTTTAATCCAGCTCACTATAATTAATCTTACTCCGGTCTAAGCCCGGACCATCACATTCACTGACATGGAGACGGGCCAATCTTCTACTTCGGCCCAGCAATCTTTTGACAAGGGGAAGTCTCCTGTCCCTTCTTTCGTTCAGGAGGATCATCATATGCCTAGCCCGACGGTTTCGCAAGTCCTCATGGGCCCCTCCGTCTTCCTGCGCCCTCAGTCAGGGGTTGTCCAAGCCCACTCTAATTTGGGTCAGTCTCCGACCCAATATCCTTCTTATGGGCCCCCTGCCTTGGCTATTTATCCTTCTGATCCTTCTTATGGGCTCCCACCTTCTGCTGCGGTTCACCCTTCCGCTCCTCAACTTCAACCATCATCTCTCACTACCCTTGCTCCATCCAGAGAGCAGGAACTACTTGATAAATGGGCCACCATGCAACAGCAACTCGATTTCTTCCAGAAGCGGGTTGGCCCACAATCCTTGGCAGATGTTCCCGTTCCTAGCTTTCAGAACATCCGGTTCCCTCCGTAATCCGAGCTCCCCAATTATCGCAAATATGACGGGAACGGCAATCCCTTTATTCACGTGAGGGATTTCTTATATGAATCGGCCCAATTCCAATATGATGATCGCCTTATGGCGTACTTGTTCCGCCGATCATTAGATGGTGTTGCACTGGAATGGTTCTACTCTCTGCCACTGGAAGACGCCGAGAGCTTCAAGACAGTGAAGGATAAGTTTATTCAGAGGTTCCAAGACAGGGTCGGCCCGGAATATTCGTTCACAGATCTGGTGGCCGAAACGATGAAACCGGATGAGGAGTTTGCTACTTATGCAGATAGGTGGAGGCAAATGGCCGCTAGAGTGCTCGGCCATATTCCGGAGGAAGAGAAGGTCAAGTTACGTATTTCCAATGCTACTTCGACCTTCCGAAATATTCTGGCCATGAATGACATAGCCAACATGCACCAACTCTACAGTCGGGCGCGGTTCATCCAGACTCAGTTCAAGGACTCCCCCATTCACTCATTATTTGAAAACCAAAAGCCCAAGTATCACAAGAAACCTAAAGGGCCGGTCACCGAGGGGGTCCAAACAAACGAGCAAGTTCAAGCCGTTGCTTTCCCTTTTCAAGCCGCACCCTTCCGCTTCCCTCAAAATCTCCACACTCCACAGAATCCTGCTCCCCAAAACTTCCAAGTCACTCCACAAAACCCTCCGCCCACCTTCACCGTTCCGCAAAATACCTTCACCGCACCGCAACAACCACCACCCCCTCCGCAATACCACAATGTCCCTCCACCCAACGGCTACAACAACAACCCTAACAACAAGTGCCCGGCTCCTAAAAGAGCTCAGTACCCACCCTTGCCAGAAACACTCACAGACATCTTTTCAGCCCTCATGTCGGTAAATGCCATACAGCTCCCTCCGGAACGGCCCAACTGGAATCCGGCCGTTGATCAGACGAAGTATTGTATGTTCCACAGGCAACCGGGACATACCATTGAAGGGTGTTTTCAATTCCGGGACCTAGTATATGATCTTCATGAAGGACAGAGGATAGATTGGGCCGAAATGCACAGGGCCATCACAGAAATCAAAGAGAGAGAAGGCAGTCGCCGAGGCAGCAAGTACAGCAACAACAGGTACCGCAGCCACAGCAACAGCAGCAACAGCAACCGGTGCAAGATCTGGGGATTCATCAAAACCCAATGCCAAACCATCCTCCTGCTTCGCAGCCTCCGCCGTCGGCACCAGCTCAGGTCAATGTCGTCCAACCCCCAGCTCCTAACCCCGGGTGGTCCTTCGACGATGATAATTCCACGCCGCAGGTCATGGCCCTTCACCACAACTACCATAATCCTCCCGCTTCCCCTATCCTTATACCTACACACCAAACTCCTCCTCCACTCGTCCTCCCATTTACCCCTATTCTATCACACGCACCATCACCCGCACCTCCGTCGCACTCACCGTTGCTCACATCCACTACTATCACCCCCTCCCCGCTCACGCTTACATCCACTATCGCCATACCTCCGTCTAACCCTCCACTCATCACACCTCCGTCCACTTTTGTATCCCCACTACCGCTCACGCCCACTGCCACTAACCCCTCGCCTATTATCCTTTCCACCACACCCTCTTCCGCACCGCTCATCCATCCCACTGGGCCTACTAAATCACTTATCCTAAGCCCATCTAAGGCCGCAGTAGCTTATAACTTCGCCCTACGGAGCGGGCGCATGTTTCACCGAAACTATCCTTCCACTTCCAACCCCCAGTCTTCCCAACCAGTGGCTGAACAAGAAGAGGCCGAGCCACTACCGGGGACCCAATATGATCTATTACATCATTTGGATAGGGTGCCCGCCAAGATATCTGTGCTGGAACTGATTAAGAGATCTACCCTTCACCAAGATGCATTAAGAGACTTTCTTAAAAGGTGATGGTTAGTGAAGACATGGCAGTTGATAGCTTACCTACCGCACTGGCAACAATCTCCAAGGGGCCAGCCATTACTTTCTCTGAAACCGAGCTAGCACCACCAGAAGCTCGGCAAATGCCACTGTGCATTACTATCATTCTGAACAAAGTCAGCATCGATGCGGCGTTAGTCGACACAGGGGCATCTATCAACGTATGCCCGCTCAGCACTCTAAGGGTTTGTAACCTGTCAGAAGAACTTCTACGCCCAACTCCCACTACCATAGCTGCTTATGACAACTCTCGACGGGCTTGTCACGGGATTGTCACCATTCAAGCTGAGCTTGGGCCCCTTACTATTCCCGTGGAATTCTATGTGTTGGACATTGACCCTATGTTCAAGGCTATCTTGGGTCGTCCGTGGATCGATACCCTCAGCGCCGTACCCTCTACTGCACATCAATGCATTAAATTCCCGTTCCAAGGGAGGGTCGTCAAAGTCAAAAGCTTATCCACGGTCCAATCAGTGAAGGCTATTTCAGAGAAAGTTCTTCCCACGTTGTGGCCAAGTAGTCGGCCCGTTATGTCAGTGCTAGATCTTGACTTTCCTTGGGCTTACGCACCTCGCAAGCCCGTCACCGTAGCAGTTGACATCAAGGTGAAGCCCCAGATCCGAGATTCCAAGGGCTAGGACTTTATACTGAAGCTAGGCTACCAACCGGGGAGAGGCCTCGGTGCTCAATTACAGGGATGAACTAAGCCCATTCCTAAAGGCAGGAAAATGAACAGAAGAGGTCTCGGCTACCGAGAGACTACATTATCTATGATGGGTGATTCTGGGCCACTCACCTGGGACTACCGTCAACACTTTGTTCGAGGGCCTCTCCAGCCTGGCACATTAACTCCACGGCTAGCTCCGCCAAGGGAAGATACAGTCTATCCGATTGCCAGTCCACCCTGTGGGGATGGTTTTATTATTATTTTATTTATTTAATCATTTATTATTTATTTTATTATTGGCGTGCCAGTCACCGGGGTGACAATTTTATTATGCGCTCGATCTGACTCAATCAGTCGATTGTGAAGTCCGAGTCGGGACCAAAAGTCCGCCATACCATAAAGGCTATGACGTTAATTACGCCCTTCCTAAGAAGGACAACCCTTGATTAAACGCCAAAATAGGAGGCCACTCGGGGCGGTAATAAAAAGAAAATAACAGTGTGTGATATTGAAGCTCTTGTCATTCTAAGAATGTAATTAGGTAAATGATAGACTTATTCAATCAGCATGACCTCCTCTTATATGGGTCGTGCCGGATAGAAATAGGACACCGTCCACGCAGCGGCGGGGCAGAGCCTGGACAATCATCGGGGACATGTCCCCTTCCACGTTTCTCATCCGGCCAAGGGCCTTACAGCGTTTGTATTCCCCGAAGGATCGAGCCAGACGGGAGGTGTATGATATACGCTTCGCGGGGCTTGTCGGGGTCAAAGCGTTAATCGATATTTCGGCAGCACCTCCCCATAATCTGGATTATGCCCAAGGGGGAAATAGGCTATCATCCACGGAGTGCCGGGATGAAAGCCGAGAGGAGGAGAGAGGCCAAACCTCCCGACCTATATATATTTGCCATGGGGTAATGTTTGATTTTCCCTTAGGGAAGCCGGCGGAACTCATGCAGTGGCAGAGCCCTCCCGAGCTAAAGGGGTTACTCATAAGTCCGATGCGGGACAGTGGAACATAAGGGAGTCTGACTTCCTTTAAATTTATCCCCGGGGCAGGTCTGGTGACTCATGGGCATCCCTGGCTTGGTTTGATCAAGGTGCCAGGGGTTCAATTGGATGGCAGAGTAGGCTCTCGGGGCAGCTTAGGTGTGCATATAGGCTCCTAGCGCGAAAACAACCACGCCGGGAAGGGTTCTTCATGAGGCGCAATTCTAGGGGCCGGGAAGCTGGCACAAGGGAAGCTCTCGGCGTGAAGGTCGAGTGGCCAGGGGGTTCCCGGCGCGCCCAAGAAACAGGGTTCCCGGCGCCAAAGTGGAGTGGCCAGGGGGTAGGTTCTCGGCGCGCAGGGGAGAAGGCCAGGGGATGGGCTTCCCGGCGCGATGGCAAAGAAGCCAAGGGGGGTTCCCGGCGCGGCCAATATGGAGGGGTTCTCGGCGCAAGGGCCAAATGGCCAAAGGGGTTCCCGGCGTGAAGGCAAGAAGGCCAGGGGTTCCTGGCGCGACGACAAGAAGATCAGGGGTGGGGTTCTCGGCGCCAGAAGCCTCGCGCCGAGAACTATTCACCCCTTTTACTGTGCAGGAGGCCGATATGGGTGATGGCGCCGATACGGGTTCTGGGATTTTACGGCGCCCTGTTTTGGGTTTCTTGACGATTCAGGATAAGGTAGGTGGATTCTGTGAGGTCAAAGTGGATCGATTCATCAGATTAGAACTGGATTAGGTTTGGGCTTTATAGAAACATCAGGATCGAGGAGGAATTTGGGAAGACCAAGGTCTAGAGAATCACTGTCACCAATATTATGCAGAACCCGGAGATAGATTTGATGTGGTCGTTCATCACCCTAGGAGCCAAGAGATGGCTGTCTCTGGACCCAGAGGTGATTTCGACAATGCTAATAGACAGAGTATAAACATCTAGAACTCCGGAGTATCATAAACCTCGGTCATTGTATAGCTTTGCCTTATCCCGGAGGCCAAGGGATGGTCTGTCCCTAGCTCTGGAATAAGCACAGAAAGCATTTGAAAACCAAGCGAAGCGGCAGACCGATGATCAGACTGGGGAGGGGATGACATGCTACGGAATCTAAGAGAAGACATAAGGGGATGGCAGCAGAGCTTCGGAGAAAAACAACAGCAGTCGGCAACTGCGGCCCGTCATATTTATTCACTCAATGTTGGATACTCCCTACATCGAACAAGATACATAAAGAGAAAATGAACAGGGAGAGTTGCATCTTTCCATCAGCGTGAAATCGCTTACAGTATTATAGAACACATCAGAGAAGGCAGAAAGAAGAACAATCGAAATGAAATGAACTACAAAAAAGGGAGGGGGAGGGCGGAGCATTGACTCCTCTCCCTCCCTGTTGCCCACCTTCGATCAGCCTCGAGCCCTCCTCTCTGCTTTCTCTCTTGTCTCTTTTCTTCTTCGGCTCTTTCCCTCTTTTCTTTCTTGATGAGGTTGTAGGTTTCTTCTCTCTTGCCCTCTTCACTTTTTTTTTTGCTCTCCTCTTTCTTTCTTTTGAAGGAGTGGGTTTATATAGACCCCACCCCCCTAGCTTCTCGGCAGATGGGAATGGGCCTGACCTCTCATCTTCACGGCGCGCATCAGTCGCTCAGCAGCTCCCGGCGCGTTAGGTGGCATTCGTGGAGTATCTCGGCGCCACTTCCACGAGCCCATTTTGTAGGCCCATTTAGGCCCTTTTTAGGACTTCTCGTGGACTTGCTGACCCTCTAAGCATATTAGAACCGCAGCAGGCCTTTTGTTGGTGGACCCAGGTCTTGATAGGACCATGGAGACTTTCATCAGTCAGTGGACTGGGATTTCATCAGCGTCGTCACCTGAACGATGACAAGGTAGGACATCATTTCATCATCATTGCCACCCGAAAGATGACAAAACCGGTTATCAGCTTTAGTCTGAGAAGGCTTCAGCCAGGTGTAAAGCCCATGGAGACGGTTCTTCTTCTGTTATGACCTTGCATGGGTTTTCATAGTCTTCATTTGCTGGTTCTTGCTTTGATCTTCTCTTCGGTCCCATCTTTGATCTTCTCTTCGGTCCCATCTTTGCTCTTGATTATATTTCAGGTGTCAACAAATGCCCCCCACCTGTGGATGGCGTAAGCACAGAATAAGCGGCACGGGGTCCGCAGGTGCCTTTTTAGCATTCGAGGATATCTTCCTCGATTTCTCTTTGACATTGTCCTTCAGCTTGACCATGTTGCTGTAGCAATATTATGCACACATACTTTTTATCTCTGTGTTCTTTTCTTTCCAGCACTTTGGAGTCTTCTCAGCATGATGTTCATGTACTTCTCGGCCCGAGGATTGGGCAGACTGTCGGCGCGCCTCTTGATCAGGTTCTCGGCGCGAAGATTAGCAGCTTCTCGGCGCGAAGATTAGCAGCTTCTCGGCGCGTTCTTGGCAGTCGGCACGCGAGCTCTCGGCCGGGGCTTCTCGGCGCACCTTGGCACGACGGGGAGGGGTTCTCGGCGCGCTTTTCATCGCGCCGAGAACCTCTCGTCTTGGCTTCTTTTTAAGGCGACCATCGCCTTTCTTCTTCTCATTACTCACATCTCCTTCTCTCTCTTCATCTCGGCGGTGGCGGTGGGCTTCCCCATCCGAGAACCTTCGTTAACCCCCCCCCCCCCTTTTGACCGATTTCTTCTCAGGGTAGGTTCACTATATGGGACTAAGTCCCATTTTATGTTCGGGATCACTCCCTCTTGGTGGGTGACTCCCTATCTCTCTTGGGCATACCCCAAACAAGAGGAGATGCTGCCGAAATTTGACCAGAATCATTTGCTCAGTCTTTATAGACCCATTCATCTTGCCGAGACTTATCTTGTCATCTTTCTTTGTTTGCAGGTGCCGACATGGCTTCCGACCCTACTGCTGCGGCTTCCGTGACTATGGAGGCGAGCTCATCGGCTCAGCCGGACATATCTCGGGCTTTAGTCAACTGGCTGAATGTGAACAGCCTGAGCTTTGGCTATAACCAAATCGCTACTGTCGACGAGTCCTCTGATTCTGAGACTGACACAGTGCCGTCTTCTGGGGTCTATTCTTCCACAGAAGGTATTGATTTCAGAAGAGCTGCTGACTACCGTCCAGACCTGCCGAAGGATCGTCATCTGCTGCCATTTATCCGGACCTTCACCATAGGCGGAATGAGGGATCTTCTGCTTGCTCGGTCTGTGGAAGCGGCAATACTTGCTGACAGAGACAGCATGAAGGGTTCTGTTTATCATGCCCGAGCTATATATCTTCCGGGCGAGCAGCGGGACTGGAATGCCGTACTGGGTATTTCTGAATTAGAGCCGGAGAAGAAAATGTTGATCCGGGCTCCAGAGTTCACCCCGGCGAGGTGGGACCATGCAGCCGGTCGCGTCCACCGGGAAAAGACCAACTTCGGACTTTTTCTAGCTCCTGTGAAGTGGGGTTACAGGGACGAGCCATTTATTCTGAACTGTTTGGCCATTCAATTTAAATATCAGCTAGCTGCCGGCTGGTTTGGAGATGCTAAAGTGACAGATGCTCATCTCTTCAGGGTAGGCGCAGTGAAATTCACAGAATTTGTTCTGAAGGAGTATGCCCCTTTACTGATTAGAGCTGGGGTTCACCATAGTGTATTCGCCTCCAGATTCCGCTATCCCATCTCTCGGGGACTATGTTGCGGCATGTTTGAAGTATTCTGCCCACAGTTTAACACATTCTACACAGCAGAGGGTGAAACATCTCTCGACCTCTGGAGTCTTTCGCAGCTCTCAGGTCTGCCTATTAATGGGGAGCCATATGAGGAGGTTTGCCTATATGACTCTGTCAAGGACCCCTCCGATGGAGAGGGCAGATATTCTTTCGGCTATGCATACCGGTATTTAATGAAAGCTTATCGTACCATTTGTCTGGCTTACAGCAGGGGATCTTCCAAAGGCTATCAACCCCGAGAGAAGAGCAACAGATTGAGGGTCCGTGTAGGACAGTGGATACAATACTTCTTCGGGGGTCCCTTGAAGTATGCGGACTTCCCTTCTGTGGGGTCGACTTCTGGCAAGCAAATCAGAGCCCCTCGTTACAAATCAGCATTGCCAGCTTCACTGCGCCGAGCAGGTGCAGATGGTCCGAACCCAGCAGGGGTTGACCCTATCACTCACTGTGCAGCTTATCTGACCTTCTGGCTGTGCACCTTCGCTCTTCCTCAAGGGGACGAGACGACTATCAGGCCGGAGGCTATATACCTTGTAGAAACCCAAAATTTAAAAATAAGAAATAAAATTTTCAATTTCATTATGTAATTAAAATTTTCATGAAATAATCAAATTTCATTTTTACTATATGAAATAAACTAGTTTATTGAATTTACTTGAATTAACTAGAAGTAAATAGATATTAAATGCTTTAAACCTTAGATAAATCATAGTAAGCCCAATAAAAGTCCATGTAATGGATTAGGTTTACAATTGGCCCATTGGATAATCCATAATGGGCTGAATTAATGGTTAAAGGATTCAATAAAGGTTAAATTAACCTTAAATTCGTAACATGTGTTTAATATGATATTTAAGGGATTATAATAACCACATTTCTAGAAGTTTGACTCAAAAATCGACCCTTACCTAACAGCCCACATTGGACCAGTCGTTTTTACATTGGTTTCACACCAAATGGAGGCTAGGTTAAGAGGAGAAATGGCATTTTTCTTCTAATTCGGAGTTGGAAAGTTTGGCATTGTTAGCCAAGGAATCTTGACACATTTGGCCAAGTTTTGGCTATAAATAGAACCCCATTCGACCCTCAACCATCCCTGGAGGTTAAGTATACGCTGCTGCGAAGATTGGTGGAGATTTGAAGGAAGATTTGGAAGATCAAAGGGTTATCTTATATTTGGGGATATTTTTTTAGATCCGTCTAAAGATAGGTGTCTCTCAGGCTAAACTTCAATTAAATTATGCCATCTTGTTCATTTTTCTGTCCTCTTCCCATTGATAGCTCATTTGTTAAATTCCATTGAGAAATGAGAAATTTATGATCATTTTACCCCTTGGTTTTTCAGTTCCGTTTTCAGAATCTGAAGGCGCTATAGCTCAGTAGCGCGTTCTAATCGCGCTGGCCCGACACAGCGCATTCATATAGACCCCGCGCCACTTTATTCTTGAATGCGCCATACACCTATAGCGCGTTCATGAAGAACGCGCTAGTTGCCTATAGCGCGTTCATAGACAGAAGCATGAAAACGCACCGCACCGCACGGCACCTCGACTCGACTCGACTCGACTCGACTCGGCACGGCACGGCACAGCACGGCACGGCACGGCACAAACAAATAAATATATATATATATATATACATTACTAGTTTTGTATCAACTCACAACTCAAGCCCACATCCTATGCCCCTTGGGTCCTGACCCAAGGGTGAGCTCTCCAACATATAAAGCCATGCAAGTTTTTGTAACTTCCAATGTGGGACTAAACTTAAGTCACTATACAATAGGAACTATACCCTTTGAAAATTCACGTTAATTGCACGTATATAGTAACCAAAAGCAAGAAAAGGTAATATTAGCATGTTTTAATTCTTACAACATGTTAAAAATTTAGTTTTGTAGAATGGAATTATTTTTACATGTAAAAAATTTAATTTTCACCATATTAGTTTATACATACTAAAAATTGTTTCCAACATGTTAAAACTATTTCCAACATGTTAAAAATGACTTCCAATATGATAGAATTATTTTATACGTTCTGAGATATAAAAATTATTTTCAGCATGTTAAAATCTATTTAAAGCTATTTTTGTGCATATGAAACCTAATTTCCTATTAAATAATTAGTAAAATGATGCATGAAAATTACTTCCAGCATGATAAAATTTCTTCCAGTATGGTAAAATTATTCCAGCATGTTAGAATTATTTTTAGCATGGTAGAATTATTTTCAGTGTATTAAAACTATTTTCCAACATGATAATTCTATTTTCCTATCAAATAATTAGTAAATAAATATAGAAAAATGATTTTCAGCATGATAAAATTTATGTGGTTATCAGAGAATTTCAATAATCAGCATGCTAAACTTATCTTATCATCCTATCAATAAGTTAATTATTTTAGCATGTTAAGTATTAATTTTAGCATGTTAATAATTAATTTTCAGCATGTAAAAATTAAATCAAGTATGAAAAATTTATTTTTCATCTTACCAGTAAAGTAATATATGAAAATCATTCACAGCATGTTAATATTATTTTCAGTAAGTTAGAATTGTTTTCAACTTAAAAACTTATTTTCATAATTAAATTCTGATTATTATAATAAATCACCATTTTGGCTAACTAATGCATCTTTAAAGTACAAAAATTTCCTGTAAACATGTCTAAACACTTGTAAATCAAATACACATAAGATTAAACCATGGAATTAAATTAATTCTATTAAACTCTAATTACTTGATTTTTCTTCCTAGTTACCATTCTTTTTGAATTCCACGACTTAATGTCGTTAAACATTATGCCTTAAAATTATTATTCACTTCTCTTGCTACTTCTAAAATTTTTGTCAGATCTGTACTTTTTACAAATTAGCTTATTCTTGAAATTCGTTGGCCATAATTATATAAAGTGGATGTCTAAACGTACTTGGGATCTTCGGATCCATATGACTCAATGCCTGGCATTAATGGGGCCCGGTCTGGTCCTGGGGGGAGCGCCCGAAAGCACTTGTGCCCATGGGAGTTGATTGATCAACGGTGTGGCATTGCACCAAAGTGCATGATAGATTTACTTGATACGTCATTCCACTATTCGTACTTGTTTACTTGTTTACTTAAAAATTACATGAATTACTTGACCTGCGTGAAAATGGCCAATTACATGAAATTCTTTACTTGTTCAAAGTCATTACTTGGAAATTCATCTTGATATCATATCATCTCAATTACTTGGAAATTCTATTCATGTTTATACACTTCTCGATACAAGTTAGAAAATTGTTTAAATTACTAACACTTAAAGATTGCCTGGTTCATAGAGATATAAAATCCTACTGAGCTTTTAGCTCACCCTACGTTTTGGTTGATTGTTGTAGGAAATGAAAATGTACAAGGGAATGGACAAGAGTGAGAGAGTGATTTTCCTTTTTACCTAGGTTTATGTAGATCATTAGTGTTTTACAAGAATGATGTACTTTGGGATTGGAAGTTTGTAATTGCCTTTATGGCTTATGAATTAGTGATGTAACTTCATTTTGATGGAATAAAAGTATCATTTTCCCGTTCATTTCTGACTTTAGAAATAAAATTGTACATGCTCTGATCGACACGCGTGTTTACGACTCGTCGCGCCCTCGATATTCCGCGTCGGGACGTGACAGTCTTTGTGGTATCAGAGCCTAGGTTACATAAAATCCTAGGTTTCACAAGTATAGGTTCATTCTTAAACTTTGGTTAGGTTTAAGATCAATATCTAGAAATTGGATAGGTCTCAAAACCTTCCCGGTAAGATTTGGGTAGAAACATGGGTTAAGTTTTAAGGAAAAGGGAATTATTAGAAAATAAATACCAAAACAAAAATAATAAACCTTGGAATTATGGTTTCAAGCTAATTCTCGTAAATGGCCACCGAGAGAGCTCAATGGCGCGAGATGCAGCGCACGGTTCAAGGCTTAACCCAAGCCCTCCAACAGGTTGCTCAGGGAGGAGCAAACCGAGGAGCGGGAGATTTGCATAGGAATTTTCGAAGCATGAACCCTCCTAAGTTCGCAGGATCTACGGATCCGGATGAAGCCGAACACTGGATTAAGGAGATCGAGAGGATATTCCGAGTCATGCAATGCGCTGACGAGGAGAAGGTCCTACTCGCTACTTTCCAACTAGAAAGGGATGCACGAGCCTGGTGGGAATCGGTCGAAGCTACTTTACCGCACGATCAAATTTTATGGGAAGAGTTCGTGGAACACTTCAATAGTAAATACTTCTCCGACCAAGTACAAGAAAGGAAGGCTGCCGAGTTTACCGCTTTGAAGCAAAGGGGTTTATCAGTTGCGGAATATGAAGCTCAATTTTCGAGATTATCTCGGTACGCTCCACATCTCGTGGGTACTGACAAAATGAAGGCATGGAGATTTCTTAATGGCCTTAAGCCACAATATATTACTCAACTCGCCCCGATGGATATTCAATCATATTCTGATATGGTACGGAGAGCACAACTCCTAGAAGATGCAACGGAGTTATCGGATCGCATCCGAGGAAGGGAAGCCAATAGAGAGCAAGTTACTGGGTCCGGAAGTTTCAAACCTTCCTTCGGGAAGAAAAGGCCCAATGACGGGCGTAATTTCATCAAGGATGGGCGAAATTTCAACAAAGGTGGACGTAATTTTCAAGGGGACAAGAAATCGAGGACATTCGACAAGCAAATTGTCCCTATATCGGCAACATCAAAGGAATTATGCAAATACTGCGAGAAGCCCGGACATAAAGCTGAGGAATGTTGGAGAAAGCTCGGTGCATGTCTTCGATGCGGGAGTCGGGAGCATAGGATCCCGAATTGCCCTCTTCTCAACGAGCAAGCTCCATCACCGGCAAAGCTTCCTATTATTGCCAAGAAGCAAGGGAGACTCCAAGCTCTAATGAATGCGGAACCTACCGAGGAAGGAGGAGTCATGGAAGGTACTATTTTCATATACTCCAAGCCTGCCTCTGTCTTATTTGACACCGGAGCTACGCATTCATTTATATCTAGAAGATTTGCTGGTCTTTTACCTATGAAGCATGTTCCATTAGATTCTACACTTACTATCACTACCCCTATTGGAACGGGAACGGAGATTAAACACTTCTATCCTGATAGTGAAATTCTAATTAGTGGTTATAACTTACCCGCTGATTTGGTATGCATAGAGATGGAAGGATATGATGTTATTTTGGGTGCCGATTGGCTATCTACACATGGTGCTAGTGTCAATTGCAAGCTGGGGACGGTAACTTTCATGGGTTACCCCGACCTTCTATTTTCGGGTATCAGGCATTTCAAGCACATACCTCTAATTTCGGCCCTCAAGGCCGAGAAATTCTTAAGGAAGGGTGGTGTCGGTTTCTTAGTTTCTATCACTATGACCGAGCACACAGAACCCATTCTAAAGGACATTCCTATCGTTCGGGATTATTCTGATGTATTTCCGGACGAGTTGCCTAGTATTCCACCCGAGAGAGAAGTGGTTTTCTCTATTGATTTAATTCCGGGAGCGGCACAAGTTTCTAAAGCTCTATATCGGATGTCTGCCGTGGAAATGAAGGAATTAAAAGATCAACTGTTAGAGTTATTAAAAAGGGGGTTTATCCGACCAAGTACTTCACCTTGGGGAGCCCCGGTCTTATTTGTCAAGAAGAAGGATGGTTCGATGAGACTATGTGTTGATTATCGGCAATTGAATCAACTCACCATCAAGAATAAATATCCATTGCCGAGAATTGATGAATTATTCGACCAGATTTCTAGAGCGCGATATTTCTCAAAGATCGACCTTCGATCTGGTTATCATCAATTGAAGATCAAGGAAAGTGATATTCACAAGACTGCATTCCGGAGTAGGTATGGACATTACGAGTTCACCGTTATGCCTTTTGGCTTAACAAATGCGCCTGCCGCATTTGTGCAAATGATGAACAGCGTATTCAAGCCGTACCTCGATCAATTTGTGGTTGTCTTCATTGACGACATTTTGATCTACTCCAAGTCAAAGGAAGAACATGAGGAACATCTCAAGAAGGCCCTTCAATTATTAAGAGATCACAAGCTTTATGCCAAATTAGCAAGTGTGATTTCTGGTTGGAGGAAGTTTCTTTTCTCGGTCACATAATTTCCCGGAATGGTATCGCCGTCGATCCTTCAAAGGTCTAGGCCATAAAGAACTGGGAAAGACCTACTAGTGTGACGAAAATCCGAAGCTTTTTGGGATTGGCTGGATATTATTGAATATTTATCAAGGATTTCTCAAAGATCGCAGTATCTTTAACAAGATTGACAAGGAAGGAGAATCCTTTTATATGGTCCGAGGAATGCGAGAAAAACTTTCAAACTTTAAAGGATTGTCTGACGACTGCTCCTATTCTCACATTACCTACGGAAGGAGGAGGATTTGAAGTGTATGCTGATGCATCCAGAATTGGCTTAGGTTGCGTATTAATGCAACACGGCATGATGCGGGACGGAACTGACAAATGGACTAAACCTATGATGAAGACCAAGTGCGGCCAGCACTCACACGTGACAAGGCAAGCCGAGAGATCGACCTCCGTACTATTCCTCCGAAGAGAGGCGTCTCTCAACAAGAAACCCAAGTCCACGGTCGTCCCTATGAGGGAAGCGAGTGGATCAAAGCGGCAAAGGAGCCGACGCGCAACTATAGGAGTCTAGTCCGAGCTCGGTGCTCGTCTAGGGCCACGGAATGGGATACTCTCACTCACGATCTCGCGGTGTTGAATGCTAGCTAGGATCCCTACACTCTCACGCGGCATACAAGATCACATACTAGTAAAGCAAAATGCCAAGGGGGGAAGCGTCGCACGTACCTCCACGCCTAGGCGTGGGGAAGGAACCCCGGCCGAGACCGACAACCCCGATACACACAATGAAAGAATAGGTACAAGCCAGCAATGGTGCCCACTCCTCGCAGGGAGATAACAGGCTACAACAATTCCATTCGGGGCGGCCGATACACGGGCTGACGGGCGGCACTCGGTGAAGGGTTGGCCACGAGGAGGGTCCGGATGACGATCGGCAGAATCGCAGCAACGCGCGACTCGGTGGTAAACGTTCCCACGAATGGATCCGGAGTCTGATTGGGGCGCCGTCAGCGAGGGCGCGTAGTTAGGTCGCAGGAGGAAGCCTCGGCCAAAAGGCGTGCTCAGATTCCGTCCGTGGAAGCCGTGGCCGCACCTGCAAGTGGGGACAAGGAATCTGCTCCCAGAACTGCGCTGTCGAACGGGGAAAATGGTAACTCGCTGCTCCGGTAGGCGAACGAGGCCCCGCTTGTGGGAGGACGTCGGGGACGCAGAGCAGCAGGTCCGGACCAAAGAGCTCGATCAGATATGGTCGTGGTTGGACGCTGTGAACTTTGGAAATCGCCGGTTGTCCTGGCACCGGGTGGATTGGGCAGACCCGCGCGACCTCACGGGAACGGACGCCACGAACAGCTCGGACGTCGGAACGAGACGAGGTTGGCGGCGTTGGAAAGAGGACGACGAGAGGTACAAACCCTGAAGAAATCAGCTCCAAACTCAGAGTTTCCCGTCCTGTAGGATTTTCGCAAGAAGGAGGGTGGATCTGGGCGCGCAGAGAGGGAGGCTCCTGCGCTAGCTCACGAGAAAACTCGCCACGGGTGGTGCTGACCACGGATCGAGGCGAAACAAAAGCCCACGCGCTGCCGACTCATGTAAGTATCCACCAAAAAAAGGAGGGGCTCGGATTCCACCCGCACCGGATGGGGACGCCGCTGCAACTCGGGGCCGAATCTGGAACACGCGAACTCGAACCGGAGACGAAGTAGAAGGGAGGAAGAACCTCGGCGTCGCACCGAGGGGATGGGGAGTCGCACCCCGGGGTTGCTCCCGTCGCAGGAGCAGAGGAGGAAGAGAGGGTCGCCCTCTCCAAGGGGTGGCTACGCAAATGGCTGCTCAATCAAAATATTTCATTCATTCATTCCAAAGAAAATACATGAGATGTTTTATATGGGGAGGGGGAATGCTAGGGTTGAAACCCTAGCCAAGAGGGAGGGGAGGGGGGTGCGCACATGGCATGGGGGAAAGGGGGGGGGGTGCGCACCACTCCTTGATTGTAGGAGTGGATTGGGGGATGGGGGCGGCCAAAGGAGGGAAGGGGATCGGATGGGGAAGGGAAAGGGGGGGAGGGCCGCACCCCTCTTCCTATAATCTAGGAGAGGGGCGGCTGCCACCTTCCAAGAGGAGGGAAAGAGGTGGGGGCGCCCAAAACCCTAACCCTAGGTGGGCCAAGCCTTGGGTTAGGCAGCCATGCCAAATGGGCCAAGGCTTGAACCAAGAAAGCGGCCCAATAGCCCTATCTCCTACCTAATAAGCATAAAAAGACCCAACTAAAGCCTAATTGGCCCCAATTGGCCTACAAAGGTCCACACAACTAATAAAAGTGTCCACGCAGGGACTAAACCAAGGCCCAACATGGCCTCAAATGAGAAAAAGATCCTCTAGTCGATGCCGTAGTCGCCTAGCCAAAGAGATGCTGACGTGCTCCGTGTGCTCTGTCGAGTGATGCGGCGCGTGTCCTCACCAATTCTCCCCGGGTGGGAAGAACTCGACCCCGTCAAGTAAGGGTCACGGTCGCTCAAGTAGCGCTCCAGCAGGTCCGGGTCGATCAGCTCCAGCTCTCCACGTGTGATCCAGGTGTCGTCTGTCGCAGGGCGCCCTCTCCAGCGCACTAGGAAGCGTTGGTAGGCTCCGCTCCTGGTCGTGGTCACCTGCTCATCCAGTATGCAATCTATATGCTCGCGTGTCTGTAATGGGGCTGGAGGAGGTGGACGCTCAGAAGGTGTAATGCTCTCAACAGGAGGGGTAGGCCCAAAAAGCTCACTGGGAATCACCGCGGGATCCCGATATGCCACCAGATCTGAAACATTGAACGTCGAGCAGATCCCATAGTCGTCTGGCAGCTCAATCTCATACGCATTCGACCCAATTCGCTTCAAGACTCGAAAGGGTCCGGCACCACGGTCCTGGAGTTTCTTCACGGCCCCCGAAGGGAACCGTTCAGGTCTAACCCTGATCATGACGTACTCTCCCACTTGGAACTCACGGGTGCGTCGATGCACGTCAGCTAATTCCTTATAACGTGCGTTGCTGGCCTCGAGGGGGTGATGATGATGTAGACTCCAAACTAGTGGCGTGGACTCATACCGATATGAATGCATGGGTGGCCCAGGGCATCCAAACATAGACCCAGCATGTCTATGACGCCTACATGACTGGACAACACGGGGAGGACCAGGACAACCAAAGTTGTATCTATCATGCATGGGTGTCCTACGGAATGTGGTAGACTCATGGGGACTAAATTGCCCAAACTCACTCATGACATTCCCTATATGAGACAAACCCCTATATGATGGTGGACATGAAGAAACATGGGGAAGAGACATGTGTCCCTGGCCTCCTAAGCTTGGGCATCTGGATGCCGGTAAGGTGAGGTGTTGACTAGAAGGCCTAGGTGGTGTATGATAGTGGACCTCCTCGACAAGGTGGGGAAAAGAATATGGGTCGAGAGGCTCACTAGGGAGGGGATCGAAAGGGTCAAAGAAATGATGACCCCTCCCGACAGGTCCCTTCACTATACTTGCCCATGTGCGACATTCGCCCAGGTGCAGATAATCACCTTCAGGCACTCTCATGTATGGGGCAAGAGGCTCATGAGGAAGGCAAGGAAGGCTAGGTTCCTCCCTCGGGACCGTGAAACCATAAGCGGGGACAAAATCAACCTCCACGGGTATGGGAAATAATAAAAGGACCTCGGATGTGATATGTCCTATGGTGTAGACCGAGGTAATAGACCCCAAAGCAGGGAGTGTAAAGCTATGACTATAGGGTTGGTCAGACCCTAAGGTCAACATATAAGTCAACTCCCATTGATAATCTAAACTCCTAAGGAAGTCCTTCACATTTTCAAGAAAGCAGAAGGACCGAAAAGTGGTGTGAAAGGAGTTAAGGGGTATTATTGGGAGGGCTGGTCCCATGGGTGTATAGCAAGGAATGGAGACATCTAGAAGTGGACCCTCCCTTAGCCAGCTAGCTAAAGACTCTCCAATGACCAGCTCACCCTCGGAAGGTAAGAATGTCTCTATATGAGGGTCTAAGGGTGAAGCCTCTCTCTCGGGAGTGGAAACTGAGTCCTCTATGATGTGGAGGGGCCCCTGGCTCTCAGTCGAGGGTCTCAGGCCGAGAGTGTCGGCCTTAACTTCCAAAGGTTCAGGCACGACTGGGTGCTCCATGGGGTCACTCCCTAACTCCTCGACCCCCGTTAGATACTCCTCAATCAATTCCTGTTCAGCCTCGTAAATCACTGGAACAAAAGGCGGAGTGGATCGCTGGGGTGGTGGCAGGCATGAGCACGGAGGCGGAGCGGACTGTGGGCTAGGGGAAATCGATGATCCCATAGGAGTGCCCATCCTTTCTAGTTTCTCCCTAACGAGTTGCAGGAGTTCTGCGAAGGGGAGATCTCTCAAGTTAGGGGCATTCGGGGAGACTTGCTGGTAATCATGAGATTTAGTCTCGGGCTTAGACTCACAGACAGGTGGCACCTTGCTCCTCCAACTATGATGTGCTCGGTTGGGGGTAAGAGGTGATGGGCGTTGCGGAGGTTGAGCCCTTAGAGTGGCCTTAGACTGATCGAGGGAGATAGGAGGAGTGGTAGTGCTCCTCGGGCTATGGGTCTCTGAGTAGGAGGCGAAGCGTTGGGGAGCGTAGATCCTCCTAAATTCTACCTTCATCTCCTCCCATGAGTGTATGGGCTCTTGCCTCCAACCTGCCCTAAGACCTACTATGTGATCCCACACTTCCCTAGCTTGAGGTGAAAGTTGACCCCTGGCAATGTTGACTCTCTCGGAACCATATATCCAATTCTTCTCAAAGTATTTTCCCATGGTAGCCTCCCACTTTAGATAGGCTCTAGGGCTCGATCCATCAAAGCGAAGGTCCCCATCTACAATGATGTCCATGAATAGAGGGTCGGTCGGACCCTTGTGGAGGATGTAAGGAGTAGCCATGATGAAGCACCTGAGGACTCTAAATACACATGCACGCCCTAGGACTATGGAAGGGACATGTAGGACAACTAAGGGATGGGACTAGACACAACTCAAAATGGTGAAGGAAACTGGGGAAGAATACGGACTCAAATGCACCTAAAACAGACCTAATGACTTACATGCAACTTAGACAGATCTAATGCTCTAATTTGCACCCTAGACAACCTAAAGACTCAAATGACCTAAGACCCCAATTTGCTAGAACAAACTGGTTCCCTAAGCTCTGATACCAAATTTGATGCGGGACGGAACTGACAAATGGACTAAACCTATGATGAAGACCAAGTGCGGCCAGCACTCACACGTGACAAGGCAAGCCGAGAGATCGACCTCCGTACTATTCCTCCGAAGAGAGGCGTCTCTCAACAAGAAACCCAAGTCCACGGTCGTCCCTATGAGGGAAGCGAGTGGATCAAAGCGGCAAAGGAGCCGACGCGCAACTATAGGAGTCTAGTCCGAGCTCGGTGCTCGTCTAGGGCCACGGAATGGGATACTCTCACTCATGATCTCGCGGTGTTGAATGCTAGCTAGGATCCCTACACTCTCACGCGGCATACAAGATCACATACTAGTAAAGCAAAATGCCAAGGGGGGGAGCGTCGCACGTACCTCCACGCCTAGGCGTGGGGAAGGAACCCCGGCCGAGACCGACAACCCCGATACACACAATGAAAGAATAGGTACAAGCCAGCAATGGTGCCCACTCCTCGCAGGGAGATAACAGGCTACAACAATTCCATTCGGGGCGGCCGATACACGGGCTGACGGGCGGCACTCGGTGAAGGGTTGGCCACGAGGAGGGTCCGGATGACGATCGGCAGAATCGCAGCAACGCGCGACTCGGTGGTAAACGTTCCCATGAATGGATCCGGAGTCTGATTGGGGCACCGTCAGCGAGGGCGCGTAGTTAGGTCGCAGGAGGAAGCCTCGGTCAAAAGGCGTGCTCAGATTCCGTCCGTGGAAGCCGTGGCCGCACCTGCAAGTGGGGACAAGGAATCTGCTCCCAGAACTGCGCTGTCGAGCGGGGAAAATGGTAACTCGCTGCTCCGGTAGGCGAACGAGGCCCCGCTTGTGGGAGGACGTCGGGGACGCAGAGCAGCAGGTCCGGACCAAAGAGCTCGATCAGATCTGGTCGTGGTTGGACGCTGTGAACTTTGGAAATCGCCGGTTGTCCTGGCACCGGGTGGACTGGGCAGACCCGCGCGACCTCACGGGAACGGACGCCACGAACAGCTCGGACGTCAGAACGAGACGAGGTTGGCGGCGTTGGAAAGAGGACGACGAGAGGTACAAACCCTGAAGAAATCAGCTCCAAACTCAGAGTTTCCCGTCCTGTGGGATTTTCTCAAGAAGGAGGGTGGATCTGGGCGCGCAGAGAGGGAGGCTCCTGCGCTAGCTCACGAGAAAACTCGCCACGGGTGGTGCCGACCTCGGATCGAGGCGAAACCAAAGCCCACGCGCTGCAGACTCGTATAAGTATCCACCAAAAAAAGGAGGGGCTCGGATTCCACCCGCACGGGATGGGGACGCCGCTGCAACTCGGGGCCGAATCTGGAACACGCGAACTCGAACCGGAGACGAAGTAGAAGGGAGGAAGAACCTCGGCGTCGCACCGAGGGGATGGGGAGTCGCACCCCGGGGTTGCTCCCGTCGCAGGAGCAGAGGAGGAAGAGAGGGTCGCCCTCTCCAAGGGGTGGCTGCGCAAATGGCTGCTCAATCAAAATATTTCATTCATTCATTCCAAAGAAAATACATGAGATGTTTTATATGGGGAGGGGGAATGCTAGGGTTGAAACCCTAGCCAAGAGGGAGGGGAGGGGGGTGCACACATGGCATGGGGGAAAGGGGGGGGTGCGCACCACTCCTTGATTGTAGGAGTGGATTGGGGGATGGGGGCGGCCAAAGGAGGGAAGGGGATCGGATGGGGAAGGGAAAGGGGGGGAGGGCCGCACCCCTCTTCCTATAATCTAGGAGAGGGGCGGCTGCCACCTTCCAAGAGGAGGGAAAGAGGTGGGGGCGCCCAAAACCCTAACCCTAGGTGGGCCAAGCCTTGGGTTAGGCAGCCATGCCAAATGGGCCAAGGCTTGAACCAAGAAAGTGGCCCAATAGCCCTATCTCCTACCTAATAAGCATAAAAAGACCCAACTAAAGCCTAATTGGCCCCAATTGGCCTACAAAGGTCCACACAACTAATAAAAGTGTCCACGCAGGGACTAAACCAAGGCCCAACATGGCCTCAAATGAGAAAAAGATCCTCTAGTCGATGCCGTAGTCGCCTAGCCAAAGAGATGCTGACGTGCTCCGTGTGCTCTGTCGAGTGATGCGGCGCGTGTCCTCACCACGGCAAGGTCATAGCTTATTCTTCACGGCAATTGAAGAAACACGAGGAAAATTATTCCGTACATGACCTAGAGATGGCAGCTGTGGTCTTTGCTTTGAAGATCTGGCGACATTATCTCTATAGCGAAGCCTTTACGGTGTATTCTGATCACAAGAGTCTCAAATATTTATTCTCTCAAAAGGAGCTCAATATGAGACAAAGACGGTGGTTGGAATATTTAAAGGATTTCGACTTCTCTATACAATATCACCCAGGAAAAGGCAATGCCGTAGCTGATGCACTTAGCCGAAAACCAATGGCTTTATTATCGAGCATGATGGTTAAAGAATGGCATCTACTTGAAGAAATGGCCAACTTAAACCTCAATATGGAGGAGAAGGAAGACGGAGTGTTTATTGCAAATATTCGACTCGAACCCGAGTTACTCTCGGAAATCAAGGAACGGCAAGTTGATGATCCGTTGATCGTGGAAATTAAAGACAAATTAGATCAACGACTGGATTTCCTTCTGGCTAATGATGGAAGACTATTATTCAAAGGCAGAAGTTGTGTACCCGATTGTTCTACGATCAAGGGTAAAATCCTAGGAGAAGCACATCGGTCAAGGTACATTATTCACCCCGGTGCTATAAAAATGTACCAAGACCTCAAGAGAACATTCTGGTGGCCTAATATGAAGAGAGAGGTAGCTGAGTTCGTAAGCCGATGTTTGGTTTGTCAACAAGTCAAGGCCGAACACCTCAAACCGGCTGGTAAGCTCAAACCTCTCGAAATACCGGAATGGAAATGGGATAGTATCGGTATAGACTTCATTGTTGGATTACCGAAGACCCGAAATGGTTTTGATGCTATATGGGTAATTGTGGATCGGTTAACAAAGTCCGCTCACTTTTTACCTATCAAGACTAGATGGACCGTGGATGTTCTAGCCGCCTTATATATCAAGGAGATCGTAAGATTGCATGGTATTCCAAGCTCTATCATTTCGGACCGAGATCCGAGATTCACCTCTCATTTCTGGAAGGGTTTACAATCGTCAATGGATACTAGACTAAGGTTTAGTACGGCTTTTCACCCTCAGACGGATGGACAAATCGAGAGGACGAATCAAATTATTGAAGATATGTTGAGGGCCTGCATGATTGACTTCGGTGGTAGTTGGCATGAACACTTACCGCTGACTGAGTTTGCTTATAACAATAGCTATCAGTCTAGCATACAAATGGCACCATTCGAAGCATTATATGGCCGAAGTTGCAGATCACCTCTATGCTGGAGCGAGGTTGGTGACAAGGGATTGCTTGGTCCCGACATTGCACAAGACACAACCGACAAAATTCAGTTAATACAAGGAAGGCTCAAGGTCGCCCAATCAAGGCAAAAGAGCTACGCCGACAATCGGAGGAGAGATCTTGAATTCCAAGTGGGGGAGCATGTCTTCTTAAAAATCTCACCCAACCGTTGAATTAGAAGATTCGGCATCAAAGGAAAGCTAAGTCCGAGATTTATCGGCCCTTTCGAGATTCTAGAGAAAATCGGCGAGGTAGCATACAAGCTGGCCTTACCTCCTCAATTGGCCGGTGTACACGACGTATTCCATGTATCCATGCTAAGGAAATACGTCTATGACCCTTCACATGTGATTCAATTTGAAGAATTGAAACTCCAAAAAGACTTATCATATGAAGAAAGACCGATCAAGATACTGGATCGGAAATTACACCAACTGAGAAATCGGGCCATACCGATGGTGAAAGTCCAATGGAGCAAGCGTGGATTCGAGGAAGCAACCTGGGAATTGGAAGAATCCCTCAAGAAGAAATACCCGGATTTATTCTCAGGTTAGAAATTCGACCTTTCTACTCGAATTTTTGAATTTTAGTTATATAATGTGAATTTGGAGGACCAAATTCTTTTAAGTGGGGGAGGATGTAGAAACCCAAAATTTAAAAATAAGAAATAAAATTTTCAATTTCATTATGTAATTAAAATTTTCATGAAATAATCAAATTTTATTTTTACTATATGAAATAAACTAGTTTATTGAATTTACTTGAATTAACTAGAAGTAAATAGATATTAAATGCTTTAAACCTTAGATAAATCATAGTAAGCCCAATAAAAGTCCATGTAATGGATTAGGTTTACAATTGGCCCATTGGATAATCCATAATGGGCTGAATAAATGGTTAAAGGATTCAATAAAGGTTAAATTAACCTTAAATTCGTAACATGTGTTTAATATGATATTTAAGGGATTATAATAACCCCATTTCTAAAGTTTGACTCAAAAATCGACCCTTACCTAATAGCCCACATAGGACTAGCCGTTTTTACATTGGTTTCACACCAAATGGAGGCTAGGTTAAGAGGAGAAATGGTATTTTTCTTCTAATTCGGAGTTGGAAAGTTTGGCATTGTTAGCCAAGGAATCTTGACACATTTGGCCAAGTTTTGGCTATAAATAGAACCCCATTTGACGACCCTCAAACCATCCCTGGAGGTTAAGTACACACTGCTGCGAAGATTGGTGGAGATTTGAAGGAAGATTTGGAAGATCAAAGGGTTTTCTTATATTTGGGGATATTTCTTTAGATCCGTCTAAAGGTAGGTGTCTCTCAGGCTAAACTTCAATTAAATTATGCCATCTTGTTCATTTTTCTATCCTCTTTCCATTGATAGCTCATTTGTTAAATTCCATTGAGAAATGAGAAAGTTATGATCATTTTACCCCTTGGTTTTTCAGTTCCGTTTTCGGAATCTGAAGGCGCTATAGCTCAGTAGCGCGTTCTAATCACGCTAGCCCGACACAGTGCATTCATATAGACCCCGCCACTTTACCAGATTTCAAAAAATTAGCCTATTGTAATTTTTGATATCGCGCTATAGGTCCATAGCGCGTTCTTAAAGAACGCGCTAGGGGATGCTAGCGCGACCATGCTTTTGAATTTCAGACGACCAGAAATTAAAAGAAAAATAATTCTATTCTTGAATGCGCCATACACCTATAGCGCGTTCATGAAGAACGCGCTAGTTGCCTATAGCGCGTTCATAGACAGAAGCATGAAAACGCACCGCACTGCACCTCGACTCGGCACGGCACGGCACGGCACAAACAAACAAATAAATATATATATATATATACATTACTAGTTTTGTATCAACTCACAACTCAAGCCCACATCCTATGCCCCTTGGGTCCTGACCCAAGGGTGAGCTCTCCAACATATAAAGCCATGCAAGTTTTTGTAACTTCCAATGTGGGACTAAACTTAAGTCACTATACAATAGGAACTATACCCTTTGAAAATTCACGTTAATTGCACGTATATAGTAACCAAAAGCAAGAAAAGGTAATATTAGCATGTTTTAATTCTTACAACATGTTAAAAATTTATTTTTGTAGAATGGAATTATTTTTACATGTAAAAAATCTAATTTTCACCATATTAGTTTATACATACTAAAAATTGTTTCCAACATGTTAAAACTATTTCCAGCATGTTAAAAATGACTTCCAATATGATAAAATTATTTTATACGTACTGAGATATAAAAATTATTTTCAGCATGTTAAAATCTATTTAAAGCTATTTTTGTGCATATGAAACCTAATTTCCTATTAAATAATTAGTAAAATGATGCATGAAAATTACTTCCAGCATGATAAAATTTCTTCCAGTATGGTAAAATTATTCCAGCATGTTAGAATTATTTTTATCATGGTAGAATTATTTTCAGTGTATTAAAACTATTTTTCAGCATGATAATTCTATTTTCCTATCAAATAATTAGTAAATAAATATAGAAAAATGATTTTCATCATGATAAAATTTATGTGGTTATCAGAGAATTTCAGTAATCAGCATGGTAAACTTATCTTATCATCCTATCAATAAGTTAATTATTTTAGCATGTTAAGTATTAATTTTAGCATGTTAATAATTAATTTTCAGCATGTAAAAATTAAATCCAGTATGAAAAATTTATTTTTCATCTTACCAGTAAAGTAATATATGAAAATCATTCACAGCATGTTAATATTATTTTCAGTAAGTTAGAATTGTTTTCAACTTAAAAACTTATTTTCATAATTAAATTCTGATTATTATAATAAATCACCATTTTGGCTAACTAATGCATCTTTAAAGTACAAAAATTTCCTGTAAACATGTCTAAACACTTGTAAATCAAATACACATAAGATTAAACCATGGAATTAAATTAATTCTATTAAACTCTAATTACTTGATTTTTCTTCCTAGTTACCATTCTTTTTGAATTCCACGACTTAATGTCGTTAAACATTATGCCTTAAAATTATTATTCACTTCTCTTGCTACTTCTAAAATTTTTGTCAGATCTGTACTTTTTACAAATTAGCTTATTCTTGAAATTCGTTGGCCATAATTATATAAAGTGGATGTCTAAACGTACTTGGGATCTTCGGATCCATATGACTCAATGTCTGGCATTAATGGGACCCGGTCTGGTCCTGGGGGGAGCGCCCGAAAGTACTTGTGCCCATGGGAGTTGATTGACCAACGGTGTGGCATTGCACCGAAGTGCATGATAGATTTACTTGATACGACATTCCACTATTCGTACTTGTTTACTTGTTACTTGTTTACTTGAAAATTACATGAATTACTTGACTTGCGTGAAAATGGCCAATTACATGAAATTCTTTACTTGTTCAAAGTCATTACTTGGAAATTCATCTTGATATCATATCATCTCAATTACTTGGAAATTCTATTCATGTTTATACACTTCCCGATACAAGTTAGAAAATTGTTTAAATTACTAACACTTAAAGATTGCCTGGTTCATAGAGATATAAAATCCTACTGAGCATTTAGCTCACCCTACGTTTTGGTTGATTGTTGCAGGAAATGAAAATGTACAAGGGAATGGACAAGAGTGAGAGAGTGATTCTCCTTTTTACCTAGGTTTATGTAGATCATTAGTGTTTTACAAGAATGATGTACTTTGGGATTGGAAGTTTGTAATTGCCTTTATGGCTTATGAATTAGTGATGTAACTTCATTTTGATGGAATAAAAGTACCATTTTCCCGTTCATTTCTGACTTTAGAAATAAAATTGTACATGCTCTGATCGACACGCGTGTTTACGACTCGTCGCGCCCTCGATATTCTGCGTCGGGACGTGACATACCCGGCCTGTCAGATGGCCTGGGGGATGAGGCTGTCTCTGTGCCCAGTGGCTTTGTGCTTAATTTACAAATCATTGGGGGATTTGCATAGACATCGGGTTCCCCGCTCCTTAAGGACTGTGGGTCCGTTTCATTTTTTTAATGCCTGGGTCTGCAGTATTTTCCCCGAGTTGGCCCCGAGGACTCTGCAGTCGGACACGTTGCTTCCTCGGATGATTGAGTTTGCTAGCGCCGAACCTGGTCCTTTCTCAGAGCAGCTGTTTAAGATAAGGGGCAGGTTGATAAAAGCTCCTGTAGACGCTCCTGGCAGCATTCATTTTTAGAGCCTGGCAGCAGGTTCGGCTCCTTTAGTGGACCCTCAGAGGGAATGCAAAATGGAGGAGGTAGAAACTTATGTCCATCCTGTTTTGGGGGTCAACGCCACCCAGCCCATATTAGAACCAGAACTGGTCAGGTGGGCTATGGCTATTCGGCCCAGTATATTGGTCTTCAGGAAGGGAGGCTTGCTCCTCTTGGAGCCCTATTATCCATTCCGTTTCAGCAGAAACTTTGGCTATGATCAGCATATTCCTCCATCGGTTACCCAATTTCCTTTGGACAGCCGTGCCAAGCATGGGTCCGCCATTGCCAGTGACGGTCGAACATGGTGGGATTTCTTTCATCGCCGAGAGGGCGTAACTTTCAGGGTCCCGACCGTTTCTAATCGTATTCCCCATGTCACATCAGAATACATTAAGTGGTGGAATACCCGCACCAACTTCTATAAAGATGGTAGGGGCGCCTTTTGGGATGTGGCCGAGCGCTCTTTCTTAAAGCGACAATCAGGGCCTGTGTTTGAAATTGATGAGGTTCATCTGAAAAGGCTCTATTCACAGCACCAGAAGGAGGCAGAAACATATATTGCCACGCGTCGGTCTTTGAAAGAGGAAGGTTCTGAAATACCCACTCCTGTCTTTTCTGAGGTTAATGAAGACGCTTTTACAAAGGATCTGAGGCAGTTGGGCCATATAGGGGGTGTTCATTTGGATGTACAATATCCGTTCCCCCCGGAAGAGCCTCTCCTGACAGCAGCCCCCTGGAGGGGTCCGGTGGACAGGTTTCACCCTTATAGGACGTTTGTGCGGAGGGAAGACCGCACCCAGACATATTATCAGCACACTTCTTGGCTTTTTGTACTGCTGAATGTTCACGGGCTATCAGTAGATAACCCGATAGCTGGCATTCTGAATAAGTCACTTTTTGTTTCTTTTCATTATGTCGACGGCTGGTGTATGGACTATCTCGGCCTGTTTCATTGCCTCGACTTCCACGGACATAAAGACTTGGCTGCCTTGACAGAGAAGTGCCAGACCATTGGTGACATATGCTGGCTCGTGAAGGAGGCTGCTTCCCGATCGAAGGAGGTGGCTTATCTGTATTGGCCGCTTTCCACATTTTATGATGGCCCAGCAGGTATGACCCTTCCTGTGCGCTCATGGCATCTTTCTTTCATTGCTATGTTCTGCATCTGTCGACTATGACTGCCTTTCTTGTGTCTTGCACAGATAGACCGGACATAAAGCGGCAGGGACTTTACAGGAAGATCATTGCTCAAGCTGAGAAGCCTGCTTACTTTAAAATTCCTACAGCGGCACCTACGACCACTCCCTTGCCTCCGGGCAAGAAGAGGAAGCCTTCTATGGTGAAAGCTGCAGTTGCCAAGGCCAAAAGGGCCAAGGTTGTTCGGGTCCAGCAGTCGGCTCCGGTTGTGACGGATGCCAGAACCCCTCTTCTAGACATCCCCTCTTTCGACGAGTTCAGGTCTCAGAGGGAGGCCGCTCAGGAACCTGCCGAGAGTGGCGGTAAATAGCTCGTAGATGCAATCTTCACTGTCTTCTTGACTGATCTTTTAAGGAGTTCTTCGAGACTGAGCTTCTCTTTATTTGATATAGCCCCGGAGGAGGTTGAAGTGCCTGTGGAAAGGGACACGAGGTTGCCTTCTCCTACCCCGGCTGGCGAGGAGGAGGGTAAATGTGCTTTCTCATCTTTTTCTTTATACTTCCATTGTTTTTTTTTTGTTATATCCCTCAGAGGTCCCCTTTTGCTGAGGTGGCAGTCAGGGAGCAGACTGAGGCCATGATAGTAGCGGGAGAGTCGCCTCAGCCGCAGGAGGGTCACAGGATTCAAACAAAACGGAGCCCTATCCCGGCCAGACGCATAATCACCCAGTCCGTATCCCGGCATGCTCTAGAGGCGACCCCGCAGCATATAGCTAGTGTGGAGGTATCCTCGGGCAGCTCTGAGACCGTCCCTGATAATGAGGAGGAAGTGACTTTCAGCGACAGTGAGAAGGAAGCTCTAAAATCAGAAGCCTTGCCCGTATTTGCAAAAGGCCTTCCACCTTTTTAGCCTCCTAAGCTGCTGATGCTATCTTCTGAGGAGGAATTGCAAGAGGAGTTTGCCGGGCTCGACACCGAGGTTGACATAACCCCTCCGTTTGCTGCTTCAACTACGGAGCTTTCTCCCCTTTTGTCTCATTTCGAGGGTATAGACCCCACTTTAAAGGTAAGCCTCTCTTTTTTGTTTGTTGTTCTATTTATTTTCTTTCATTCATTGCTGAAGGTCATTCTGCTTTGTCCTCAAGACCCTATCATCACCAGCTCAGACGCGGCCGCAGTTTCTATGGATGTTTCATCTGCAGACTTGGTCATCATCCCTGCTTTACCTTTAACTTGCATGGGAATTTCTGAGGTTATTCGCCCTGTGCCAGTAAGAATACAATCTTCAACTGACTTAACATCACTGGACTTGGGGGCATCATGAGAGATTTCCGTCCCTGTCAGGGCCTCAGATTTTAGAGCCGAAGCAGACCCAGCCAGGAGCTCTGCTTTTATACCAGCCGCAGTAATGTCCATTGCGCCCGAGTCAGCAGTCCCTGCCATAGTGGCTATAGAGACTGGATTTCTGCCCCCACAGACTAGGGCGCTTTCGTCCCCATTACGAGAAAGAGCAGTTGAAGATGAAGCCCCCACTCAGGAGACCCATGAAGAGATAGCTCCATCATTTATTGATTCTCCTCCTGTGGGTGTTCAAGCCATAACTCCTGAGGCAGCGGTAGCAGAGGAATCTTCGGCTCAGCAGGAGAGTGTAGAGAGGGACCAGCCAGTTCTCCCCGCAGATTTGCCGTCTTCGTCCTCCCGGCCAGCTATTGCGCTGTGGGTGGACATTGATAGTGAAGTGACCTTTGAAGTGATCCCCTCCGCTTCTTTTGGCTTCGCATCATCTGAGAGCTTTGTCTGGCAGAACCTGGATATGCTGCGCCAGCTTGTAGAATCTCAGCCTGGCTTGACACATTTGCAGCTGAAGGAAATTGCTGATCGCTTCACTGCCGGCCTGCAGGCCATGGGCTGCCCTTTGGACATATGGGTTTAGCGTGTTCTGCTTCTACTGAAATTCATGCATCGGAGGGATTTCCTAGCACGGACTATGACAGACAAGCTGACGGCATTGAAGTTGCAGAGGTCAGAGTGCAAATTTGAGCTGGGGAAGCTGACGCTTGCCCTTGACGAACGCCAAGCTGAGTTACAGAGTGTTGTTCAGCGGGAGGAAGCTATCCAGGACCGGATAGCCATTCTGGAAGCGGAACTCGCTGGACTTTGAGCCGAGCTGCGACAATTATCCTCTATTCGGCCACAGTCCATCGAGGAGGTGGCCTTGTTGGAGGGACGGGTGATGTCTCTCCAGGGTATGTCCGTGAAGCTTCCGGAAGAGGAGGCGCGCCTTCACGAGCTAAGAGCCGCTCCCGATGTGGGTCTTCTGGCTTTTGAAGATATCTTCCGGCGGCCTTGAATTATCTCTTCTTTGTTTTCTTCTGCCCTCTTTTGTGATACAGTGTCCCCTCGGGGCCCTTTGTGTACTCCTCTTTTAATGAAAAGGAATCTTCGGCTTTATGTGTATCCATCATCTTTTCTATGTGGTTTCATCACTTTGGAAAGTGGGGTAGTGGTTCTAGCAGTCCCTCCTATGAATGGCTCGTACTTGGCACGAGAGCGTCCACCCTTTCATAGAAAGGATGGGGAACTCGCTCCACCGCATGACGGCATCCGGGGGGTGCTTAAATCGAACTCTGCTGGTAGCAGCAAACGTCCTTTTTGGCCATATGTGCCGCAAGGGAGACGGTTTGCGGGAATGCGAATGAAGAGGTTTAGAGCATCATCCGGAACGGGCAAATGGTCGATCCCGGGTAGATTTCAAAGCCAGTCGGGGCAATGTGCCAATCGACCAGTGCATGATTTCATCATCGATATTGGGATCATATCGATGCAAAGAAATCTTATAGGTTTCATCAGAGTAGACGGAAGGTCTAGACTGGGTAGAGGTTATCACAGGTGGGACATTGAAGGGTGCGTGGTTTTCATCAGGACAGACGTAGGGTCTGAACTGGATAGGATTTCGTCATTGATCGGGCGAGGTGCCGGTCGATCAATAGCTAGTTTCATCATCGATATTGGGTTTATATCGATGCAAAGAAAATGTTATAAGTTTCATCAGAATAGACAAAAGGTCTAAACTGGCAGGATTTCATCATTGATCGGGCGAGGTGCCGGTCGATCAATGGTGGGACGTATGTAGAGGTGTAGGTCTCGTCAGGACAGACGTAAGGTCTATTCCAGCAGGTTTTATCGCGGTTGGGACTTCGCCAAGAAATACGTAGGTTTCATCAGGATAGGCGTAGGGTCTATCCTGGTAGGGTTTCATCGTTGACTGGGCAAGGAGCCGATCGATCAAGGGAAGGTTTAGGAGTTTGATCAGGACAGACGTAAGGTCTGAACTGGCCGGGCTTTATCAGAATGGTGACGGGTTTTATTGTCAGTGGGATTTTTTTGAAAGAGGGTATGCAAATTATATCAGGGTAAACGTAAGGTCTGCCCTGGAAAGGTTTCATCGTTGACCGGGCAAGGAGCCAAACGGTTAACGGAAGGCCATATCAAGGGAAGGAAGTATGGAATTTTTCAGAACTACCACGTTACTGGCCCAGGTGCCCTTTCGGGTTTTCATCGGAGCCAGCCCCCTTTTGCTTTTGCCCACGCGCCCTTTCGGGTTTTCACGTGGCGGGGTACCCGATTTTACCTGCAGTGCCCTTTTGGGTTTTCACCACAGCTGGGTTTTAGCCATTCTTGCCCTTGTCCAGAATGCCTGAACAAGTCTGGCGGGGTATCTCTATTTTTAACCCCACTTTTCATATATATATATTTTATTCTTTCTCTTTTCTTTTGTCATCATCTTTCCTGGAACTAGAACTTTCATTCTATGGACCATGGGGCCATATGTTTATTATGGATACATGATCATTGATGTGGGTGTCAACATCAATGCAAAAGGAAATAGGGTTTCATGATCTATCCAGACGAAAGGTCCGAATTGATTTAGAGGATATAGATAGCAGCTCGGGCACGAGGCCATTTGCTGGAAACGTGAGTTTCATCGTTAATGTTGGGTTTAACATTAACGCAAAGGAATAGAGTTTCATGATCTATCCAGACGAAGGGTCTGAATTGATTCAGACAGTTGTGTCGTGTTTGTCAGAGCAGACGGAAGGTCTACCCTGGATGGGTTTTAGCATCGATCAGGCAGTCTGCCAACCGATCAGTAGCAGATTTCATCAGTGGTATTGGGCTCATACCAATGCAAAGGTTTCATATGTTTCATCGGGATAGACGTAAGGTCTAAACCGGACAGGTTTCATCGCCGATCAGGCAGTGCGCCTAGTCGATCAACAGCAGATTTCATCATTGGTACCGGGTTCATACCAATGCAAGGACTTCATATGTTTCATCGGGATAGACGTAAGGTCTAAACCAGACAGGTTTTATCGTTGATCGGGCAGGATGCCAATCGATCAATATCAGGTTTCATCATCAGTATTGGGTTTATACCAATGCAAGGATTTCATAGGTTTCATCGGGATAGACGTAAGGTCTAAACCGGACAGGTTTCATCGTTGATCGGGCAGTGTGCCGGTCGATCACTATCAGGTTTCATCATCAGTATTGGGTTTATACCAATGCAAGAATTTCATAGGTTTCATCGGGATAGACGTAAGGTCTAAACCGGGCAAGTTTCATCGTTGATCGGGCAGTGCGCCAGTCGATCAATGGCAGGTTTCATCACGGTGAGACGTAGGATAGGTTTCATCGGGATAGACGTAAGGTCTAAACCGGGCAGGTTTTACCGTGGTGGGTCTTAGACAAAAACAAGTGGAAGTGTTTTATCAGAACAGACGGAAGGCTATCCCGAGGTGGGCCCCCTTTTTTTGCATTGATCAAGGCAATATGCCTTGTGATCAACGGGGTTTCATCATCAGGTGGGACTTTATGATGATCGTCCTTCTCGGAGTTTTATCAGGTAGGGTAAAAAAAAAGGGAATTTTAAATTACCACATTACTGACCCGCCCTTTCGGTTTTTCGCCGGAGTCAGCCCCCTCTTGCTTTTGCCCACGCGCCCTTTCGGGTTTTCACGTGGCGGGGTACCCGATTTTTCCTGCAGTGCCGTTTCGGGTTTTCACCACAGTTGGGTTTTGGGCCATTTTTGCACTTCTCCCTAATATAGGAGTAAGTCTGGCGGGGTATCTCTATTTTTAACCCCATTTTTTACTTTCTTTTTATTCTTTCTCTCTTTTTTTTAGAGGGTGACTGGTCGGAATGCCACCAGATCAAGATAAGGGTAGCTCGGCTAGGGCGAAGTGTCGCCAGACCAAGAAAGGGGTAGCTCGGCTAGGGCGTAGTGCCATTAGACCGGGAAAAGGGTAGCTCGGCTAGGGCGGAGTGCCGCTAGACGAAGAAAGGGGTAGTTTGGCTAGGGCGGAGTGCGGCTAGACCAAGAAAGGGATAGCTCGGCTAGGGCGGAGTGCCACTAGATGAAGAAGGGGTAGTTTGGCTAGGGCGGAGTGCCGCTAGACCAAGAAAGGGGTAGCTCGGCTAGGGCGGAGTGCCGCTAGACGAAGAAAAGGGTAGCTCGGCTAGGGCGGAGTGCCGCTAAACCAAGAAAGGGGTAGCTCGGCTAGGGCGTAGTGCCATTAGACCGAGAAAAGGGTAGCTTGGCTAGGGCGGAGTGCCGCTAAACCAAGAAAGGGGTAGCTTGGCTAGGGCGGAGTGCCGCTAGACGAAGAAAGGGGTAGTTTTGCCTGATCACTCGGGGAATGCCGGTTGTGCTGCATGATACAGCTTTAGATGTCTTCCGTTGAGTGGTGAGAATTGAATTTCCCCTCGATGGTTGACAACCACGTAGGCTCCTCCTTCATAGACCCTCTATATCACATAAGGACCTTCCCAATTAGCATTCAGCTTCCCTTTTGGGTTGGACGCCATGACTTCTCTTTTCTTGACCATGACGAGGTCACCTTTCTTAAATTCTCGTCCTCTTACGAGTTTGTTAAATGCATTAGCCATGCGGGCCTGATACATTTGGATATTCTTCTGAGCTTGGAGGCGCTTCCCTTCCAATTCAGCCAATTCTTCTAATCTTCTTTCTGCATTGGTCTGTTCACCACAGGCCAGGTCATATTGGACTGCCACTCTGAGTGACGGGACTTCCAGCTCTAGCGGAACCACTGCCTCTGAGCCGTATACGAGTGAGTATGGTGAGCACCCTGTAGGTGTCTTGAAGACGGTGCGGTACGCCCACAGAACTTCATACATTTTTTCTTCCCAGTCCTTTTTATTGGAACTGACGACCTTGGCCAGCAGGGTGCAGAGAGTCTTGTTAAAAGCTTCCGCTAACCCGTTTGCCTGTGGATTGTAAGGGGTGGAAGTCCTCCACTCGATTTTATATTTCTCGGCAAGCCGATAGACCTTCTGATTTCTGAAATGGCTTCCATTATCAGATATTATTCGGCTGGGGATTCCGAACCGGAAGATAATATTCTGCTTGATGAATCTAGCGACCAGCTCACCAGTCACTTCTCTTAATGCCACAGCCTCCGCCCATCGGGAGAAGTAATCTGTTATGGCTAGTATGTACTTATGTCCAGCCGAGGAAGTCGGCAGTGGCCCGACTACATCAGTTCCCCATTGTGCAAATGGCCAGCTGGGAACTGTAGGGTGCAGAGTCGTAGGAGGCTTTCTAGG
This sequence comes from Amorphophallus konjac, assembly GCA_022559845.1. Lineage (NCBI taxonomy): Eukaryota > Viridiplantae > Streptophyta > Magnoliopsida > Alismatales > Araceae > Amorphophallus > Amorphophallus konjac. Next base: position 89,434,462 of record CM040119.1, read on the forward strand.
CACAGTAGCATGCTCTTGACATTTTTGGCATGACTTTGCGAATTTGCAGCAGTCTTCAAACATGGTGGGCCAATAGTAGCCCAGCTTCTTGATTTCTATCTTCATCTTAGGGCCAGCCTGGTGGGCACCCGCAGTTCCGGCATGTACTTCTTTCATTGCTTGCCAAGCTTCCTTAGTGGACAGGCAGCGGAGTAGAATCTTCTTCCGTGCATCTGCCATTATTCGGAACAAAGTTCCATTTCTGAATTCATAAGAATCTTTGATTCTCAGAAGTTTTATCTTTTCTTCTCTTTTCTGCGGCAGCTGTTTGATGAGGGCATCTCACGACACTCCCTCTAGCTCGGGTCGCCTGCACACTCTTGATGTGGACTGACTGTGATCCACACTTGTTATCTTCATTTCCTTAGTTTCATTTTATGTATTTTCCTTTTATTGAGTCCTATCATTGTATTTCTCTTTATTAAGTCATGTGGTTCTAGTCCATTTCCCTTGGTATGCTTAATTGGGCCTTATTACCTTAGTTATGGGCCCATTAGGTTGAGTCTAGGATATGTCCGGTCTTTTGTCTAATTGTCAAGGGTACAATGGTCATGTAAAGAGTGGATGCCTATAAATAGGCCTCCCCTCCCTCTCATTGAAACAACTTTGATGAATATTGAAAGGCATTTGCCATCTCCATCTCAATATCTCCCTCTCTCTCTCTCTCTCTCTCTCTCTCTCTCTCTCTCTCTCTCTCTCTCTCTCTCTCTCTCTCTCTCTCACTATCACTCTCTCTAACTGGGTTGTGCCCCCTTTCTCTCTCCTCCCCATCCCAAATTCGAAATTCATTCTCTCTCCTCCCCATTCACCCCTCATTAAGGCCCCTTCCCCTTCCCCATGCATTCATTCAATTCCCCCTCCAACCCCTAGGTGGAAACCCCTTCTCCTAGGCACCTTTCCACTCTCCCAAGCAACCCTCCCTCTTCCCAAGGCTGAATTAACCCCTCCCAAAGCCCAAATTCGAATTTCCCTCTCCCTAGGGCTGTGCCCTTCCATCTCCCCACCTCCTAAACCACCCTAGGTCGAAATCCATCTCCCCCCAACAGCCAAGTTCATCCCCCATCCTCCTCTCACACTCACCCTCTCTCTAGTGCACCTCCACCCCCCCATCTCCACTCCTAGCTGCTCCAGCCCCCCTCTCCATCTACCCCTACCACTCCAGACCCTCCAGAAGCCCTAACCACGTCCTTCCCATATCCACAAACCATCAGCCATCCCCCCAATCTGTGCTAACTCCCTTTGCCCCTCCCCTTGTTCTTGCAAGTTGCAGCTTCAAGTAGCAGGTCGCAGGCAGCAGAGTGAGGCCCTGAAGTCGCATCATCCCCGGCCGGTCCCTGCTCCTCCTGGTGGCAAGGCCTACATCTCTGGAAAGGTTTTCCAGAGAGCTTCCAAGGCGAGGTGGTTTCATCGGCATCCGAGCTCCGAGCAGTCCACAGCGGCCGATCTCCCTCGACTGCGTAAAAGAACCCAGGTAGAGAACCAGAGCGAGAGTGGAAGCTCGGCCACGACGAACCCTTTGGGATTCAGATCAAGCTTTCTTCAGCAAATTCCTTCCCTCTCAAGTCCTCTTTCATCTTCAAGAAGCAGAGTTGCATTTGGACATCGACATCGAAAGTTACGAATTTTCTACGCCAAGTGTGTCAGGTCAGTTTACAGGAGCCAGAACTGACATCCCTCCACTCATCTGATCGTCCCAGTCTTCTCCGACATCTGCCGACCCCGCCGTTGGCACCGACAGAAAGAAGACTCGACCACGGTTCCAATGGTTCAGGTCTCGTACCCATCAGAGCTTTGTGGAGATCATGGCACCCTCTGCAACCAGCCCCATTGTTCTGCACCAGACAGAGGCAGAATCAACCAGTCCGGTTGCAGACTCTGCCACGGCCAGATGGTGAAGGATATGAGATCCATTTTTGGAGGAGAGAAACTACATCTAGTTAGCTGCCACCTCGAAGAAGAAGGGACTCAATCGGCCACCGGAACCCCCTGTTCCAATTTTCTTCGTCGGAGAGGGCAGACTGCCCCCTGTGATCCCAGGTTAGACCAGTCCACACTCCTCCGGTCACCCCTCTCTCCACCGACATCAGATTGCATCCCCGTCAACTCTGGCTCGAAGCTACCCCGATCACGATCGCGTCACCACCAGTTTCATTCCAATCGGAGTCCGGGAGAGCCCACAGTGACTTCTGTAACCTACTGCTTCAGTCCGGTACCAGCCAGAGACCAGACGCTGGTGCCCTGTTCCAGTCGCCGGTGCCGTCAGCCCCGAGAATCAAAGCTTCCCCAAAAATTCAAGCTTCATCCCCTGTCAGTTGGTAAACTTTTGGCACTGGTCTCGTCAAGATCCGAGCTCCGTGGAGCCCGTGGCAGCACCGTCTCCGACTGTCTGTCCAGCGAACCTGAAGCAAGGCAGAACCGGTGGAGCTCGGAAGATAACGTTTTCATTGCGTAATCCCCACCCCGCTTGGCCGGCTGAAGGCTCCTCCCTGCGTGGAGGTAGTTTTGAATATACTAAGTCTAATCCCTACCCCAAGATCACCCCTCCTGTGCGAGACGTAGTGTTGTACATCATTGCATTTTCAGGTCAAGCTACATCGCCGCGGCGATCGGTTGTATACCCTCGCCTCCCGGCGCGCCCTCGTCTCCGAGCGGGATCGGTGTCTTCACACCGATCAGGTGAGCGTCTGATATCTCCTTAGTTGCCTTCATTCTGCAAGTTTAGTATTGCTTTGATTGCCCGTCGGCGGTGAGAAGAGGGCCCGTACTTATATGCTAGTTTGTTAGTGTCCACCGCGGACCGTGAGAGAGTGCCACCCACACCCCGCCCAGCGGGCCAGCCACCCACGAATTTGGGAAATCCTAGGCCCTTTGGGGTCAGCCTAAGCAAACTAATGTGCTGTGTGAGTAAGACGCTATTGTGAGAATCATTGGAGAGCTTGTATGCTTGTGGATCTTGGTCCTAGGTTGTCCATTACATATTTAGTCATCCTAGGGCTGTTTTACATCAAGTGGTATCAGAGCAAGTCATTGACTTGTCTCTATCAAGTCAAGTCCTAGGGCATGTCTATGCATTTAGAGTCATTAAGTGCATCACTCTTGCTCCCTAGTATGGCCACCTCATATCGACCTTACCAATCGGCCCACTCCATAAGTCTAAGCCACCAAGAGATGCCTACCACTAACACCCATAACTTCCCTGGCCATGTCAGTTACCTCATAAAAACCTTGACCCATGCCAATGGCAAGCTTGATAGCCTATCTAGACGACTTGACAAACTAGAAGAAAATTGGCCCGCCCCAAGGAAGAATGATAGTAGGCCTCCTCCCTCACCTCTCACCTTTGATGGGACTCATCCTAATGAGTATTTAGAATGGGAGGCTTCCATGGACCATTACTTCACTTGGCATCCCATGACCGATAACGAGAAAGTCCAATTTGCCAAATCATAACTTACCAAACGGGCTCAAACCTATTGGCTACAAATTGGCGGGCTAAGGATAATTAGAAGGGAAGATCCCATCACCACTTGGGTAAACATGAAGGAGCAACTTAGGGCTAGTTATGTGTCCCCTTCCCATTCCGAACACCAAAGTCCAAAGAGCATTTCAACTCCTTCATTTCCCCTTGGCCAACCCAAGACCCTAATCACACATTCCCCACCATTTTCCACCTCTCCTACCCCAACCACCACATCTACACCCTACCTCCAAGTCCTCACCACAACCATATGTCCCCATACTCAATTGGACTCCATGTCCACCCCTCCACCTAGGCCCATAATGGCCACCAACCCCAAACCAAAATCCCCTCACCAAAACCGCACCCCACAAGCCCCCTTGGCCACCACCGCAACCTCACCATCGTCCCCAAAAAGGGACACATCTCCCAAAACCAATCATCCCAAATCTCCTCACCCAACCCACCTTCCACTTCCCACCCCAATCCTACCCCAATTTAGGCCTCCACTACTTCCACTCCCAATTCCAACCCACATCCGACCTTGCTCACCTCCTCGGGTGCACCATGCTTCGACTAACACCAACCCACCCACCATAGACCTTCCTACCCCATTGTCCTTAGGAGTTGCAACCCACACACCTACCCAAGAGGAGAAGGATACCAATTCGGATCCACCTCCCAGAATCAAGGAAATCCAAGGGCCACACAACTCACCCACCACTCCTAGCCTAGTTCCTCAAGAGCTATACACCCTTCCCCATGACACCATCACCATAGATAAATCCGTACTCCAATGGCTCAAGCGAGGCCTCACCATTCCTAGTTCACAACCAAGCCACATACCCATGGGACATCAATCCCAAATCATTCCCACTCAGCCTCATGCCACTTATCAAACCTCCTATTGTGTAGAAGATTTGGGAGACTTAGTGGCCTACCTACATTGGCAAGTCCACTTGACCGATATGCTAGCCATGAGGCCATCGAAGTCGAGCACCATTAGCCTAGCTTACCCCACCGTTGGCTCCATCACTTCCATCTACACCAATGGCCAATTTACAAGTGAGATCATACTCCTTCTTCCCATGGAGGAGGAACCCATCCTAGTCTACTCTCCAACAATTGATATCCCAAGTGCTTTGATTGGCCAACCCCTTAGCAACCTTGGCCCAAACATTTTGGAGGAGGATGACTCACCATTTGAGGACCTTGAGGACATGGAATACCCCTACCTAGGTAACCCTTACCATGATCCCTTTAATCCCTTCCTAAGGGAGCCTAGATCTCCATGTAACCCACTCCCCCTATTCACCACCCACTTCACCCTACCCGAATCGCCCATGTCAACCCAAACTCCTCTCTTCCTAGAATCGGGTTACACCATGAGAGCCTTGACTTTAGGCAACAAACACCTTGGGATTGATGAAGTACCCCACCCCATAACCACCTTCGTAGATCCCTTCGACCCATTCACGTGGACGCTCAAAAGTCATCTCACATCTATGCACATGGAGGTCACCTTTGGGATAAACATGCATGTGTCTAGGCCTACCACATCATTTGACATGATTCTTAAGTCGGGTACATTCATTCACATCACCCACATGTCAAGTAGGCAGCATAAGAGGACCATATTCGGATGTATTGGCCCACCTTCATTCATCATGAGTCTTAAGCATGAGAGGAGCATACATGGATGTTCGGGTCCCCCGACATTTATCACACCCATGCATAAAAGGTTCATCTATGGATGTCCCGGCCCTCCTAAAACTGTCACAATCTTCATAGCATCAAAGTGTGATCGGTCTACATTTGGCTGCCCAGGTCCACCTTGGCATACCATGCGTTTCACACCAACATTGCATCATCATGCATGGCATACGCATTCTCGCAAGCATATAGGAAAGATCAATGAGGCTTACAAAAGGCGGGCAGATGCTCATCGGCGCCACTACGAGTTCCAAGTGGGAGACTCGGTGATGGTGAGGACGGAGCGGCTCCTTCCGAGACCTGCCTCCAAGTTAAGGGCACGGGGTTCGGGACCCTTTCAAATTTTGAGACGACTTGGCAGTAATGCTTATGAGCTAGACCTACCTGAGAGTTTTGGGGTACACCCTACTTTCAATGTGGCGGATCTGGTACCCTACAAGGGCCCCGCGGTGGAACCCAGTGAGGATCTTGAGCTTTTACCCCGCCTTGAGAGGGACACTTCCGGAGGGACTCCACCTTCTAGCTTGAGAGACCGACGAGAGCAGATAGAGGCAATACTGGATGAGCAGAGTATCATTACTAGGCACAAGGTGTATCAGTGCTACCTGGTTATGTGGAAGAACCGTCCCCCGATAGAGGACACGTGGGTGAGTCGGGAGGATCTGCCGCGCTTGGACCCCGACAAACTGGAGCATTATGATAGCCAGGCGGACCCATAGTCGACGGGGTCGAGTTCTCCCCACCCCGGGGGATTTGATGAGGGCATCTCACGACACTCCCTCTAGCTCGGGTCGCCTGCACACTCTTGATGTGGACTGACTGTGATCCACACTTGTTATCTTCATTTCCTTAGTTTCATTTTATGTATTTTCCTTTTATTGAGTCCTATCATTGTATTTCTCTTTATTAAGTCATGTGGTTCTAGTCCATTTCCCTTGGTATGCTTAATTGGGCCTTATTACCTTAGTTATGGGCCCATTAGGTTGAGTCTAGGATATGCCCGGTCTTTTGTCTAATTGTCAAGGGTACTATGGTCATGTAAAGAGTGGATGCCTATAAATAGGCCTCCCCTCCCTCTCATTGAAACAACTTTGATGAATATTGAAAGGCATTTGCCATCTCCATCTCAATATCTCCCTTTCTCTCTCTCTCTCTCTCTCTCACTATCACTCTCTCTAAGTGGGTTGTGCCCCCTTTCTCTCTCCTCCCCATCCCAAATTCGAAATTCATTCTCTCTCTTCCTCATTCACCCCTCATTAAGGCCCCTTCCCCTTCCCCATGCATTCATTCAATTCCCCCTCCAACCCCTAGGTGGAAACCCCTTCTCCTAGGCACCTTTCCACTCTCCCAAGCAACCCTCCCTCTTCCCAAGGCTGAATTAACCCCTCCCAAAGCCCAAATTCGAATTTCCTCTCCCTAGGGCTGTGCCCTTCCATCTCCCCACCTCCTAAACCACCCTAGGTCGAAATCCATCTCCCCCCAACAGCCAAGTTCGTCCCCCATCCTCCTCTCACACTCACCCTCTCTCTAGTGCACCTCCACCCCCCCATCTCCACCCCTAGCTGCTCCAGCCCCCCTCTCCATCTACCCCTGCCACTCCAGACCCACCAGAAGCCCTAACCACGTCCTTCCCATATCCACAAACCATCAGCCATCCCCCCAATCTGTGCTAACTCCCTTTGCCCCTCCCCTTGTTCTTGCAAGTTGCAGCTTCAAGTAGCAGGTCGCAGGCAGCAGAGTGAGGCCCTGAAGTCGCGTCATCCCCGGCCGGTCCCTGCTCCTCCTGGTGGCAAGGCCTACATCTCTGGAAAGGTTGTCCAGAGAGCTTCCAAGGCGAGGTGGTTTCGTCGGCATCCGAGCTCCGAGCAGTCCACAGCGGCCGATCTCCCTCGACTGCGCAGAAGAACCCAGGCAGAGAACCAGAGTGAGAGTGGAAGCTCGGCCACGATGAACCCTTTGGGATTCAGATCAAGCTTTCCTCAGCAAATTCCTTCCCTCTCAAGTCCTCTTTCATCTTCAAGAAGCAGAGTTGCATTTGGACATCGACATCGAAAGTTACGAATTTTCTACGCCAAGTGTGTCAGGTCAGTTTACAGGAGCCAGAACTGACATCCCTCCACTCATCCGATCGTCCCAGTCTTCTCCGACATCTGCCGACCCCGCCGTTGGCACCGACAGAAAGAAGACTCGACCACGGTTCCAACGGTTCAGGTCTCGTACCCATCAGAGCTTTGTGGAGATCATGGCACCCTCTGCAACCAGCCCCATTGTTCTGCACCAGACAGAGGCAGAATCAACCAGTCCGGTTGCAGACTCTGCCACGGCCAGCTGGTGAATGATCTGAGCTCCATTTTTGGAGGAGAGAAACTACATCTAGCTAGATGCCACCTCGAAGAAGAAGGGACTCAATCAGCCATCGGAACCCCCTGTTCCAATTTTCTTCGTCGGAGAGGGCAGACTGCCCCCTGTGATCCCAGGTTAGACCAGTCCACACTCCTCCGGTCACCCCTCTCTCCACCGACATCAGATTGCATCCCCGTCAACTCCGGCTCGAAGCTACCCCGATCACGATCGCGTCACCACCAGTTTCATTCCAATCGGAGTCCGGGAGAGCCCACAGTGACTTCTGCAACCTACTGCTTCAGTCCGGTACCAGCCAGAGACCAGACGCTGGTGCCCTGTTCCAGTCGCCGGTGCGGTCAGCCCCGAGAATCAAAGCTTTTCCAAAAATTCAAGCTTCATCCCCTGTCAGTTGGTAAACTTTTGGCGCTGGTCTCGTCAATATCTGAGCTCCGTGGAGCCCGTGGCAGCACCGTCTCCGACTGTCTGTCCAGCAAACCTGAAGCAAGGCAGAACCGGTGGAGCTCGGAAGATAACGTTTTCATTGCGTAATCCCCACCCCGCTTGGCCGGCTGAAGGCTCCTCCCTGCGTGGAGGTAGTTTTGGATGTACTAAGTCTAATCCCTACCCCAAGATCACCCCTCCTGTGCGAGGCGTAGTGTTGTACATCATTGCATTTTCAGGTCAAGCTACATCGCCGCGGCGATCGGTTGTATACCCTCGCCTCCCGGCGCGCCCTCGTCTCCGAGCGGGATCGGTGTCTTCACACCGATCAGGTGAGCGTCTGATATCTCCTTAGTTTCCTTCATTCTGCAAGTTTAGTATTGCTTTGATTGCCCGTCGGCGGTGAGAAGAGGGCCCGTACTTATATGCTAGTTTGTTAGTGTCCACCGCGGACCGTGAGAGAGTGCCACCCACACCCCGCCCAGTGGGCCAGCCACCCACGAATTTGGGGAATCCTAGGCCCTTTGGGGTCAGCCTAAGCAAACTAAGTCCTTTAGAGTCATTGGGTCCCGCCTCGGACCCTTGCCATCATCCCCCGGCCCCGCCGGGTGATCGCGTGTGCCGTGTGAGTAAGACGCTATTGTGAGAATCATTGGAGAGCTTGTATGCTTGTGGATCTTGGTCCTAGGTTGTCCATTACATATTTAGTCATCCTAGGGCTGTTTTACATCACTGTTGGTGTAGAAACCACTGCAGCAGGTGCTGTCTCCAATCAGACGCCTGTACCGTACTGATAGTAGCAACTTCGTCTTCTTCGGGGCACCCTTCTAGCATACTGGGGACCTGCCGCCGGTTTATAATAACAATGTTCAGTGTCTCATTTGGTGGGACTGCTAGTGAGCTGGCCAGCTTTGCCAGTGCATCAGCTTGGGCATTGTGCCCCCGGCCCACATGCTTGAGCTCAATATGATAGAATTTCGTGATAAGGCGCACAGCTTTCTGGTGGTAGGGATTCAATTTTGGCTTCCGCACTTCGAACTCCCCTTGGATTTGTTTTATGATCAACATCGAATCCCTGAATACCTGAAGCATTTGGATACCCATGTTGAGGCTGATATGCAGACTGATTATCAGAGCTTCGTACTCAGCTTCATTATTGGTGCAGGGCTTGTTTATAGAACAGGAAGTATGCACGACCTCCCCTTCTGGTGACTTCAGCACAATACCGGCCCCGGCCCGTATTCTGGTCTTTCCATCGGAATCTGTCTCTGTTCTAGATGCTCCATCAAAGAATAGTTGCCACATAACTGGCCGAGCCTGGCAAGCTTCGAGTGTCTCATCATCGGGCAACTCAGTCCCTAGCATGTCATTTTCCGGCACAGGATGCTCCGCGAAGAAATCAGCCACAGCCTGTCCTTTTATCGCCCTCTGGGGTGTATAGGTAATATCAAATTCCATCAGGATCACTGCCCATTTGCCCAACCGGCCCTTCAGTACTGGCTGAGTCAATATGTATTTGAGCGGATCTGCTGCAGATATCAACCTGATTTCATGTGACAGCATATAGTGTCGGAGCTTTTTAACATCAAAGACTAGTGCCAAGCATGTCTTTTCTATGTAACTGTAGCCTTCTTCGGTTCTAATCAGCCTCCTACTCAAGTAGTACAAGGCTTGTTCTTTGCCTTCTTCATTTATCTGTGCCAGCATTGCCCCCAGGGAACAGTGTGTGGCCGCGATATACAGTATCAAGGGCCTGCCCTTAACTGGTGCCCCCAGTACTGGAGGGGTTTTGAGATATTCTTTCAACTTCTCAAAGGCTTCCTGACATCCATCGTCCCAGAGGAACGGTACATCTTTCATCATGAGCTTGTGAAAGGGGTGGCATCTTCCCGACAGATTCGATATAAATCGTCGGATATAGGCCAACCGCCCTTGCAGAGATCTTAGCTCGGGCAGACTCCTTGGTGGAGGGAGTTCCTGGATAGCCTTAATCTTGGATGGGTCGATTTCAATGCCCCTATGTCGGACAATAAACCCGAGGAATTTTCCACTGGACACGCCGAAGGCACATTTCATAGGATTCATCTTGAGTTCATATTTGCGCAGCCTCTGGAATACTACCCTCAGGTCTTGCAAATGGTCTTCTCTTCTTTTAGTTTTTACTACCAAATCATCAATGTCGCACTCTACTTTCTTGAAGAGCAAATCATCAAAGATCTTGGTCATAGCTCTTTGGTAGGTAGCACCGGCATTCTTGAGGCCAAATGGCATCCTTTTGTAGTGGAATATCCCCTTCGGAGTGCGGAATGCAGTGTGCACTCTGTCTTCTTCAGCAATCCAGATCAGGTTATATCCAGATGACCCATCCATGAATGACAGGGCTTCATGACCAGTAGTCGCATCGATCATCACTTCAGTGATTGGCACTGGGAAATCATCTTTCGGGCAGGCCTTATTAAGGTCCCGGAAATCAACACATATTCTGATCTGCCCATTTTTCTTCTTTACAGGCACTATGTTGGCTAGCCATGTAGTATACTGATTTTCTTCAACAAAGCCTACATCAATCAGCTTGTCGACCTCTTTATTAATTTGATTTATCAATTCAGGGCGCATTCTCCTGGGCGGCTGCTTTACGGGGTTAGCCTCTGGGTTTATTGCCAACCGATGCTGTGCCACATCAGAACTCAGTCCCGGCATTTCATCATATGTCCATGCAAAGCAGTCTTGGAATTCCTTCAAGAACTGTATATACAGTTCCCTAGCAGCTGGCTCCAGCAGTGCACTGAGGAATGTCGGCCTTGGCTCATCTGTGGTCCCCAGATTTATTTCCACAAGCTCATCGACGGTGGCCTGACCTCCATCTTCGACCTCGGGCGGGGCTTCTTGCAAGTCAATGAAGCCTCCCGGGATATAATCTTCTTCAGTTTCATGATTCTCTGTTTCATCATACTGGTCATCAGCGGGTGCTGGCTCATCATATACGGCCAATATTGTTGGATTCTGTTCAGTCTGCCCCGAGGACGTGACTGGCTCAGCAGGAAACTCAAAAATGGAGTCTTCCGCCCTTAGAGGCTCTTCTGATGTAGACTCCCTTGAGAGATCATCATTCTGTAGAGCCCAGACTTCTTCTAGAATGCGCTCAAACTCCAGGCATTCCCTCAGCTCTTTGGCTATTTGGTCTTCATCCGGGGTTCCCGTATCAAACTTTGCTTCAGCATGGAACAGATCCTCTTTGCAGGGTAGGTCTTCCCAGCACCAATCTTTCTTTGTTTCATCAGATGTCCCCGTCTCCGGCTGACTGTCTGGGGCTTGATTGTTCATTACGGATTGATAAATGATTTCTTCATCTTCCGAGGTGTACT